>OY776674.1:17985531-19185531 GCA_963675555.1 Leptura quadrifasciata
TTGATTTGATAGACTGTAGAACGGTGTAGGGTTGTCCCGTGTTCACCTATGCCGTAATGATGAGAACTAACGAGCTCTAAACTAGTCCAGGCCTTGCCTTGTGGTTGAGAAGTTGCGCCGACTCGAATTTTCAAATGCGCCAAAATAAAATAATCGAATGGGGTTAAGTCAGGGTACCTTGCAGGCCATCTGATTGGACCATTGGTCCCAAACCAAGATCTGGGAACAATTGAACCAAACATTGAAGCCAATCTGCTCCCGAAACCGCCCCTGTCTCATAATGCGAGGATTTTTCAATTGCTCGATATCCAGTGTTGTTCCGATTAAATAATCCAAGTTTCGTAAGAAGTTTCGTAAATCTTGATTCATCAGAAAACAAAATTTTTTGATGAAATAAAAAGTTTAATAAAAATGGTCATATATTTTTTGAATATGTTAATTTGTCAACAGCACGGGGATAGCTACTAGCCATATAGGGAAATGCTATATATTTATGAACATGTACAATACGGGTGAGAATGTCATCTAATGAAATGTGATTGAGGTGGGGCGATCCAATACACTGTACGCTGGCGCCGCTGTGATTGTCGATGGTATGGATTTATTGATTATTTACTAGAGTCCGTTGGGCTTAGGTCATAGGTAACCTTACGAAATTTCAGTATTATTGCACTCAAAATATTATTAACCTGATATTTACCTAACAGAGGAGAAACTACGAACAATTAAATGGTATAGTTGAAGTAATAAGTTTCCGACACATAAAAAACGCAATAAAAGCTTTACGACCTCATTAAAATACAGGTACTCTCTGGTACTGCTGTTTGCAAGTTGACTCGCTTCCTTTATAGGTTTTTAACGTGCGTAGATTAGTTTGATGACATGCATGCCGCCATGGCCCGCGGTGATAATAATTATGTCGTTTTTGTTGCGTTTTTTGAGTGTAGGGAAGTCCTTACTTGGACCATATTATAATAATAATAATAAATCGGCTTTATTGTGCAAAACATTTATAAAATATAAATGGAAAGAAATTACTTTATTATGACGAACAAAAAAAGAAAAGAGAGAACTAATAGAAAAAAGTAATTATACTACAAATGGCGAAATCTTAGCTGAATGCTACTCATACTCAACCATAATGAGGCACATTAACAATTCATTAAATTAAATATGGGAAAGAAAAAGTTACAGAGAGCCTGACGAACATTAAATACAAAATTTATATATATAAAAAAAAAATAAACAACGCGCTTGAATAATAATAGCTAACAATATTTATTCGGACAAAGACCAAAAAAAGAACAAAAATATCACTGTTGCTTGCTTAATAGATAACTTTTATATTTATATTTGAACTTATTAATATTAAAAACTTTAAAATCTTCAGGAATCATATTATAAGTTGATATAGCATTAAAAATAAAGCTTCTTCTAAATATGGCCGTCTGGTGATGAGGCATTGTAAACTTGTTTTTAAACCTTACATTTTTTGTATGCACAGAGGATCGTGTATTAAATTTAATTTTTAGAAAAGAGGAGGAGTTGGGAGATATCAATGTTCTATGTATAAAATTACTTAAGTGATGAATTCTCCGATTATTCATATTAAGCCATTTACATTAATCTTATGAGAGATATGATCGGATTTTCTTAATCCAAATATAGTGCGACAACATGAATTTTGGACTTTTTGAATGCGATTCTTGTCAGATTGGTCAAGACAAAAGCCAAATACAAAATCACAATAGTTAAAATGAGACAACACGAGTGACTCACATAACATTATTTTTAGATTTAAATTTAAAATGTGACGATTTGAAAATATTAGCTTCAGAGAAGAATATGCCTTTTGCATCAATTTTTTTACATGGCCCTTAAATCGCAGGTTAGAATCAAAAACAACTCCAAGACATTTCGCTTCGTCAACAATCGGTAAAGTCGTACCATCAATTTTAATATCAAGACTGGTGCGTAGAACATTGATTTTATTCTTACTATCAAATAACATTAATTTAGATTTAGGGGAGTTTAACTTTAAATCATGCTCGACTGATAAACTCATAACTTTATTGAGCTCATGATTTATGATATCACATGTATCTGCCATATTTTCGATACGAAGATGTGAGTAAAGCATAGTGCCATCTGCGTAGGCTTGTATCCGACAATTTGAAACAGAGGAAATAATATCAGACGTGTAAATGATGAACAACAGAAGACCCAAAATTGACCCTTGAGGTACACCTGATAATGGTAGTACTAAACCTTTTTCTAAAGCCGCATTGCGAATCAGGCAAAAATTTATTGAGTATGAAATAATCATATATTTGGTAAAATAAAATTTTTTCAAAAATTTTGGACATGGCCGGTAAAACACTGATAACTCTTAAATCGGAAAATGTGGGCATTCACCATCCATTTCCATCTCGTGATTCTAACCCATATTTCACATGTACATACGTGTATAGGATTCCCCTATACGACTAGTAGCCTTCCCCGTACTGTAGAACATATTATATCACATGCTTGATTAACGTCGCTATATTAATTTAGGAAATATCAATCCTGAATATCTACGTATAAATTTGAATAATTGTCACCTCCCGCAATTTTCAAATTTTTATCAATATATTTGTTAATTTATATAACCTTTGGAAACTTAAAAATTAAAAAAATCTATTAAAATTGGTATATATAAGAATGCAGTAAATGAAATAAATGTCGATGATGTTCGAGCATCCTGCAACTTTATTGAATTAGTTCCAAATTTTTTACACTCTGCATAATTAGGATTAATTATATTCTTCAGTATGAATCTTTTGCTTTTAGCTTACAAGAACTCGACAGTTCTATATAAACCTGTATCACTATATGGCATCATAAATTACTAAAGACCTCTCCCTGTGCAGTGAACAGCTAATAAATCAGTTAAAATGATCGGAAGTCGTCATGCCCGTCACGAATTTTGCCTGGGACACTTCGAAAACCGTCGTCGCGCTCATACAATTCGAGTGAAGGTCCTTTTGACCATTGTGCTGTTTTGGCTTGATAACTGTATCCAACGGGCTAGGCATTCGCTGTATAATATAAGAGAATTTCTAGGAAGGAAAAAGTTGCACCTTACTGCCTAATTATAAAAGTTAACTAAATAGACTGCGTAGGTAAGTTCTCGCAACATTAGAGGACTGAGAGAAAGCCAATAAACTCTTTTGTTAAGTATAAATGGCACCATAAACAACTTTATCGCGTCTGCTTTTTGATTTAAAAAATTTGCCGTTACACAAAAAATAGGTAAATGGAAGAGGAAGACGTTTTTGCTGCTTTTGATGTTCCACTTTTTGGAGCTATTTTTTTATACAGCTTAAAATCAGAGACCTACATGCCTGCCTCTTGTATTTCTACTTCTGGGGACTACACTGAGGACAACGAAATTACGGAGAAAGACGATAGGTTTTTCCTTATACCAAATCTAAGCTGACTTAGTGAAATGCTGGGATAGAACAAACTTTGCTGATTTCAAAACACCTCCACACTTGAATGGGGTGAATACTTTTCGCGATACCGGGTGCTTTATGATTCTTGGCAAATTTATTTATACTGCCATATTTTCTGGTATGGTACAGCCGCATGTATCTTAGGATTTGAATACTCTATTAGATGCATGTTTTGTCCGCCATATTGGCATTACCTGGAGATGCTTAAAACTGAACTTTAAATTAATAGCAACAGTCGAATATTCTACTCTGCGCGGGTTTCGGCCACCATGCTGACATCACTGAGGGTGAATTTGTACACTACACCCGAATGTTTTACTCGACGCGGGTTTCGCCAACCGTGTAGGCATATTCTTGAAATGCTTAAAACTGAGCTTTAATATGAACACTACACTCGGACACGAATCTTGCTCACTATGTTGACATCATCTGGAGGTGCTTAAAACTGAGCTTCAAGTTGGTAACAACACGCCAATGTTCTACTTACTCGACGCGGATTTCTCCCACCATGTGGCATCTTCTAGAGATGATTAAAGTTTTAATTTGAACACTACACCCGAATACTCTACTCGACGCATGTTTCTCCAACCATGTTGACGTCTACTGGAGATGATGAAAATTCGTTTTAATCACCTTTGAGTCACGTGTCCAGTAATACTCCATAGAAGAGTGCAAAAAAAAGGTTAAAACACAAAAGTTCTGTGAGAGGGATGAAACATGGATACCTCCCGTTTTCGAGGGCACTGAATACGAAGATAATATTTTTAAGATTCCCACCCGATTCCCACTCCTCAGTAACTACCCCTAAACTCGAAATACCACCCCTAATTCGCGTTTTCTTCCATCGTAAGCATGCAGATCGGTTTTTTGGGCAGGATTCGGGTAGGCCCTATGAATATTAACCATACATCATATCCACCCCCGGGGTTGAAACTACCCCCACTCCTAATACTAAAATATCCCCCACAAATCAAAATGTACGAAAATTTGTTTACCTCCGTTTTCGAGGGTGTTTAACACGATGGTAATATTCATTTTTCTCCCACCCTCTACCAACCACCCTTAAAACCACCCCATTTTCATTGATACTGAGCATGTAGAGACTCCTTGGATCGGGATTTCGACATTGTAAAGGGAGTTGAGTGACGAGACATGCCATCAACCCGGAAGTTGAAACTACCACCACACCTAACATTGAAATCCACCAAAAAATACAAAATAGAGGAAAACATTTTCTTCCCGTTTTCGAGGGCGCTAAACACGATGCCAATACTATTTCATCCCCCACTCTCCATCAACCACCCCAAAATTAGGGGTGGTTGGTGGATGGTGGGGGAGAGATGAATATTACCATCGTGTTGAAAGGATGGAAACGGGGATACACAAATTTTCATGCATTTTGATTATTTTGGGATATTTTAGTATTAAGGGAGGGGGCAGTTTCAACCACGGGGGTGAATAAGATGTTGTATGGTTAAATTTCATACGGCCTACCCGAACCCTTCCCAAGAAACCGAACCGCATGCCTACGATGGAAGAAAACGAGAAATAGGGGTAGTTTTAGAGTTTAGGGGTAGCTGCTGAGGGGCGGAAACCTTTTTTGGGGTTTCTTCAACTTTTTCATGAACTATATTGTGTTAAATTGTAGTATTTAAGTTTAAAACTTACATTTTATCATCTGTAGATGATGCCAACATAGTTGGTGAAACACACATCCAATAAAGTATTCACGTGTACTGCTCAAGAGTTTGATGTGAAACTACGTCAGAGCCCTGAAGTTTTCAAAAGGGACTGTATCGTCAAATAAGATGTAAAGGCATCGTTTAAAAACAAATGATAATGTTTGGCGTCAGCCATTACAAATATGAGGAAAATTGTATACTGCAACATGGTCAAATCATTTTATCGAAAAGAGAATACGACTAAAGCAAAATACTGTTATGTGCTGCCCTATGACGGAGAGAGATGTAATTAATCCCTGGTACAGAGTGAAGGAAGACCTGTTTAGTTGACGGTCGATAGGATAGCGCTATCTCTGTGTCAACTGGCGAACTGCCATTAGCATAGAATGTACGAGAATGGCCAGAAACGCCGCGAACAACGCTGGATGATTCTAGAGAATTCGAGTACCTTTGCCACGGTATATAAGAGGTGAATTCGACGCACGGACAGGAGAGTTATACATTAGATAGGCAGTTCAATTCTGATATGGGAGATCAGATAAGATAAAGAACAGTAACAAGTTGTGAATTATTATAGTAGTGAGACTATAGTAGATGAAGTTTGTAGTTAGTGTGTACTAATGTGTATAAAGACAATTTATTGGAATTTAACTGATTAATAAAGTAGCGGTTTGTGAAGTTTCTTGTTGGAATTTATTGAACTTACGTACCCTGTACGTAAGTTCAAAAGCGAAATATGGCTTTTCGGAAAGCCTAAGCAGTTTATGAAATGCCGGCAGATAGTGTGAAATCTGGTATGCTACACGATTCGCCTAGGTTGTTCATAAAGAGCCTGGTTTATTTAGTCAGTTAATGTTATGATTTGTGCTTTACATGATCTGCCGTGATTTAGGCCATCGGCATTTCATGAAATGACGTGATTTAGTAATATTGTGAATGAGCCTAGCGATGAAACCGGCAGATCATGAAAGCACGAATCATAACATTAACTGACTAACTAGGCTCTTCAGGAACAGCCTAGAGGAATCGTGTAGCATACAGATTTCACACTATCTGCCGGCATTTCATGAAATACCTATACCCTAAATCACGGCAGATCATGTTAAATTTCTCATTACACGAAAATACTAACATTTTAAGACAGTTCATGAAAAGCATAGTCAAATGATATAACGAGGTGTTTTACACTATTTGCCGGCACTTCAAGAACCGCCTAAGCTTTTCCCTAAAAGCCTTATTGCACTATGCGTTTACATGGGCTTTTCGGGAAAAGCCTAGGCAGTTCATGAAATGTCGACATCACGTCATTTCATGAAATGCCGATGGCCTAAATCACGGCAGGTCCTGCTAAACTTCTCATTACACCAAAATACTAAGATTTTAAGGCACTTCATGAAAAGCCTAATCACATGATGTGACATGAGATGTTTCACACTATCTGCCGACATTTCATGAACTGCCTAGGCTTTTCCCGAAAAGCCGTATTTCACCATGTGACTACGACATATATATATATATATATATATATATATATATGAAGTGTTGTTGTACTTCCGGGTGCTCTCCCGCGTCGAAGGTCGACTCCTCCAGGAGTCACGGTTGTCTAAACGACGTTTCGGCAGAATCTCATCTGCCATCTTCAGGTTCTCGCTGAAAGCTGCCTACTGCTGCTCCTCGTTGCTCGAACTGAACTCGTGTTCTGTTTGTCCAGTAAAATTGAGAACCATTATAATATTTATAAACCACCCCGTATGCATAGATTAGCATAGATTCTCCATGAAATCTTAACAATCCGTTTTAATTTTTCGTTTTTTAAATCATTTTTCATAGATCAATCCCACCCTTCAAAGCATCCACTTTGTATATCAGGAAATTTCCATGGCAAATTAGATATCAAGATTATTTAACCGAACAGATTAAACATTTGGGTTTCCCTTTCGTATCTTTATCCCGTGCTCGATCATTAATAATAAATTTCATGATAGGATAATCTGTGTGCTTAATGCGATTTAAAGTTATAAAAACCTTTTAACTCGATTCTATTTACAAACGGCAACCTGTTGAAACTGAAACTGAAACATTTTATTTACATCGAATGACCTCGGCACTTCGCCACATATTACACACATATTTCCTCTCCTACTCTTTCATTCATGAACTACTACACCACTCATGAATTTTTATGATTCCTATTTCCATTCATCTGCCTCTCCTTATGGATGTAATAACAATGAACTTCGTGAGTCATCGCCGGGATTAGCTACGGCCCTGCGGAAAGGTATGGTTTAATTTCAGGTGCTCGGAATTTTGAGTTACACGTCGTAAATTTTTTATTAAGGCAATCGTATACTCGTTGACGTTTTATTACTGTAAAATTAAGGGGACGAACATGGTCTAACAAGTGATCTATTGTGTGACAGAAATAAAATGGCTATTATACAGGGTGATTGTATAACCCGCAACAGGTTTTTGTTAGCTGATTGATTTCCCAAAGGAGTTAATTATAATTCTTTTTTAGGATTAGGTGAATGAATTTCTGTTGTTACACTGGAAGCATTGCAAGCTACAAAGGTGACAATCCAGTCATTTATTTCATTAATTATTGCAAATATATTAATTAAATAAAAAGAATAAGTAGCGAGGGGCAGGTGTTATTTTCACCCATATTTCGCTTTGTTTGTTATTCCAAACTAACCAACCCGATGTTAGAAGAGATGTCTCTCAACACCTAAATTATAACTATTATATATATATATATATATATATATATATATATATATATATATATATATATATGTTGTTTTTTAGGTTTTCGCGGGTGTTAAATGAAGTGTTGTTGTACTTCCGGGTGCTCTCCCGCGTCGATGATCGACTCCTCCAGGAGTCACGGTTGTCTAAACGACGTTTCGGTAGAATCTCATCTGCCATCTTCAGGTTCTCACTGAAAGCTGCCTACTGCTGCTTCTCGTTGCTCGAACTGAACTGACGTTCCCCGCTTTGTGCGGCTCATTATATATGCTCCAGTTTAGGGCGCGCCTGTGCGTTTGGCTACGTGTTATCGGTCCCCCACCACCTGTAGTAGGCGTAGCAGGCGCCTGAGCCAACCCAACAAGTGGCCTCGCTGAAACGTCACGCTCCACGTGACTTCTCGCGGGCGGTCGGGCATCCTCGTGTCCAATCGGTGCCGCAGAATACCGCGGTTCTCCTTGATTGGTCCGCGCTCGGCTCTGACTCCTCGTGACAGGTCCATTTCGGGCAGGTTGCTGTGCTTCTTCACTAATTGTCAATACTTGAACATGCCTCCTCGTGATTGGTTCGTCCACGGTGGAGCGTCGTGTGTCTTCGGTTACGTATTTTCCCACAAAAGCGGGCTCCCAGGAACTGGGCAATCTCTGCGTATCATCTCGTTTATTAAGATTCTGTGGTCTTTTTTCGATCTCTATGGCCTCTCTGGTAATCCTTGACCTATAATGCTCGATATTAGCTACTGTTCTGGTGTTGTCGAAGTCTATTTTGTGTCCTGTGGATTTTACATGCTGTGCTAGGGACGATGTTTTCTCCTCTTTTCGTACTGCATTCATATGTTCTTCCTTTCTTACACTAATACGTCTGTTGGTCTGTCCTATGTATGATTTGTTGCAATCTTGGCACGGGATTTCGTATACTCCTTGGTTTTCTAGGGTAGTTTTTGATTTTGGATTACGGAAGACTGCAGTGATTTCTCGGTCTGTTTTAAATATTGTTTCTATGTTATGTTTACGTAGAAGTTTGCCAATTTTATCTGTGGTCCCTTTCACGTAAGGTAGATATGCCTTTGCTATTGGTTTCTCGGTTTCCTCCTGGGTTTTTTGTCTGTATGGCCCCAGCGACTTCTGTATTGTGTACCTCGAAAATCCATTTTTCATTAGTGCTTTCTGAAGTGAAGACATCTCTTCGTTGATATGGTCGACGTCTGCCAACCTCTGAGAACGTGTCACTAGAGTCTTTACTACTGAAACAGATACCTAAATGCGGCATCACCATCCAGCACAATTAAATTCAGAAACAAGTTGACATATATCTCTTTTCACGTACTTGAGAGCTAAAAATGCGATACAGGTAAACTTATTCCATTTTCACTCGGATATTGATAAGCACTAGTCAGTCTATGTCTAAGTAAATTGCTATATAGGCAGTTTGTTACCAGAGAACCTGTTATAATAATTATATGCCCGTTTAATGAACTGATTGAACAAATTTGTACAAGTACTTTTTAATAGTGGTTATAAGTCTAATAATAATAATAATAAGTTTAATTTATTCGTCTTGTTTTTAAGTGTATTAGTACAGCTTGTGAACTAGAATTATACAATTAATTCTACATATTCGGATTATATTAATGGAAATCATTTCATTTCATCAGAAATCTAACGGGAAATAATATCTGAGCAAAATGAAGTATTAAACGTAAATGAGGGATTATTAGAAGCTTATTATGAAACATTAGAGGTAAATAAGATATTCAAAATTAATGAGGGGTTAAAGAGAAATGAAAAATTAGAGAAAATTGATGAATTGAAAAAATCAATTAAGAATTGAATTATTAGAAAAAAAATAATGTACTTGAGGAAAACGAGGAATTAGAAGCAAATATGTACATAGAGAAAGAAATGATGATGCACCAGTGGATGATAGTGGGGCATATTCTAATTATGTAACAGAATGTAATTTTGACTCTGATACAGACACACAAAAAAATAAGAAAAGAGAAACTGACAATGAGAATGAAGAAAGGAGTAATTATGAAGTAGATCCATCTGAAGAAGAAAAAAACAAACGAAAAAAGGATATCAAGGAAGAACGAAACCAAAGAGGCTAGGGCAGAAAGAAAAACCAAAAGAAATTTAGGTCTTGAATATTCAACAAAAAAGGGGAAATTGATGAAAGAGAGGAAATCTAAGGAACTCTCAGATTGCAGATTGAAATGTAAAAAACCCAAGGCCGAGGCCCAAGGAATCACTACTTCCACATCCAGATTTTATATCCAAGTCTTATACACACTAAATCCCAATTTAATTTTTTATTCCCTTAAATAATAGGGTGGGGGTGGCAATGGCGGTGGTAGAGGGGGTAAATAATGCCAAAATAAATTTTAGAGGCCCTTGGTTCTCGTACACACACTAAATCCCAATTTAATTTTTTACTCCCTTTAATAATAGGGTGGGGGTGGTAGAGGAGGTGGCTAATGCCAAAACAATTTTAGAGTCCCTTGGTTCCCCTTAGTTCTTGTATACACACTAAATCCCAATTTAATTTTTACCCCCTTTAATAATAGAGTGGGGTGGCAATGGGGTGGTAGAGGGGGTAGCTAACGCCAAAAAACTGTTTTGAGACGTTTCGTTCGTGTATACACACTAAATCATATTTAAATTTTTTTTCTCCCTTTCATAATAATGTGGGGGTGGTATTGGGGGGTGATAGTGGGGGTGGCGGATGCCAAAAAAAATTTGAGACCTTGACTTTTCGTACATGCCCTAAATTGCAATTTTATGGACCCTTACCTGCTTGCTTTGCCTATTTTCCCTTATTTACCCCATTTACCCCCAAACCCTTCAACGGAATTAGATCAAACTATAACCTAGTTCCAGATCTCGTTACAATAATACATAAGTGTACCAAATTTCAAGTCAATATCATAAACGGTTCCAAAATAAACGTGCGCACAAAAAAAGTTACAGACCGACACACAGGAAATTTTTTCGCTCAAATTTAAAATCTTGCTGTTTCATGACATTTTAAGCCTATTTCAACAAAATAAAATATTTTTTTTTTGCGTTACTATACTTCCACTAGACGTGGAAGTAATTAGAGTAGATGAGGGTACAGAGCTTATTTAAAGAGTATTAATCCATGGGAAACTTCAATAAGCGCGTAGCTTTCATTGCAAGTTCCGAGCTTAAAAAAAGTTCTAGAGTTAAGATTCGTGACAGATGTGATAAGCAACAAAAATTTGTCAGTATCAGAATGTTCTGTGCTGTTTAAAGGCCAATTGCAACGAAGAAAAGTTAGTTAGTACAGACAGGCAGACGGTGAGAAGATCTATTGATGGACACCCATAAAATGATTAAGATATTCCCAAGAACCGGCTATCGTTGAATACAAACCGGCTTGAAAAAAGAAGAGCCTTCCAAAAAATTATGTTTTTGCGCAAGGGAAATTTATGGCCCAAAAATTTCAAAATTCCCTTGTCCTATAAAATATCAAATCCTATCAGTGTTGATCCTGTTGGAACTCATTTTTTATATCGATTAAAGTTTCTATGATTTTTAAAAGAACCTGTTGACCAGGGCAGATATCCGAAATACCCTACCAGATCCTGATTCGGAAGAAGAATTTGAAGAAGAGGAATAAAAAAAAGTCAAAGAAAATGATATATTATAAATAACATATGACTTTAAATTTTATGTAAAAAGATATATTTTCAGTTTTATAAATAAAATTTTGTGAAAAGTGATATAAGTGTTTAATTGTTTTGTTATTTAGAGCAAATTTTATATTCCAAAAATATGTAAGTTTAAGTTTATTTTTTCTATGCCCATGCAGCAAAAAAAAATTAATCAAAGAAAAGTAATCTATTCGGGAGAATAGAAATAGAAATTCTTGCCTAGGAAGGAAGTTACGGTACATAAAAGAGACAAAGGATGGTTTAATGATAAAGGTCTTGAAGCCATAAAGCATAGAAACCAAAGTTATGAAATATATACAACAACAGATAATCAAAATGATCGGAAGATCTGTAAGTTGAAACGAAACAAAGTAGACGTTATAAGAACTGAGAAATGTAGGCACTTTGAGGATAAGATTAATTTTGCTAGAGGCAATTCAAAAATGATGTGGAAATCTCTAAAAAATATAATATCTTGTAAAGATAAGGAGGTTGTGAGTGAAATAATGTTCGGTAATGAGTTATTAGAGGATATGAATGCTATAGTAGAAAGGCTCAATGAGTTTCATATAAATAGTGTGAGTGAAATAGTCAATGGTATACCTAGAAATAATAGACAATACCAATTATGGCATAGCAAATTTTCTAGTTTCAAATTATTGGAAAAAACGAGCTTAAAAATATAATCCTTTCATTAGCAAGCGAAAGTAGCCCAGATGACATTGCCATATTTATTTACAAAGATTGTTTCCACATATTGGCTGATCCACTTCTAAATATCATTAATACCTCTCGCTACAAATTGGTATTATTCCTGATGCATTGAAAGTCTCAATCAATGTTTTATTGAGAAAAGTTGCTAAAACTGTTAAAACTGAAGGCCAATAGATATGCTTTCAGCATTTGAAAAAATTTTGGAGAAAGTTGTATATGTACAAATCTTAGAGTTTGGAAGGACAACAAATTACTATGCAAGTTCCAGTCGGGTTTCAGAGAAGGATATAATTGTGAAAGCGCTTTACAGTATGTTATCAACGAATGGAAAAAGGCAAGTGATATAGACAAAGTAACTGGTATAATTTTCTTGGATCTCAAGAGAGCTTTTGAAATCATAGATAGAGATAGATTGTTTAGATAAATTGAAAAGATATGGGCTAGGGGCAGTAGTGGTACATATATGGATAAGTAACTATTTGAGTGGTAGAATGCAAAAAGTAAAGCATGATGATTATGTATCTAGTACAAAGAGCATACATGTTGGAAATTGTTCGAGATGGCCAAAGAATTTCGCACACGAGATGCAAACAATACTTTTTCTACAACGACTTTAATTCGATTAAACTAAAACCATAAAATGATATATTATAATATTTAATGCAAATTAATTTTAAAAAAACATAGTAGCAGAACTGTATCAGGTGTAACTAAGGAAACCAATTTGTTTGACAACAATTTTTCACTGGATCCAAAAAGTTTTGACCATATATAAGATCGATCCAAAGATACTTAACTTCCTGAAAACAACTATGGAATCATGGAGAACATCACTTAGCGTGAATGTAAACCACCAAGTCTATACCACCGACACCATCCCAATTTCCAGAGGAATATTCCAGGGGGACAGCCTGAGTCCGCTGTTATTTTGCTTAACAGTTAACCCTCTGAGCTTTATGCTGGGGTTACACCATTAATAAAAATCCCGAAACAAAGCTTACACACCTTTTTTATATGGACGACCTGAAGCTCTACGCTGCAAACGAACTCCAACTGCAGTATCAACTCGAGCTTGTTAGAGCATTCAGTACGGATATTAGAATGGAATTTGGAATGGAGAAATGTGCATTTATACACGCAAAAAGAGGAGTCGTACAAGGATCGGAGAATATTCAGCTGTTAGATGAAACAGATTTTAATGCCCTCCCTATAACAGGGTATTACAAATATCTTGGTGCTAGGCAATGCCTTACTATCGACCAGATTCCATCAAAAAGACTGGCAGAAGACAATCTCATGAAGTGAGTGAAGACACTGCTGAAAACACAACTGTATGCAGGTAATCTTTTTTTTTTTTTTCATACATTTATTTAACGTCGGCCTATTTCCGCTACTGAGGCCTATCACCGACGCCTGTAGACGAGCTACCCCCAACCAGGAATTTTGCCGAACCTCTTCCCTTAAGAAGAGTAGGGATCTTTTACTTGCCTAACATTTAATAGACAAGGGACCGACGGCTTTACATCCCCTCCGAAGGATGGTATATCTCCTATACAACCCTCGCCTAAGGTTGTATAGCTTCCGCGCATACACTGATATACAAGCTGCTGGAAGATGTGTGAGGCGAGAACGCGGTTTCCGTTGGAATGGTTACCAATCCAAGTACTAACTGCGCCTGTCGTTGCTTTACATCGCATACCGAAGTATGTACATAGTAAAGACGCACCTACGCTCGCCCCCTGCAGGTAATCTTCTTGCATCAATTAATGCTTGGGCTGTTCCTGTCATAATGCACACATTTGGTGTATGGACTCAGCGGATCTCGAACGATTGGACAGCAATGACTAAGTAGAGAAACCACCATCCAACATCGTCGACTCTATCTGCCCAGAAAAAGGGGAGGAAGAGGACTCCTAAACTTAGAATCTTTATTTTATCATATTTCATTCAAATATACAGATATTTAGCTGTTTCATAAATAGGGCGAAGTTCAGATAACCTTAAGGTTTCTGCTCTTCCACTTAACCCTGTAAATGTATCAATGCACTTACGAAGTATTTAAATATCCTAAAAATAAATACAAGGTACATAGCATACCCAAAGGTATGCTCAGAAGAAGAGAAAGAAAGAGAAAAATCAGGTAATAATAATTTAAGTATACAAAACACACATATACATTACATAGATACATTATTCGCTTTAAAATCAGTTACAAGGTAAAAAATTGTTCGTTCATGAGTTCTTTCGTATAAGCAGTTTTAAATTTTGATAAATATAGCATTCTTATTGAACCTGGGATATTATTATAGATATTAGACACAGTGTATGAGTAGCAGCGCTTAAAAAATTCAGTATTATGCTACGGTGGTGTAATTATACCTTTATACCTTATATTCACATTGTGAACGTCAGTTCTGAAAGAAATTTTGTTATATAAGTAGCTTGGAGATTTGCTGCAAATTATTTTGTGATATAGACAAGCTACATATACCTTGCGCCTATTTGCCATATTCAACCGCTTTAAGTCTACAAGTTTGTGAGATATTCTTTTGTACTTTCTAATTCCAAAGATGAATCTTAGACAACTATTTTGGACTTTCTGAATCCTTCTAATATCTAGGCTATCTAAACAAGGTCCATAAAGAGAATAATAATTTTGTATTATCTGGAGAGGCTGGAGGGTTGCATCATTCTCCATCGTCTTTGAATTTGTATTATTCTTTCGATTGAGTTGCAGTCTGAACAAGTCTCTGATAAGCTATAAAAAGAGTTGTTGTAAATATGAAATCCGTGTGTACGTTATCAATTTTTTTTTACAAACATGATATGTCTGAATTTTTCTTGTACTAATAGTTTTCAATCTGTATAGATGCCAAGAAACTTAACTGGATCGGGATCATCTTAGTTCATTTAAAGAGTCGGGATTTATGATAAAATTACCGAACGTTTGCGCCTGGGACTACATAATGTCCCCTCCGTTCTCGAGGGTGTTGAATCGATTCCTCGGGTGAAACCAATTTTTCTACCTCGGCAACCCCCTCAAGTTGGCCAAAAGCCACCGCCAAAGTGCCCTTTTCCGTGGATTCGTTTATTTTATCCAGTTTTCGACTAATTGCTGTTTCCTCGAGTAGAACGGAAGGTCCTTCGAGAGATTTGACCTCAGCCACTCCTACTCCAGGCTTCCAATCCTTGTAGAAGGTGGAAAATTGATATTTTATAGGTGTTTCGTTGAGGAAGGTGGTAGGTGACCAAGGTTGTTTAACTGGCCCTGGGGATTATTTTCACCCTTCAAAGGGGTAGAAAATCAGTTTATAAAAGCACTTTAATAAATATGTTTTTTATATTATTTTTCAATTATAGATGAACAAAATTTCCACCCCCTTAAAGGCTGAAAACAACCTCCGGTGGTGGTTACACAACCCTGGTCACCTTCCACCTTCCTCAAAGAAAGGCCTCCTACAGAATATTAATTTTTTTCTCACAAAAACATATATCAATTTTCCAACCCTGGGGTAGGGGTAGCTGAGGTCAAATCCCTCAAGGGACTTTCCGTTCTACTCGAGAGAACAACAATTAGTCGAAAAACTGGGGACAATAAACGGGTTCACGGAAAAGGGGACTTTAGGGCTGTTTTTTCGACAATTTGAGGGGGTTGCCGAGGTGGAAAAATTAATTTGACCCCGGGGATCGATTCAACACCCTCAAAAACAGGGGGGGGTTAATCTTTTACTCTGAGACGCAAACATTCGGTAGTTCATCCTACTCCTTCAAAGGACTATCTACGTGACATACATTTCGAGACCAAAAACCGTCGTGTCTGCTTTAGAGATATAGGTTCAGTTGATTCGAAAGAAACCATTTTTTATGACAGATTCTATTTCTTAGATTGTTTCCAATAAAGCGTTTAGGCAGAGCTATTATTGTCTTTGTTTAATTCGTTAATTGTTTCCCTAATTTTAGTTTTAATTATCTCAACATTCTGATTAAAATTAGAATTAATTTTGTCCTTTAAAAACATCCACAAAGAAGCATCTAAAAGTGTTAAATCGGGGCTGTTTAGTGGTCATGATATGGGTCCGCCATTACCGATCGAAGTGTCAAATTTACCTAAATGCTCCCTAATCTCCAAAGCACTGCGTGGGGTCGCTCCGTTCTGCTGCCAAGTTATTTTATTAAATTCTTCAAAATGCTCTGCCACCTCTGGCAGATATATTTGTAAAATACCCTATACATTTTCGATTTATCTATTTTTTTTTATAGATGGATAAAATAGAAAATTGAATTAAAAAATCATATGTGTTGCTTCGATTTTTCTTCTCTAGCATTGTAACGATTTCATCCAAACTCTTTACAGAGGCACTGTATAGAAGCCGGCATGGCCGTCATATAATTCAGCATATAATACATTAATCCATTTACCTTGGCAGCTTTAAAGCAAAGAAGGAAAATCCTTACTTTGAATCTGAAGCGGGCAATGTTTGGGTCATGTTATTTTAGAAAACATAATTTCAGAACGACGGGATTACCTAACTAGAAAGTGCACTTACTGTTAATCCCAGCTTTGGGCAGTTGGGCACTACACACCGGTTTGGCGGAATATTGACAAGTTGATCGGGCCATGAGCAAATGGACGGCCATGTGGGCCACACGGACCGTAGACCATTAGCTGGTCTGGCAGGTCGGATGTTTAAATGAGTAGCAACAAGAGTAGCTACTTTAGTTTTCGCTTAGGTATTCTATTCCTATATTCCCATGTTACAGCGACGGCTTCATATATTTATCAGTTGGCTCGCTTTAATCCGACAGGGGAGATTACCAAAAAATTGAAAATCAATTACTAATGGAATAGGTTCAGCTGAAATGTTAGCGCGTCGCGTCTAAACAACTCAGTGGGTTGAATGTTTAAAAGGAACAGTTTGGCGTAGCAGAATACTTATCATTTAGTACAAATAGTAATAAAACAAAAATATTACGTTAAAAGTCTTAAAACGTTATTAACTAATAATAATAATTTTTATTAGTCAAAGAGTTAGACTATGGTGTGCTGATATGTCATATACAGGGTGATTTATGTAAAAAACCTGAAAAGATACGCTTCTGAACGGGTGAGTTATGTTATCTCGATGAGCTCATACACGTGTCGCTTGTTTGTTTAGCAGGTAATATCAGCTGTCTTAATTGTCTAAGGTCAGTGCGCCACGTGTTCACTGTTCACTTCAGTGACTCTTCGACTTCCGTTTAGAGCATTTCCCATTTTTGTTAAATTTTAAACTGTATTCGCAAATATCGATTATGCCAGAGTTTAAGTCGCAAGAGTACTGCGACATGATATTAACCTATAGCGCAATGAATGAAAGTCTTGCAGGGGCTGTACGAAAATACGGGAGAAAATTTCCCCATAGGCGCAAACCTAGTGAGAGAAAAAATTTAAGTGCAGTGCAACGAGTTCGTGACACCGGGTCTTGTTTACCAGGCGACAGAGAATGTGTAGTAAATCGTCCTATTGAAGTAGACGAAGAAGTTCTAGAATTACTAGAACAAGACCCTTCAATAAGTACCCTATAAGCGAAAATCATTTTTACCCATACCACATAAGAAAGGAAGTGATTTCGTTGCACCGTATTACGTCAGTTTGGTTAGTCATAGGCGACGCACTTCTATAAAAAATAAGGTAATTTTTTTTCCAATTTTTTTTATTTCTTAATTTTTTTAACTCCTTTTGGTAGGGACAACCCACTGAATAATTTTCCGCATGTTTAGGTAAATCACCCTGTATAAATGTATACAGCGTGTCGCAAATTTCATGGAGCCACTCCTATATCTCAGAAACTGCTTGTGCGATTTTTTTGAAATTTGGGTGGTTCATCATTGCCCCCAATTAGAACCTAATGACGTAGTAAAATTTGATAATCATCATTGGCATACCTTTACATAGACTAACGTAAAGGTGGATTTTCTGAGATTTTTTTAGAAAAAATCTAGTCAGATATTCTTAATTAGCTGTACAATATTTCGTTATAATGGGTTCAAAGGTGGTTGAGAGGCCACAAAAAAAAATTCTTCATTTTTTGTTCAGAACAATGTATTTTACTAGTGTGATTTGGATTTGAAAGATAATTATTCTTAATTTTTTAATAATGCAAAAATTCTATTATTGTAATACAAACCTAAGTAAGCAATGAAAGCAAAAGTTATGACATGTGTCGATTCATTATTGAAAGTAAACGTGTCAATAAACCATTAAACCATTGAATGGTAGTTGGAGGCTACATCGTCTGAGTCGTCCTAATCCTCACCATTTGTGGTATAAACCGATACTCTTGTTAACCTTATACCACTGCATATACATAAATTGTTTACTAACAAATATTTCCAAAAGTCCAATATATAAATTTACCTGAATTCTATCCCTTTTCATTGTATCTTACTGGTTCATTAAGAAGTGTTAGAAATTAAAGTGTTAGCAAATAAAATGTTAGATATAAGACAGTACAGCGACTTTTCAATTGATACCATTTAGTGAATTCCGTTGAGAAAATTGAAGCAAGTATAAGTTTTGTATTTTACGACTGCCTAAGTTAAGTCGAACCCATCAAGTGAACGTCCTAGCAGTCCATTTAGAAAGTGTCTGAGACACCTAAATCATGGATAGTTCACAGTATTACGGTCTATATTTATGATATTTAGCATCCCTGTGAAAATTTTGGGGTGTCGATAATTGGGCATGGTCCGTTCCGTACTTCCTCGAAGGTACGTACACTTCCTTCTAGAACTAAATTAAATAATTATCTATTTTGCAAACCACAAAAATGTTATTAAGTTGATAGGTGATGTGTTATATAAAGAATAATTTTTATACCTCTATTTTAGCGGCTCGTAACTCAACAAGTAAAGTCTATAGAAAAAAAATTATACGAAGTGCTGGTATTAGTTGGACCCTATCCACACGCCACTAAAATTCTGGGGCCCATCATAGTCGTTACAGTTCAGTCGATACAACGATACACGCCTGTTTTACCAAATAAAGCAATGGAAGACTAAAATAATCCATTCGCTCACGAAACTCAAAATAATAAGAAGAAACAACTGTGTAAATATGAACTCGTTGGCTTGAACAATTTAATATCTCTCAAATCAGCCGTATGGACATCGGCGGTATTACATATTTTTTTAATTACAACATAACAATATTTTTGTAAATACGGTATGAAAGAGAGGGATGGCAGGCAATTAACAACATTGTTTTGACGACCTCTAACGCATACGAATTCGTTGGGAGTAAACGCACAAACATCTTTCATATTTTGAAAAATATCTACATCAAATATGAATCTTTCAAGAAAGTTTAGTATCAAATTGTGCACGATTACTGGCAAATTGTGCTTTTTCATAATTAGTAATTACTACATTACTCACTAAGGTATTAATTTGTATTCCTCTTTGCTAATGATAGCAAGTACGGAATTACGAAGGGATAATTGCCAGTTCTCCCTAGAGCGCTGAGGAAAATCTCGTCCGTTGGATCCAGATTTATCCATAATTAATGTTTTTTACTAAACAAATATTTATAATACTGAAATGTTAGAACTTAATGATAACTATATTAAAATGTAACTTTTGGGTACAAAAAATCGTTGAAGCCTTTAACTAAATTTGATTTTTTACGTTTCGTCAGTTGATACCGTTGTTGAAAATTTATGTCGATGATCCTTTAGTGAGGTGGCTTAGAGCTGTATTACAAGATTACCGTTACCTGGCGGATAGAAGCGGCAAATTTGATATGAAGGTACCTTAGGATATACTAATAAATGTTCGTCTAGGAGCACTCTGGACTTTTTAAAAATTTTCATGTACAGCACTAAAATCCCATATGGCCGACAAATACGACAAAATATCACTTAACAATGTATTATATCGTTAATTTTGAATTACAGCTTTAAGCCAACTAAGTACACTACACACCTAACTTAGAGTAGTCTACATATTAAATAAAGTACAATAAAATATGGCCATATATATAAGTCCAAATATAACGCTAATGAGAGTTCCGAATAACAAAACAATGTTTATAATTATTCATTCAGTGGAATTCAGTATGCAATAGTTATAATAATTTACGCTTGCAAAGTGGTGAGCAGTCCAGATTGGCTTTCCGACATTTGCAGTTTTTGCAGTCTCTTTTGCTTCCCTGCATGATCGGGAAACCTCTGAAATTGTCATTCAAATTGGTACCCATGACTCTGACACCTTATTCCAAGTAAGATGCTGTGGAGAAGGAATCACTTGCTGTCTTTGTGTGCTTGTCCAAATACCTACTTGATAAGCTGCCCTTCGGATATGTTGAAGAAGCACATCCTCAGTCGGTGGAAATTTGTCCATTGCTCGATTCTTCTGACTAAAAAGCTCCTTTCTTATCTGATTGATACTGCTGAAAGGAGTGGTTTGTCATATAGAACAACAGTCAGTCGTTACAGCTTCTTCAAGTGTTCAGAGTCAGCTTTCAGCAGTTGGAATGGCAGAGTGGTCAAATACAGTAACGTGCTTCCCAAAAAATGGACTTCTTACTCTTACCTTTGAAGGCGGAGGTTCTGCCGCAAGCAGAGAATGAGTGAAACACAGGTAGTGCTAGTGCACTAAATATCCATACCCTAGCCAGGATTCGAACCCAGGACTCCGTGGAGATAATTCATAATCTACTATGAACGAACATGAACGAAACATATTTTTATTAATCCTGGTTAAGAATTTTTTAAATTATTATAACGCGAAAGCCATTCAGGAAAAACAGTTTTAATCCTTCATGAATGCATCTATTTTTTGATAAACTAGTAACCTGTGAAGATTGGCACACTTGTTATAGATCACCCTGTATATACAGTGTGTTTCATTTAAATGCGTCTGCATTTAAGTGAAAAAAATTAAATAACAAGGTTATTTGGTGATGAAACTGGCAGTGGTATTAAAAGATCTAACAATAATCAACCTCGTCGAATACATCTGCATCCTCAAGATAATGTAGCTGCAAATCAAGCGAATCCAAGATTGAGTCTACGAGATATAACGTTTCAACTAAACATCAGCAAGGAGAAAATGAGAAGATGTTCAGACGTCATAATATCAAGCTTATAAACCAAAATTTTTATATAGTTTGATAGGCGAGGAAAATAAAAGGTTAGATTATTGCTATTGGGTCCAGGGAAATTTTTTTAGACTATCGGAAATTTATAAGTAAAATTTTGTTTACTGATAAGGCTACATTTACCACTAATGGGGTGATGCTTTCTCAAAACTGTAGATACTGGGCTATAGTAAATTATTAGTTATTGTAAAGACCAGCATTCAGAAAAAATTAACAACGTATGGTGTGGAATTTTAGAAGACCGAATAATTGATCAGTTTGTCTTTAATAACTCGTTAAATGCTGAGCGTTTAGTTAAATTTTTCGATGCGATATTATGGGATGCAATTAACAATCTTCCTCTTAATGTGCGACACTAGATGTTTTTTCAGCTAAATTTCAATTCAATTCATAATTCTATAATTGGTCGTCAGTGGTTGAACGAACATTTTACTATACGCTGGATAGGAACAAATAGTCCTTTTGAACTCTGGCCTACTAGGTTCCCCGATATTACACCCCTAGATTTACCCTTAAGTTTACAAAACAAAGCCCAGAAATCGAGAACATTGTGTTAAAATAAGACGAGCCTATCGCAAAATGAGCATTCCAAAGCTGAGAGCCAATCATGATCGTAAAAGAATTGAGAATTGTATTCAATTGAAGGTGGATTAGTTTAGAGAGGTTACATCCTATGATTTCTTAAAATTTGTATTCACGTGTAATGAGGAATTATTTCAAAAACTGATTGTTACTTAAATTGTTGTTTCTTTAATTATTTCAATTACCAGAAATTCAATTTCTACAAAATGGCTTCTTTGTATTGGTTTCTTAAATTCTTGGTTTTTGCTACACATAGGGGCTATAAATGACCCTTAACTCCGCACTTGTGACACATACACTCTCGAAAATGGCACTTACCTTGTTTCATGTTTATGCCTACCGCAAACCTTACACGTACGCCTCTGGAGAGACCTAACCCGTGGATGAAAACCTCCATGGCTTGGACCGGGAGTTGGTCTTGAACTCATTGTGCCCTTACCTCTGAACTGTGTTTTTCTACCTTGACTAACGTGATGCATGCTGCTGCTGCCTGCCTCCATTTTAATTTTTACAAAATCTGATTCATTTTGAGATCGCTCCTTCCCTAAAGCAATTTCCAGTACTTTTTCAAATGTAACGCTTGACTTTTCTTCTTTTAAGCGATCTTGAATAGGTCCTTTTCCTATTCCAAGAATAAATATATCGCGCAAAACAACAGAAAGATCTTCGTCAAATTCTGCATTATCAGCTAAACATTTTTATCTAGTGGCAAAGTTTATAACAGATTCATTTTCTGAACGTCTTGCACTATAAAATTTAATCCGTTCACAATGAAAAGAAACTATGGGACTAAAATGTTTGTCTAGTATAATTTTTAGTTCAGCAAAAGTTTTTTTGTCCGGAGCCTTCGGCATACACAAACAGTTTATTAATTTATATGTACGTTCACTTAACGAATTTAATAATTCTTTTTTGAATGTCATCAGAAATTTTATTTATTTTAAAATATTATTTCAATTGAGTTAAAAATATGTTCCAATCCGAAGATACGTGATCAAATTTATTTAAATGTCCGATATAACTGGTTACGTTAGCCATGTTGTCTACAAATTATTTTGTCACTAAATTTAATAAAGTTTGTATCTTTAAAAATTTACATTAAAGTTCCAGACTGTGTATTATAATACAACTTATGCATATTATGATGCACATACACTTAAAAATGTTTATGTACTTCGTATTATAACGATTATGCACTTAATTATTATACTTTTTACTAATTAAATATATATCTTGATATATTAATTTAGCACTTAAAAGCCACTTTTACTCGTCGCCAAATGTTATAACTACCGAGTGGTATTTATGGATTTACTTTGAAAAACAATATAATAATTATGTATATAACGTTAGCAAACCACTTTTAGCAAAATGCAAAAACTATTGGACATTTTGTTACTTTTATGTTGCTATTTCGTACCACTAAAATTAGTTTTGTACCTTGAACCATTTTCGAGAAAAGTAAAAACTGCTAACGTTAATCTAAAGTTAGCAGTGACCGCGATATCTCAGTAACTATTAACGCTAAAATAAAAATTTTGGTGTCAGAATTTGTTTCTTTCAAAGTGCTTTCAGATGCCAATGATGTATTTTTGATTAGACCAATTTTTAGCAAAAAAATTTCTAATCTATATCTAAAGAAATTTAAAGGGATAATAATAAAACCACATTCAGCAAAATACAAAAAAAATCATTGGACATGCTGGTACTTTCTCGTTGCTATTTTGTAGCACCAAAATTAATTTTGTAGCTCAAACCATTTTTGAGAAAACTAAAAACTGCTAACATTAATATAATTAGCAGTAACCACGATATCTCGGTAGCTATTAACGCTAAAGTAAAAACTGTAGTGTCAGAATTCATTACTTTCAAAGTGCTTTCATATGCCAAGGGTGTATTTTTGATTAGACCAGTTTTTAACCAAAAATATTCCAGTCAATATGTAAAGAAACTTAAAGGTGTAATAGTAAAACCACATTCAGCAAAATACAAAAAATTTCATTGGACATGTTGGTACTTTCTCGTTGCTATTTTGTATCACCAAAATTAATTTTGTAGCTCGAACAATTTTAGAGAAAACTAAAAACTGCCTGCTAACAATATTCTATAGTTAGCAATAACCGATATGTATCAGTGGCCATTAATACGTTATAGTAAAAATTATGGTTACTTTAATAGGGTAGTATTTTGCTATTACAGCCGACCACTTAAAAGAATTTTTAGTACATTTATTACAAATTTATGCCAGCAAAATAAATTTGATTACCATTGCAAGCGAACAACCCAGAATCAATCTAATCCTACACCAGCCATTTGCATCTTCTAAACTGAATGAGATATTACCAAATCACCAAAATTTATGACAAAAAATTACATTCGAACCGTTATAATCAAAATACCATATAGTCTATGGCTCAAAACTTAAAAATAATTTCCTATTTAAAAATTCTTAATATAAATTAATAAAATAAAATTTTCATTTTTCACAGTATGTGTAAAATTAATCTCTATTTTCCACGGATAGGTATCACTATAAACGATAGTTTTAAATAGTTTATGATTAAATTCACATAAACTAGCTACCATTATATCCCATACAAGACAATGGAGTAGGAAAACTGGATAGTGTTTTAAAGAGAAATAGGTAAGTAACAAAATTGGTTACAAGCAAGAACAGGAAAAGAACAAAATTGTGTCAAATTATCTAATATTGTATTACAATAACACGCCACTATTTAATCATAAGAAAATAGACATATTTAGTTTAGTATATATCAACTGACATAGTATTTGGTTAGATTAGCCAACCACAATTTAATACATAAATAGCAAATGGACACATTTACTCTTTTGATTGAAAATTAGGCCTTTTTTCAAATTAAATTCGCATAAAATCAAAAAGTAAATATTTCGCTTCACAAAAATTGAGACATAACAATTGTCCATTTTCGCCAAATTTCATTAAAATAGAATCATTTCTGTGGGAGATAGAAATCAAAAACCAAAAAAATTGGTTTTTGACGTTTCTCTCAATAGTTTTGAGGTTATGTTGAAAAATAAGAGAAATAATGTAACAATAAAAGTTGTAAATCTTTCATTTATTTACAACTTTTGCATTTAACTTTTTTTGATAGGTCTAGTTTTTCCGGAAATCGTAAAAAACTACGTTTCATCCCTAAAAGCACACATTTTTCCACCCCCACCCTATTTCCGGTTATTTGTTGGGGCCCAATCGATTTTTCCCCACTTATAAACCATTAATCCTAAATTTTCCGACCATCCATATACTACTAAGAATTTTTTTTGGGCAAAAATTATTGGCAAAAAAAATTAATAGTATTTTTGGGAGAGACGTATATACAGGGTGTTGCATCATGAGAGGGACATAGCTTAATAGAAGGTAGAGAACATCAGTGGTAACCGGAACCTCCCATAGAAATATCTCATTGGGCCTTCATTACGAAGTTACAGGGTGTTAAATAATTTTTGGCCAAACCTGTTTTATGTCATAACTTTGACAGGGAATGAAATAACGGATTCATATGTGGTACGGCTAATGTGCTAACGAGCCCCAAGAGGTACATGTATAAAAAAAATATATCCAGGTCCGGACTCACTATAATTTATGTTTCTTCTTTGCATCAATAAAACATCACCCTGTATATATTTTTTTGAAATTTCGATACGATATTCGAAAAGAGCAAGAAAAAACAAACAAAATGGCCTATTTCATTTTTTTGTTACACCTTCGTGGTTATTTAAATACGTTGTTAAATGTGCAAGAAAATGGATTACAGAACCCTATTAAATGAGAGGCACGTGAAATAAATAGTTTTATAACTAAAATTTGCAAAAATTCTATTGAGCCTAGGTGGTCTGGGTGAATCCTAATTCCGGCACATTTTAAAGGTCCATTTTGGTAAAAAACTGTGGTCCTAATAAGTAATCGGGTATGAAATAACACAATTTTTAATCAATCACAGTAGGCTTGTTCAAAGAATAAAAGTGACAGATAATTTAAACCATTTAGGCCTAAGCAACCAGTTACTTTGATCAAGAAAATCATCAACATTTTATACTTAATAAAAATTGGAAAAGAGAACAAACTAAAATCTAAATAAATAAAATATTTTCCATTCAATTAACAATAAATAACAAAACAATAACTAAATGTGTTTAAAAATAAAACGTAATTGACACTAAAGTAAATTTTCAAAATGTCCTCCCCCACATTCTGTGCATTTTCTTGCGCGTTTAGAAAGGTCACCAATTGCTCGACGTATCATTTCTGGATTATTCCGTATTTCGTCGCAGGTTGTAACGATGCGCTGGATTAAATGTTGTCTACTTTCAATTTCAATGCTATAAACCTCGTTTTTTAAGTGGCCCCATAAAAGTAATCACAAGGGTTACAATCAGGAGATCTTGGTGGCCATTCATGTGGACCCCCGCGTCCAATCCATCTATTAGGATACACATTGTTTAAGTGTTCTCTTACTTGAAGGTTAAAATGTGGTGGGGCCCCATCATGCTGAAACAACATGCCTCTTATACCGATATTTTCTAACATATTCGGTAAAATGTTTTGAAGAAAATCAAAGTAAATTTCACCATTCAATCTTTCTTCAAAAAAATGTGGCCCTATCAAATGTCTATTCACAAGTCCGACCCAAACATTTACAGAAAACCTGTGTTGCGAACGGCGTTGGCGTACCGCATGCGGGTTTTCCTGTGCCCATTTATGATTATTTCGTGAATTGTTTACTCCATCCCTTGTAAATTGTGCCTCATCCGTAAATAAGGTTCTGTAAATGACTGGGCGATGGTTAGACAACCAATGACAAAATGCCAGCCGGGGGATATCGTCGCCTTGTTGAAGACGCTGTACCTGCTGGATATGATATGGATGGTAACGTTCTCTTTTTAGGGTTCTCCATACTCGCCAATGAGGAATACCAGTTGCCAAACTGATTCGTCTAGTGCTCATATTTGGGTTTTCTTGAACTACGTTTATAATATTGTTTTGTTCCTGCACACCTTGTTGTAAAACACGCTCCACAACTGCAGAATTAGGAAACTTTCCGTGTTGTCTTGCATACTGGAACACCGTACTAAAGGTTTTATGATTAGGGCATCGACGACCAGGAAAACGCAGCCGATATTCTCTTTCCGCCGACCTACCATTTCCATTACAGAAACCATAGATGAATATTATGTCAGCATATTCCACGTTTGTAAATTTTACTGGCATAGTTAAAATATTTTCACAAGTTTTCACTAACTAAATGCGGATTATTGACACATTAAATTACTAACAAACAATTATTCAACTGTTTAGGAGATTTCTTTTTATTATCTGTCACTTTGAACAAGCCTACTGTGATTGATTAAAAATTTTGTTATTTCATACCCGATTACTTATTAGGACCACAGTTTTTTACCAAAATGGACCTTTAAAACGTGCCGGAATTAGGATTCACCCAGACCACCTAGGCTCAATAGAATTTTTGCAAATTTTAGTTATAAAACTATTTATTTCACGTGCCTCTCATTTAATAGGGTTCTGTAATCCATTTTCTTGCACATTTAACAACGTATTTAAATAACCACGAAGGTGTAACAAAAAAATGAAATAGGCCATTTTGTTTGTTTTTTCTTGCTCTTTTCGAATATCGTATCGAAATTTCAAAAAATATATACAGGGTGATGTTTTATTGATGCAAAGAAGAAACATAAATTATAGTGAGTCCGGACCTGGATATATTTTTTTTATACATGTACCTCTTGGGGCTCGTTAGTACATTAGCCGTACCAAATATGAATCCATTATTTCATTCCCTGTCAAAGTTATGACAAAAAACAGGTTTGGCCAAAAATTATTTAACACCCTGTAACTTCGTAATGAAGGCCCAATGAGACATTTCTATGGGAGGTTCCGGTTACCACTGATGTTCTCTACCTCCTATTAAGCTATGTCCCTCTCATGATGCAACACCCTGTATACGCCCGGAGCAATTTCGACCGATGCGTATACGTCTGAATAATATCGCGAATGGTCCCCATCTGGGGGGGGGGGGGGGCTAGGGGTGCTATTGTCTTAGTTTGTTAATTAAATTTAAGTTGGTTACCACGAAATCTTGTCTTATATAGAACTATACAATTGTGCCGCCAAAGCTCAAATCCGGATTTCAAAGAAATGAGGAAAATATCCGGGTGTCCTCATTTTAAGTGACACACTGTATATGAAAACAAATGTATTTACATTTGATAATTTGGATAACAGGTTTTCGAACTCAAATGAACAGATCGTAAATAATTTGTAAATGAACGTCCCTAAGATCATTTTTATTATAGTGCCAGTAATGGTTCTCCGAAACCTCAAACTCCATTAAATTACCATCCCCTTTATAAACTTCTAATCTGTGTTTGAAAGGGCACCGCCGCAGTTTTGCGCTCGCAGTTAGATCTCTATACCTTTGTAACCGGCATCGGCAAGTAAAAATTTCCAAATTACCTTAAATTTATCTACCTGACAGGATGTCAAGGCAGACAGGGATTGTTCGAGAGTTCGATGCTGCGTTGTCAATAGTTAGTCCCCGGTAATTTCACACAAGTGAGGGTTCGTCGGTCTCCAGGCTGTTTACTACGTTGCAGAGAGGCGCGGGTAGGTAGTTCGCGAACTGCCCCCCGCCGCGCTCACCCCTTATCCGGACGACCCTTGAGGGATCGCGGACCGCGACCTACAGCCCTGCCTGTCCACCCCCTAGGTCGACCGTTTCAGCCCGATTCACGCAGCTAAATCGCCAAATTTAGTTTATTCACCAGACTAGAAAGTACCACTTCCAAAGACGAGACTATGGGGATGGGGGGCTCTGCATCCCTAATAATTTCCCAGTTATTTTTAACTATTATATTTGTACTAAAATTTGTATCAAACTAATGTTGCATAAAGAGCCATTTTTATCCAGATTCAAAGTTGACAATTTTAATTTTTTTTAACCGATTTCTCTGTTCGACTCCTGGGTATATACAACAAAATAAAAAGTATTAATGACGTCAACTTAGCATATACGATATTCTATACTAAGTTCAGCTATACATATTCAATCTCTACTGCCCAAAAAAGAAACATAAACAAAAAATCAAGAATAACAAGAAACCGTGGATTACTGACGAAATCAGACAAAAAAGTAATATCAAAAGAGAGATGTTTGAAACTAAAGTGGATAAGGACATTTAAGTATAATGCATATTGTCAAAACTTAAAACATTTAGTTAATAGAGAAAAAAAAACATGCAATTCTAGCCCCATAAATACTTCAATAAATAAAACCAAGGCAGTATAGTCTGCTGTAAGAAATTTCAAATTATAGATATTTCTGAAAACAGAAATTGGAATGAAATTGAAACCCTAAATAATTTGAATAAGTTTTTTATAAATGTTTGCGATTCATTTGATTTTGACAATCAGGACAGCTATGAATTTAAAATGAAATCTAGTCAAAAAACACTTCCCTTAAAGCCGACCGATGGAGCTGATGTAATTGGGATAATAATGAATTTAAAAAACATGCATTCTGTAGGAGCTATAACATCCTTGTCAAAGTATTAAAATATTGTTCTTCCATTTTAGCTGGACCACTAACTACCTTAATAAACTTATGTTTCTTGATGGGTAGTTTCCCCAACGCACTGAAAGATGCTTTTATTATACCTATCTTTAAAAGTGGAAACAAAAACGGAATCGAAAATTTTCGACCCATTGTCTTATTATCTAACATATCGAAAATAACAGGAAAAATTATCTATAACAGAATTCTAAGCTTCTTGAAACAAGCAAGCTTACTAACACATGTACAAAATTGATTTACAATTGCAAAAAGTAGGTCAACAGTAAGAGCTATATTTCAATTCGTTGAGGAAATAGTAAACTCCTTGAATTCGGGTGAATATGTTGCTGGGATATTTTTGGATCTTTCCAAAGCATTCGACAGCATAAACCATTCAAAAATACTCTCGAGGCTGAAGGAATATGGTTTCCGAGGGTCAAGTTGCGATCTTTTAAACTCATATCTCTCTGATAGGAGATAGTGTATTCGAGTTTCAGATGAGTCCAGCGGGAGGGTTCATGATATCCCAGTACGAATATTTAAAAAGAGGGGTACTACAGGGGAGTACGTTGGGTACTTTACTTTTTTTATTATATATAAATGACCTACCTGACAATATCTTATATAAGGTAGTCATGTTTGCCGATGACAATACACTGTCTATTAAAGGAAAAAATCTGGTAGAATTGCGGCAAGAAATTCTAAGTGGTCTGTCAGCCATGCAGGCTTATTATGAACATAACATAAAATTAAACGTAAATGAAACAAAAATTATCAAATTTTTCGCACATAATAAGAAATATATTGAGATAATGGTCCATAGAGAAAACTTGCCTCATCCTCTGAAACAAAGTTTTTGGGTGTCATAATTGACAAGGGTCTCAACTGGAAGGCCCATGTCATTTAACTTCCAAAATCAGTAGCTTGTGCTAGGCGCTGAGAGTGTTATCTCAGTCTGTCGATGAACGTACAAGTTTGTCTGCTTATTATGCATACATCCATTCTATTATACGAAATGGAATAATCTTCTGGGGAAATTCTACAAACTCCCATAGAATATTTCTGTTGCAAAAAAAGGTACCTTCGAAGTATTTATAATATGAAAATAACAGACTCGTGTAAGCACATATTTAGTGAAAAGAAAATTCTTACCTTCACCGGCATCTACGTCCTACATCCTAGAAAATGCCATTTATGTAAGGGAGCATGACATGATGTTTGTAAAATACTGGACGTGGAAGTAAAACTAAAAGAAGTGCTAATTAAAAAAGCATACTATTCATTGGACGAATATTATTCAGATATTTTTTAACTAAGAGTAATCTGTTATTCTTATTTTGTTCGACGAGTAATCATATGTTCCTTAGCTCATGTGTAATACTACTTTTAACTTATTTGTTTGTCAATTTATATGTTTGTTAATTTGTTTGCATACATATTAACTTAACTTAATATTGTTATAACTAGTTTATGTTTGTCTTTATATTTTTCTGTAAACCTCTGACTCGTTCTACACCGCAAGGTATTATTGAATAAAGATGTATTTATATTATTATTATTTGAGTATGTCTACGCATAATTTCATATGTGGACGAATCAATCTTAATGACCGTTCATTTGTTTGGAAGAGAAAGTTTTCCCGGTAGTCTAGTCTCCAATGTCTTCTACACTACTTAAGTGGAACCGAGGAACGATTTTTTAAAAAAGATTTTAGTAGTTAAAAATTTGGCGAATGCGCTAGGAATTCGCATATAAAGGGCTTTAATTTGGGAGTCTAGCACACTATTTTCTTTCGCTATGAATAAGCTTACTAAAGGCTATTATTAAAGGCAATTTTTTTCCGCCTTCAGTCACTATGAATTTATGAAATATAATTTGATGTATGTCTGCCAATTGGACTGTTACCTAATATCGATTTTGAAGTCGAAATAAAAGTCAAACAGTGAAATCAAACGCATTTTAAACATACTTCAGTACCGATATTAGGTATAGTTGAGTTCATCTGTTCCCGGCACTCAAAAAACGCAACAAAAATTTTACGACCTCATTAAAATGCCAGTACACTCTGCACTATTTCGTTCGCAAATTGATTCGTTTACTGTTATAGGATTTTAATGTGCGTCGGCTTGTTTGATGACATCATGCCGCTTGGTCCAACGGCGATAATAATTATTCCGTAAAGTTTTTGTTGCGTTTTTTGAGTGCCGGGAACAGATGAACTCGACTATACAAGCTCCAATTAATAATAGTTAGGAGCGCAACGTGATTCGAGCTTGCGCACATCCCCTATATTAATCTTCCCTTCGAAAAAGAAGAAGTTCGGCAAAATTCCTGGTTAGGGGTACCTTGTCTACAGGCATCGGTGATAGGCCTCAGTAGTGGAAATAGGTCGACGTTACGTAAATTTATCTTAAAAAAGGATTCGAGTATGGAGCGGCGCAGAACAATGAACACGCCTAATATTCGAGATAAAAGTGTCTTAGGCCCAGTTGTATAAAAGTGGTTCAACCAATGTTCAGTTGAACTTGGTTCAAAATCCGTAGATACTATTGTTGTAGCAATTGTAACCTTGGATTTTAAACCAAGCTCAACTGCACATCGGCTGATCCACTTTTATACAACTGGGCCTAAGAGTCGCGCATCTGTTAGTCGTTATTAAACTCGCCTAACAGTAACGCTTCTAGTTGAATTAAACGCATCTAACAAGCAACTTTGAAAAAGTAGTTTACGTTGGCCCTCAACGCTTCCGTACATAGACCACGTGAAGTTGCTTTTAAATGGAAAACGTAAATGTAGATTGGTATTACATCGTTCCATTATGGTTTCGCAACATTCTATTATGCTGTAGAAATCATCTTCGTTAGGCTCTTGAACTAAATTCACTTTATAGGGATGCCACTTATTTATTCTCTTTCAAATATTTTAAAACAGTCTACTGACGAATTGATATACCAGTCCTAGAGTAAAAAAAGGTATAACAAAATTGTACAAAAAAATATTTAAAAAAAACTTTTATTTGAATGCTCTAAAAAGTAGAAAATAAACTTTGAAGTAAATCAAACCCATCATTTTGTTACATTATATAATTTTTTTTGTGATGATTGTCCTGTGTAAAGGAGGTTGCTCGCGACAACCTTTTATATCATAAAAAAATTATATAATGTAACAAAATGATGGGTTTGATTTAATTCAAAGTTTATTTTCTACTTTGTAGAGCATTTAAATAAAAGTTTGTTTAAGACTACTTTTTTATATAATTTTATTTTTTACTTTTTAGTCTTTTGATATGCTGTAATCCTCAGATATTGATTTTGAGATTAATTATCTTGAACTAAATTTTTTACTAGAAATTCGTAATCGGCGAACCCGAAAACCCCCAGATATCGATTTTCATCGATTTGGACCATAAATGACAAAAGTCGTCAGCCATATTGGCGCTGCCATTTTGAATTTCTGAATTTTGAGTCGAATCGGAATAAATAAATAAACACCACAGAAATTAGACAACCCCCAATTCCAGAAGCCAGGGCTTGTGCGGCAGGGAGTTACACATTGAAAAAACACTGACATACAACCATTTCCTCCGACAGTGCCGGAGCAAGGATTCGAACCCGGTGGTGGTGCGATGTCCGTGTGATTAATCGCGATTGCCACCTTGCGCTTTAACCCACTCGGCTATCGAACAGACTAAACGGTAAATTCGTCTTCTTGATCTTGTGATCTTGAAACCGCCATCTTGTCTTTTCTTATATGAAAATGACGTATTGAAATACTCCTGTGAATTTTCAACCTAGCAAAATATCCGGAATATATTTTATCTGTTTTCACTACCCTTCAGAGATATTTTGCAGCTTATTTAAAATTTCATTCGTATAAAAAGAATCCCGTAAAAGTTGAAAATTTATTATTGGTTTAATTACGTCGGCTTGTTTGATGACACCATACCGAATGGTTCACCGGCGCTAATAATGGCCTCGTAAAATTTTTATTGTAATTTTTAGTTCAACGGTAAATCCGCAGGTAAGAGTATATTTATTCTTGGATACACTATTACAAATACCGAAATATAATTTTAGGCCACCGTAAATTTTTGTGTTTGTTAAAATTAATATTTTTTATCTAATAGGTTTTTCACTAAAATTGCATATTTCTTATAACGTCTCGTCATAATACAATGGCTCAAACAAAATATTTATTCCGTGGGCCAAACTGCCACCAGTCCAACGCTGATAAAAACCATTTCGAAGACATTGTAAAGATTTATAAATATTAAGGGAGAAAAAAATATAAATATTGGCAAATATGTATGCTTATCTGTTCTAAAATAGAGACATTACCAAGAATATTCGAGTAGGGCAAATTTATAATTTATGTAGGTTAGGATAAATTCAAGGAAATCAAATATTTGGCGGATGGTATTCTAAAAACGTTCGGGAAAATAAATAAATATAGTATTTATTTATTACTCAATGCCTTCCCAGTAAATTGCTGGCTTAATAATATCTAATAGGGAACTAAGGTTTATTTAGAATATACAGATAGACACGGCTTATATAAAATAAATATTAATAACCTACGCTATTATTATTTTCACTGCAATACAGAACTTTTATATTATTGTAAAACCGCTACAGCCCTTTAAAGATGGAGCCTTTTCATATATATATTTTTTAAATTATTTTCAAAATGCTTTTATCTAAAGGGATAAAAGTTGATATATTTATTAACCTAAAAATGACCTACCGTTTGCTGTAAACATGATTTTTCTATTGCGATCATAAGTAGCCCATGTAGGGACATTTTGAATCTTTTTTTTTTTGAATTTTTGAAAAACATTCATAAAAATAAACAAAACGGTAACCTATTAAGGTTAAATTAATCTATTAAATATACCTGATAATGGTAGCGAACAGTATGACAAAATATCCTATACCTAGTTTTAATCTAAAAACGAAGAAAAAAAGAGAAAATAAATTGAAGAAAACAAAAATGGATACAACAGGGACACACGGTTTCCATCCTGGGGTCTGTCAGGACTTTTAAAAATAGACAATACAGGGAGGACCATGGTTGACATGGGAAAAACAACAGAGGGAAAAACATACGGTAGCCAAAACTAAACCTAAAGCTGTTTCTTTTACGAAATCAAAAATATACGTATAAACTTTACGAGATCCTAAGGACAATAAGTAGAGTATATTAAATGGTCCAGTGTATTTTTCTATTCTTTTTCTTCTTATTTTAAAAATGTACTGTTTACATTAAAAAAAAAGCCTGATTCTCACGCGCGAGGTTGAGGGTTCGAATCACGAGGTAACTCAATCACTACACCACGGACGGCTGTTCGTAAAAGGGCCCCGCTTTCAAGCTAGCAAGTACGCAATACGTTTTTACCTACATATTACACATTTACTGTGAAAATCTTAACTTTGTTAAAATGACGTGGGTCTGGGGCACTGGGATCTTGGACTATTACGTAAAAAATAAGGAGAGAAAAAATAGGAAAAGTAAATCCACCAAAACCTAGATTATCGTTTGATTGTCATGGCGCCAAATAATTTTCTTAAACAACCTCCCCCTCTTCGAGGGCACTGAATACAATGGTGATAATTTTGAGGTTCTCACTCAACTACCCCTAAACTCGAGAAACCACCCCTATTTCGTATTTTTTTTACATCGCAGGCATGCGGATCGGTTTATTGGGCAAGGTTCAGGTGGGTCGTATGAAATTTAACCATACAACATCTTATCCACCCCCAGGGTTGAAACTACCCCCCTCCCCTAATACTAAAATATTCCCAAAAAAATGAAAATGCGTCAAAATTTGTTTATCCGCATTTTTGAGGACGCTCAACACGATGGTAATATTTATTTCTCCCCTATCCTCCACCAACGACCCCTAATTTGGGGGGTGGTTGATGGAGAGTGTGGATGAAATAGTATTGATATCGTGTTTAGCGCCCTCGAAAACGAAGAGAAAGCATTTTCCATTATTTTGAATTTTACGGTGGATTTCAATGTTAGGGGTGGTGGTAGTTTCGATTTCGGGGTTGACATGTCTCGGCACTCAACTCCCTTTAGAATGTCGAAATCTCCTTAAAATGTCCGATCCAACGAGTCCTCACATGCCCAGTATCAATAAATATGAAAAGGGGGTAGTTTTAGGGGTGGTTGGTGGAGAGTGGAGGAGAAATGAATATTACCATCGTGTTTTTTGGTGATTTAGTATTAGGAGAAAGGGGATAGTTTCAACCCCGGGGGTGGATAAGGTGTTGTATGGTTAAATTTCATACGGCCTACTCGAATCCTACCCAAAAAACCGATCCGCATGCCTACGATGCAAAAAACACGAAATAGTGGCGGTTTTTCGAGTTTAGGGGTAGTTGCTGAGGGGTGGGAACCTTAAAAATATCATAATCGTGTTCAGGGCCCTCGAAAACGGGGGGTGCCCATGTTTCTTCCCTCTCACAGGACTTTTGTGTTTTAACCCTTTTTTTGCAACTTTTTCATAGAGTGACTATGGAATCTTCAGGATTCTCGGATTTTTTAGATTTTCGCAAACCTGTGGCGGTTCAGAAAATGCGCTAAAAAAAATCTAATTTTCGGGCAATTAATTTTTTGTAGAAATATATGTTAATAAAACTCGTTAATAAAAAAAAGAAAGCGAATTTGAATCTTTATTCTTGCACCGGTTCCCAAATAAAAGAATATACAGGGTGGGGCACTAGTGCGTCGGGCCTCGATATCTAAAAAATTGCAAGTAAACTAGATAAAAAAGTCTATAACTGGAAATTATTTTCGAACATACAGGACGAGCCAAGACGAAATTACAGGACGAAGTGCCTTTTTTAAATAGAATGCTATGTATATCAGTACATTTTTTGAAGCCTCTTTCTAGGCTCATTCATTCCTATATTGGCATTGAATATCTCCCAACCACTTGGATGTAATGAATTTTTTTTTGAAATAATGCAATCCGCAGATGGATATTAAAAAATCACCACAGTCACAATTATTGGTTTTAAGAAAAACTTATGTGAATACCAGTTACGAGACATCTAATTAATGTTTCTGAATCATTTTTATTTCCTAAAAATGTACAGGGTGGCCAAAAATTATTTTTCAATTAAGAACATTTTTTACTGAATTCTCTCAATTTTTTCAAATGGAACACCTTATATTTTTCGATGATGTGATGTAGAAATGAAAAACAAACATTTTTGTAAGTACTTCCCTAGTAATTGCAACCAATTTTATTTCATTGAGCAATAATTACAAAATTCAAAAATAAACTTAAAAAAAGAGGTTGCTTCAAATAACTCAGTAGAAAAAATTATAATAAATGTTCCACATGTTTACCAATAATTGTGGCTGATAGTTTTCCAAAAAATGAAGATAAATAGCTCTAGTCAATGTACCATCAAAGAAATGTGGCCCTATTGCATGTTCTCCAATAATTGCTCCCCAAACGTTTATAGACCATCTGTGTTGGTTATCAACTTGCATAAAAAAGTGAGGATTTTCCGAAGTATAATAATGTGTCCATTTTTATGAAAAGTTGCCTCATCACTGAATAAAACAGTATTGAAGAAGTTGACATCATGTTGCATTTCACCTCTGGCCAATTACAAAATTGTAGGCGTTTTTGAAAATCGTCATCAGATAATTCCTGGTGCATTTGAATATGATATGCATGCAACTTATTTGTTTTTAAGATTCGACCCACAGACCGTGTACTTATTCCTCTAATGAGCTCACTTCTCTTTGGCTAACATGGGGATTCTCAACCATTGCCAGCACCACAGAAAACTTATTTTCTTCCTTCACAACACATTTTGTTCTTTCACTTTTTTTATATTCGACATTTCCAGTCTATCGATAAGGTTTTGGAAGCTGCTAACATCCGGAATCCTTCTTTCAGGATAACGTTGGTGATAAATTCTATTGGCAAGTAAACAATTTGTGTCTGACTCGCCCAAAATAAACGTCATGTCTACAAGTTCCGCTTTATTAAAATTCATATTGTAAAATTCCAAATATTTTAAATTCAATACAAATTGTAACGACTGATAAGTGTGATAAATGCTCCATTGTACACGACAATTTATACCAAATTGAGGTTTTATTGCTTGTCGCGTAACGAAAACAGCAAAAAAATTTACAAGAAAACATTACAGTAAAGGACCGGTTAAATACTATTTACTCATTTCAATGGATTGGAAGAAACGGCCTCATTTCAAAATTGCATAAAGACGTGTGTCAATCAAAATGGGCAACACGTCGAACACCTATTATAATTTTTTCTAATGTATTATTTGAGGGAACCTCTTCTCTCTCTTCTTAAGTGTATTCTTCAATTTGACACTTATTTATTTATAAAACGAAAATGGTTGCAATTAGCCATAGGGAAGTACTTACAAAAAATGTTCGTTTTTCATATCTATATCACATCGTGGAAAAATATACAGGGTGTTCCATTTGAAAAAATTGAGAAAATTCAATTTAAAATGTTCTTAATTGAAAAATAATTTTTGGCCACCCTGTACATTTTTAGGAAATGAAGATGTTTCGTAACTGATATTCACGTAAGTTTTTCTTAAAACCCATAATTGTAACTGTGGTGATTTTTTTAATATCCATCTGCAGATTCCATTATTTTAACAAAAAAATTCATTACATCCAAGTGGCTGGGAGATATTCAATGCAATATAGGAATAAATAGAGCCTAGAAAGAGGCTTCAAAAAATGTACTGATATACATAACATTCTGTACGCACTTGGTCCTGTAATTTCGTCTTGGCCCGCCCTGTATGTTCGAAAATAATTTCCAGTTATAGACTTTTTTATCTAGTTTACTTGCAATTTTTTAAAATATTTCTAGCTATCGTAGAACTCGAGATATCGAGGTCCGACCTACTATTGCACCACCCTGTATATCACGACTGAAAAATAAAAAAGCTCCAGGATTTGATAAAATTAAATCCGAAACCATTAAAGAAATAACACAATATATTATTGTGAACCTACTATATTTGATAAACAAATATCTTAATTCGGGTGTTTTTCCAGAAATGTTTAAAGTGTCTTGTAAAATTAATTTATAAAGCGGGAAATAAATTGAATCCTGTAAATTATATCCCTATATCGCTGATAACAGCTATAGCGAGAATTTTAGAAATACATTAAAAACCAGAATCGTAAAATTTCTAAATAACCATGCCATTTTGTCAGCACAATAATTTGAGTTTGAGAATTTTCAAATATTTTCAATAACGGTGACCAACTACTCACAGGTAATGGAATTTTAAACAAAATAACACGAATGTTCACCCATTAATCCCTCTTAATGATGCCGGTGAGCTTTTATTAGGTACTATTAGCAAGACTACATTCAAAACAACTTATATACCAAGCACCTTATTTGTCCGAACTGATGGTAAAATAAAAGTTACATCATAATTCTCCACAATGCAATGCTACGGGCGGATATTGAGGATATCGGTTTCGTGGAATCAGAGAAATTAGAATCCGGTGATCCTATTATGCCATTTTCATTTAATTTTGAATTGATTTGTATAAACGTATATGTTATTTAGCGAGTTCATAATAATAACTATAAAGGCAATAAATACAACTCTATTATTATTTTATATTTTACCGAGAAATGATACGATCACAGACATAATGTCTATTATGTCTTTCCCGACTTGTCTCTTACCCGTTTCTGTGCAGTTTCTGTGCAAGATTTATGCGAAAATAGCGAACTTAAATTGATAGGGATATCACGTATAAATTTTGCCGATACACTTTGTACGAAACAAACTTGTTTTTTTGCTAATAGACCGGGAGATGGTGACAGTTGATTGTCTCTGATTTCTTAAAGCATGCCTTTTGGAATGAAAGTGTACCCTATGACAGTAAGGAAAAGCGGGTATAGTTCAGTTTATTTATTCCCTGCACTCAAAAAACGCAACAAAAACTTTACTACATAATTATTATCGCCCTGGGCCAAGCGGCATAATGTCATCAAACAGACGCACATTAAAAACCTATAAAGGTAAAGTAAAGCCATGTATACAGCGTAATTGTGTCCGGCTGCAGGCACCTGGCACTTCCGCTTATACTGGAAGTCGATACCAACTTGCTTATTTCAAATGGAACACCCTGTATATTTTAGAGCATAAAATTCTCAGTCGAGAATATGTAGCATATCCTATACCTAAACCTAGCCATTTCAGAGATATTTGACATTTTATAGAAAATTTAATAGGTGCAACGGTTCGCAAGAACCGTTATAACTTTCTTCGTGTAAAAGATCCTCATTTGCTTCTTGTCACATAAAAAGAACACAAGGAGAACTACATTTTACAACTGAAATAAATTCAATAATATCATACCAAGTGTTCCGTTTTTCGCGTTACATTTTGTCAACTTCAAACCGCGAAAACTTGTTTAGGTCAAATGATACACCCTGTATTTTTTTACGTCAAGTTGTGTAAAATTGAATTCCCCTTTTTCTGATATTAGCATTGTGGGGGTTAAAGTTACAATTTTTTGAAATATTTGCGATTTTATTAGAAATTCATGAATTTTTGTAATCATTTCATCAAAATGGCCATGATTAGAAACAATCAGTCATTATCTTACGTCAAAAAATGTCAGCACGTTTAAATTACACCCACGAAGACTTTTTAAATTTGTTTATTATTTATGGAGAATGTGATAAAGTAATATCAAGAACTTGCAGCACATTTGCTACTCGATATCCAGAAAAACGGAAACCGTCACCAAACACTGTAAAACGCATACTGGAAAATTTTAAAAATTATGGCTCTGTCAAAGCAAAAATGCAAAGAAGAAAGCCTACTGTTGATGACGAAAACATTGAAATAGTCATTCTGGGATATTTTCATGCATTTCCAAGGATGTCATTAAGTCATGCTGCTCTGGAATCGGGACTATGCAAGGATTCAATTCACAGAATCTTATTAAAACATAAGTTTCACCCGTTTTCATTCCATATGGTTCTAGGATTAAAAGAAACAGATTTCCTAAGAAGACAGAATTTTTGTGAGTTTATTCTAATAAGGTCTGAGGGTCACGATTCTTATTTGGGAAATATTATATGTACAGATGAAGCAACATTTACTAAAAATTGACTTTTTAATAGACACAATTCGCATTATTGGAGTGACTCAAATCCTCATATGTTCAGAGAGCGAAAGATATCTGAATATCTTACAAAATTTGAATAATAACTATTTAGAAAATTTACCTCTCGCCGAACATAGAAACATTTTTTATCAGCACGACGGTGCTCCCCCGCATAACGCATATTTAATTAATAATTATTTACAAGAAACTTTTTATGATCAATGGATTGCCAATAATGGTCCTTTCTTATGGCCTCCTCGCTCGCCCGATTTATCAGTTCTGGATTATTTCATTTGGGGAACTATTAAAAATAAAGTTTATGAGAGCCCATTAACACCCATTGAAGATTGTATGCAAAGAGTAAAAAATGCATTTCAAAACATATCACAGGATTCAATTAGAAGAGCTACCCATGAGGAACTAATCCGAAGGTGCGAAAAATGTGTCGAGGTTCGAGGGCGGAATTTTGAGCAATTATTAAATTAATATGAAATCATATTTTGAAATGATCTTATCTCTGCTATTTTAGTTCATGCCCCATATCTTCAATTCGATTAATACGCATGTTACAGTGTTAGTGTTATTTTGCGTTTTTGTGAATATCGAGTAGCAAATATGCTGCAAGTTCTTGATATTACTTTATCACATTCTCCATAAATAATAAACAAATTTAAAAGGTTGTCGTTGGTATAATTTAAACGTGCTGGCATTTTTTGACATAAGATAATGACTGATTATTTCTAATCATGGCTATTTTGATGAAATGATTACAACAATTCATGAATTTCTAATAAAATCGCAAATATTTCAAAAAGTTGTAACTTTAACCCCCACAATGCTAATATCAGAAAAAAGGGAATTCAATTTTACACAATTTGACGTAAAAAAATACACCTAAACAAGTTTTCGCGGATTGAAGTTGACAAAATGTAACGCGAAAAACGGAGCACTTGGTATGATACTATTGAATTTATTTCAGTTGTAGAACGTAGTTCTCCTTGTGTTCTTATTACGTGACAAGAAGGAAATGAGGATCTTTTACACGAAGAAAGTTATAATGGTTCTTGCAAACCATTGCATCTGTCAAATTTTCTATAAAATGTCAAATATCTCTGAAACGGCTAGGTTTAGGTATAGGATATGCTACATATTTTCGACTCGGAATTTTATGCTCTTTTTGAAAACCCTAAAATATATAGGGAGTTCCATTTGAAATAAGCAAGTTGGTATCGACGTCCGGTACAAGCGGAAGTGCCAGCTGCTTGTAATTATTTTAATTGGATTGGCCACACCGACATTAGTAATTATCTAAATTTTCAAAATTTTTTTATGCGTACTTTTCTCTATATCGATCGATTCAGTTCCCGGTGAGACACCCTGTAGATGCTACGTCCATTGAAATACTTTTACTAAGTAATGCATCTAGGCGGCACAGTCGGACGCTGCGGCCGGAAGCAATTAAAAGACGCTGTATACATGCTGTACTTTAAGCGAATCAATTTGTCGGCGGAGTAGTACAGAGAGTAACGGTATCCTAATTAGGTTGTAAAGTTTTTGTTGCGTTTTTTGAGTGCAGGGAATAAATAAACTGAACTATACTAGTCCGCTGCACGTTTTCCTGTCATATGGAAAACTACATTTCCACTAAAACAAAATTTTAGAGTTTTTCTCTAATATTAAACCGCTTGCCCTTTTATTAAAAGAAAGTCCAAACAAATTTAATGTCTTAGTAATTATAGGCATGCGATTCGCAGGGTGCCAAAGATATCGAACGGACATGCGAACTTGTAATAAAAAAATATAATTTTCCGCGTTCTCGTGCTGCCCGTCGATGAAAAGAATTAAATTTTGTGTCGTAACATCATTATAAAAAAATTGACATGCGGTCCTTTTTGGCCCAAAAGTGGAAAATTTATGAAAAGTCCTGCGAAAATTTCAAAAGATTTTACGTATCTTAAACAACAGCAAATGAAGTTAAATGTAAATTTTACGGTGTGAAATGTCCTTAAAATTTAAATGGAATACATGCCGAAGAAGCCCGTCACATCATAAATAATAAGAAAAGTTGCAAAAAAAGGAAAATTTTTGTGAATTTATTTTGCATGCCATTTTGCATTTCGCAAAATAATGTTGTTTTAAGCTCAAATAAAAAATTGCACGCATATTGCAGGAACCCAGCATTGAAAAAAATGTGGAAAGAGCATTAAACAACTAATTAAGTCTGTATAAAATTAACAAGAAAGGTTTCGTGATATCATTCAGCATACCATTTCTTATTTAATAATAAACTACACTACAGATGAGGAATCTGATTATACTCGTAATTATAATGATGATGGCGAAATATGATCCTTAATTGCATAAAGTGCCATTTTTTACCTTAAAATAATAAAATAAATATTTTTTTAATTACGCTATTTTGCTAATAGTAACATCACATACAATTTTCCTAATTCATTTTTGGACACTTTTTCAAATTTTTCCAGTGTTGGAATCCAAAAATCATGCATGCTATTTTTTATTTTAGCTAAGGATACTATTACTTCCACGTCCAATGGAAGTATAGCAACGCAACTTTTTTTGTTGAAATAGGCTTAAAATGTCATGAAACATCGAGATTTTAAATTTGAGCGAAAAAATTTCCTGTCTGTCGGTTTGTCTGTAACTTTTTTTGTACGCACGTTTACGCTGGAACCGTTTATGATATTGACTTGAAATTTGGTACACTTATGTATTATAACGAGTCCTGAAATTAGATTATATTTTAATCTAATTCCGTTGAAGGATTCGGGGGTAAATGGGGTAAAAAAGGGTAAAAAGGCAAAGCAAGCAGGTAAGAGCCCATAAAATTGCAATTTAGGGCATGTACGAAAAGTTAAGGTCTCAAATTTTTTTTGGCATGAGCCACCCCCCCACTATTATGAAAGGGAGTAAAAAAAAATAAAATGTGATTTAGTGTGTATACAAGAACAAAACGTCTTAAAAACATTTTTTGACGTTAGCTACCCCCTCTACCACCCCCATTGCCACCCCACCCCCATTATTAAAGGGAGTAAAAAATTAAATTGGGATTTAATGTGTGTACGAGAACCAAGGGCCTCTAAAATTTTGTTAGCATTACTCACCCCCTCTACCACCCCCATTGCCACCCCAGCCCTATTATTAAAGGGAGTAAAAAATTAAACTGGGATTTAATGTGTGTACGAGAACCCAGGGACTCTAAAATTTTTTTTGGCATTCGTCACCCCTCTACCACCCCCGTTGCCACCCCCACCCTATTATTAAAGGGATTACAAAATTAAATTGGGATTTAGTATGTGTACGAGAACCAAGGGCCTTTAGAATTTATTTTGGCATTAGTCACCCCCCTCTACGACCTCCATTGCCACCCGTTCCTATTTTTTTCCAGAAAAGTAATTAAAAGTGGAAAAGTTATTAAAACTTTGAAGCATTGCAGATTTAATTTGATTTTTTCCAAAATATGCACTTCTTTAAAAAAATTTCTCAATGTTAGGATATAGCGATCGACATGCCATTTTCTGGTTGAGTTCCAGTAATATGCATGCTATTTTTTATTTGAGCTTAAAACAACAGTATTTGGCGTAATACAAAACTACATGCAAAATAAAATTACAATAAATCTTACTTTTTTTTTCAACTTCTTCGATGCACGCCTCTGTTTTCGGACCTCCTAATCTGCATGCCACTTTTTTTACAGCAATGCGTTATGGGCCACAGTTAAGATGGCATGCAATATGAAATCACGTCCAAATCGTTTAAAATTTTCGCAGGACTTTTCAGAACTTTTCCACTTTTGAGCCAACGAGGGCTGCATGCCAATTTTTTTATAAGGATTTTACGACACAAATTTTAATTCCTTTTATCGGCATGCAGCACAAGAACGCGGAAAATTATATTTTTTTTATTACAAGTTCGCGTGTCCGTTCGAGCCTTTGGGACCCTGCCAATCGGATGCTTATAATTACTAAGACATTGAATTTGTTTTAACTTCCCTTTAATAAAAGAGCAAGCGTTTTAATATCAGAGAAAAACACTAAAATTTTTTGGCATTCGCCACCCCCTCTACCACCTCCGTTGCCACCCCCACCCTATTATTAAAGGGATTACAAAATTAAATTGGGATTTAGTATGTGTGCGAGAACCAAGGGCCTTTAGAATTTATTTTGGCATTAGCCACCCCCCTCTACGACCTCCATTGCCACCCCACCCTATTTTTTTCCAGAAAAGTAAATAAAAGTGGAAAAGTTATTAAAACTTTGAAGCAATGCAGATTTAATTTGAATTTTTCCAAAATTTCGTATTAGTGGAAATGCAATTTTCCACATGACCGGAAAGCGTGCAGCGAACAGCGTACACCTTCACTCCTACAAAAGGCATGCGGTAAGAAATCGGAGACAATCAACTATCACCATCTCCCGGTATAAAACTGATTATAGAGAGGCTGTAACTTAAATACGTTAAAATATTTAAGAGAGGTATTCCTTAGTTAATTTCGAGAAAAAAATATCATGTAAACAGTTGTCCAAAAATTGCTTCGTTTTGGAGATATCGGGTGTTAGGATTTCTAAAAAATATCGATTTTTATTTATATTATCATTATTAATTTAATAGAATGTTTTTAGACCACTTAGAAGATGATGAAAATCTTTTGGGGTTAGGTCCAAGAATTAAAAGAAAATTACTTTATTAATTAGCCGACGTTTCGATATTTTTTTTATATCATCCTCAGGGCAATTAAAAATAGTGAAAAAATCAGAATACTTGCAAAAATTTAATAAAGGTTCATGATTTTTTCAGTTTAGTGTAATTTTAAAATTGTAATATATTTACAATTACTTCCACGTCCAGTGGAAGTATAGTAACGCGAAAAAAAATTATTATTTTTTGTTGAAATAGGCTTAAAATATCATAAAACGTCGAGATTTTCAATTTGAGCGAAAAAAATTCCTGTCTGTCGGTTTGTCTGCAACTTTTTTGTGCGCACGTTTATTCTAGAACCGTTTATGATATTGACTTGAAATTTGGTACACTTATGTATTATAACGAGTTCTGAAACTAGATTATATTTTAATCTAATTCCATTGAAGGATTTGGGGATAAATGGGGTAATAAAGGGTAACTAGGCAAAGCAAGCAGGAGCCCATAAAACTGCAACTTAGGGCATGTATGGAAAGTTAGGGTTTCAAATTTTTTTTTAGCATCAGTCACCCCAGCCCCCCCACTATCACCCCCAATACCACCCCCACATTATTATGAAAGGGAATAAATAAATAAAAATGTGATTTAGTGTTTGTACAAGAACGAGACGTCTCAAACAATTTTTTTGGCGTTATTTACCGCCTCTACCACCCCCACCCTATTATTAAAGGAAGTAAAAAATTAAATTGGGATTTAATGTATTTAGTGTGTATACAAGAACCAAGAGACTCTAAAATTTATTTTGGTACCACCATGGCTCTGGCTACTGCATTCAGTCTTTTATCCACGGTACGCTACTGAGTTGACAGAGAACTGACAGAATGCTCAACGTTGGTTGCGACTACGACTAACGCTTGTAATATTCATTTGTAAAACGAATTGTTACGCTCGGAGCTTCTGTCGTAGCTTCCGCAGACGTGACTTTCTATTATTCACATCATATGCGCTTTTATATTTGTATTTGCAAAGATAGAAAAATCGTATGTCGTTGATAAGTACATAAATTGATGACGTGGACGACAACATTCGAAATTTTAACTATACTCACAAGTAATGGAATTTTAATACAAAATAACAAGAAGGTCCACGCGTTAATCCCTCTTAATGATGCCGGTGAAGTTTTATTAGGTAGTAGGTAATATTAACTACATTTAGGCGACTTATATGCCTAATGGCAAGCGAAATAACGGTTATATTCATAATCTCTTAACAATGCGACTAGACGACGACGCGACGGCGACCGGTGGATATTGCGGATATCGGTTATTACCTTAAACAATATAAATAAGACCCCAGTGGTCCTTTTATGTAATTTTCATTCAGTTTTGAATTGATTTTAGTTAATGAGATACTAATAAAGATGAAAGCAATACATGGCCCTATTATTATTATTTTGTATTTTACCTAGAAATGAAAGGTCTGCAAAGTCTTATATCTTTACCTAATGCCTAGTTGTTTCTATACACGTTCCTGTACAATGCTTAAGCGAAAAGAATGTACTTAAATTGATACGGATCTCACGTAAAAATATGGTCAGCATTCCAAGACATTTTGTACAAAATATAATTACTCTTTTGCTAATCATGCGTATAGTATAGCTATAACTTGTAATGTCTCTGATGATGATCATGTCATAGATAAACCAAAACATAAAAAACTTGATAAGAGCTTTTATAAACCCTCGCTTTTTGCTGATTGTTCCTATTTTCAATATTTACGAGTTCCGCCAATGAAAATTTCAGTTCAGAGTATTAATCGCTTATTAGAATCTTTTCGATAAACAGTTAATCTCCTGATGTCAGGAGTTTCATAAATACTAAAATAGAAACAACTAAAAACCTGAAAGTCGTTACATAGCATTAGATAGCCCGTCAAACTATCAGTAAATTTTCAATATGAGGATAAAGGGGGGCGTTCGAATAAAATATTGTAAATTTACTGTTCCTAAATATGTTTTCAGAAAATATTATCAATTTATAAACGGCACCTGTTTTGTATAAGGAAATGTTTTTAATAGCGAAAATTAATTTTCTTAAAAACGAATAAAGAGTAAGTGAAAATGAACATTCATTCTTCATCGTACCTTGTATTGCATATTCCCTTTAAATTGCGAATTTAATGCTATTTTTCGTATACTAAAAAAAATTAAATCAAAAATATCAAATATTTCAAAACTATGATAGAAATCTAGTAGTCGTGAAGAGAAAGGCCAATGCCGGAGTGCCGTTGTGCATAATAATGAATTTCGGCTATTAGCGGCCACATCTATTTTAAAACATCAGAAGCTTATATGTTTATGCTTGCACCACTTGTTGATATTTATCCGACCTTACAGGACAGGAGTGAAATTAGCACAAGAAGTAAAAATATTCGAGAAACATCTGGAAAACATCGTTTTAAAAACCAAACAATATCTCAGTAAACTAAACCTCTTAATCTCCATTTATAAGGGGTGGCCTCTACCAGCGCCATAATATTTTTAGGGGCCATCTTAGAAATGAAAGTTTTTATCAATATTCAAAATTAATCTCTTGCATTTTACGCTTTTGATAAGACGATTTTTTTGGAAAAATACCAAAAACAGTTATACATATTTTCGCTATTTACTTAAAATTGCACGGAATATATCAAACATTAATCATTGTATCAATAAATTTTATAAAACTAGTCCTTAGTTTGTTCTAGTAAAATAAGCAATTTTATAAACAAGAAAAGCACTTGACTTTTCCAAATTTGGTTGAATAGGTCTAAAAAGTAGAAAATAAACTTTGTAGTAAACACATAACTTTGTTACATTTTATAATTGTTTTTTATGATATAAAAGCTTGTCACGAGACTTTCCTGTGTACAGGAGACAGGAGATTGCTCGCGACAAGCTTTTATATCATAAAAAAAATTATGTTATATAACAAACTGATGGATTTGATTTACTTCAAAGTTTATTTTATACTTTTTAGGACATTTAAATAAAAGCTTTTTTTATATTTTTCTATATAATTTTATTTTTTACTTTTTAGTCTTTTGATATGCTGTAATCCCCAGATATCGATTTTGAGACGAATCGGATCATAAACAGCAAAGTCGTCCGCCATCTTGAACTAAATTTTAGACTAGAAATTCGTAATCCGTGACCCCGAAAACCCCTAGATATCGATTTTGATCGATTTGGACCTAAATGGCAAAAGTCGTCAGTCATATTGGCGCCGCCATTTTGAATTTCTGAATTTTGACTAATAATTCATAATCCGCGTCCCAGAAAACCCCTATATATCGATTTTGATCGATTTGGACCATAAATGACAAAAGTCATAATTGGCGATCTCAAAAATCCCCAGATATCGATTTTGAGTCGAATCGGATCATAAACAGTAAAGTCGTCCTCCATCTTGTTTTTTTCTTATATGAAAAATATTAAAGTGTATTGTCACCGGACTTATACACGTACAAAATTTCAAAGTTCTAGCTTAATTAGAACTAACCGAAATGGATTTTTTTAAACAAAACTACACACAGAAGTCAATTTTAAACTTTTTTATCCACGACCACTATATTATGAAGGTTTAATACATCTGTTTTCAGTAGATTAAAGGCTCTTTAATACACTAGTGGATTAGAAGTCATAATACCACCCTTGTCATAGAAACGATTCAAAGACCATTTACATCTTCTATTTCTTTGCTCAAAATCAAAAGATTGTTAATCAAAATAAACTTGTCAAATCTGACGTTTTTCAAAATTAGAATTTTTCACCTGCTCTCGTACGAGTCGTACGGCTTTCACGCACCTAATTTGGCTGTGGTCGTGGATAAAATGTTGAATTACATTCGGGGATTAACAAGCCCCTTATATAATTAATAACTATTTTCTACTCGTAATGGATTCCATGTTAAGAAGTTATTTGGTATAGTATCGTTCAAAGATTCCCTGCAAATAAAAAATGCAACAAAAACGTTACGAGCTCATTATTAACGCCGGCGAACCAGTCGGTATGGTGTCATCAAACAAGCCGATATTTAGGGTGAAGGACTTTTCCTAATCTACCTAAACAAAAAAGTTAATGGTAAATTAACATTTCATCATTTTTGTATTCAGCTGAAAAGCAAAAATATTAATAACACTACGACCTACAATTTAAAGAAAAAAGGAAATTTAATATCTGCAAAACTGCAAACCATTAATTTGGAACGGAAATATACTTTTTAAATTTTAATTGTTTATAAATAAACAAATTGATATTTTAACTCAACACTGCAGCAGCTTACTTCATGGGTCTTGTGCTAATATAAAGATATTGTAACGAATTAAAATTTTGTACTTTTTAATTAATTAAAACTTCCGAGTTTTCATTTCCGTACGTGTAAACGAGGATTGAAAGGAAAAAATTTGATTTCTTTATACCTATTTTATACAAGATCTATAAAGTACTAACTGTTATTGTGGTTTAAAATATCAATTTGCTTATTGCAAACAATTAACAGTCGAATTTACAACTTTATAATTTGATGTAATAATATTTTTGCTAAATATAATAAATATTAACATTTTATATGCTATAGCATATTGAAAAAAATATTTTTTTTCATATTTTGTTTTGCAACTTAAAAAATTAACAGAAGTAACTTTAAATATTAGTTACATGGCCGATGTTAACTGCGAAAAAGCCCGTATTTTTATTTACTCAATACGATAAATGCAACCGGACAGGTATTCAATAAAAAGAAAGCAAAACGTGGCCCAAAATGAATTGTTTAAATAAAACAAGTTTTTCCGTAGACAGCATTTGACAAAATATTTTTCACAACTTTTTCCTACCCGAACTACCTAATTTCATTAATAAAATTCACCTTTCCAGAATTCCATTCGGACTCTAGATTGACTTAACTAGTATTGGATTTTTAAAAACAAAACAAATATTTTTAAAACTAGGCCATTTCGGACCCTGTATAAGTACTTGAACCTGTAAAATATTACTGTGTTTGATTTATATCTTCAATTTGATTTTTATGCGGTTTATAATTTATATGCAAGGCCAAAACGCACATTTTTCCTTTCGTATGGTTTTTATGCTGATAAAGATGCTAATGCAAACAATAATAACTGCTTTAGACAATATTAAGATTAATTTTTATATTATGAAAACAATTTCCGCTCAGTCTAATCAATTAATATATAAAATCGAATCTAGTATTTATTTCTCCGGCAGCTATTAGACATCCGCGATAAAGCGATTCACAAAGGAAGTTTATCTAATAATTTTATTAATTTTCAAACAATTTAAAGCGTTCGAACGTTATATTGTAATCTACAAAATATTTAAAGCATGCGATTACGCGTGCACAGTCAGCTAATGGCATTTTCAATAATAAAATCTATATTAAATTTATAAAACAATCAATTGCAGAGCAATGAATATGCAAACATTCGTTATCTATATTATGGTCCTTCAACTTAAACGGTGTTCCGAGAACGGGCCGAGATAAGATTCCGCTGTATTGTTTATGCTAAGCGCTATTTTTCTTTGCTGAAAAGTTGTTTACTTTCTGAGCGCTCGAAATATCAGGCCGAGCCAACCTACATTTGTTTACCACGCTGATGCAGTGTTTTCTGTGGTGACGCCGGTAGCTGCTTATGACGAATGGAGGGGGCCAAGAGGGTTGTTTTCAGTCCATATGACGTACCGTAGGGTGTACATCACCCATCAGCTGTTCGAGCACGTGATAGCAAACCAGTACGATGCGAATCTCGTGCTTGCTTGGATCTTCGGCTGCGTAAATGCGTCTTCGCGCAAGTGGGGTCTTCCCGAGCCGACCCTAAAGAGGGTGGGAGGGTGACACGTCAAGCCATCAAGCGGGGATCCGCGAACCTCTACCTCCCTGCTCTGCCTGCCTGCCCTGCGCTCAGTCCGTTCTCGTCCGTCGCTTGTATTGATCCACTGGACAAAGGAAACTGACCACCGGTTTAGAGAGACTCGCAAGAAACTATTCGCCACTAACCGTTCGCCCTGTACGGTTCCATCAGTAATTAGCAAGCTGCAGTGTGCAAGTGCCGCGAAAAATTTGTAAGTGCAGCGCCTGCGTTTGAAAGTTTACGGGCCGTGTGCCGGTTTGTTATCAACTGCATTCGTCAAAACTTTGCCGCAAGTTTTGTTTGTTTCTGTGAAGTTTTTACAGCGGTGCCTCTGACTTTTTTGAACTGCGCACTCTATCAACAGTTTTCATTGGCTATCGCCCACATTGGATATAAACACTAGCACGTGCTTGCTTCTCTGTGATATTAAAATTGACGTAGTGTGCCGCTCGGACTTTAATGTGATTTGGCGACTGTAACGTGTTAGTGTGACGATGGCTACCAAAGCTGGAAAACGGCCGTTGAGGTCTCTTACTGCTACTGAAAAATTGGAGGCGATACGACGCGTTCACGATGGAGAAAGCAAGGCTTCCGTCGCCAGGGACATCGGAGTGCCAGAGTCTACCCTCAGGGGGTGGTGCAAAAACGAAGATAAGATTTCTTACATGTCCAGACAGTCTAGCCCGGAGACGGATGAATCTTTGGACCACTCGAACGCGAGCAAACGTGCCAAACTAGAGGAGCCGACCGTGCAACCATTTAATTTGAGTTTGAAGAGCAGCGGAGGCACCTATTCGCCTAATTCCAACGGAGATTACATAAAAAACGACACCGAAACGTCCAAAGGCACAAAAATAGAAACCCCTAAGCCCACTACTAATCAGTTAGAAGAACGTGAAAGAAACAGGGCCGAACTGGCGCGTTTAACCATAGAACTAGGCCTTAACAGGCCCGAGATATTTCTACCAAGCATGAACAACGCTGCGAACAATTTGGCCGAATTGGCGAACTTCAACTTGGTTGCTGCCCAATGGAATAACTTATTCTTGCAACAACAGCAACAGCAGCAAAAAGCTCAACAAGCGGCAAGTAAAAATAAGATCACCGCCCCAGCTGACACTAGCACGCATGTGGTTCCTTCAACGGCAGGTCTGCTCACTACCGTGGATCAAGACAAATACAAACATTTGTCAAACGAAAGGCCATCGGTGCATGATTCCGTATGGTACTGGCTAAAAACCCAACAGACCATGATGGGCTTGCAGCATCAAAACTCCCTACCTAATGTATCAAACATGAATGGTATTGCGACGTCCGCCACGACGCCGACGACGTCCTCGTCCAACATGGCAAGCGCGAATATTCTCGCTTTAAATGGAGCCTCCTCTGACCCCAATAAATGGTTCTGGAACTGGTGTAAAGATATACCTTATGCTCCACAAGCACAACAACAGACCCAGGGGCCGCCAGCAGGCAACAAGCCAATTTTGTATCAACAGCTTACAAAAGACAGCCCGTCCAAGGACGCCACGGACTCTGACCCACAAAACGCCGAAAATTTGTCGGTGAACGAAAAAAATAAATGCTTCAATAAACCCGTTAATAACATTGCAAATATGAATGGCAAGAGCAGAGTTAGATCCGTTCTGGATAATCTGTTGTGCAACAGCAACAATAACGTGGCCGTTAACAAGAGGGACGGCAAAGATGTCGAGGAAAGTATAAGCCAAAGCGAGGCCGTGCAGCACGGTGAAAAATTTTTGGAGTGGTTGGAGGCTTGCAGTGACCCGTCCGTCACAGCCATGCAAATTATGCAGTTCAAGAACCTACTCAACAATGTGAGAACAGGCGTCGACCGCAGAAATGGCGATCTGCAGAACAAAACCAAAGTGAAAAGAAAGTGAGATGAACCGTATTAAAATTAGGTTGAAAAAATTACGAGAGGCTGTTCAGCTTGAATACCAAAAGTTTTTATTTAAGATGTTATATGAAGGTTATGTAGTTTATGTACAAAGTTTTTTACGGGCATGGTTGAAACAATTTTATCTAGTTGAATTACCTACATAGCTAAAACGTATATTATGCCTGTGGTTCCTTAATGTTACCGGAAATGTATTATAGCATACCTAGTTATTGTGTACATACTTGTTAGTCATTACATTTCGTTAAGTATAAAAATTTGGAGATTGTTATAATTATAGGGATATTATAATGTAAGTGCTGGTAAACGATTACCTCAAAGTGCTTCCTACCTGCTAAAATTGCGAAGAAATAGCTTTCCGCATGCGAAAAAAAAAAAAGATCGGAGATAAATTTTATCCAGGAGAAAACTAATCGTTCACCGGCTCTTACACAATCACTATCGGATTTTATTATAAAAATAGTGCCAAAAAATCTGCGTATTTCCATATGCAAAGGTGTACCTTGTGTATATTTAATATTAAGTAAGTGAACATATTTTTCCTAGATTGATCTCTTGATTGTTTTTTGCCAAAGTTTTTTCTTATTTATTTTTTTGCAATATGCACGTTTTTTAAGTTTATTCCTAGGTTAATGATGTTCTTACAGGGTGTTTCTACTTATATGTGATGATGTTCAAATTAATATTATTTTGCCCTGTCGACCTCCTCTAGAATTATCAATTAGTGGTGTTATTTGTACATTGTATAAAATTATCGAATATTTTTGTACGAAATTAAATAAATTCCTGGAGATGTAATCGGTGTTTTTACTTTACACGGCCTTCCTAAGTGCCGAAACAACCCCGACCAGCTTTTTATAATTAACCACCAGTTGCATTCCACCCTCTAATTTGACTAATAACAGACAGTAATTTACATAAATTAAATCATTTTTATTAATTCACTCTAGTGGTGTACAGGAACTGTATAACAATTTAACTTTTTAAATTGCCTACCTGAGGTATAATACTTTGAAAATAGTTTAACAATATTCAAGCATAATACTGATAAAAGTTACTTATACAAGTATAATACTGATGCAATAACCCTCAACTGGCTTTCAATTAAAAATTATAATAAATTCATTTATAAATTACTAAATAATTTGCTACCAACATATTTTTATTTGAAAATATTCAATTTAGAAGAGTCATTCATTGTTATAGCACAAGACAGAAAGATCATGCTTTGATGTATCTTACCTCAATAAAAACTAAAATAATATATAATGTATGATAAAGGTATGAGGTATGACTGATTAGAATGACTTACCTGAGATTATTAAAGGGTCATTAAAGTAGGAGTTTCCTAGATAGAGACAGAGAGATCCGATAAGGAAATATTTATTATTTTTGGCCATAACTTTTTAAAAAATACATATATTGGTAAAAAATGTATAAGACTACCTAAGTAGAACTATAACAGGTGTAGTGATATGAATTTTCACTTAATAGTTTCGGTTGTTTGCAAAATTAGTTCATTTAAAACCACAAGATATGAAGATTGGCGCTATTTTTTGATTTAAATTAACTAATTTTGCAAACAACTGAAATTATTGAGTGAAAATTCATATCACTACACCTGTCATAATTCTACTTAGGTATTTTTATACTTTTTTTTACCAATGTATGTGTTAAAAATAAGTTATAGCCAAAAATAATAAATATTTCCTTATCGGATCTCTCTCTCTTGAATATATTCACCAAAATGTTAAAAACACTTGCTAAATAAATAATTGTTCCAGTTTTAATTATGTATTATGATTGTTATTTGTTCAATTTTACTTATTGATACCGACTTATTTTAGTGTCTAATCTTTATTGTGACTTCTAAAGTGTTTTTTTATTATTTTTTAAAATTGATATTGATCGATAGCTTTACCAAATAAACGATAACTCTCTTTCTCTCTCTATCGAAAAGAAAATTTTCATTTTTGTATACCTTTAATTAATGTGAAAAATCTCTTTATTTTACTATTTAACAAACGTTTAAATTTATAATTCATAAAAAATTAAATTGACTATTTTAAAGTGTCCAAAATTTCAAACTAAAATTTTGTTTAGCTAAAAAATTTGAGTTCTAAATACGCTCTATAATACATTGTCTGATGTACATTTTGTAAAAAAAGGAAATTTAATCATTTTAGCAGATTTTAATTTATCAAGAATTTGTTTTTTAATAATAATATTTTACTGGATAGATTCAGGAATTTTTTTATGGGGTATATATTTTATACTTATATACTTTATTTTTCAGTTGCTTAGTAAATATTGCAAAAATGTGTTATTCTATTGAGAGTTATTTACAATTTTTTTAAATGGTTATCCAAAGAGTTGATTCAAAATCTAGGAATCTCAAATTTTAAAAATATATTAAATTTGTAACATGAACAGATTCGTAATAATAATATGACTATTAAACAAGCACAGTTTGACAGGAACGAGTAAAATACTACTGTTGTTATTTGCAATGTATTTTTTTAATTTTTATTTTAATGTTTGTCTTCAAATCTTGCATCCTTTATTTAACACACTTCCTGACATAATCAATTGATGAAATTTTGCACAGTTACTAAGATCGGATGACAATACAGTATTCCATCGTTAATTTTGCAAATATCCACACGTAGGGGGCGTGGGAGTGAAAATTGAAAAATCTGTAAAACGAAGGAGCGAGAAATCAAAACAAATCGTTAAGAGACGAATTTTTATTGAGTGCTCTCTGGGGGGAGGGGGGTTAAACCCCCTCGCGCCCCCACCCTCTCAATCTAACCTAAATATATGATCTTTAAAAATCCTTATAGCCGAATAAAATTAAACTAAATTTGTCGATTTGGATGAAATAGTTCAGAGCGTGTTGAAAGTTCGAGAACAAGCTTATTTTGTGGTACTTTTTATCATATTAAAAGCCCTCATCCGTAGACGCCGGCGGAGGGTAGGGGGGAGAAAATAGTTTTTAATCCGTTTTTCACAAAAAAATTGGAAAGCATCAATTTTACTGTAAAATATGTACACATAAAAATTATAGGTAATAAAATCCATACAATTTCTTTTTTTTTAACTTCGTAGCACGTACTGGTGCCGAGATAGATTTTTGGGAAAATGACAGTTTTGTACGCAACGGAAACGCGCGCGTTTTTCGCTATAATCTCGAAAATGGTCATTCAAATCGCATAATGTTTCTAATGAAAGTTGTAGAGAATTCGATTACGAACAATTTTCTTGTATTTTTCATTTCCATTCGATCAATATTGGCTGAGTTATGAATTTTTAAAAATCTTTATAGCGCGCTATCAGAACACTTGTTTCATGATAAAATCGATAAAAACTCGAAAACGATAAACCGTACGCATATAGTGTATCTAATGAAAATTAAAGAGAATAAAATTTTGAATATGTTGATGTATGTACAAAATCGTCTTAATAACGAATGAATAGAGATTAAAGTAAAAAACATGAAAAATTATCATCTTCAAGTGCATTTTGACAAATAGCTACTTTTTGAATGTCTTTGGGCAATAATGATACTAAAGATTTTTTTAAGATAATTAAATAATCTGTAAAATGAGCTCCAAGTGACCTTCATTCACATCCACAAAAAAAAGCATATTTTATTGAATTCTCATATTTTCAACCAAAGAATCTTCATTTGCTCTACGTCCTACTCTTTATGACACTCTGTATATTGTTTTTCACTATCATTAGCGTAAACGAATAAGATCTGTGATGTATTTTTTTTTTCAATGATCAAAAACAGATCTTTTCGGTATTTTCTAATGCGTCCACGGCTGAATGGATGCGTAAATAGTACCCAAATTACACGGTTAGAGAAAAGTAGGTTACTTACTGTAACATTCACCAAAACAATTATAAAAACAAATGCATTGATCTCAGCATAAAGCGTCACATATACCGGGTGAACCCACATCAATACCCAATGATTATTTGACTGGTACATTGACCATATGCACATATAGGTTTGCTATCCGTATATCATTTTTAGATATTGCCAACATAGATATACTGGCATATTATATTAGGCCCTATTATATATACTCACACAATATTACACATAATTAGTAGAATATCAATTTCCTTTTCTGATTACGTTGTATTGAGGTAGAAATTAAAACTGTTTTTTGGCACACCCCTTTAACGGGGTGTATCGTCGTTTGCAATTTTACCGTGCAGATAAAAAACGCAATAAAAACTTTGCGACCATCTTAAAATATCGTTATTCTCTGTACTATTTCGCCCGCATATTGAATCACTTACCTTTATAGGTTTTTAATGTACGTCGGCTTGTTTGATGACACCAGACCGAATGGTTCACCGGCATTAATGTTAAAGAACACCCCAAAACCCTCGTTGAACTTTTCGAAACTGTAACAAAATCCGGAAACATTTCGCATGAAAAGCGTGCTTCACGTAAAAATGCCATTGGAAGAGGTTTCAATGCATTCAATCACATTTTCGCTCTACGGAACGTTTTTTATGCCCAAATCTTGGAAACTCATCAAGGAGTGTAATTTTAGAAAGTGTAGTAAATGTCGCTGCACGGGGACGTAATGTCGCCCCGACTACAAAATTTAGAAAATATAACGAAAACCTAACATCGGAAATTTTGAAAATAAAAGCTCTTTTACGAATCCACGTTGTGCAGCACTGCAACTCATGCGTTGTGTTAAATATGAGGGCAAGCTATCCAGTCTCTAGTCAAAGTATTTCGAGAGTCGATTTTGACGGGAAAATGATGGGTTTTAAACGTATTTGCTCTAAACCGGTTCCTCAGTGATCCGGTGTCAGAAAAGTATAGTTACCATGTACTCAGAACGTGCATGGGACCGCCTTGCCTGAACGTATGAATTTATAATTGCAGAATATAATTCAAAGTCGTTGCGATTCAAGCATTTTTAAGCTCCGAGGAGCGAACTAAATTGATATTGAAATAAAAATAGGTCAATGACAGGCAAGCAAAGCCCACCAAAATTTTAAACATTGAACTTTTCTTTTTGTGTAATCGTTAGCTATAAACCGCACATTGGATGGTAGTTGGTTACATTATGAGTCGTTCCGTTCCTCACTATGTGTTGTACACAGGCCAGACTATAGTTTGTCAATACATTTTTCTTGAACGTTTTTGTGAAACATATATTTTTTTAAAGATTTAATATATATTTTTTGAACTTTATATTGTCTTTTTCTTGTGTTTTCAAAATTCCTTTTCAGGTTTAAATTTAAGAAAGTGTTAGTATTTACTGTATATCAAGACTTTGTGTTTTAAAACAATTTATTTCACAATCTTCATGAGTAACGGACACAAGATTTCAATAATTAGTCTGGTGTTGTCAAATAGCTGTAAAGTAATAAAGTCCGGGTAAATATGCAAATTACTTCCAAAATCACTGGCATTAAAGTAGTAGGTATCAATTTAATCTGCCATAATGCGGTCATAAACTAGGAAATGAAATTTAGACTAATAATAATAATTTATATACCAATGAACATAAAATATATTACCTATTGATAAAGTGGTAAACAAACAAGGGACTCACAAAAACCTTGCTCTTGGGTATGCTAAAAGCTTAGAACATTTAACATGCCGCTTACGCTATACTATTGCTCATTAACGAAAATTATAAAAATTCCCAACTGTCTCTGTTCAAACGGAACTTTGGTCAGTGTAATCACGTTGCCAAATTTACGCATATTCCTCAACTGACGATTGACATTCATATTTTGATGAAATTTGGATAAATAATCTGCAGCTTCAGCTGTACTCTTTTACAGGTTTATAGATTGAAAATGAAAAAGAGTTGAAATGATAGAGTTTCGACAATTATTACAATAATATTGACATGTTTTAAAATGTCATTAAACTTAATCGATGCTATAGGCTAAATATTACAATAGTTTTGAGCCATTCAGAAATAAAAGCAACATAGAAATTGCACTAGTTAACGCGTGTCCAACCAACTAGTGACATACTTCCCTCATTAGACCTCTTTTGACAAAATATATTTTTATTTACATTAAATATTTATTTTTGTACTGAAACTGAAGGTTCGGTTATGTAAACCGATGGAATTTTATTTTCAAAATTTCGGGGCAGCACTTCAGTACTTTTTTTGCTAATGTAACTATAGTATTATGATTTAGGCCAAATTAATAATGTTTTGTCCTCATTCTAAATGTTAGCAATATTTTAACGCAATTGGATGTTACTATAAATTTACAGATACTATCTCTAATTTGTAGCGTTTGTCTCAGACTTTTTAATGTTTTCTCAGAGCCGTTCACTAAGCTATCGGAAGACTTTCTACATATTAAATATTTTCTGTTTGTAAAACAAGAAATGTTGACTCCATCTCACTTTCGGATGTTGAACTTCCACTTCGATCCATTTTTAATTATTTATGGCAGTCCGCACTAAAATGATCCCTATATTATGTTTTTAATTTAATTTTTGAATTTCAGAAAATTCGACTTACCTGAACACTAACTGAAACTATTCATTGTATGATTAAACTAACAATAGAATAACAACTATAAGTCAAATCCAAAATGTTAAGTTTTTAATACGAAAGAATTTATTTAGAACTCTACCACCAGCAATCTGGTGTGCATCACTCAGTTCATAGCTGAACAGTTGGATGCTGGAGGCCAAGTAGATGTCGTTTATAGAGATTTTTCTAAAGCCTTCGACAGACTGGATCACGGAATTTTGCTGAACAAATTATCCGAATTTCAGCAGCAGCACTTCCTAAACTTTTTTGAATCCTTCTTGGTAAATAGACGACTAAATGTACAATACCGTGGATTTTCGTCTATGGATATCTCAGCGACATCAGGTGTTCCCCAAGGTTCTGTGCTTGGGCCATTGCGCTTTAACATTTTTAAATGATATCGTCATTGACTTACACTGCAAAACATTACTTTATGCCGATGACCTCAATTTTTTTTACATCTATCACTAGTGCAGAAGACTGAGTTGATTTGCAAAACGATTTTGTACAACTATGGTCTTGGCGTGGCGTAAACAATTTACAGTTAAATATCTCAAAGTGTAGCTTTATGACATACACTCGTGCACAAAATCCAATAAAATTTATTTATACAATTAATGATGATGAACTGAAGAGCTGTGGCCATTTCAAAGATCTAGGAGTAATATTCGATCCAAAGTTATCTTTTATTAGCCATATCAATCAAATCACCGCTAATTCCTTCAAAAATTTAGGCTACATTGTCCGTAATTGTAAAGAATTTAACGAAAATATACTGACACTTCTCTTTAATTCATTTGTGAGGTCAAGACTTGAATATGCTTCAATGGTCTGGAATCCTGGTTATGAAAATCAAAAATATAGCATTGAAAAACCTCAGAGGCGTTTTCTTAAATACCTCTGGTTCAAAAGTTCTGGAAATTATCCAGAGAGAGGTTTTCCACATTGTGACTTATTACATAGATTCAACACGAGTGATCTTCAACTACGTCGGACGTATCACTCCCTTGTATTGCTTTTTAAGATTTTAAATGGCACTATTGACTGCCCTGAAATTCTTAGTTGCATTAGATTTCATGTTCCTAATTTGCAGACTCGCTCGCATTCGTCTCTATTCTATTTGCCTGTACCAAGAACAAATTTGCTGTTATTTTCTCCCCTGCACCGTATGTGTTCCAACTATGATTCTTTATATAATAATATAGATATTTTTAACACTAGTATGTATGTCTAAAATGCGAAACGTGGTTCTCAATTCGGCACAACAACTGTAGCTTCTAAACTATTAGATTACAACTCTTAAGACTATAACTAATCATAGACTTATTTTGTTAATTTTTATTATCATTTAATTGTTTCCTTTAGTTAAGTTATCTAGTTTTAGTTATTATTTAGTTTTCTTTTTATGTTTGTAAAATTGGATTTCTGTCTGGGCAGTCGTAACCAAAATAAATAAAATAAATAAATAAATAAAATCCCTAATAACTTAGGCACGGCTTTAATATGATTAATAATATGAACGCAAAAGAATAATCAAACAATTATTATTTATAAAAATATATATATGCTGCTATAAAATTACTTATTTAATTATTATTTAGGCTACTCAGAACGTTGGCAAATGCAGCACGCGGGATGCGGACGGTAGCTCGACGATCGGCTGCCGCGATGTAAATAAATTCACGGATTGTTTTACATTTATTCATTTTCCTAAGCTATCTTACGTTCAAAAATTATAATTATAAAGTTATACAATTGTAAGCCGGAAACTCTAGTCGACAATAGTCGATTTAAGTGCTCGTTTTCGAAATATTGGTTGTGGAACGCTAAAATACAACGAAAAATTACGATTTCTTAAGGCTCTCGAAGCGAGATACAGACGTCAAAGTTTTAAATTGCGTTAATGCTTTTTTTTTAAATATTTTTTTTAAAGCAACGGCTACAGACTTTTCGATAATTTTTATTCCAAAATATTTACTTGTAACAATTGTTCAGTATCATTATCTCGAAAATTTTGTATAACGCCCTTTCTTCCAGGCCAATTTTTGTCCAACTGTACACATAAACACAGTTAATTATAAGCTATCAAATAAAACTGGTCGCATATTTTACCCACAGAGTGACACATTTTGCTCAGTCGTGCCTCTACTATAAGCGACACTCAGGTAGACAATATTTACTTAAAAGTCAGAGAAAATAATTCTGGAGCAATTGCCCCCTTGCTACGTCCGTGAATTATAAGGATCCACAGGTTAAAATATTGATTCATCCTGTATTGTGTTGGTCAGTGCTGATTTATAATTTCCCCGAATTTAAATGTTTTTAAACACTACAATTTATCGCTTATCAGACCGTATCCTCCTAGTTGTCACGTAGAACAAATAATCAATCAAAGAATGGACAAAAAAAAACTTATAAAACTAAACCATTCGATTAAAAATAAAAACTGCATAAAGTATGATCGATCCCATGTGGATATACATATAAGTATTCTGAAGTTCCACAAAAAGCTAATTAATGAAGTTAATCCAGTCAGTTCGAACGATAATAAATTACTCCCAATCAAGAAAGCGATTCAATTTATATCCGACGATCGTGTTCTACGGACTTCAACAAAACTATTTTATCTTTGGCGGATTGCCCTCAATTTTATTCCCTATTATAAAACTACGTACGGAAGAGTCTAGAGAGGTTGAATGTAGTAGCGCTTTTTATTTGTTTTGTAGTTTTACTACGCTTACTACGACCCATTCATATCCTTCATTCATGAGCACTTTTATTGTTTTTTGTGAGTTCTAACTTTTACTTCATTATCGAGTTAAACGGTTCGCAATAATTTGTTCGGAATTATGGCTTCTATTAAACGCTTGTATTATTAATTTAGGGATAAACGCTTTAAGCGAGGCGTGTGTTCGTGTTCTGTTGTTTCACTTTCCAGTTGAGAGAGTGATGATAATATTAATTATATGCCGATACCGGTTAAAAAGTTAACATCAATTTATAATTCGATTTGTAAATGTGTTAATTTGTAATTGTTTTGTGATACTTGTGGACTACAATTTTTTTTATATATAGATTAGCGGAATCAAAGTAGGTTTTCACTTCGGAAAAATTCCGGGAAGCTTAACTTTTTACTGTACATAAGTGAGTATATTACGAACAACATATAATAAGTTAAAACATAATATTTTTAGTCGCAAACTCCTCTATAAAATCCTTATTTTACTATAAGGAACGTAACCAGACTGCAACCAACAGCTGCTCTCCGGGTTATGTGCCCCGCCGAGCGCTGAATTACAAGTTACAAGCCTGGCGCGTTAAGTGTAATAATTGCATATTACCATCAAAAAGGCTAATGCTTCGATTGTAACAAACGCCAGCCGAAAGACTGATCCTACTTAAAGGAGCTCTCGTGCCAGTCGTCACACACCTCTTGCAGACTGCAGTTTCGACCTCTTGGCTCTCTCGTCAGTGCAAGGTAGGCATGTGACGATCGACATGAGGATCACTTGACTATTTAGTACATTTCGGGATCTTTGGGATAGCGACATGTAAAATAGTCAGCAGGCGCCATCTCACGATAGCTCCTTTAAGTAGTATCAGTATTTCGGCTGGTGTTTGTTGCAATCGAAGCATTAGCGTTTTGATGGTAATATGCAATTATTACACTTAACGCGCCAGGCTTGTAAGTTGTAATTCAGCACTCGGCGAGGCACGTAGACCGGAAAGTAGTTGTTGGTTGCAGTCTGGTTACGTTCCTTATAGTAAAATAAGGATTTTATAGAGGAGTTTGCGACTACAGTAATTTGTGCAACAAGAGTGGATATGATAGCCATATCGCACGAGAAAGAAAATTAAGCACGACACCGTAGGCGGAGTGCCTCAATCTTTCGAGTGCGATATGGCTAATCCATTCGAGTTGTACAGTATACTTTATCTACGACCGGATTAAGAAAAAACTACAAATAATAGTTTTAATCAAATTTTAATATACAAACTTAGCTACTGCTTAATCGTATGCTCTAGGTGAAAACATTTTATAAAAGCGGCAGTAACCTAGTGGTTATATCTACGCTTCGAAAAGCAAGAGATCATAGGTTCAACCCCGACATAACCCCGATAGCCGACTACACCCTTTACCTTACCAGACGTTGCCAATCTTCCGGCAGCCACTCTAGCCAAACTTTCACCTACTATACCTTCTCTAATACTATCCACCTTTCACTCATATTTCATACCTTTCATCGACTTTAATTCTTTCCTGTCCCCCCTCTTCTTTTGTTTTTGTGTATTTTTGTGCCGCGTTTGTTGTACCTTCGTTTCTGTTTGTACATTTTTATCTGTAAATTCATTCTTCCGTCACTAATATTGTAACAGAATCCAAATTTTATCTTAGAATAATCAAAATTTTTAGAATCACAGTTTAGGCCTGCCTTGCGCAACCCGTAGTTGAAGCAATTCGCGGATGGCACTTCGTGCAAGTTATGGTGTCAGCGTCAGCGCCAAAATTAAAAACAGTGAAAGTGCGCATAAACGGCGATGTTTTGTCAGATTACCTATTTTTGTTTTAGTATTGCTAAAAAGGAGTTTAGGTGTTTTTTAGTTCGTTCTAATTTTTATACAATTGTTGCTAACGCCAAACCGGTCCCGTCTCGGCCTGGCCTTACGACGCACCGCTGCGTTAACGCGGCGGTCGCAGGGTCGGTCCCGGGATGGGTGACGGGAAGGAGGCTTATACATTTTTACATGTTTACCCCTTTAATTTGAATAAATTTGTTTTGAATTGAATTGAATTGGTTCAATCCCCCCATATAGCTACTTTTTTTTTTGTCATAATATACCTCTAAAATTTTGTCTGTATATAATAATTTCAATAAAATTTTAGGTGGTATACCGTTTATCGATTCTTCACTGGAATCACTCATTTTAAATTATTTTCTAGCCCAAACTGCACGAATATACACACTGACAACTACTGACAATTACTTTGACAGCTTACACACCAACTTGAATTTTTTAAAACGAATAGTTGCCTATGTACTTAATACACGAACTGTGATTGGTCGATTTCATATCCATCCTAGAACGTATATGAAATGTATCCGTTCAGTTAACTGGAATGGCCCACTTATCCATTCTACAGACTGTACAGATATTATGTTTTAATATTCCACCCTCTAAGAGCACATTTGAACTATGCTAAGCCCAGTCAGGCTATTTATTTTTCGATTGCAACAGACACTGGACCACTAGATGGCACCTGCTGACTATTTTACATGTCGCTATCCCAAAGATACCGAAATGTACTAAATAGTCAAGTGATCCTCGTGTCGATCGTCACATGCCTACCTTACACTGACGAGAGCCATCAGCTCGAAACCGCAGTCTGCAAGTGGTGTGTGACGACTGGCACGAGAAGTATGATCAGTCTTTCGGCTGGTGTTTTTTGCAATCGAAGCTTAGCGTTTTGATGGTGATATGCAAATATTACACTTAACGCGCCAGGCTTGTAACTTGTAATTGAGCGCTCGGTGGGGCACATAGCCCGGAGAGTAGCTGTTACTTGCAGTCTGGTTACTTTCCTTATAGTAAAATAAGGATTGTATAGAGGAGTTTGCGACTAAAAATATTATGTTTTAATATTCCGCTCTCTAAAAGCACATTTGAACTATATAAAAAGTTATCAACAAAAGAGTGTTTGAGTACGATATATATTCAAATTCGCTTAGAATAAACTTTATTATTATTATAACATAAGGTTTCATTATACATTTTCAACTGAACTGACAGAAAATTTTGACAGACATTTGCCCGTTAGTCATATGTACAGCAACTACCTGACCTAGTTTACTCACATTATACATGTAACTTTCAAGTTCTTCTTTTACGAAATGATGCTGGCACCTGAATATAGTATAAAAATATTGTTATCTAATTCCTTCTGATTACAGAACTTGCTTGCAGCTTATTCTCTTCGGCTAAGTTTGCTTATTCTTTTTCTTGATTTACATTTTTAAAATGTCCTCCACCACCACGCTTACCTCTGCCTCTATTATATCTGCCATAGTTGGATCGCCTTGGACAATGTGCTTTAAAATTAGTCTTAATACCACAAATATAACATCCTGTAGATGCTTTGAAGCTGAAATCACTGCTACTGCCTTGATCTCCGACACCTTTAGATTTGAGTTTTAATTCTTCATCTAATAGTCGTGCTTTGACGAAATCCATCTTTACTTCTGCAACTTTTCGAGAGCTGTTTTTACTGTATCGCACTGTGATGGAAGTGACAGCAACAGATGACATACACGATCAGTTTCATGAATAGTGGAGCCCAAATCCTGAAGATCTCTAATTATAGTGTAAAATTTCAAGAAATGGTCTTCGAGATTCTCATTTGTACTTGACTTTAAACTGAATAACGTCCTCCACAGTTTGTAAATGAACTTGTACTCTTTAATGCTTTCATCTGCTCCTTAGTGGTCTTGCAATTGTTTATCAGAAACACCTTGTATAATAAATGACTGGGCCTTAGCATCTTGAACTATGAATTCTTTCTTTTGTGCATCTTCAGATTCTACTTTCGGTGGGTTTTGTTCAATGAAGTTTACGCATTGTTTTTTTCTGAGAATTGCTATAATACGAAATCGACAGTTGTTGTAATTTTTTTGCTATTAAAATCGGTACATTTGTGTTCACGTTTAACATCATGACTCCACGCTTTCAAAGTTCTAACCATACAAAATTTTTGTCTTTCCACTGGCTTGTAATGTGTTATTTAAAACGCTTGGAGTTGTTACATCTTAAAAATTAAATTTAGGCTCTTTTTTATAAATTTACAAAGTTAAAAAAGCTCCAAAATTAATGAAAACTGAGTTAAAATAAACTTCTCATTGCCCTACCTAGCATATTGTTATGTGCACGCCTACGCCACTGCTTCGTTGAAAATTCGAGAAGGGCCCAGAAAGATCTCGAATGATAGAATGGAACATTCTAAAATAATCTTCGTGGATATATATATATATAGGCAGTGGATCTGCGCACGGAGTTAAGTTATGTATGAGATGAGTAAGTGATAAGATGAGATAAAGAACAGTACCAAGTTGTGATATAAAGTAGTGACTTTATGTTAGATTAAAGTATAATTAAGATTAAAGTATAATTAGTTGTGTTGTTTTTATGACTTAATTGTTGTAATTAAGTATTAAATAAAGTAGTGGTTAGTGAGAGTCTTGTTGCAATCTATTGAACCTACGTACAAGGTGTTTACTGGAAATTGTAAATACGTAACAATTTCTATCAGAAGCGGAATTTCAACGGGATTTCTGAAGAATTCGAGAATGTTATTCGGAAACCACTGTAGATAAAGTGCTTTGAACTGGAAAGGTGATATATACATTAGACAAGACTTAATTTGTGCTAGTGTAAGGAAATTTCCAGAACCTTCTATTTGAAAACTAGTGCCGTTAGCTAAGTTTTGCCAATTGGAAAGTGATATAGACATTGAATAAGATCTATTGTGACATTTTGTGAAAATTTCCAGAATTGGAAATTAGTGCAGTTAGCTAAGTTCTGCCAACTGGGAAGTAGTATAAACATTAAACAAGACGTATTTTTGGCATTTTGAGTAAATTTCTAGAACATTCTATTCTGGATTTTGTGGAAATATTTGACATCTGTATGATATAGACTTTAAATAAGACTTGTTAGTGCTGTTTGTTAATCTTTGAATGGAAACGAGGAGCATGGCTGCCGAAAAACAAACACAGGACTTACTTACAGAACTAAGAAAAATGATGTTAGACTAGGAAAGAAACACCAACATGAACAAGATGAACTGTGGAGAATGATGTTAGATCAAGAAAAGAGACGCCAAGAAGAAAAAGAAGAACAAGATAAACGCGAAGAAGAAAAATAAAGAAGACCTCAGTAAAAATATTATACAGAGGCAACAAGATGCTATCCTTTCAGCCACTGAAGACCTCAAAAGTAAAATTAAAGAGGATATGGGCAACGTAAAGGCTGAAGTAAGTGAAATAAGAGGAAAACTTACTGGCGTCGAAGAGAAAGTTACTGGTATGGAAGAAAAATTCATGGAGTTGAGGGAGAAGTAGAACGACTTAAGCGACAGTTAAGGGAAAACGGAGATCAGCTAGTATTATCATCGTCAGGTGCTCTTTTACAACCTCCCTCCTTTGATGGACAAAAGACAAGGCAATGGCATTATTTCTAGAAGTTTTAGAAGCTGCGTTCGACTTAAGATATAGCGACCAACATTTCTGCCAAGCATATCGGACCCAGCTGAAATCACGTATACAAAAAGCTGCGGATAGTTTACAAGAGTTTGAAGCTGCGGTGGAGAGACTGACACTTGGCTTATCCGAAGAAACCAAGGCAGTTCCAGGAGAAAAGTTGGTTATTTTATTTAAAATACATGAGGTTTAAATATAAAGAAATAGCATTAACAAATTCGTGTTCTGTAATAGACGTGTATTTATTAATTTAGTAGTTTTCTGACGATGGTTTTAAGAAACCGAAATATTAGAAATAAAATAACTTTTTATCGAAATCTCGGAAACAAACACATCAATTAATTATGTATTAATTAACCTTATATGACATTTACACGTTTACGTTTCAATAAGATCTCTATGCACTTTACACCTTTATCAAATCATGTGGATCACTTAGTTGAATAATACGAAGGATAAACATATTTGGAAAGGAATAGCCATTGTAGCAAATCTCAGTAAGTGAAACTTCTGACAGATAAGATAAATCGAATGGGTTTTTGATATTTTGTGCTGTTTGTTCTGTTTTATCTTTATTCAATCGGCTATAGAGGCAGTTATATCGAAGCGGTTTCGATCGGATGCGATCACCTCATCTTACATCAATGTTGAAATAATTGTCTAAATACATCTTTAATAATGTCAGTTGTTGGATAACATTTGGTTTTATATTATGATGTAGTTCTGTTGCCGTTTTGTTTTTTTAATTCCTCAATCCATCCCCCATTTCATGTTTGAATTCCTTTAATCTTGAGGTTGATTTTACTGGGACTGCGGAACTACTCTCTTCCTGCTGTCAAGCAAAAGGTCATTTTATAGATCGAGGTGTTGGCTCCTAGTCGGAATCGTCATCCCCATGATATGTGCTAGGATTGTTATTGATTACTGAATACGTATTGTCGCAGCATGAATTTTTACTTGGAAATAAATAATTATTTAGCTTCGATAATAAATTAGCTTAAATAAGAGAGATACTTTTAATAACGCTATACCTTGTATAATGATAAGAGATAAAAATACCCTATGTATTTCTTAATAAGGTCAGTAGCGCAGTAAAAGTAGCACAAAAATCAATACAAAGAAACTTTTTCCATAAGCCATTTTATAGTTGAATCCTATTGGGTAGGTGCTCAGGAGTGCCCAAAAAAATTTTGTACTTCAAAGAACTTCTGCTCCAATTGTTATTAACAATTTAATTTTTTTAACCGCGTTTTTCACCCACCCTAAAAATGTGAATATATAGGTCCGATCGGGACCATAGGAAAAACCATAAACTTTGTAATTAAATTTTCTACAAATCTATGTTTACCGTAGGTCTTAGGAGCGCAGCCATAACCTACAAAAGTGAAAAAACTATCCAAAAATGGTTTTTTATATTTTGCTGCCCAGAGCCGCTGGGTGAACCGATTAGCTTCAAACTTTTAGAAAGTCTGCCTTTTCCTCTAACAAAAACACCCTGAAAATTTGGTGCAATAATATTAAACCCAGTGTGCGCAATTGAATTCGTTATTTAGAATTTGAATTGACCACCATTTTATGCCATTAAGTCTAAAACGGATCATTTTTTTTCAAAAGATAGGTCTCGATGTCAGCTTCTTGATGCCACGAAAACAATTTTTTTTAAACCTATTTTGGCCATTTTCTGCATTGGTTTAAAATCCAATAGACGAAAAATGAATTTTTTCGGCCAATTTGAAAAAAAAATTGAAGTTCAGATCCGAAAGAAAATTTTAATACCTTAATTAAAAAAAAGAGTTTATTTTGGTCAAAACCTTGACTTGAAACTTGAAAAAAAATTATCCGTTTTGGACTTAATGGCATAAAATGGCAGCCAATTTAAATTTTCAATAACAAGTTCAATTGCGCACACTGGGTTTAATATTTTTGCACCAAATTTTCAGTGTTAAAGCGAGAGGCAAATTTTCTGAAAGTTTGAAGCTGATCTGGTCACTCAGCGGCTCTAGGCAGCACAATGAAAAAAAAACAAAGATTTTTCGCCAATTTCTTCGCTTTTGTAGATTATGGTTGCACTCAAATTCGAGACGAGCGACCCGAAAAATCCCCGGGTAACGAGTTTCGATCGATTTGATAATTTCAGTAAAACTCCAGGAGATGACGTTATTAGCCAGGTCCTCCAGGGGAGGTTGCCGATGTCAGATTCGGGGCGAGTGACCCGAAAAACTCCCTGGTAAAGAGTTTCGATCGATTTTCCATGAGTTTACAGGGAACTCCAGGAGATGACGTTCTTGGTGCCGTCCTGACCTCCAGGTGCACAGGGGGCTCATCCGGATATCATAGTCAGGTCCAGTCTTTTGTGGAAGATATGAATTTTTTCTTCATTACTTGAAAATATGCACTTTTCGATGCAGCAATGCAATTTCAAAAAAGTACAAGACCAAAATATGGCGCAAAGTTTCTAGACGAGTTAAAGATACGAATGCAAAAAATCCCATCTCAATCCGATTTACTGCAAAAAAAATTGAAAGTTGACTGCTATATTTCCTCGCCTAATAAAAAATCGTCAGAAAGTCGATTTTTTCAAATGGCACCTACTGTTTTTTAGGGTGAGTTACTTAAGCATTCCTATGCCTAGGTTAGGTTGAAATGTGAGTGGGTCTATACGAAACCCTCCATCGCGACCAATTTGTTTATTGTGGCTCCTAATTTATATTTCACCTAATAGGTTCACCTTTTTAATAAAGCTGATAGCCTTGTTGGGTGAGAGATTGTCCAGATCCTCAGGCAAAAGCTGTCCTTTGCCAAATAATGAGAACCGTGTTCTTTCTGCAGTGTGATAAGTGCACAGGACATGCATTGCCGTTTCATCTTCCTCTAGACACAGACGGCATTCGGTGTTTTCCACTAATCCAAGTCTGTGTAGGTGATGATTTAATCTGCAGTGCCCAGTGTATAGGCCGATTAAGGTCCTTAGATGTAACCTATTCAACTTTAGCAGCTTTTTAACTCTTGAATACAAATATATGTAATGGATTCCTTCGAATGAGCTAATCCTGGTAGTTCCTACCAGTGGTGAAGTCTTGCTCTCGGCCCAGTCTAGGATATTTGTTTTGGCAGTGCTTGAAAATATGACCAGAACTGGTTCTGGTCCTATAAATTTTGATGCCGCACCATCTCTAGCTAGGCAATACCTAACTTCACCCCCAATCTAGTTATTTAATAAAAATCAAGAAATGCTTTATCTTGCCGAGATATTGCTTGGTTTATCAAGTATGCCAAGGAAACAAATGACAATTATATCAATTTACTTAAAGATATGTGTGCATATCATGGAACATTATCCGAATGTTGGTTGTCTTTGATTTGTTTGTAATTTATGCTGAAAATAAGAGAATAGTTGACAGAGAACATGCCGCGCGTTCAATTTCAAATAAAAACCTACCGCAAATGACAAAAGGTAAATTTCTTAGGCTTATATATAATTTTTTTGATCAGGGGAAGGTAGTTAAGCTTGTGAGAACTAAACCTATAACATGAAATGAAGATATTGAATTTAACGCCTTGGGATATTTTCAAACAAATCTACGTGCTTCCATCAGAACAGCACCTGCTGACTGGGAATTTCTTATACCTCATTGAAAAGAATTCTTTGTCGTCGTAAGTTACATCCTTATAAATTTATAAGGCTACAAAACTACATCCCGGGGACTACGTATGCACGATAAACTTTTAACGAAGAATCGTCTGTAAAGATTACATTGTTTCAAAAATTTACGTCATGCGCTAAAAATTCAAGCGCAAATCCTACTCGAGCTTCTTTATGTTCAGCTTTAAGTAAGTATTTCTGTGCTGATGCATGACAGCGTAGTAGCTCCGATTCTCTTACTCGCCGGTGACCAGTACTACTCGATCCAGGAAAATTCGTTTCTTCAGCAGCCTGAATAACTGAGTAAAATAGATTTTCTACTAAAGCATTTACCAATTGCAAATCTTGTTGTTGAGTTGATATCCTTCGTCGCCATGATAGAGAATTTCTACTAATCGTACCATTTATTCTCGACTTTCTTAAAATGTTACACACCTAATTTTTGTCAATATTATAACGCAGTGCAACTTATTGACCATCCATCTTCTGCTTTAGCAATAACTCCAGATTTGACTAAATCGCTTATATGAGGTATATTAGTTTTTTGCACACTTGCAATAAATTATGACAACTAACTGACAATGTCACAAAAATTAAAGTTAGATGTACACAACTAGATTTTAGCAAAATACCGTTATAAGACTTGTCCTATTTTTTTTGCTCACGACGTACCAAGTAAATCCATAAAGAGTTCTGTTAATGAATTTTTTTCTAAAACGCATGTTTGCAAAAAATTATTCTGTGAAAAATAGGATTTTCACTGTTCTAGGTTCAGTTCTGAAAATTATATTTTGAGGAAATAAATTTTTGCAGAAATATAAAATATGTTAATAAAACTCATTAGTAGACTCCTCTATAGACTTGGTTTTTAAATTTCTATGTATATAATTCACATAATAATTACGTTGTTTTTAAACCAATAGTGATTTTGACAATGTCTGGGCACAATTTTCATATTTATTAGCGATACCACCGATCTCACACCATTCCAATTGGCATTGGATGTACTATAAACGTAAGGCTGAAATAACTATACTATACATATTACGAGTATCAGAAACCAATTATTTAACAATCCATTTACCCTGGCACGTTGTTAAGTGCCAAGATAATAATCCAGTGGCAACTAAATGGCAGTGTTCTCCGTCGTATAACCGGTAAATATCGAAGAATAAATAAAACTGTTAATCTGTTATTTGGAAACAACGAAATAAATCAGAATAGATCGTATCGTAATATAGGGCACACAAAGATATAGAGCTCTGAATCAACAGGTTTCATTATTTGCCTTTAAAGTGCAGGATAACGAAATATAGAGATATAATACAGTTAGTTACAGTGAGATCCCAGTTAGTTGTTGGGTATATTGGCTTATATTGTGTAGGACATAATGCCAAAACATTATAGTTTGAAAGTAAATTGGGTATAGGTTCAGATCTTTTGACAAATATAGAGAATAATACTAAAAAAGGTCAATATTGCTATGTATTTGCATATTGGACGATTACGAAGATTGCATGTTTATGTTATTTGCTGCATCAGGGTTTGAATTTGTTTGTTTCCTTTAGATGGTTTTCAAAATTTATTTAAATTAGCTAAAGATCCGAAAGGTATGTGTTTTAGAATGTTAATACTTGTTTAGAGTTGTTTTAATAGTTTTAAAGTTTTTATTTGATGTCAACAGTAAGCTTGATACTGACATCTATGTTAGTAGTTATTAAGTTGTAGTTGAAATAATTTCTGACATTTAAGTCTTTATGACGTTTCTTTTAAGTAGGAAATTTTATTTTTATAGTTGGTAAATGTTTTCCTGGAGAAAGACAAGGAGGTTTAAGTTAGGTTATGTTTGGAATGATATTAATCAAAGTTCATATGGTGTTTTGTTTTGTTTATTTTGGATACTTTGATATTTAGTGATATAGAACAACAAACAACAGATAAAAGAGAGGTTGTAAAATTGTAAAAACAAATTTAAGAAAAAAAAGACAAGTGAAAATTAGGGAGTGAAGAACAAAAATAATAAACAAAAATTAATAATTTGAAATTGAATTGAAAGTCAGAAATTGTGGAGATCAGCGAAGAAAAGTAAAAATATACTGTAAATAAGAAGGTAGAGGTGTTATTGTGGATAGGAGTTGCAGAGGAGATAAGGACGAGATAAGGTGAAGAATTAATGAAAGGAGAATTGTTGGATTTGGAAAGAGAAGAGTGTAGCTACGAAGAAGGAAGGTTTTTGTGTGTTTAATTTTTGGACAAGGTTGTATATTAAAATTTAAATAGTGTATTAGACTTTCGAACCTGTTATAAAGCTAAATTATCTAAACATCAAGGAAAATAAATTATTTATATAAGATTAAACATTTTTTTAATAAAATTTCATTTTAAAACAGGAACTGAATTTGAACCTGCTCCTGAAGGAAAAGATAAGCTAGCCGGCCCATTAAATATTTTTACATACTTTCGGATCAAAAGGTAAGAGATTTTAATTTGATCTTTTGGTTTTAAAGTTTTTTTTTTATCTATTGGAAATAAACAAGTTAAAGTTTGATTAGTACTGCAAATTATTAAGTTCAATAAAAGTAGAACAGCACAATATATTTATTTGTTTATTTATTTATTAATAGTACACTGCTCTACAGGTAAAAACCAATTACAGAACAAGAAGATAAGAAAACAAAAACATTAATAAATAAGCTCTGTACAATAAGAAAGATAAAAAGATAAATTATTAGACATGTCAAATGAACTATACATTAAGAGAATACAAATACATATTAATACGATTGAATATAATATAAAGATGGTTAAAATAAACACAAACTATACATAGATATATAAAATAATAAGAAAAAACAAAGATAAAGCGTCTAAACAAAGCTCATCTTAAATAATACATTTTGATATCATTAAGACTACAACTAAATATATCGAGATGGCTACTATTTCATTACAGATATTGCACACTGTGTAAATTGGGGAGTATTTAAGAACATTGGTACGGTCGTAAGCAAAAAAAAATAGGACAAGTCTTATAATCGTATTTTGCTAAAATCTAGTTGTGTAGATCTAACTTTAATTTTTGTGACATTGTCTTGTCATAATTTATTGCAAGTGTGCAAAAAACTAATATGCCTCATATAAGCGGTTTAGTTAAATCTAGAGTTATTGCTAAAGCAGAAGATGGATGGTCAATGAGACAAATTGCACTGCGTTATAATATTGACAAAAATTCGGTGTGTAGCATTTTAAGAAAGTGGAGAATAAACGGTACGATTAGTAGAAATCCTGGATCAGGGCGACGAAGGATATCAACTCAACAACAAGATTTGCAATTGGTAAATGCTTTAGTCGAAAATCCATTTTACTCAGTTATTTAGGCTGCTGAAGAAACGAACTTTCCTGGATCGAGTAGCACTGGTCGCCGGCGAGTAAGAGAATCGGAGCTACGCTGTCATGCAGCAGCACAGAAATACTTACTTAAAGCTGAACATAAAGAAGCTCGAGTAGGATTTGCACTTGAATTTTTAGCGCATGATGTAAATTTTTGGAACAATGTAATCTTTACAGACGAAAAAACTTTCCAGTCAACACACAGCGGTCGTATTCGTGTTTACCGCCCTCCGAATACTTGATTCGATAAGAAATATATATCTAACAATGATAAAAGTGGCAGATTTTCCGTCAATATGTGGGCTTGGATATCGGCACGTGGTCCTGTTGTTTTGTGGCATATTGAGGAACGATTTAATAGTGAAACTTACATTAGGATTTTAGACAAAATTATGCTCCCTTCTGTGTCACAATTATTTCTTAATAATGAGTTCATATTTCAACAAGACAATTATTCCGTTCATACTGCTCATACCGTAACTAGCTGGTTTCAAGATAACAACATCAATGTTCTTAACTGGCCCAGTCATAGTCCAGATCTTAACCCTGTGGAAGAAGTATGGGGACTACTCGTAAGAAATATCCAAAAACGAAATGTGAGAACACGGAATGCCGAAGAATTACTGGAAATAGTAAATAATGCATGGGAAAATATTATTACTAATGATTATTGTATAAGGTTATTTAATTATATGCCAAACAGACTTATTGAAGTTATAAATAGAAATGGTGCAATAACGAAATATTAATAGTTAGTGTCTTGTTAAGTAGGATATCCTTTGTCCTTTGATCCATGATTTCTACTAATCGTACCGTTTATTCTCCACTTTCTTAAAATGTTACACACCAAATTTTTGTTAATGTTATAACGCAGTGCAATTTGTCTCATTAACCATCCATCATTTACTATAGTAATAACTACAGCACTAAAATAAAAAATAAATTAAAAGTGATATCTCTTTTATTTCGGCTACTCGTTACATATTCAAATAGAGATAGATTTACATGAGAAAAAAAAGTTGTTCTATTTTTTTCTGCTCACGACAGTACGAGATGTTGACAGATAAAGGATTAGAATATTCCTTGAATTTACCCTAGGTACCATAATATTTAATTTAGCCAATAACTCTTGGTAATCAATAATATCATGATTCATTTTAAAAAGGAATGCCCGAGAAAAATATCTACGCCCAGACTCAAGACTTGTTATGCCGTGTTTATCAAGCAGTTCCTCTTACGGAACACCTAAGGGTGGGTAAACACCGTCCGATTTAAAACTCAGGAATTTAAAAAAAAAATACTTTGGACTGAATCCGTTTATAAAAATAATGAACAGGGGGCCAAGGATAGACCCCTATGGAACGCCAGAAGTTACGGTATATTCAGCAGACTTAGAATCATTGGATACAACATATTGAGTACTGTCATATTACGCTTTGGGTTTGCGACCAAGGAGTCCATCCTGACTAGGGCATGGATGTTTAGTGGCGTTTTTCTTGTGTTTCTCAGTTGACAGCAGTGGATTAGACGGTGTTGTGTGAGAAGAAACACGGCTAGTCGCTCTATCACTTCGAGTTCGAGTCTCAGCTGCGGCAGATAGCAATGTTGTAGAAAATGGTTGTTGTGTAATTGTCTGCGGGCATGCGTCCTGAATGAGTGGTGGAATAGCTGATGCTAAACTCCGCTAGGATGGTAATCTAAATAAGGGACAACAAAAATTAAAATAAGTACTTGAACAGAAAGAAGTAGCGCAGCGCCGAGGACAATGATCGAATGCGCTACTGTTTTCCACTATTTATGAACAACATTGTCTGGTCGATAGCCGAGTGGGTTAAAGCGAGTGTGATTGAGTGAGAGTTTAAGTATTAACTGAGATGATCTGTCAAAAAATTAAATTGTCAAGTTTGTTCATAGCCAGTTATTTCAAAATAATTGAAATAATAGTGAAATCGTGAAATACAAACAAATGGATATTATACTTAAATTAATTGGTAAATACATTTTAACTTTCTGAGCAAGGAGTGACGCTTTTATGGAAGACCTCTATACATTGGCATAACTGCGAATACTCTTTCCATAATTGCTCGATGTTGCTTTCTTGATTATTATTTTGTTTTTGTTACCTGAATTTACTTTATTCTTCTTAATTGTGTTAATGTTTCATTATAGCAAATATTTGAACAACTTATTGAATTATTTTATCGTTTTATTTAATCATACTTTTCCACGGCAATTATAATGCTTATTAAAGAAAAATTTATTGGTTTAAAAAAAATGTTTTTAAAGAAAAATTTATTGGTTTAAAAAAAATGTTTTTATAATTACTAACGTAGTACCATTGAATAAATATGGCATGTGATATATCGTTGAAAAGGGAGGAAAATACTCTATTTAATGGCGCCATTTCCCGCCCGTTTCAAAATAATTTTTTTAACAGCCTGAAGAGTAAATCTCAAAATACAGCGGTTTTGAAAAAAATTAGATAAAACCTCGTTGAAACATTCTGTTTTACAAAAAAATTTCGCCTTAGAATTTTTCTCTTATCTCTTCAAATAACGGAGATATTTGGCCTAGACGTTTTCCGCATTCTCGTTATTTCCGCCATAACTCTTAAAGTAGGCCATGAATTTCAAATGTCTTTAAACCATTTTGTAAGTTATATAAATCAACACAATTTTCGTAAAAATAATTTTTTTTGTACGACCGATATTAAGTGACATATTCTCGAGGGCCCTGGTAAAATGGACAGCCTGTATATAGAAACGAAACGTCTAAAACAATTTTTAGCTACCCCCCTTTTCTATTAAATTTGTAAACCAGTTTATTTTTCGGGCCATTTTTAAGTAATAGAGGGAACTGATGCAAAAATTACATTGGTATGTGCACACTGCTTTAATTTATTGCTGGAGGAAGGTATTCTATTTCTTTCAATATCGTTATTTCTTCCAACTTCAATAATAAAATTTTGGGAAGTAATTTTTTTTGCCAGTTATACGATATTTTCAATCACTTGGTGCAAAAATGCTTCGAGCTTTTTTATCGAAATAATTTCAAATCAGAATGTCGTTTTAGATGAGAAATTCTATTAGAAATGCATTGAATTATTATGTTAGAACTTTCTGTGCCAGTTTATACAACTTGAAATTTGCTTAATTCAGTTTTTTTGCACGTCAACCACTTTGCTGTGTTTGATTGTTTTATCTTCAGCTAATAATTTTTTGTGCATTATAACTGGTTTATCGGTCTCCTTTAATATTATTAAAAACTGTTTGTGTACCAATGGTGGCTGTCATTAATTTATAATGAAAAATAATCAACCTTCTTATTCAATTCCTCGATTTGTTTATTTCCTTTCATCTTTTTAAAGGGTGATAAAGGACGATTTTATGATGGAATAATCGTCAGTCGTACACCCTTGCACATGCGGTACTGTACAAATGATCAATACACATTTACTTTTTCTCAAAACCCACGTATACCGATATAGAAACCAATCTGGAGAACGTTTAATTTTCTCGAATCCGTTGCTGCACAGAACACTGCCATCCGCCGCATGCAATCTTCCCTTTAGGAGACCACCGTGCCATCCCACGGAAACGATCGCCGTCTCATTCTCCCTTCGACGTCGAGGAGGCTGGCGAGAGCGAGAACGGCTGTAAGTGGTGGCCGTGTCCTGAATCGGACATGGGGTGTCCAAATGAGCATTACGTGCTACCGGGCATTGACAGCATGTAAAAGGAAACGGTGTATCCTGTAGTTTGGGGGATGCATTTCAAATAAGGCACGTCATGCCCAGTGACAGCACTACTTGGACCTGACGCTAACCTGGACCTCTGTGCCGCGCCTGCCGTTCCATAGCTGGAAATATAGATGTGCACTTTCCCCGTTAAATAATAATTAAATTGCTTCAGTTAGTCCAGGGCGATAGATAGTTTTGAGCGTCGTTTGTTTTCTAAATCGCGTAGGTCATGACAGTTAAACAAAAATGAATTTTTTGTAGATAAAGTATAGTCCAAGTAAGGACTTCCCTACATTCAAAAACGCAACAGAAACTTTACGACATAATGTCAGCAAACACATTAAAAACCTGTAAAGGTAAGCGAGTCAATTTGCGAACAGCAGTACAAAGAGTTCCGGTATTTTAATGAGGTCGTAAAGTTTTTGTTGCGTTTTTATTTGCCGGGAACTGATTACTTCAATTTTACATTTTCTGTAAAAGATACAGCAAAATGTCATTAATTAAAGTAATTCTAGTCCTATGCACAATTTCAAGAACATACGCGGCCTCCTTTGATCATTTTGATATTATTACGTGTTTACAATTTCCAGTAAACACCCTGTACGTAGGTTTAATAAATTGCAATAAGAACTTTCATAAACCACTGAAACTGGTGGCAACAATTTTAAATAATGACTCGACGTATTTATGTCTATTTCTAGATACCTGTAGTATTTTTTTTAATTATCATTTGTGAATTGTCATTTGTATTCATTGGTTTGCTAACCCAAAATGTAATTTTGCTTCACATTAAAAATTAATAACAAAATATTTTTTCTCTATACACTTGGTAGATCGAATACTTTAGAAAATGGGCATACAATTTTTTTTTGTAAAATGCAATTATATAAATAAAACCAAAATCATCATACTAGGCGTATGTTCTTGAAATTGTGCATAGGACTATAACTTTTTAATTTGAATAACTTTCCTTATTGACCCATATAGAGAATTTTTTAAAGTCGAATTCTAGTAAGTTTTGGTCCTATATTAACAGTAAAAAAAGGAGTCACCAATATATCCAATGCAATGATGTATAACGAAGCATCGTTAAACAATCCAAACGAAATAGTTGATGTATTTGCAGACTTTTTTGTGAAATCCTATCCTCAATCAGATTTATCACAAACCACCGGAGCCAGCAACTATGAAAATAAAGTTAACGGTAATCTAATAATTAATTATTTTTCTGAGATACAAGTACTACAGGCTATAAAAACAATGAAGCCTAAATTCACAACTGGACCCGACTATCCCAGCCTTTGTTTTAAGAGACTGTGCAAATGCATTTGCCTATCCGATCCACATATTATTTAACTTGTCATTGGTAAGCAGTACTTTTCCAAATATGTGGAAAAATCCAAAGTCTGTCGAGTGTTTAAAAAAGGGAATAAAACGAGATAACAAACTTTCGGTCAACAACAACATTTATAAGCAATTTTTCTAAGGTGTTTGAATTTGTTTTGCATGATAGTCTATACGGTCATGTTAAGAATACTGTCTCCGCTGTAACATGGTTTTGTAAAAGGCCGTTCTACTGTTACAAATCTCATTTGCATCACGCAGTGCATATCCGAATCGATCGACATGCATAAGCAAACTGATGTTATATACACCGATTTTTCCAAAGCATTCGACAGAATTGACCATAAAAAGTTAATTCACAAACTTAACAACTAATATCTCTACTGATATAATAACATTCGTCAAATTTTACCTTATCAATAGATCACAGCATGTATCATATAATGGGGTTGAATATATTGCTTCCTCTGGAGTCCCTCTGGGGTCTATATTAGGCCCCCTCTTTTTAACGTATATGTAATTGACATAGTAACTTATATACATAACTCTAGGGTTCATTGTACGGGATAGCAATGAATCCGCCAACAATCATGCTATCAAACTTCTATACCGCTCATTCATTTGCTCGAAACATTGTAGTGTACACATAAATAACCTTAAATCGGTACAACATCGATTTCTAAAATTTTTGTCCTTCAAACAAGACGGGACGGTACGTATCGTGGCTATTGGCTTTCCGCAAGAAGCTGCCCTAAACAAATTTTCACTAACCTCGCTGGAAAGCAGAAGGGAAAAATTTTCAGTTTCACTTCTTCACAAACTGTCATGGTAAACTTGATTTTGCGGAAATAGTTGGTTCGTTGAATTTCCATGTCCCCCGACCCGCATCCAAACATGAAGAGTGCTTTTATCTACCTACTCCACGAACAAATATATTGAAATATACTCCACTGTACAACATATGCAGCTTAACAAGCGACAAAATGATAAATGATCTTGATATTTTTGCTTAGAGAAAGTACCTACATTTTTTCGAATAACTCATTTATCAACACGAGTATTTATTGCTATCTTATCTTATTATGTAATTATACAGGGTTATAAAGCATATTTGGTTATATCCTCATATTTTGGCCCAAAAAATCTACCCCTGAGCTATGGCCTATTATTAATGGTCCACCCTGAATAATTCAATGTGAATTTTTATATGTAATTTGTGTATTTAACCTAGTTTGTATTCTAACTTTCTTTCTGTTTTTTTTTACTGTGTATAGTATCCTGTGAATGGAATTTATTTCTATTGGGTGGTGTAGAGTAAAATAAAAATAAAATAATCTTGTCGTTAATATACAGTGTGAAGGTTTTACTATATGTATTACACAATATCTTCATTGATTTAGCTTCATTAATGTATAGTTGTTTGCAATTTTACTCTGCAGATAAAACGCAACAAAAACTTTACGACCTCATTAAAATACCGTTACTCTGTACTATCTCGCCTGCAAATTGAATCACATCTTTATAGGTTTTTAATGTACGTCGGCTTGTTTGATGACACCATACCGAATAGTTCACCTGCGTTAATAATGAGCTCGTTTTTATTGTCTTTTTGATCTGCACCGTAAATCCGCAGGTTACTATACCAGCTGATCAGAATTAGATCAACAGCATATACTGTTGATGTAATAATTTTACATATGTAAATAGTAGTAGTATTAGATTTTGAATGAGACTGCTAGAAACCCAAAAAAAGAATTTTTCAATAATAATTGTTACGGCAGAACTAAAAGACATACGTCATTTTTGAATACCGGAACGGGAGTATTTCGGGACACCTTGCATAAATACAATTTTCTACGGATGGTGCACCCACTCCTTGCGGCCCTGCCTATATACACCAAATTCGTCTAGAAAGTCATCTTAGCAAAGAAAGCAGAAAAATCCAAATCTTAATGCGGAGAGCGATTTGCTCTTGCCACCCACCATTCCACTTCCCACTTCCATCAGCAGTAGACACGCTTAATTATAAACTTTCACATATTAAATTACTCGAAAACCAAGTGACTCGCAGAGCACCGAGCCCGCATAAAGGCACGGAATTGATCTGGACATGGAACAACCTCTAAAGTTGTACCAAACTAATTTCGCAGAAGTTTCAACCAGCCGCAAGTTAGCATCAGGGCCATCGACAGCGCGACGCGTAACCAACATAGAGCAGGAAACTTGAAGTCGGGGAACGTGAGTCCGCGACGGGTTCGACCGTCGATAATTACATGCCGTGTAGCCAACGCCGTAAATTGTAAAACTGGGCAGCGGGACGTGTTATGGGGGACCTGACAACGGTCCCAGCAACAGCCGAGGGCGAGTTTCCACCCGATACACGTACCCCAGCGGAGAGTACTGCCAATTCCGTATAGAAATATTCTACAGAGGTATTTCGGAATAATGGATGGGTAGAAGATATTTTTTTGTTTGTGCTGCATCGTTCACGTATCCATATTAATGAATATCCCGGTTCGGTTATTACAAGCCACCAATTTGTTGTTGATGTATCGGTGTAATAAATAATAGAGCTCGGGGCAAGAGAAAATTGGGCGGTTTTGGATGCAAAGCAGGTTAGATAATAGGATTTTTTCAACACATCTGCTGACCTATATAGTAGGCAGCAATTAGTTTGTGAAATTGTAATTCGATTAAGTTAATACTTACAAACTATTTTAAACCGGGAACCAATCTGCAAAATAATGGAGAAAGCTACGGCAGATATTTTTTCTTTATATAAATTTAGCATATTGTATTCTATACGCCAGGATTATAGTACATCCCTTTTTTATTTTACTGTTAAATATAACGACTGAAATTTGGAACATCCCATATACTAATAAACTTCGCTTTTTGTCATATATATAATTTTTTCCATTTCTAGTTTCACCGGAGGTAATGAGAACGGTCTATTCTATGCTATGGGCGTCTGAGGGACATTTTCTTACTTTTGCTAAAATGGATACTCAGATGTTCACCTGAAGGGTTCGATGTGACTGATTCAAACGTAAAGTCGTTACACTGTTTTAAAGCTTAAAGCTAACACTCCTTATAAATAACACTTTCTTAATTAACCTAAAAGAGAAATTTGATTAATTTTGGGTGTTTTCAGATAGTTTTTGCTGTAGTTTCCAAATTCCAAATATATAAGTATAAGGTTAACAAGTGTATAAGTTCAACAAGAGTGCCGGTCCATACCACACATAGTGAGGATTAGGACGAATCGGACCGAGACTCGGACAATGCAATCTCCAACTGCCATCCAATGTTTAAGTTTTTAGCAAAACCATTGACATCAGAAGATTTAATCAAAAGTTCAATATTTACGACTATGTGGGCTGTTAGCTTGCCTGTCTTTATAAGTATTTAGAAATACCACAAATAATTTCGGGCGCTCAGACTAGAGCTTGATAATGCTTGAATCGCAACAATTGTACGTAAGTATACTTTTGTGACACCGAATGACTGAGGAACCGCCTAAGGGCAAATACGAAAAACGTATAAATTTACTAGTGGAACAGATATGGAGGAAAACCAGACTCGAATAAGGAAACGTCCGATTGTGATTTTTTTTTCCAATAAATAAGGTCGGGTTCACCCAACATTCCGGCACATTTGTGCAGAGGATGTCAAAGGAGGGGAGGGGAAAACGACATATTAAATGTATGGGGAAATGGTTTTTCCAAGTTAACTCGGCGGCTTTTTTTTTTAATGCCTTGTTTATATTTAAGTCCTGGCGGAGTTTAGCTACAGCTACTCTTCCACTCAACCAGGACGGCGAACGATCAACGCTGCTTAACTTCGCCAATCGAGGTCTCAGCGCCTAAACCAATGACGGTACCTCACTTCACTTTTGCTCTGACAAAAAAAAATTATCAGACTGAAAATAAAGAGCTCATGAAAACAAGCAAATTTTATTCCTAACCTCATCGACGTCAGACCATTGATTCGCGAGATATCGCAATATATCGGCAAAAGAAAAAAATCACAATCGAACGTTTCTTTATTCCAAAGCCAGATCGGCTCCACTATACAGCCAAAATCGACTGCAAAAAGTGAAAAATTTACCTTCAAAAATTTTGTCGCTCGTGCCAAATCTCCCGTCAAAAACTTTAATAAGTACCTTTTTACTGGTTCTCATATTCAATATTATGCCTAAGATGCATAATAAGATAAAAATTTACGGTGATAGGAGCGACATTCATTATACGTACGTAAATTACATTCCGTGCAGCGACATTCATTACAGTTACGTAAATGACGCTCCGGGGAACGTTTTTTTATGATAGTTCTCAAAAGTGAATTTTTTGTTGCAGTGGTGAAAAAATTAAAATTTTGCCATAAATTCGAAAAACATGTATCCACGGGACGGCATTTATTTCGCTTACAATAATTACGTTCGCGGATCGAATTTTTTCTATAGTTTACGAAATTGAAATTTTCATTGCAGTTCCAAAAAAAATTAAAATTTTGTACGGGACGTCGTTTATTGCAGTTGTCTTTTTCCTCGTACTCCAAAAATATCTTTCTGCGATGTTTTGACGTGTCGCACGCAGATTATGCCACATATTTCGAAAATAAGCCGGAGATTTTTTGCTGCTTTCAAGTGTGATGAGTTTAGACATGTTTTGGTAGGTTCTTTGACAGTAACGTTAACCTTGTATATTATTGAACTTAAGGTTCATCAAAATGATTTTTGGGACAAAACGCAATTTTTTGAAAGGGAACCAGATTGGCATAGTCGGGTGCAGTTTTACTGGGCCAGTCAAAAACGCAACAAAAACTTTACGAGCTAATTGCATATTACCATTTGATGGTAATATGCAATTATTACACATACCACTTGATGGTAATATGCAATTATTACACTTAACGCGCCAGGCTTATAACTTGTAATTCAGCGCTCGGCGGGGCGTATAGAGGAGTTTGCGACTAAAAATATTATGTTCGGTGTTTTCATTGTTTCTTATTTTTGTTCATTAACAATACCACAAAATTTTGTTCAAAATGCCGTAGTAAATCTATACAAGAGATGAAAAAAAGCGGACATGTTAATTATTTATCTGGAATGTAGAAAAAATGCAGTTGCGGCTAGCGATCTTTAGGTCCAACGATGTCCTGCGACAAATTATTTTACGATAGTTCATAAAAAAATTGCATGCATATTCGTATTTTTCTCTTGATTTTATTTGTAGTAAATGCAATGAGGCAAAATTTACTACCTCCAACCCAATTCTTATCACAACCATTAGATGAGGGAGTCCAAACAGACGTCATCTATACAGACTTTTCTAAAGCATTTGATCGATTGGATCACGAAATTTTACTGCACAAACTTGATCTAAATGGCCTCTCTAATGGACTGCTTCAGCTATTCAAGTCATATCTAAGCGGTAGAACCCAATTTGTACACTATAATGGCTATAAATCTCATGAAATAACAGTCGAATCTGGAGTTCCACAAGGATCAGTCCTGGGACCCCTGTTTTTCAATATATTTGTAAATGACATCAATAAAGACCTTAATTGTAATACCCTAATCTATGCCGATGACATGAAACTATTTACAAACATTCGAGACTCTAATGACTGTCTAAATTTGCAAAGTAACCTCAGCAGATTAAATATATGGTGTGTAAACAATGGCTTACACCTTAATGCGATAAAATGTAATGTTCTTACTTTCAGTAAAAGTCCGAAAAAAATTAATTCGATTATAAAATTGACAATTAACCTCTCAACAGACCTGATACGTTTAAAGATTTAATTTAAAGTTTAAGAACTTTTGTTCCTCACATGAATCACATAATCCAGCAATCTTTCAAAACGTTAAGCTTCATATGCAGAACTGGTCGTAGTTTTACAAATATCGATACTATAAAAATGCTATTCAATACCTTCGTAAGATCGAAATTAGAATACGCCTGTATAATTTGGAGTCCAGGATATGAGACATGTGAAAAATTTAGAAAATATTCAAAGACGATTAATGAAATTTCTTAGTTTTAAAATTGATGGTTTTTACCCGGCTATCGGAACACCGCAGGACCAATTACTAGAAAGATGGTCATTTAAATCTCTGGAACATCGAAGAATTTATTGCATGTGTATGTTTCTCTTTAACATTGTAAATAGCAAAATAGACTGTTCAGAAATTCTCGACCAAATTAATTTCAGAGTTCCATCTGTATCGACACGTAACCGCGCGACTTTTTATACATCAAATGCCCGTACTAATGCTATGAACTTTTCGCCATTATCTAAAATATGTCACAATTTTGATAATTTTTGTTCGAATATTGATATTTTTCACACCAGCCCTAAAACATTAAAATCACTTCTATTAAAATAATGTATAAATTTTCTTCTTCTACCTATATGATTTATATTAAGTACTTACTATATTGTTATTATGTATGTTGTTATATATGTTATATGTAGTATTTATGTATGTTTTTTATAATTTTGCGGGACTACTTCCCTCTCTCTTGTTGTAATCTGTAGAGCAGTGTAAATAAATAAATAAATAAATAATTACTTAAGTGTTGGTATTAACAGTTTATCTGTTACTTTATCTAGGAAAAAATTAAAAACTACCGTACTTTAAATCAGTAAATTTTAAGAATATTTATTTCTCTCTCTTCCTTTAGTTTAATTATGTTAATATAAACTAGGTTATGAAGGGTTAAGTGACAGCCATTAATGGCTAAACTTCGCCCAAATTATATTTCTAATTTTGTAGAAATCAATAAAGACGTTTTAATATTATCATTATTAGTTAGTTTTTTTCCTAAGAAGTTAAATACGATCATGCCATACCAATGATTTCTTGTCAATATAGTATAATTCACATAACTGTCGTGAAAGCTCCTATTTACTATACAATTTTTTTCGAAAAAACATAGTATAGTTGAAGTAATAAGTTCCCGGCAAATAAAAAACGCAACAAAACTTTACGACCTCATTAAAATACTGGTACTCTTTGTACTGCTGTGCGAAAATTGACTCGCTTACCTTTATAGATTTTTAATGTGCGTCGGGTCGTTTGAGGACAGGCATGGCGCCATGGCCCGCGGCGATATAATTATGTGTAAAGTTTTTGTTACATATTTTGAGTGTAGGGAAGTCCTTATTTGGACTATAACTATGTTTCCAGATTAATTTTATATGATCGAAACTAATGAAAATCTTAATAATTTAAATGAAACTTCAATATTCTTTTTTCCTCTTTTTTTTACTTGCTGTTGCCACAACTTTGTAACGTTTTTTCAGAAAAGCACATTAATCTTATCTATTTATGATCTATCAACCACCGGTGATTCCATTAAAGTTACTAAAGAAACTGTAATTACTTCACACTGACGTATCGAACTGCAATCACCCTGTATTCGGGTGTCCACCACGGTTTCCCCGAATCCTCGCCGCTGGCCCACCCCCATCCCCATGTCCAACTAAGTGCGCAGTTAGGGGGTCGAGACTGACCTCGCAGCTCGCGCCCTGTGTGCGTGACGGACAGACCTGGTGATCGGGGGCGAGGGAGGGTCTCGCGGGGCCACATCGCGGCATCTGCTATGCTGTACCGCGGCCGACCGTCGCCAAGCCCGGCTCAGGGACGGCACCAGGATTAGGCGTGCTTGCCTGGCTAGCAGCCTCCTTGTCCCCTTGACAGGCCTGTTCAAACACATACCGTGCTTGAATCATCGACCTGACACTTTGGGAGTTATTGGTTCCGACAGAAACTACACAACGGGGCCCAACACATCGAGGGATATTAAATTTCGCTGAACTTTGGTCTGGGTAATTGCTCGGACGGACGGAAGTGGGTCTTTTTTTCCTTTAATTACGTTTCACGCATACGGGCAAGTCCAGCTAAATTAAGATACGTGGATATTTTTTCGCACCTACCAGCTTTCTCGGGCCGATTAAACCGTTATTCCGTGACCCATTTAACGGGAACGCTATAGCAACTGACGGTTATTTATAAATACGGGGTGGGCGAAAAGTGGTACACCTTTAAAGTTTTATTTGAGCTGTTATATTAGTCTAAGATCCGGCAGCTGGTTCCTGCAGGTATCTGTTTTTTTTCTACAGTTTTAAAAATAAAATTCTGAAATTAGGGAAATCAAATATAGGTATCAATGACCACATTTTGACCATTCGGCGGTAAAAAAATCACTTCCGGTATCGCCGGAAATTGTCATAACTTTCTTATTTTAAATGGCACCCTGTATATCTAAGTCACTTTTCTCATAAAGCTGTAATTTCTCTTTCCAACGCTTTTTCCAGATTTAAAATCGAATGAAAAATAACCTTGGAAATGGCATTTATTTCCTATTTCTAGTTGACTTTGGAATTTGGAACAAATTTAAAAAATTTCGAAATAGACTTTAGAAACGTTTTTCCATTTCATGGAAATTCACTTTGTCATAACTCCAATTTTTCAAATAGTACCATGTATCTTTTTTTATTAGACAGAGTGGTAAATTTGCTTTAGACTGGTTTTCCCGATTAGAAATTGAATATAAATTAAAATAAATATTAAGCTTTTCATAGAAGCGCTTCGAATTATGTGTCCATGTCTTGCAGTAAGCCACGAAGAACAGATAAGGAATTGCACACAGCATCTGTCAAAACGTTATTGTTGAGTGAAATAGAGGCGTATTTATTATTTGTAAATTTATAATTAGGTGCTTTATTCAAAATAAGATACGATTTATACGGTGGGCCACGAAGGGCCACAGCAAAAATTTCAAAAGTGGAAATTTCTACTTTAAAAGTAGAAATTTCTAGTTTTAAATTAGAATTTTCTACTTTTCAAAGTAGATATTTCTAGGTTTAAGGTAGAAATTTCTACTTTCAAAAGTAGAAATTTCTAGTTTTAAAATAGAAATTTCTACTTTCCAATTATTCAATTTTCAAGACAGAAATGTCTTCTAGTGTTATTTGCCGTCATGCTTTATGTGTTCTTCGTTTTTAACTAATTATAACTATAATTGACTGCTGGGAAACTACTCTAAGAAATTTTATACCTTATGAACTTTTATCTGAAATTATTCGAAAAGAGAAGCGACGCCAGAAAACATTTTAAATAACATAATTTTTGATGAACATCTCGATTTAGAACAATCGAAAATATTAACAATTATTAAAAAATTCATACGTGAATGCGATGAGAAGGATTTAACAAAATTTTTGAGATTCTGCACTGGCGCGCAGATTTGTTAACAGAAAATCCTCGAAAAATAACTTTTAACGAATCGAAGGGGATAAATCGAAGATCAATAGCCCATACCTGCAGCTCTAAATTAGAGTTGCCCCTATCATACATGATAATTATACCGATTTTAGAGTTCAAATGAACTCAGTTTTATGGTCGAATATATCGTGATAGATTTTGGAACTTCAAGTTTAAAAATAATCATAATTGACCATAATTTGAAATCATTCAGATTCAAATCCATCAATGTGGTCATTGAAGGACAAAAATTCATCTACTATGACCCCTAAATGTTAGTTATGTCAGCATTTATATATTTTATGGCTTTTATCCAATCATTTAGTGAGAATGAAAAGTAATCTCAATCTCTCATCTGCATAAAGATGAACACGACAATGAGTAAGTATCTTGGGAGATCGATGATAAAAACTGGGAATAATTTCTATGATCTTTGTTTCTTCTTTAATCGTTTGCTTAAAATTATATCTTACATAAGGACAGTATTTACGTTTTTTGCCAAGAGGACATTATTTGTGCATTACAATTAAAACAAATATTATACTATCAAAATATTTTAATTTTAAGTACATAAGTTTCATATCCACAAAATGAATGTTGAGTAGGCCTTTCGTCGGTAATTGGATAAAAAAGCAAACCTTATTTTCTCTTTAGAGTCGACATTTTAAAAATCTTTATTGTTTTTCTCAGGACTAATGAGGTGAAAGGTTATCAGTCATTAAAATCAGACATAATATCATCGTTACCAGTTTAACATAAAACATAAATATATATCCAGTAACAAAACTTAGTCTATGAATTTTTTTCAAATATGATATGAGTTTCGTTGTTTAAAATATATTTTTTTTATCAAATTACCTACGAAAGACCTATTTTAACTTTGAGTTGAAATTTTATAAATTAAGTGCATCTTCCCAAAAAGTGTTATAGATGACATCATACGTAACGGCACTTATGTAATTCCTATAACAAATTGTATCTGGGCTTACTTTTTCCTCCTCACATAATACAAACATATGATCTTTTATACAGTGCGTGTCCATATATCACAGCTTTTTACAGCAACATCTGTCAGATACTAGAAGTTTTCAGTAATCTAGTAAAATTTCTAGTTATGTGACATATCAAAATAGTGTAAATTATTAAAATATTTAGTTCCCGCAGAATCTACATTTAATATAAATATAGCCAATTTGAACTATCCTTTTAAAATGTAAGTTACCGTCTTGTAAAGATATAAATACTGACTTTAAATGTTTAGGTTTACTAAAACATTTTTCGAAATTATGCTAAAATAAATAAAACAGAACAATGTGTAAAACGACACTTAAAATTACAATGTAGTACAAAAAACGGTACAAAAGTTTGATGTAAAAAGTAAAAATAGTTAGATATTTTTTATTTAATATCTTGTTGTATAGTTGCTACTTTTGAAAGTAGAAATTTCTACTTTAAAACTAGAAATGTCTACTTTGAAAAGTATAAACTTCTACTTTAAAAGTAGAAATTTCTAGCTTTAAAGTAGAAATTTATACTTTTTTTATTTTTTGCTGTGGCCCTTCAGAGCCATCGTAGATTTGCGATGCAATATACACAAAATGAAAAGGTAGATTTACTTTTAATTTACGGAGAATGTCAGAAAAATACTCATGCGACCGCACGTCTATATTATGAAAGATATTCCGATCGTCGTCAGCAGTATTTTAAAATTCTAGAGGAGTCATTCCGAAATGCAGAAAATATTGAGGTGACAGAGGACAGATTTATAGTAAGCGAAGAAATTGAGACAAAAGTATTGGCTATCTACACGCATGTGTACCCAAATGTTTCTACAAGAGAGCTGGCAAAAAGATAGGTATTGGTCGTGAGACAGTAAAACGCATATTCAAAAACATGGTTTTAAACGCTACAAATACCAATTGCATCAAGAATTATATGAAAACGACGGATAGGATGGATCTTTTGTAGTTGATTTACTTAACACGTACGTATACTTAAACAATAGAATTTTATTTAGAGATGAATCTCGTTTTACAAATAATGGCATATACAATAGACATAATCTACATTATTGGTCTAAAGAAAATTTATACGAAATGTTTGAAAGTAACCATCAAGATAGATTTGGAGTGAATGTGTGGGTTGGAATATTCGAATATTGGTAACATACTTTTTCAAGGACCATTAACCGGCACGTGTTACCTAAGCTTTTTGCAAAATGAAATAGAAAACAACTGGATGGACTTTCCTTGAAAGATTTCAGAAATATGTACTTCCAACAAGATGGAGCACCGCCGCATAATGCTGGTTTTGTGGGAAATTACCATAGTGCAAAGTTTGACAACCGGGTAATATCTACTAATGAAATGATTGGGTGGCTTGCGAGGTCACCAGACCTAACTCCACTTGATTTTTTTCTTTGGGGTTATCTGAAGGACAAAGTATACTCAACGCTGTCTGCAACATTAGAAGAACTCCCAAATAAAATTGTAAATTACTTTGAATCCATAACTCCAGTCATGTTACAAAGTATTATGAGAGAAACTATTCGAAGAGTTAACAAGTGTTTTGAAATGGGTGGACGTTACTTTGGGCATATGTTATAGGTTTTGGTATGTAATTGTGTTGTATTGTTCTAATTATAATATTTATAAATTTAGTAAGTTGCTGTCCAGATAGGCATCATAATTTATAAATTGATTTTGACAATCAATTCAATTCAATTCAAAAAGTATTTATTAATAATAATGATAAAATAGTTGCCTCACCAGGACCTGCTCCGGAACCGATCGTGCAACCACCGCATTAACGCGGTGACGGATTGCAGGATCGGGCGGAACAGACCTGGGTCAGCGAAAACAACAATTCAACAAAACTAAACCTAGACTCCTTTTTAAATATAAAATAAAAATAGGTCATAAAATTAACAAAAATGCTTGAAAACAAGCTCAACAAAACTTATATACTACACTATTTTTTTAAAAAACACTAGCGCACAAAAAACACTATTAAATTTGGTATCTGGACGCAGGTACCACAACTCGAACAAGGTGCCTTCCGCGAGATATTTCAATGCAGGGATGCGCAGGGCTGGCCTAAACTTTGATTTTTAAAAATTTTGATTTCGAAAAGGTTTAAATTTTTTAAAAGATGTGAAGCAAATTTAGAAACAAAAATGTACAAAAAGTAATGAAGAAAAACTATCAAACGCGACAAAAATACACAAACAGAAAGGAAGAGGGGGACAGGAAAGATTTAAGGATAATTAAAAGGTATGAAATACTAGCGAAAGGTGGATAGGATTAGATAAAGGTATAGTTGTTGAAACTTGGCTATAGTGGTTGCCGGAAAATCGGTAACGTCTGGTACGGTAAGGGGTGTTTGATCCGAAATGGGGCATTGTGCTGTCTAATTTGCGTTATGTGTCTTGTTAGCGGACTATCGCCCAGCTTGGACGAGTAGAAGTTTTGAGAGATATGCTGGACGTCGTCCGCTATCGGGGTTATGTCGTTGCAGCGTGCATATAGGTCTCTGAGGGAGGTGTATCTTCCTGAATTGGATATGAGGCGCATGAATTTGTGCTCAAGCACTTTTAGCTTTTTTTTTTGACAATCAAAACAAACAAAACAACACAATACACAACAACAAGCTAATGTTTGCTAATGTTTGCTAATGATTCATAAAAAATTTTGTTATATTTATCAAAATAAGTTTTCTCCGATTACAAATAGCTTCCTGAAAGATATGAACACAATTCGAAACGTTTCTACGAAAAGCTTCAAATTCAAAGTCTATTTCGAAATCTTTTAAATTTGTTCCTGAATTCCAAAGCCAACTAGAAATAGCAAATAAATGCCATTTCTAAGGTTATTTTTCATTCGATTTTAAATCTGAAGAATGCGTTGGAAAGAGAAATTACAGCTTTATGAAAAAAGTGACTTTAATATTCTATTTAAAATAAGAAATTTGTGGCAATTTCCGACCATGCCGGAAGTGATATTTTTACCACCGATTCGTCAAAATGTGGCCATTGATACCCGTACATGATTTCAGAATTTTATTTTCGAAACTGTAGAAAAAAGTGGGGGATAGGTACTTTCTGGGCCAAGTATATGACGTGGGCATCGGTGTTGGACAGGGCTCTATAATCGGCCCACTACTATTCTTATTATTCATTAATGACCTTCCTTCATTTCTAACAGATGGCGATACCTTCATATATGCTGATGGTACGTCCATGATCATAAATACCAATAGTAGATAGGAATTAGAATCCAAACCAAAGCATACTTACTCTTTGATGAACTCAACAAATGGTATGATCAAAATTTACTTATTGTCAATGAAAACAAATCAACCTTGTCTCTATTTCAGTGCGAAGATCTATTGGTAATATAGAAATAAGCAACAAAAATTTTTAGGAGCAATCTTAAAGTCAACGCTTGATTTCTTGTCACATAGATAGGTCCTTGCTTTAAACTAGCTAAAACTACATTCGCCTTATTACTTATTAAATATAAAAAAGAAGTTAATGAGAGTTGTCTAATTACATCATATTATTTTCTCGTATGCAGAACTCTTAGCTATAACATTGTCAACTGGGGACCGGTATTCGTTATGCAAAAGAGGATTATCAGAATGGGCTAGTAGACAATAACGAAAATGACAAAAGTAATAATATAGCATTATAGTATGACTCTTCAATATGTTATAAATATAATTTGAAAGTAGTTTTACCGACTATTATTGGTTTTATTGTAAAACGAATAGGCTTAAGATTACAGCCTATTTAAAATATGGCAGTTTGCCGGTTTCTCGTGACGTAATATCGTCACATACGCGCGCATTTAATATAACCTCGACAGCGCCGCACATACGTTTGCACAACTTTGTTGGCTCCGCCTTTCCACTAGCGCTCGTTTCTCTGCTGATTATGCTATTACGTCATAGCCAATAGAATAGCTCGAACATTTGCGGCAATATCTAACCATTTAAACATAGTTTAAACTTCATGATTTTTTTTACTATAAGGCATTATTATAAAAATAAAATAAAAAATACGGGTCAACTGTTTTTATGCGTAGATGTTATTAAAATAACAATTAAAAAATTGTCTACCTGCCCATTATAAATGTAAATAATAAATGTTTCAACCGCCTTCCAGATCACTTAAATGACTTGTATGAGTACAGACATTCCTTTCGACACACCTTTTGTGATACTACCTTGTATATGTATTTATAAATTACTTTGCTACTAATTGTATGCTAAATAAATTTTAAAATTCTCTGGTGCAAAAATTTATGCGGGTGCTTAGGCATCTTTTTAATAAAGTTCCAGACGAGATTAAATTATTACTATTTAAAAAACTATTTAACAGAAAACTGCCTCTATTCTGTTGATGAATTTAGCAAGAAATAATAAAAATGTGTATGTACTAGTGTCAAGGCTCTTATTTTTTAAAGAACGATGATGAATTGTAGATAAAAGATTATTCTTTAAAAAGGATCCACTCAGCTGTTTTAAAAATCCAAGTTCTATAACTTTCGACATACATGCTTGAAAGTAAGATAATCACAAAATAATTATTAGAAGACTTTTTGTCTCCTTTTTCAAACATTGAAATAATCTTACTAAATTTGTAGATGTCAGGAAAAAATTCATTTTCAGAGCATAAGTTGATTAAGTCAGGTAATGATACAACTAAGTTATTTTTATATTTATTTAATAAATTGTTTGACATATTGTCTAGACCGCTGAAATGAGAGAACTTTATCAATAAATGATGACGTGTCTTTTTTATGGGCCGGCTGTAAAAAAAATTATCGACAAAAAGTGGTGTTTGCATTAAATAAATTTATGTCTTGTGAACATTAAAATTATCTGCAATAAGTTTATTTGGTAAAAAAGAATCATTCTCGTGGATCTCTATTTTTCTGTGTGAAACAGAAGGTTTTTACCTACGACCTCCTTTATTATATCCCATATAATTTTAACCTTGTTTGTTATCATTTTGCTTTCTTTTAATTCATTTTTATACTCAACAATAGTATTTCCGTAGATTGGTTTAGTTCAGGTTATGTTTGTGCAAAGCCCGATTCCAACACGCTCTTTGTTTTAGTTCTAGAAGCTCATCTGAAACAAGTTCATGGCAATATAGAGAAATAAATTCACGATAAATAACAAAAATCAAATCACTTCAAAATAAATTTATATTTAACGATAGTTTGAGAAAAGGCAACATTTAGATATTTGCTGCATGCTAGATAATTCTAACCAAAATAATATCTTGAATTTTAATACGGAGTAATGGTAGTAAACTGCAAAAATTACAAAATAAATCTATGAGAACAATCCTTAAATGTAACAGGTATACGCCAATAAAAAAATGCTAAACGTACTTAATTTCGTGAATATAAAATAAATAATAATATTTAAAATTGATTTTATTTATAACAAAAAGATTGCTCTGTATACTTTGTAATAAAGTGAGATATGTTTAGCTGTGAACATGAAGCGTTGATCCAATATTCAACGTTCTTTTGCGGTTGAAGCTTATTTTAAAAAAATCGGCAGCTACTGGAAGCGGCTGGAACCTCCCCACACGGTGGATCTTTGAAGCCGAAAAGAGCATTAAATTGTGTGACAAAACGGCACTAAACGTAATCCGATCTCATCCAAAACCTTTTCAGATCTTCTGGGGCACTAAAAATACCCTCAACTTAATGAATTTACAATCGTCTATGCGAGTTATTACCTACATTATCGCTCGTTGAATAATATACTATTAGGATATTAACAACTTTAACATCACTTGAACGGCTAAGAAAGTCTAGTTATCCTAAATACTACAGATTTGTAAAGCAACAAACTGAAAATTGGTAAAGTGATAATCTATAATAAATTCACCAACGAAGGTACAGAAAGCATGTGATATTCATATTGTTACATCTACCTTTAAAGTTTGTGACAATCCACTAAAAGTTACAAATATGCATCTTATTAACATGACATGACACCAACGTTATCGAATGACAAACGATGACAATGACAATCGTCAAAATTTGCTTATTGCAATCCGATCGCTCGCGGCCGTCTTTGTTAAATGAAACATTAGCATTTCAATAATTTTACTAGATTTTAGAGGAATATTTGTAGTTTAATTATTCGATTTGTCTGTATATATATTTAAAAACGGCACTAAACGTAATCCGCTCTACTTCTAGAGCAGTGAAGAAGTCCTCACGCATGAATTGACACGTGATGTGACGAGTTTCACGATGTAACGGCTACGCGCATCGATCATGTCATGCGAAATGTGATCTATGCCATATTTGCTTTGTTTTTAATTTTTTTCACTGAAACCAAATCGAAAGGGTGGAAGTGTGATATATCGTTGAAATTAGAATTTTAACTGATTTTCAATGGTTCCATTGCAAATTGAAAGTAATTATAAAATAAACAACTTGTTGCGTCAAAATGGCACTAAACGTAATCCGATCGCAACCAAAACCTTTTCAGATCTTCTGGGCACTAAAGAAACGCACACGCAAAGTTTCATTCAAATCTATTCAGTAGTTTCGACGCTATCGTGCTAACAGACATACACACACACAGACATTTTTCAAAAACCACTTTTTTGGGTTCCTAGGACCTCAAAACGTAAAGATTTGATGTTATCTCAATTTTCGTTTTTGAACCAATTTTAGTAATCTCTCACAATTTTATTGTGGAGAGGTTAATAACTATTCTGTTGTAGTCACCAAGCGTTTATTTCGTCGGCACGTTCATTTAAATCCACGAGCTCGAATTCCTAGTCGAATAACAATTAAAAAATGGGTACAAAAGTTTCTGCTTCATATGCCAGAGAAAAACCAAAAGGAAGAACTCGTTCTATACGCACACTTGAAAATGCTAAAAGGGTAAGAGCAGCCGTGCTACGAAGTCCTAAACGATCTGCAAAACCATAAGCATTACCTCTCAATATTTCAAATTGTCGTTATCGCCGCATTCTGGAAGGCTTACACTTCCATTCTTACAAAATTTAAGTCGTACAAAAACTTCTGAAGCTGATTTTCATCTTTCCGGATATGTTAACAGAATTTTTGCTACTGGGCGACGGAAAATCCTCTGCATTGCACGAAGTACCACTTCATAGCAAAAATTTTACTGTGTGGTGTGTGCATTATCAGCTTTTGGAGTTTTTGGGCCGTTCTTCTTTGAGGAAAATGACTTGACGGCTACCGTTACGTCACAACGTTATCAACAGTTATTGCATAACTTTAAACAACAACTTCGTTAATGTTGGTGTGGTTATTCGAATAATACGGTTTCAGCAGGATAGAGTCACTTCCCACATTGCTAGGGATCCTATGACAATTTTCCAAGAATGTTTCCTGGTTATGTCATTTCGAAATTTGGGAACATCAACTGTCACCGTATCTCTCAGCTTGTGATTTCCTTTTATGGGCTACTTAAAGTCATCATACTAGTTAATATTTGATAAAACTGTTGCATTAAAACAATTAAAAAAGAAAATTCAGAATATGAATAATTAAAGACAAAGAGAGACAAGAAAGCAACAGGGATTAAGAAAATTATTCTTAAAGACTGGGAAAAGAAATCGTTGGAGATTGTAGACAGTGATGTGAAGAATCCAGTATTCAACAAAAAATCCGGAGCTGTGACTACGGCGTCAAAACAATTGGAAGGCATTACAGTTACACACAGAACTTACTACCACATATACTTAGATTGACGGACAAACATCCCTTCCTCTCCTTCCCTACGCGTTCCCTCTTCCTTCCCGCACTTTCCCCTTCCCAAACACACAAAATGTATGTATATGAGTATATATGTATATATGTATGTATATATGTATGTGTATATATGTATATGTATATATGTGTGTATATATATTACGGTTAAATAAACAGCCATATATTTTTTTATTATTATGAAATAAACTTGTGTTTTATTAACTTCGCGACATTAAAGTAGGGTTTTCTTTGGTTTCCCTACAAGAATAACATAAAAAACGAATTAATATAAACTTTAAATTGAGACTTTTAAACTCATTTAAGATTCATAAAGAGAAGTACAAGTTTCTGTGTATATATCTCGGGCATAACACCTGCCGCCCGCCGCCTTGCAGTGCCCAGACACTTTGTAACGCGCCGGGATTATTTATTCATTGTAAAATGAAGTAATAATGAGATAATGAAATACAAACAATGACATGTATATATCAATTAATAAAAACTTTTTAAATGGTAAATGGTAAAATGGCATTACAGTAAACCACCATTTACCCGATGACAACAATGCAGATATTCTAGTTAGACCTTTGCCAGCGCCTCGTCTTTGAAACACTACACACACACACTTTTGTTGCGTTTTTTATGTATCGGAAACTTATTACTTGAACTATATAAATAAAGAGTTTTATAAAACAACTATTTCTTTTTTCTTCATGAAAGTGCTCTCAGATCAGTTTCCGTTTTTATTAAGATTTTAGCATCATTGAATAAAAATTCAGCCATTAATAAGAACAACTCAATTTGAAATGGATACTTCATTCTGCTGGACCCATTACATAGTTTGTGTTTAGACTGGCTCTAAATATGCTTTGTGGACTATGATAATATTTTATTTCAACTACGTGCAAACAAAAATTAAAAGTTTAAAAACAATAAAATAATCTACTATAAAGTTTGTCAACGCAACGAGATGATCCTCTTAATGACCACATCAAAGGCAGACCAAATATCAACCTCTTCACTTTGAATTCCCACTGTACGAACGGCAAGGCAAGTAAGTCTATTCCGAAAACAAAGTTTGAGACATGGAATTTCCCAGTCGGCGACTATTTACCGATTCACATAATCTGCAATCCATCCCGAATCCATCAATAGAGGTCATCTGGGGCGGAAATGCCGCGGTCGCGTGTGCCCCCCGGCCGCCCTCTCTCCGCGAATAACGATCTCCTTCAGTAATTAGCTCGACAAGTGGTCAGTCCGAACAGCGGGTTTTGGGTCTTCGATTAATGCACAGATAAACTCAAACATTCCTCTGGAGCGCGAGAATCCAATCCAACTCTAACGTCGACATTAATTAGTTACTTTCAACGTCGTTTTCCCTCTCTGCAGCTCTCAATAAATAACCGCGCTCGGTGTGCTGTGGACCCGATGAAGTATGAATAGGACTGCTAGATTGTTTGTTCATTCATGAACCGACATGATGTAACGGTTCAGGGTTGCACATCCGAGCGTAGGACACTGCTTTATGATTCTTAAATTCTATGGAAATGGGATTGTATTAAGAATTTTAATTCGTATGGGCAAAAATTGACTGTAATGTACCGTTCATCTAAGAGAGCGACGTCACGACGCCAGTAGCGATGACAGAAGGTTCAGTCAACGTAAGACAGGGGAAAAAATTGTTAAGGGGTACAATTTAAGTTCAGGATCTGGGACCCGATTCTCAAATGACGATCAAAATTGTCACTTGTGACAAATTGTCGGTCACTCGTGTCGAGTATCTTGTGAGGAACGTATTCTCGAGAGCTCTGCGACAACAAATTTTAGTAGACAATTGTTTCTCGCTGATTAGCAGGTGGCAACATCGCATTCGGATAATTTCGTCACATTTTGTGTCGATTTCCAGTGTACCCGAGTCCCGACGATTACATAAATCTGTGGGGAATATATTTAATTTTTTCCTTGAGGTTAGGCCTTTCCGTTCTTTCAAATATAGAATAAAAAATTGTCCTACTGCTCACAACAGCAAAAAAGCATGGTAGATTTATTGAAAGGAAGGAATATGATATTTTAATTTCGAGGAAATTCTCCACAAATTTTTCGTATTTAAAGACGCTAAAAAAAATGGGAAGAGATGGCAGTGATCCTGAATTTAATACAAGGCTCGAAAAAAGATTGGAAACAATGGAGAAAAGTAAGAAGCCAAATCTTGATATATGTAATTAATTTCACAGAAAATTGTTTTGTTAGAATTGGCAAGATAACCGTTCTTATACACATGGGTTTCTCTCTGATTTTATAGTGCAGCTTCATTGTTTTCCACATTTTCGACTGCTTAAAATGTCTATGACTCCATTCATGAGATTTATAGAAAATAATAAATAATTAAACAGCGAAAGCCGAAAAGATCTCTACTGAGTTAAACATAACCACACAAACGCAGATGTAGAAACGTTTTTGGCGTTTGACCCCTCTTCCTAGCGCAATAAAGAGAGCACGTCAGTTATTATCCTTTTTTATCTATGGTGTCGATCACGACATTTGATTGTCGACGAGTTATACCCACTCTGCTTTATGTCTATTAAAAATTGTCTACTACGACATTAGAGAATAATGAAATATTCATTTCATTAGACAAATGGTATTTGTCGTCCACGACATCGGTCTGGTGACATTTGATAATCGAGTCCCTGGGCGTCAATTTTCAAATTTCTACTGAAATTGTCGAGTATGACATCTGTCATGGATATTTGTCGCACAATTTTAAAAATCCTTATTCTTGAGCAGTCATAGACACTACTGCTGTACTTCTATTGTTTTATTCTTAGTGGTCGTATATTAATTACTGTAGTAATAAAATTTACAGCGCCTAGAATTGAAGAAATTCCAGATAAATGTAATCTAAAAATAGCTAAATCAACTGAATCCCTCACGAGCAATATTGTGGAGGGTAAACTTCATCCTGTTCCTGCTCCTTTTTCTACTACTTTTCTTATAATTAAAAGTGTAAGTGAAGGTGGTAATAATCAAAACCTTATATTATTTATTCGTGGAAATGCTATATTAGGAGGACCTAATATTAAAGGAACTAATCAATTTCCAAATCCTCCAATTATGGTTGGTATAACTATAAAAAAAATTGTTACAAATGCAGGAGCTGTAACAATTACATTATAAATTTGGTCATCTCCAATTAATGACCCAGGATTCCCTACTTCTGATCGAATTAAAAGTCTTAACGATGTTCCAACTATTCTTGCTCAGGCTCCAAAAATAAAATGTAAATTCTAATATCTTTATGATTCGTTGAAAATAGTCCTTTATTCGGTAAAATGGCTGAGCACAGGCAATAAATTGTAAATTTATTAAAGAAGAAAATTTCTTTTGCCATAAGTCTTATATTATTTTAGGTTTTCTTCCTAAATGATTAGTAATTAATAATTTAACTCAAAATAACTTTTTTTTATTAAGAATTCTTTTAATTACATTTACTTTCATTACATTATTTTTTTATTTACAAATTTCATTTTCAACTTTAGTTATCAACACTAATGAAACTTTATTTTTATCTAATAAAAAAATTAGACTATCAATTATTTTATTTAATTTTTTATCCCTAACCGGACTTTTAACTTGTACAATAATCCTTAGAAACTTTTAAGGATTCAAGTTAAATAAACTATCAACCTTAAAAGTTGAAAATAGACGATATCTAAGCCTTAAAAGTTTGGGCTTTACCTTTAAATTTGCAATTTAAAATCACAGTTGAATATATTTATTATAATTATTGTTCAGTCTGTAAGGTTTTTGAGGTTGTACATAAATATAGTCATAAAAAACTTTTATTGTAGTTAACAGCGAAAGAATAAATAGTAGACCTTTTATGGGAGGGCAAACAATTCTTTTCAGGAAAGTTATTTTACTTCATACTGTCATGTAATTGTTTGATTACGTCATTAATCTGAGTGCGGAAAATGGGTTATTACGGGATCAGAGCCGGAAAAAGATTGCTAGGCAACTTTTCGGAGCGTTTTCTTATTAACAAAATAAAATGTCAAAACGTAACTTTTTTGACATATTTAATTAAAGCAAAACAGAATGATCTAACCTAACTATTATTAATATTAATGGTAATAGTTCAATTCGAATTTTCTGAAAACTGAATTTTTGATATATCACCAGCGTCAACTGTTGTAGTAGTACCAATTTTGGTTTGCTGTTGCAGCACCTCTACAAAATTTTCTGCACCTTGTATCATTCGGGCTACTTTGACTTTTCCTTCGATGGAATCTTCAATATATTTCCCAGCCACCAAAGAACTTTTCCACCCACCATATCGTTTTAAAATTGACAGATCGGCACCAGCATTTGCAAGGAAAATCGCAGATGTACGACGGAAACAGAGCCCTGTATACTTTTCAGGGTTTTCCAATTTAAAAAATTCAGCTATTTTCTTACGCATTCCTCCAATTGTGTGAATCCCAACTCTCTGAGAGATGCATTTACCGTTTAGGTATCCCATAAACAGCTTTTTATCTTTCAAATTTTTAGGCCGTATTCCAACGTACCTTCTAAAAATCTCAAAAAATCGATTCCTTCTATGTCATTGATGAGGGTAAACACTCGTTTAATGTTTATTTTTGTATGAGGAATCGTAATCACTAACTGTGATCCTGTATCTTGCACGTCATCAAGAGCCATACTGTATAACTCCTCTCGACGGCTACCATCAGCTATGCCTATCATCGCAACTACCTAAAATATAGCAAAATATTTTAATAAAATCATACTGCTTAAATAACATGTCTAATTAGCTTTACTAAAAGATACTCCTTAGTAGGTGCTTCTTTCATAAAACGGTTTACCTCCTCTCTACTAAGAATTTTCGACTGATGAGCTTGATATCCAACTGACTGTTTCTTCAGAAATGCTATTAATTTGGGAAAACGTGAAATATTCACATTCCTGTAAACCAGCATCATCGATTTAATCATTGAGTATTTTGACTACAATGGCGCACTACGCACTTTCTTCGACTAAAAAACATTTTTTTTGCCGATTGATAGCAAAGTACTAACTTTGCTGACTAATGTCAATCAGCAAAATGTCACTTTCCCTGCCTATGCAGGAAAGTGACTACTTTCCTGCCTAGGCTGAGAAAGTGATTGATCATCAGTACAAGTAAATATTTGACACTTTTTGGTAATATTTATTAAGAAACAGTAATTAAATAACATTTCCAACAGACATTTAGTTATTATTACCATTTACAGTAAAATGAGTACAATTTTGTATAAGGATCCTTTCTGTCTCCTCTTCTCCTATCTTTCTACTAACATTGATTATATTACTGGTTTGATTTGCGTCAGTATTAGTTACTACATTTGTTAAATTTTTTTCGCAAATACTAGTTTTGCTTGCTACTAAGTCCTCAATATACCCCTAGGCTACAGTTAAGAACTTCTAACCGATATGTTCTCTTCAACATTGTGATATCACCTCCAGAATTTACAAGTAAAGTGACCGAAGTTCTACGAAAGGAGTGTCCAGTATATTCTTTAATGTTTGGCAATTTCAAATAAGCAGCTATTTCTTGGGGTAAATTCAAAAATTCGACGCATCGACAAGCATCGACAACTCCAAAAATTAATATAACCTAAAAAAAAATTATAAGGACTTTTATCATAAGTAAATAGAATAAATATATATATATATAGAACTTACTTTTGCTAATAAATAATAGTTATCTGGAGCCTCCTTGATCAATTAACTTGATCAATGTTAAAACTGAACTTTTCGTGTATCCATTTGTGCAGTTCTACGTTGCTGGGTTTCTTTAAAATACTTCTAAAATCTAACACGATAGTGTTTTCTCGCTTTAATACCTTCTTGTTAAACAGCCCTTGGTTCTTAACTGTTAAGTGACGCTACTGACAATGGAGCAAAATTTAAACACTTGTGGCACCGTATGGGATTTGCAGTAAAACTCCGTTTCTTTTAATTTTTTTAATATGTAGATCCCATTTCATTTTACAATCTATAATTATGCCTAAGTATTTAATGTCTTTTGCTGGTTCTACTCTTAATTGGTCATTAATGACAAGTTCGTTAAATGGAGGGGCAGATTTCATTTAGATAAAAAGATAAATAATTTGTTTTAGATATATTTAAGGTTAATAACTTACCATCAAAATAATCTTTAACGTTTTTCAGGTCACTTTCAACTTAATTTTTTAGGTCGTCCCAGTATTGGGGTCGATCTGGATTTGCCAACAGACTCGTTTTTTCGAATTTTTTTTGTGATACTATGAAGTCGTTATGTTATGTTATCATCCGGAAAATTTTCCAGTCGAACTTTTTGCGAGGAGGGGGGAAATTTATATGTAAAGATATGGGAAAATCAGTTTTTCGGACATAATTCGCTTAGTTTGATTCGGACCAAAAAGTGCATAGGGATAAAATGAAGGGCTCGCGAGTACGCGTAAACTGAATTTTGACCCGTCGAAATCGGTCCAGCAGTTACTGAGATATTGCGATTTGAAAGTACGGATTTTTATATGGATTTTTCGTTGCTGCGGGAACGTAACGAGAGCAGTTTTCGCGTTTTTTTTCGGGGGGGTTTTTTTCATCTTCCCCGATAGACATTCAGAACCTAAGTATTGTGTCCAAATTTCGATTCGATAGGTTGATTGGGGGGGAAGGGGGAAGGGTGAACGTGAATGAAATTAAAACTGCTGTAACTTCCGCAATTTTTTCCACACATCGCGCAGCAAACGTGAGATTGTGTACCTATGTGCCTACTTTGAGTTCCGCTCATGTATTTTCACTTTTCGCTATTAATAAACAAATGGGTGCGATATAACCAATTTATTGTTATTTTTTTTAGAAAAAGTCTTTTTCGCCAGGAAGGAAAGGGCTGGGGGAGATTTTTTTCGCCATCGAATGTGGAATTTTTCTCTTTGATTTGAGCCCGACTAGATTGCGATTGAATGATTAGGAGGGGAGAGGGGGGCCCGCAAAGTTTTTGCACTGTAGGAGGGAAAGAGCGAGGGACTTCGGACCGGGCTCATTTTCAAGGGCAATCAATTCTCTTTCAAGACTTTCTTACACCGAAGCTTTAACTTCATTAGGGCCTGCATGCGTGTGTGATACATTTATAAAAACGAGCGCGGCAATCCAGCAACCGTGCAGCGAGATGCCGGGGGAGGAGCCTAGCACTCTCTTCTTTCTCTCTCACAAATACACGTCCCACTCCGCTCGTCCGTTTTTATAAATGTTTGCCCTTCCCCTTCCCCCCTAATCAACCTACCGACTTGAAATTTGGACACAGTACTTAAGTCCTGAGTGTCTATCGGGGGAAGAAAAAAAGTCACCAAGTCACTTTCTTCCCCGAAAAAAACGCGAAAACGGCTCTCAGTACGTTCCGTAATTTCAAACCGCAATATCTCGGGAACCGCTGGACCGATTTCGACGAATCAATATTAAGTTTACGTGCATTCACGAGCCCTTCATTTTATTCCTGTACACTTTTTCGATCCGAATCAAACTAAGCGAGTTATGTCCGAACAACTGATTTTCCCTATCTTTACATGTAAATTTTCCTCCCCTCCTCGTGAAAAGTTCGACCGGAAAATTTTTCAGATGATAGAGGGGGTCCCACTTCTTAACATCACAAAAAAAAATTAGTCCGTTTTAAGCCATTTTTAATAACAGATCGACCCCACTATAGTCAGAACAGAAGAGAGCAGTGTCGTCAGCGTGGCTTATTACTGAGCCACAGGTTTGTAAATCAAACAAAGAAATGATATATATAGGCCCCAGCACTGTTCCTTGCGGTACACCATATCCTACAGTAGCAGATCTACTTCTTATTGAGTTTATTTCTGTGTATTGTACTCTATTTTTTGTAAGGAGAGGTTTTAAAAGTTTTAGATTATTATTTATAAAACCCAAGTTATTTAATGTCGCTATAAGTTGAGTATGGCATACCATGTCAAAAGCTTTTTTTAGGTCAATGAAAACAGCTGGGCTTTTATCTCTGTTGTTCCAAATGATGATGCTTCAAAGTTCAATTGTTTACTTTTAAAAACTAAAGGGAAAAAAGGTGTGTACCAGGATCCTGTTACACCCTATATGTGTTTTTTTTATATTCATAATTGCATACATTATTTATACATGACATGTCAAAACACTACGGTGTAATTCCTTGACTAATAAATAAATATTATTATTATTATAAAAAGAATACTAAAACTATTGGATCTATTGACCTGCATGTTTGTTCAGAGGAACTTTTAATCTGTTTAAGAACATAAAAGCAATGATTTTTAATGTAACACATCGTAAAGCAACACCTCGCCAGTTGAAATCTGTCCTAAAAACTTGCATGAATACTCTGTACTCTCTAGTCTCTGGGTTGGCACTCATTATTGATATCAGAATCCCTGTAGCTTAAATAATACCTGTTTGTCTTCGCTCTCAAAATTAGTGTGAAATTTTGCCCATAGCGTCTGTGCCATAATTGTATATCAACGACGAGTTCTCCGAAACCCATATACTATCTTTTTCCTGGAAAGGTTCGCGGATCACGCAATCTCTTATTTTTTTGTTATTCTTTCTGTATTTCAGCGATTATTTGCGATATCGTACAGGAAACGAGCCTGCGAATACTTATTCTACGAATTTTTGACTAATAATTAACTTTTTATTCCCGTTGTCAGTTGAATCAAATTAAGTTTCCAAACTGAGAATAATTGATATTAATATTGTGCTCGTTAAAATAGTTTATGTATATACCTAATGATTTTTTTTAACAATCAATATCAATTCAAATATGATTAAAAGTGTTTCATAATTTTCATCGGGGCCTTTATTTTCTATATAGACTAGGAATATTTTTGAGTAAAAGCGTTTTTAAGCTTGCGAGAAGCATTTTATATAACAATTTAACAAGCGGTGCTTTTAGGGGTTTTTAACCCCGCTGAATCAAAAAATGGCTGTTGCCAGATCGAAGAATGCGCCGGAAGCCCGTTATTCAAGATGGCGGCCTATTTTTGAAATATTTCTAATATGAACTTATAGAAAGAATATAGGGCGTAGCATTGGGTTGTCGATACTGCTAAAACCAAATTTAATAATTTCCTAGTCGCATTTCCAACCGGAAGTCCTTAATTAACGATGGCGACTAATATGGTGGATATGTTTGTAATATGGCGAATATGAACATGTAAAGAGAATCCAGGGTGTATCGGAGGGTTTTCGACACCGTTAAAGTCAAATTTAATAATATCCTACTCATATAGCCAACCGGAAGTTCGTAATTTAAGATGGCGACTATTCTTATAGGATTATGTATACTATACTGGCATTATTTGCGCTTAAAAGAAAAAAGTCAACACATTCAGGAAAAATTATCAGATTTATTACTTATCTATCACTCAATCCTATTTACGCATCGCACGTTGGAGGCACTGCAGGTGCAAATTACTTACAAGGCAAATTACTTTTCCGGCAACCACAGGTCCGGGAGGCGCATCCCGTCTTGCACCCACAAGTTAGAGTTAGAATGTCCTTACAGGATTTTCGAACTAACTCCAATGTTGTGAGAACCGGAACAAAATTCCCATCTACAGCTTTCTATCCCATTTCCCGAGGGTCTGGTAAGGGAGGAGCATTTCAGTGAGAGATTTGCGATATAGGGACCAATCACCATCTCTTATAGTTTTTGTAAACATCAGAAGCGTTGTGACCATATCCATGTAAGTCCACCAGTAAGAAAAATTTGCGCTCTTTTCTGATTTTGATGCAAAGAAGTTTACCAGTGACGATTGTTTCCTTTCATTTTGGAAGTTGTCCATAAAAAAGTCGGAGTTCCATCGCAACTCAATGAGCTTGCAATACAGATTCTGATGAGTTGTCAAGATAACATGATGCTTTTCGAAGTGATTAGCAAGTGCAATCGATCTCTGAAGTACGGTGTACAGAGTGTCATATTCATGAGCTGGGTTAAAAATAAGAGGAAGATATCCAATTGATGAAACTTCGAATTCTTCTTACTTTTCTCCTTGTGGAATTGAGTCTAGCTTATTATCTCAGAGGATTCTGTGCGTGCTATGCAGAAGATTATGTCCTCTAATCTTAATTTAAGCACAGCTGAAGGAGAGTGTGGCAGTGCTTTTCAATCCAACGTTTCATAATACTGATAACTGAAAAGCGCTTACGTCGGAAGTGAAAAAAATACTTTCATTTAGGGCATTTAAACGTTTGATACTGACCACGATCATGAATTATTGACTTGCAGTGGGTTTTTTATTATAATATTGTCATATTTAGTTTCAGCGGGGTCGAAAACCCCCCAATACGCCCTAGAATCCCTTTATAAGTACATATCTGCGACATTTTAAAAGAAAACCGCCATATTGACAACCATCTTTAATTACGGACTTCCGGTGAGCCATATGACTATGGTTTTATCAAATTTGGATTTAGCGATATCGTTTGGGTAGGTATACTTGGCAACAGATGATTAGGACCATTTGTTTGTTTTGCCTAGTAGATTGGATGGGTTATAAATTATCTAGATTTTTTAAGAAACAATTTAAGAAATCTCTTGGGGGATGTACCTTATGAGACCAGGAGGACAATGTGGTTTATGCACGATGGTGCACCTCCTCATTTTAGACTAGTTGTTCGAAATTATTTAAATGCAGCTTATCCCAATAGATATGTTGGCAGAAAGTAACAGTAGCTTAGCCCCCCGAATCCCCCCGACCTACATCCTCTTGACTATTTTGTCTGGGGTTATTTGAAAAGCCTTTTCTACTCAACTCCAGTAACAAATCTTGAAGAGTTACGTGAACGTGTAGCAATGGATTGCGAAAATATCAGGAACATGCCAGGAATTTTTCAACGGGTCTTTGCTTTAATGAATCGTCTAGCAGCTTGTGTGGAAATATATGGCACCCACTTTGAACATTTAACTTAATTTGATAATGTTTAAAACCTGTTGAGTCCTTTCATTTAGCAATAATTTGTTATTTTTCCTTATTTCATTCAAGATAATAATAAATACAATTTCGCTAATTTGTTCTTTTTTATTGATATGCTGACAGCCAATCCTATTGGTATTTCTCTGTGCCACGTAATATAGATTTGTTGTTTTAGAAAATTGACTGCCTACGGTTTTTTTTCTTATTAAATTATGCAAAAGAACGAGAAATCGTTATCCTTATTTTTGAATCCTATGCAATGCATGCGTTTCTTTAGGTTCAAATTTCTCGAACTCGGTTGATCCTATGGCTTTACAACAAGATAACCTTTTTGGTGTATTTGTAGCCAAGTAATCATATTCCGATTAGACAGTCACATTAAAAGAAATTGGGGGGAGAACTAAGGCCCCTCTTTCCAATTTTGTTTACCCTCGGTGGATAATATCAAATAATAACCTTCATTGATATCGAATCACGTGCAAAAACTGTAGCTTAAAGAGTTCCTGAGATACTAAATAAAATGTCAATTTTGGGTGCCCCCTTCGGAGGCCCCCAGCGCCCTTAGGAGGGATTTCCGGACCCATACCTATATGAACTTTTTTCCATATTTTTTATGTAGAATCACCCCTATAAATTAATGACCGCATATCTGAAACACCCTGTATATGTTCAAAATAATTCGTTCATAAACAGGAACTGGGTCGAAATTCGTGACCACCCCCGATTAATTTCATGAGATTTTGAAAAAATATTTTTAAACTAATTGCAACCAAAGTTACTTTATATCTGATAAATCCACAAATGAGCAAAAGAAAATTTCAGCTATTGCGATCTCAACCCAGAAAAGCACGGTATAGTTTCCAAATCAAAGACAACATGCAACAGATAATCTGTCGTAAATATGATTATTTCAACATAATTGGAACGAAACGGTATTCCGTGTGATAACAGTGTTAGTAGAGCGAATTTTCGAATTGAGGCATGGGGTGAAGTTCTAACGTTCCTAGCATCCTCGCCCGTTTCCTTAAATCCATCCCCGTCAGAGACGCGACAGCTGCGGGTAGATCACCCGAGAGAGGGTCAGAACGCGGGTCCGCGGACCGTGCACTAACTACACGCCGATAGCCGCGAGCGTTGGCGGCCATTGTGCCGTGCCTCGTTTACCACCCGACCCTATCGACCCCTCGCCGTCCCACTCATACATCGCCCTTATCTACCTACACTCATGATCTGTACGCCTGTGTGTGTGTCAGAGTAATTCGCAGATGCCTGACTAGCCGTCCGTTAGCCGTCCGTCCGCCCGCTCACCCGGCTTAATGCGGCCTCGGATGCATTTGCTCTTATTTACAGGATGGCACTACTAAACCATCTATACTAATTGAATTTAATCCATGATCAGGCAAAATCATCCTTACCCGTTCGTAAGTAATTGGTATCGCCATCGGTGGAACGATGACGGTCTGCTAACACTGCAAGATTTTCATTTTTTTGTTGATTCTTAAAATTGTAGTTACATAAAAAGGGGATGCGCCTTACATTATTGACTATTCAAGGCATTTGATTGTGTTTGACGCGGCAGATGTGTGTTAAATTAACAAACGGTAACGTTATTTAAAAAATCAATCTGATTTTGTTGCAGTCGAAAATGGAGTTCCGCAAGGATCTATTCTGGGTTCGTTTTTTTGCAATACAAACAAAACACCAGAAATTGGTAAGCTTATAAAATATTGGTAATTTGGCCCTAGCACCGGTGGGGAGAGAAACATCCACCGTATTTAAGTTTGTTACAAAATCAATAATGGTATATGGTATAAGCAAAATTGTTCGAAACGTCCTCCATTTTCCCTTATGCACAATCTAAGTCTTTTTTTAAAGGAACGTTGAATACCCTATAAAATTCCTTCATCATTCTGCAGCATTCTAAACTCTTGATCGATTTTCTCTCTCAACTGTTCAATCGTGTCAATTTAAGTATTTTAAACTAGTGATTTTAGATAACTCCACACAGGGAAATCAAGAGGAGTTAGGCCAGGAGACCGAGCAGGCCACTTGATCGATGCATCTGCACGCCGGTTAATCCATCCGTTAGGATAGTGATTTGGTAACCAAAGTCTACATGTTCTGGTATAATGTGGTGTTGCACCGGCATGCATAAAAAACATTTCTTCTCCTTCGCAATGAAATACTAACTAATATTTCATGTTAGGTGTTTTCCAAAAACTCATAAAACATATCGCCACTTAAATAGGAAATATATGGTTATGGAACTAACTGATTCCCTAGAGTTGCTGCCCATACGTTTATTTTGAAGGTATGTTGAATATGGCTTTGTATTGTATTAGGATTTTCTTTAGCCCAGGAATGTATATATCGATAATTAAACATGCCTTGTCGTGTGGATGTAGCCTCGCCAGTAAAAAGTATTTTACTTTAAAAATCTGGAACATTTCTCGTTCTTTCAAGCAACAATTCACAAAAATTAACTCATATTGGCATATCAATTATTGTCAATGATATATAAAAAGTTAGTTTGATTTGAATATTTTTATTACGGAGGATATTTTCTCTGTTTTATAATATGCCATCTAATATAGAATACAGATTTTCACAAGCTTCGCTTTGATCAGAGAATGTTAATACAGAAAAGAAATCTGTTGTACTTAAATCCGGGTACAGTATTTGAAAATCTGCTTTGTGAAAATCGTAGGCGTAATTGAGATTTGATGATAATAGCTTCTGAAACTTTTCAACATAATTGACATATACAGGGTGGGGCAATAATGCGTCGGACATCGATATTTCGAGTTCTACGATAGCTAGAAATTTTTAAAAAAATTGCAAGTAACTAGATAAAAAAGTCTGTAACTGGAAATTATTTTCGAACATACAGGGCGAACCAAGACGAAATTACAGGACCAAGTGCCTTTTTTAAAATTGGAATGCTATGTATATCAGTATATTTTTTTATGCCTCTTTCTAGGCTCTATTCATTCCTATATTAGCATTAAATATCTCCCAACCACTTGGATGTAATGAATTTTTTTGTTGAAAATATTGCAATTAAAGTAGACCATAATATAATAATAAATGTACAACTATGGTATTTTTAGACATGACCAAGGCTTTGGATTCAAAACGTTGAATTGCTACTGGCAAAATTAAAACACTATAATTTTTGTGCAAAAACAATTGATTGCTTCAAAAATTATCTTTTTTTTTTATACGTTTATTTAACGTCGGCCTATTTCCGCTACACCGACAACTGTAGACGAGCTACCCCCAACCAGGAATTTTGCCGAACCTCTTCCCTTTAGAAGAGTAGGAGGGATTGTTTACTTGCCTAACATTTAATAGACAAGGGAGCGACGGCTTTACATCCCCTCTGAAGGATGGTATATCTTCTATACAACCCTCGCCTAAGATTGTATAGCTTCCGCGCATACACCGATATACAAGCCGCTGGAAGATGTCTGAGGCGAGAACGCGGTCTTCGTTGGAACGGTCACCCATCCAACTACTAACCGTGCCTTACGTTGCTTTACATCGCATATCGAAGTATGTTCATAGTAATGACGCACCCACGCTCGCCCCAAAAAATTATCTTTATGGCAGAATCCAAATGATCCGTCTCTGCAGTGTTGACGGTAAATACAATATATCAGAAGGTTTGGAATAGTGTCAGGAGTCCCTCAAGGATCGATACTTGGACCAACCCTGTTTACAAATATCAGTAAATTAATAAAATACTGTAATTTTCATATGTACCCTGATGATCTCAATATTTACATGTCATTCAATTATCAAGAGTTTGAAACAGCAAAACAACCGATAAACTCTGACCTTGTAAATATAAACAATTGGACCAGTAGCAACTCACTGTTGATTAGTGCCAATAAAACCAAAGCTATAATGTTTAGTAAAAAATGTTGATACTTCAAGCCACAGCCTTCGCACTGATGGCACATATCTCACGTGGTATACAGCTTGACAAACGTCTTAATTTTAGTTGTCACTTGAATAAAATCTGCCAAAAATCACATTTTTGCTCCAAAAAACATATCTGTATATCGTGATTTGTTGCCAAAGTCAGTAAAACTAACTCTTGTCAAATCATTGGTTCTATCAGTACCTAACTACATGGATTGCGTGTATGGACCATTTTTAATAGTTTTTAATAAGTATCATATCAATAAACTTCAAAATTCTTGCATTAGATTTGTTTGACGATTAAATAGATATAATATAATAATAATAATGTTTATTTAATAATATATATATATAATACAATAATACTTAAATCTAAACAAGGCAGGTAGCAAATTATATATGATTATAATTAAACAGATACGTAAACCTGCAAAGGTGCTATTGAGTACCTTGAACGCAGGCTATGAATACATATGTTTACAATCCTATTACAGTATATCAGTATTTTATATATCTTATACACACACACACACATAGACATATACATACATATCAGCAAATTTAATACATTTAATATAATTATACACCACATAGCTTACTTCAGATATAGTAGTTCAGGACAAAGTACTATGTGCACATACATATTTGGAACATTAAGTAAACGAGGTGAATAATTAATTATGGTTAGGATATCTCATAATATATTACAACTGGTAAACATTTTTTTTATCGATTAATTGGTGAATTAAAAGTCGTGGGTTTTCTTTAATCCAATTTTTAATTTTCTTTTTAAACAGTCTTAACGAATTTAATATTTTTATTTCATTCGGTAGCTCATTATAAATTCGAGGCGCCAGATAATAAAGTGATCTTTGTCCAATTGTTTTAACTGCGTGAGGCTGTTGTAATGCATTTTGTTTATAACGTGTACTATAATTATGATCTATGTTAGGAATGGTGTTTTTATTTTTGAATAGATGCACCAAAATATTCTGGCAAAACAATTGTCGAAGGTCAAACAGTTTTGTTTCACTATAGAGATTATTACTTGGATATCTGTAACTTTTTTTATACATAATTTTGATAAATAGTTTTTGTATGATTTCAAGGCTCTTTGTATAACAATTCATCGCTCCTCCCCAAGCTATGATCCCATAAGTAAGCTGAGATTGAATTAGTGCGTGATATATAGTTTTCAAGTGTTTTATATCAAAAAAAATTGTTAAATATTTAAATTTACCTACTAGTCCCCTTAGTTTTTTAATTAAATTATTTATATGTGAATCCCACCTGAGATGGGAGTCTATTATGATGCCAAGGTATTTGATATTGTTTACAGATGTAATTTCCATTTCTCGTCCATCGTGATCTATATGAAGAGTCTCGAAATTCGGCATATTACAAGATTGGGAGGTAAATGCTAGGAAATGAGTTTTTGTTCATTAATAGTAAGTAATTTATAGTCAAAGTAGTGAATTATCTTTAAAAAATCATTTTCTACCTTAAGCTTCAGGGAGTCCCAGTTAGTGTCTTAAAAAAAAATAACAGTGTCATCGGCGTAACTAATCGCTTCACCACAGGTTTGGAGGTTGAAAAGGTCATTTATGTATAAAGTAAACAGCAAGGGACCTAAAACGGTACCTTGTGGAACTCCATAGGAAACAATCTTTTCGTCACTAAGTATATTATCTATTTTAACACACTGTCTTCTATCAGTTATATAACTTTTCATAATATTATATGAGGTGCCCCGAAAACCAATATTTTCCAGTGTATCTAATGATATGATCATATAACCCCGCACCCCGCATCTACGTGGCGCAAATATCTTAAATATGAGTGATATGAAGAAGATTTGTGCATATGTTTGTCTAATTAACACAGTTATGAACACTAATTGTCCCCGGATAAAAATCTCGGACAAATTGTCCTTGATATTTAAGTGATCTATTAATTAGACATGGTGATACACACTATACACGTAAATAGGTACACATGAAAATATGCTTAGGAGTACTGTGTATTTTTTTTGACAATTTGTATTTGCTTTGTTGCAATAAAGACTATTTTATTTTATTTTTATTATTTTATCCGGAATCTCATAAATTTTAAAGATGATAATGATCTGTTTCTCCACATTGATGCATTTGTGTCGTCGAAACCAGGCGCGTGTTGACTCACCTGGAATCGGAAGATTTCTGGTAGTAATATGAAAATCAAGATATGAAAATTATATTAACATTGAAAATATCCAAAACAATTTTTTTCAGCAAATAGGCGTTAGAAACAATGGGATTTCTCAACGCGATGAACGTACTAATAACGGACGGATAAATTTGCATCACCGGTTTTCGTATAAGCAGACTTTATGATTGCCTTAAAAAAAACGCTAGGCAGCGCCCGGTCAAAAATTCTGATTGTCATTAATTCAATACATCTAGGACTAACTTTAATACACTTTCTCTAAACCTCTACCTCGGAATTTGATATAATTGAATAACCAGTAATTTAATAGCTTATATTAGTTAAAATTTTTAGATGGCGTATAAGTATCATACAAACTCGTCTGTCGCATAACACAACATGGGTAATTAAATTTCAAAAAAATTAAAAAAATTTTTAGAGTGAAAAATCGAAATTTTCGAAATGAGGCTATGCCAAATCTCAATTTCACATAACATATTTCTCACGCACACACTTGATGAGACATTAGAGTAGAGTCGGAGGCAATCGTCCCCAAAGACTAGAAATTTTGTTCACAATAGTTATTCGCAGGTAGAAGGGTAGGAGTAGCTAAAATTACTACGCTTGTTCGATGGGCTATTAAATTTGCTAAGATAAGAAGCTGTATTTCACTAACTAGAGCCATCTACCATAATCAGGGTATGAAGACTATCGATCTGTTGCCATGGGATATTGCACTTCAAATCTTGTGTGAGGGCAGTATCACGTTCTGATGCATACTGTAAATTATTGCGTCATCTATACCATCTCACTTACAACGTGAATTGTAGATAATCTGCGTTAGATTGACTGTTTATGTACCTCTTATTTATTCAAAATTCGCTTCGCTTATCGAAATATGTACGCTGGTACTGTAATTGGGAAAAATACACTCTCTGAGATTTTTCTTAGTATTTCTACGTTTTAGAATATGTGAATTACGGAAATTGAGGGTTTTCAATTCATCCATACTGCAATCAATCGAAATAAAGAGTTATAGAAGAACTTGCTGGGCTGACATATTTAAGTTTATAGTTAATATTGCCCAGAGATGATCATCATCCACCACTTGCTATACAGGGTGGTCAATAGTGCGTCGGACCTCGATATCTCGAGTTCTACGATAGCTAGAAATTTTTAAAAAAATTGCAAGTAAACTAGATAAAAAAGTCTATAACTGGAATTTATTTTCGAACATACAGGGCGAGCCAAGACGAAATTACAGGACCAAGTGCCTTTTTTAATTTCACTATTGTGAAAGGGAGTAAAAAAATAAAATGATTTAGTGTGTGTACAAGAACGAAACGTCTCAAAAAATTTTTTGGCGTTAGCCACCTCCTCTACCACCCCCATTGCCACCCCCACCCTATTATTGAAGGCAGTAAAAAATTAAATTGAAATTTAGTGTGTGTACGAGAACCAAGGGCGTCTAAAATTTATTTTGGCATTAGTCACAGAAAATTTTTTGTTTCACTCAAATTTAAAATCTCGACGTTTCATGACATTTTAAGCCCATTTCAACAAGAAAATAATAATTTTTTTTTTCGTTGCTATACTTCCTCTGGACATGGAAGAAATTATAAAACTGTATGTGTTTGAACTTTTCTGGTGCTCCCTGTACGTTTCATTCAAGCAAACTTTTGCGATTTCTTTTCGTGTTTATTTGTAAGGAGATATAATTGTTATTTTGTATTTGTATTTTTATGGTAAATAGACACATGATTGTTATACATTATTATTCTCCATAAATCTGCAAATATCTACCTCTCGCACAAATTAATGAACAGTTTTATTTATTTTAAAGTAGGACAAATGTGATACTTTCAGTTCACTTTCAATATTCGAGAGCAGAGAGTGTCTCACTCTACTGAACTTCGCCTTTTTATTATTGTACTACAATAAATAATAGACTTTTTTTTTTTTTTTTTACAAAAAACCAGTCAGCCTACTCTGTGGCTCCGACCCTCACAGAGGGGAGCTGGTAATACCAATAGCCACTCCCCACGCCCGTGGGGTGAGTGACTACCGGGTCCGCGAATCGTGTGCCCTGAGTAGACGTAATGAACCGAGGATGACAGCCTTCTGCATTCTGCCGGCTAAGATCTCTGCCAAATCTCGGCATGCCGGTATGATCTTTAGTTCTGAAAGCAGCGTCTGTCTCATTCCACCGAGGGCTCCTATAATCAGTACCACTATTTTAACAGAATTGCCTGGATAAAGCCTGCGGAGTTCGAAGAGCAAATCTCGATATTTTGTCCGTTTTTCCTCCTCTTTCAAGACAATGTTGCTCTCAGCAGGAGCTGAGAATTCCACGACATACATTGTCTTGAGTTGGTGGTCGAGGAGTACTATGTCAGGCTTGTTGGCTTGTATTTGCCTGACGGTGGGAAACGAGTAGTTCCAATAAATTAGGCACTTCTCATTCCCCACAACGGATTCAATATCCCCCGGAACGTAAGGCAGCACTGGTGTTTCGTCTATCCCATACGAGTGCCTTAGATGATAGTAAAGCACTCGTAATGCTACGTTGTGTCTATGAATATAGGCCGAGACTGCGTATGTCGGGCAAGCCGACAGTAAGTGCATTACAGTCTCCGGCGCCCTGCGCATTATTATTATTATTATTATTATGCAACGAATCCTTAGTTATTTATTTTTTGATACACATACAGAGAAGTTTTATTTCTTATTTACTTTAAGAATCGGCCCATAAGATTATTCAGTAATTTCTGAAACTACTTGTATATCGATTTGAATAATAAATTTCAGGCAGTGAGAATATTGTTCCGGATTTGCTGGACTTTCCCTGCGTTACCAGTCCTTCGAGGATACTTTAAGCCCTAAACGTTGCTCCCTGTAAAACTATCCTTTAGCTGTCGCGGTAAATTCTACGAAATGTTTGTTCTATCCGATCCCGTCCCATCCTGTTTCTCTCCTCGCGGCCATGGGAATAGTTTGCAATCACGGTGATGCCGAAAATGCTCGTCTCTTAGTTGCCTGCCAGCCTGGACAGAGATCGATTTCGGGCTCAACTTAATTGAAACTTGGCCCGTACCTGCCTGATTCGCGGATCGCTTACAGAAATGGGATAAGTGGTTTTTAAGGTATTTTCTGTAATGTGTGTTTGGAGCAGGAACGTAGGATCATCCATCAATTGTAACCCTTTGGGACTAGACTTTGCTATATTTCACAATCGATACAGAATCGTTGTTTGTGCAGGGAAACGGGAAATTTGTCATTGTAGGGCATTTGCAAAAAATACACATGTAACCGAGATGTGAGGAGGGAGTCACGACAATACGTGATTTCAGCGAAACTGATCTGTAATACAATGAAAGTGGTTTTGTCGGTTAGGCTTGTCTGTCTGTTCGCGCTCCAACGACCAAACCACTGAAATTATCCATATGAAATCTTGTACTGGTTGACTAAGAAATTAGTCCCAGTTAGTTTAATTTTTACTTGTTTTTCTTTAACTATTGTTCTTCATGTTTGTCTTCAAATCTTGCATCCTTTATTTAACACACTTCCTGTCATAATCAATTGATGAAGTTTTGCACAGTTACTAAGATTGGATGACAATGTACCACCGTTGTTTTTGCAAATATCCGCACGTAGGGGGCGCGGGGGAGAAAATGGAATAATCTGCAAAATGAGGGAGCGCGAAATCAAAAGAAATCGTTAAGAGACGAATTTTTATTAAGCGCTCCCTGAATCTAACCTAAATATATGATGTTATCTTTGAAAATCCAAATTATCCTACTAATTAAACTTAGACAATGTATGATTATGGTTTAATTAAAGTATGACTAAAAAGTAAAAAAATAAATAAAAAAATTTAAAAACTTGCTTTCTGTAAAAAGTCGTACTAAAAAGTAAAAAATAATGGACTGCAAGAAAAGCAAGGTTTGCGAACTTTGTATATAAGTATATGTATCATCTTTATGTACGCATGATTGAGGGCAATATGTGTACAACGATTCCTCCCCTTTCATACAATCCCAGGTAGAACATAATATTGGCTGGACCATGGTTCAATATTGGATCAATATAGATATATTGAAATTGTAACGAAAATATTGAACTAAAATTAATATACACTGGTATTAAAATATCGGTGTGCCTATGTTGGTAGTATATTGTTTTTTCTACTTCCATCTTTAAAATGGCGTTTATCGTATACGTTTCCATGACGCTAAATAATCCTTTAAACACGCTTTCGACAAACCGTGACTTCGTGCATTTTAGTCACGGGCTGAACTTAGCAACGAGATATTAGTCACGGCTGAGGTTAATTCTAGATATTTTAATGGCAAAAATCAAGTTAGTTTTCCGTAATTCTTGTCATCAATCTGTCAAAATAAATCGACGCGTTGTGACAAGAGACAAGTAATTTTGTATTTTTTGGAAAAAAATGAGCCTAAACGACAGTGAAAGTGAAGAAGATGTTTTCATTGGTACTCCGCCCGAAATTACTCAAGCAGCGGCATCGGCAACTGCTAGTTTGCTGCCAGAAAAATCTAAAAGTCAATACGAACGTGCATATAAACTTTTCCAAGATTGGCGTCAAGAAAACCAAACAAATTCATTTTCTGAGAATGTATTACTTGCTTATTTCCAAAAGTTGTCGAAAAAGATGAAACCGTCCTCTTTGTGGGCAATCTATTCAATGCTGCGGATGACAATTAATCTAAAAAACTTGCTTTCTGTAAAAAGTCGTACTAAAAAGTAAAAAATAATGGACTGCAAGAAAAGCAAGGTTTGCGAACTTTGTATATAAGTATATGTATCATCTTTATGTACGCATGATTGAGGGCAATATGTGTACAACGATTCCTCCCCTTTCATACAATCCCAGGTAGAACATAATATTGGCTGGACCATGGTTCAATATTGAATCAATATAGATATATTGAAATTGTAACGAAAATATTGAACTAAAATTAATATACACTGGTATTAAAATATCGGTGTGCCTATGTTGGTAGTATATTGTTTTTTCTACTTCCATCTTTAAAATGGCGTTTATCGTATACGTTTCCATGACGCTAAATAATCCTTTAAACACGCTTTCGACAAACCGTGACTTCGTGCATTTTAGTCACGGGCTGAACTTAGCAACGAGATATTAGTCACGGCTGAGGTTAATTCTAGATATTTTAATGGCAAAAATCAGGTTAGTTTTCCGTAATTCTTGTCATCAATCTGTCAAAATAAATCGACGCGTTGTGACAAGAGACAAGTAATTTTGTATTTTTTGGAAAAAAATGAGCCTAAACGACAGTGAAAGTGAAGAAGATGTTTTCATTGGTACTCCGCCCGAAATTACTCAAGCAGCGGCATCGGCAACTGCTAGTTTGCTGCCAGAAAAATCTAAAAGTCAATACGAACGTGCATATAAACTTTTCCAAGATTGGCGTCAAGAAAACCAAACAAATTCATTTTCTGAGAATGTATTACTTGCTTATTTCCAAAATTTGTCGAAAAAGATGAAACCGTCCTCTTTGTGGGCAATCTATTCAATGCTGCGGATGACAATTAATCTAAAAAACAATGTTGATATTAGCAAGTACCCCAAATTGTGCGCATTTCTGAAGCGTAAATCAGACGGTTACAGACCTAAAAAGTCGAAAATATTGACACCCCAGCAAATTAGAGAATTCTTATCATCTGCTCCAGAATACCTATTTACAAAGGTAATAGTATAAAACCAAATTAAATAAAAATGAACAAAATTATAAATATTTTAGGTAGGGTTACTTTTTGGAATAATGGGAGCTTGTCGGCGGGAAGAATTGACGAAAATTCAAACAAGTGATGTTGAAGACCTTAACACGGCCCTTTTAGTTCACATTCCTGACACGAAAACAAAAACGGAACGTCAGTTTGTTATTGGAGGTAATTTCTATCATACATGCAAGAAATACATGGAACTTCGACCTCCAAACCTGACAAGTACTACCCGATTTTTCTTAAACTACCAGCGAGGAAAATGTAGAAAACAGCCAATTGGAATTAATAATTTTGGCAGCCTCTGTAGCGTAGTAGCAAAATTCTTAAAATTACCTGACCCTGCTGCTTATACTGGTCATTGGCTAAGAAGGTCTTCAGCGACGATTTTGGTGGACTCGGGTGCGGACATCACAGCATTAAAGCTGCAGAGAGAGCGGGAGAGTGGGAGATTATATATAATTATGATATGATTTTTAAATATTTGTTGAATATAGCTTAACCAATATTGAGTCAATATACAAAAATGCTCACATTTTTTATTGGTTCAATGTTGCGTTTTTTACATTGAGCCAACGTTTTTGTAATATTAAACTAATATTGGTTCAATATTAGTGTTCTACCTGGGATCATGCGTGCAATCATACAAAGTGCGCCTAGCTTTTCTTGCAGTTGTACATTATACTCCAGGCCATTTAGCTGTAAAATTGACCTCTGTGATAAATTCGTGGACTACGATTTTTTTTTATTGTGTTTATTTGGACGTCCTGAATAACACTTGGTAGTTACGCCACGATACACCTGGATCAACTCATGAAAATCGCTTCGGAAGGTCGCGGAAATCGCGGATCTTCGATTAACTCGGTTTTTATGGCCCAAACGGGAACAACACCTATTATAAAAGTTGTACATCTGAAAATTCTCTACCTTTAAAGTTCTACACATTTTTTTCGTACGCCTAAACGTTTTGGAGATACGACGCGGAGTAAATGAAAAATACATTTAGTTCCGCCAAAAAATGCATTCATTTCCGCACCAATTTAGAGGTAGAACTGCTGCGGGATTTTTCCACATTGGAAGCATATGTTAATAATATGAGTTAATGGGGAGATAATATATTCATGAATGTTTTTTATTGTTTTAGCAGTTAATTTATCTGGACGAAGTGAGTTGTTTTTTAAATTTGATATAAGAACGGTTACTTCACTTATTGTTATCGGCTCCAGGAATATATTCGAGTTAACTTTATCATTTATAAAGAAGTTATCTTAAAAAAAAATGTTTCTTAAAATGTTTTCTTAACCGCCTCTCAAGTTACCGAAGTAACCCCCTGGAAGATCTCAAGGATCTTGTGCTAGGCAAAGAGAGGCGAGGCCCTACAGTTTAATGTGGACTCCGAACCACTCTTGGGACAATTTTTTTAATGAAAAATTGTTTCGCCTTGCGGGAATCGAACCCACTTCGCTAGGCAACTCAGTTTGCTAGCTTTAACACATCTGATAAGTTTATTTTAGTTATTTTGCCCGCCATATTGATACCTATATTTGCGAAATAATTGTTAAACATATCGGCTTTATCTTTATTAATATTTATAAGTTCATTATTGTCGTTAGTGGTACATATGTTTTCGATTAATTTAGGCTTCTTTGTACGACCTGAGGAATCATTTATGACGTTCCAGATTTTTTAAAGTTTGTTCCGGCTTCTGTGATTTGATTTTATTTTGATAATATTCATTTTTTACTTTTTAATTAAAGTATCGAGTCTATTTCTGTAATTTTTATATTGATCTTCAAGCTGTGGAGAATAATTCTTTATTAATTTCTTTTTCAGATAATCTCTTTGTTTAATAGAAGAAATTAAACCCAAAGTAATCCATGGTTTTATTTTCGTTATTTTAGTTTTTTATTATTTTTGTTTCTGTAAAAGTTGTTAAATAATTGTTTAGTTTATTAAAAAATATGGTCATAGGCTAGTTGTGGTTCACTATTAGTGTTTAATACTTCATTGCATTTGTCATTGCTTTTTGCATTGCTTTATTTTTAACTTATCAAAATTAATCTTGTTTATTTGTTTGAAGTTTTTCAACATGTATGTATCCAAGGCGTGATAAACAGAGGATAATTATGTTTAGAAACTAACAGAGGTCACTTCGAACGACATGTGAAGTAATAAATAATGTTTTTATTTTTTTAATTGTTAGTTAATAGTTAGTTTTCTTAAGCATTAGTAGTTTTCTTATTGGTAATTTTTATTTATATATGTTATTGAGTATTATTACCATTAATTATCTAAAGATACGATTTAATTGTTTGTTTTTATGAAAATGAATTATATAATTATTTAAAAACAAAACTTTCTTTAGTTAAAACGTTAAACTGTATCGAAATTTTTACTTCTCATCGTGCCGCATACGATCCTCGATGAAATCCCTCTCTTCGGGGTCGAATTCGCCTAGGTGATACTAGTTACATTACTTACTTGTCAAACTTCAATTCTTTCCATAGCCAACTATGCTAATTCAGGAACAAAATCTTTGAATATAGTTTTATCATATTTTATTAATTTTCTCGAAATTTTTCTTATGGAAGTGTATACTTTTTTTACACGCATGTAGAAATTAAATCTCTACAATAATCGGCCAAAAAAGTATAGCATACCATCTGAAAAAGAAAAAGTTGACTATCGCCACTTTGGCATATGTGATCATAGAGATGATTCAATGACGTCATTTGATAGAGCTTGATAAGCGATTTACAAATATATATAGGTATATGGTTTGTTGTAGTTTATTGTTGAAATGAAAAAGATACAGGGCGGCGAATACCAAACTGAATCACCGGGCATATTATTTCCGTCTCTGTGACTGTATTTATTACTTTGTCTTTTATCTATAGTATTATTTAATTATATTTGTAAGTAAATTCTAAAGGCCGCCAATTTACATGTTTAATGTGAAGGGGTAGGTATTTGGTATTTACGATATCGGTGGGTACAGCACTAGTCATAAAACTTAGTATCCCAACTAATGACTAGTTGATAAACAAACGTCGCAACAAATGATGCTCCAGGTTAAACGCACGGAAAGTACGAACACAACAATAGACTTTAAAAGATCTTTGTCGGGCAGCGGGCAAATTTCCCCATAATCCATCCAACCGTCGCCGCAGGGTCGCGGGGCTGTTGCAGAACGTAATGGAAAAGAGAAAAACAAGCGCAAGCTGCACTTTGACGGGCTTAGCCGGTGTCCCGCTGTTTGGGTGCAATTGCGCGTCCGATCAGGTACCCCGATGGTCCAAGGACATTGCGTTTAAGGGCTGTTGAGACGCTTTGCCTGTGCTGGTGGTACAGTCACGCCAAGATTATCGCCGGCGGGTACGCGGAATTTTCCAGGAATTAGTCATGCAGGCAGGCAGAGTTAAAGCAGTTTTGGTGAAGGGGGGTTGGCCGTCATTAAGTATACTGACGCCATGGGGTTTCTGGAATCGGTCAATACAAATATATAGTTTAGTTTTGCTGGAAATATATCGAGATAAAATATACAGGGTGAGGTTATGTTTTGGATATTTTCTACTATTATAATCGAAACGCAATTTAACTTCCTAAATAAAAGGTGTATTTGTTAAAACGCAATAAAATGCACCCTTTCAGTGAAATTTATTTATATCTATGAAATAAAAATGAAATAATAATAATAATTTATTTGAAATTAATTGACATAATAGTACATATTATTAGTTTAAATAATTTGCCAGCTCTTATAATTGTGTTGGTAACTTATTCATAAAAAACAATTAAATATTGTTATTTATTAAGTATAGTACTTATATACTAAAACTAAAAGGTTCAAATATGACACCTAACACGGGGAGCTTGTCTATCTATTCCGAATTATTTAATGTATTTAATTACCGAGCGCTAAAAATATATATATATATATTTGTACATCATATTAATTAAAACATTTAAATACAATAGAAGAAAATAAAAAGTATTTATACTAGTGGAATGAATCGAGTACAGAAGGTAAGACGTTATGGAATTTAATTCCCGTATAATCTATACAGGGTGTTGCATCATGAGAGGGACATAGCTTAATAGGAGGTAGAGAACATCAGTGGTAACCGGAACCTCTCATAGAAATGTCTCATTGGGCCTTCATTACGAAGTTACAGGGTGTTAAATAATTTTTGGCCAAACCTGTTTTTTGTCATAACTTTGACAGGGAATGAAATAACGGATTCATATTTGGTACGGCTCATGTACTAACGAGCCCCAAGAGGTACATGTATATAAAAAAATATATCCAGGTCCGGACTCACTATAATTTATGTTTCTTATTTGCATCAATAAAACATCACCCTGTATATGTTTTTTTGAAATTTCGATACGATATTCGAAAAGAGCAAGAAAAAACAAACAAAATGGCCTATTTCATTTTTTTGTTACACCTTCGTGGTTATTTAAATACGTTGTTAAATGTGCAAGAAAATGGATTACAGAACCCTATTAAATGAGAGGCACGTGAAATAAATAGTTTTATAACTAAAATTTGCAAAAATTCTATTGAGCCTAGGTGGTCTGGGTGAATCCTAATTCCGGCACGTTTTAAAGATCCATTTTGGTAAAAAACTGTGGTCCTAATAAGTAATCGGGTATGAAATAACAAAATTTTTAATCAATCACAGTAGGCTTGTTCAAAGAATAAAAGTGACAGATAATTTAAACCATTTAGGCCTAAGCAACCAGTTACTTTGATCAAGAAAATCATCAACATTTTATACTTAATAAAAATTGGAAAAGAGAACAAACTAAAATCTAAATAAATAAAATATTTTCCATTCAATTAACAATAAATAACAAAACAATAACTAAATGTGTTTAAAAATAAAACGTAATTGACACTAAAGTAAATTTTCAAAATGTCCTCCCCCACATTCTGTGCATTTTCTTGCGCGTTTAGAAAGGTCACCAATTGCTCGACGTATCATTTCTGGATTATTCCGTATTTCGTCGCAGGTTGTAACGATGCGCTGGATTAAATGTTGTCTACTTTCAATTTCAATGCTATAAACCTCGTTTTTTAAGTGGCCCCATAAAAAGTAATCACAAGGGTTACAATCAGGAGATCTTGGTGGCCATTCATGTAGACCCCCGCGTCCAATCCATCTATTAGGATACACATTGTTTAAGTGTTCTCTTACTTGAAGGTTAAAATGTGGTGGGGCCCCATCATGCTGAAACAACATGCCTCTTATACCGATATTTTCATATATATTCGGTAAAATGTTTTGAAGAAAATCAAAGTAAATTTCACCATTCAATCTTTCTTCAAAAAAATGTGGCCCTATCAAATGTCTATTCACAAGTCCGACCCAAACATTTACAGAAAACCTGTGTTGCGAACGGCGTTGGCGTACCGCATGTGGGTTTTCCTGTGCCCATTTATGATTATTTCGTGAATTGTTTACTCCATCCCTTGTAAATTGTGCATCATCCGTAAATAAGGTTCTGTAAATGACTGGGCGATGGTTAGACAACCAATGACAAAATGCCAGGCGGGGGATATCGTCGCCTTGTTGAAGACGCTGTACCTGCTGGATATGATATGGATGGTAACGTTCTCTTTTTAGGGTTCTCCATACTCGCCAATGAGGAATACCAGTTGCCAAACTGATTCGTCTAGTGCTCATATTTGGGTTTTCTTGAACTACGTTTATAATATTGTTTTGTTCCTGCACACCTTGTTGTAAAACACGCTCCACAACTGCAGAAGTAGGAAACTTTCCGTGTTGTCTTGCATACTGGAACACCGTACTAAAGGTTTTATGATTAGGGCATCGACGACCAGGAAAACGCAGTCGATATTCTCTTTCCGCCGACCTACCATTTCCATTACAGAAACCATAGATGAATATTATGTCAGCATATTCCACGTTTGTAAATTTTACTGGCATAGTTAAAATATTTTCACAAGTTTTCACTAACTAAATGCGGATTATTGACACATTAAATTACTAACAAACAATTATTCAACTGTTTAGGAGATTTCTTTTTATTATCTGTCACTTTGAACAAGCCTACTGTGATTGATTAAAAATTTTGTTATTTCATACCCGATTACTTATTAGGACCACAGTTTTTTACCAAAATGGACCTTTAAAACGTGCCGGAATTAGGATTCACCCAGACCACCTAGGGTCAATAGAATTTTTGCAAATTTTAGTTATAAAACTATTTATTTCACGTGCCTCTCATTTAATAGGGTTCTGTAATCCATTTTCTTGCACATTTAACAACGTATTTAAATAACCACGAAGGTGTAACAAAAAAATGAAATCGGCCATTTTGTTTGTTTTTTCTTGCTTTTTTCGAATATCGTATCGAAATTTCAAAAAAATATATACAGGGTGATGTTTTATTGATGCAAAGAAGAAACATAAATTATAGTGAGTCCGGACCTGGATATATTTTTTTTTACATGTACCTCTTGGGGCTCGTTAGTACATTAGCCGTGCCAAATATGAATCCGTTATTTCATTCCCTGTCAAAGTTATGACAAAAAACAGGTTTGGCCAAAAATTATTTAACACCCTGTAACTTCGTAATGAAGGCCCAATGAGACATTTCTATAGGAGGTTCCGGTTACCACTGATGTTCTCTACCTCCTATTAAGCTATGTCCCTCTCATGATGCAACACCCTGTATATTTTGAGAAGGCTGTATTTGTTGGTTTTGATCTTATATTTTCTTTGTTTGCCATCGAGCGAGTTAAGTAGTTATGGCCTGATTTATTTTTTATTTCGGGATTTTTTTGTACATAATTCAGAATATCTATAATATATAAACTGTCAATATCAAATGCTTTAATATTTTCAAATAATGATTGTGTTAAATAATATCTAGGTTTGTTCAAAATAATTTTTAAAATATATCTTTGAATTATTTTAAGGGTATTTAGAGTACTGTCATATGCCCCGCCCCAAATTATTAAACCATACTTAATTATAGACTCTACTAAGGCTTTATAAATATTTATGAGATAATGTAAATCCATGTATTGTCTAAGCTAATAAAATTTATATACTAACTTTCGAATTTTTCCTGTTAATATTTCCACGTGTTTATCCCATTTCAAAAACTGATCAATATATAAGTATTTGATGTTTTCAGTTGATTCAATATAATCTTCACAACTGTCGCAAGTAATGAGATCGAGGTTTCAACATTTATGCAATTTTAGTTTATTAATATAGGATTTTCCTGCTGAATTTAAAGAAAATGTTAAAAATTTTGTTTTTGTTTTATTTAGAGTTAATAAATTTCTTAACCAAATTTTTACGGTGTGAAGTCCCTTTTCCGCTTTAATTTTAACTTCCTCCCAGCTAACATCAGAAAATAATAAGACTGTGTCATCGGCATAAGATATGATTTCCCCTGAAATATCTAAATTAAGCATGTCATTTATGTAAATTTGAAAAAGAATTGGACCTATAACTGTTCCTTGAGGTATTCCATACGTAACTAGTTTTTCTTCACTTTTCTCCGAGTCTATGCCGACAATCTAATTTGTTAAATAGTTTCTGAGTAAATCACCGCATATGTCTCTGAAACCATATGTATCTAACTTTTTTAGTAGATTTTGATGAGAAATCGTGTCAAAAGCCTTTGCTAGATCTAAAAATATTGCCAGTGGCTTTTGATTATTATTTAGCTTTTAATATAAATAACTTGTCACATTATATATTGCATCGACAGTAGACACTCCTTCTCTAAATCCAAATTGGAAATTTGATATTATATTATATTTATCAATATGTTCTAAAAACCGCTTCTTAATGTATTTTTCTATATTTTTTGCAATATTACTAATAAGAGATATCGGACGGTAGTTAGAGATAACATTTGCGTTGCCTTGTTTAAATAACGGCTTTATAATAGTTCTTTTTAATGCTTATGGAAAATAACCTTGTTGGAATATCAAATTTATAATGTATGGCAATGGTCTTAATATATTAATCAATGACTCTTTGATTGTTTTTACCCGAATAGCATCAAGGCCCGGTGCACTATTGTTTTTTAGACTATTTATACTATTTATAATTTCATTTTCTGAAATTGGATACAAAAATATTGAGTTTTTTATTATAACTCTTGTATTTTCTGTCAAAATTTCATTCTCATTATTGGTTATTATATCTTGAGCCATTTTGTGCAAATGCAAATTTTACCAGCAGAACGAAAGCAGTACAAATTATTAATATTTTATAATGTATACAACGTTTGACACAACAAGTACTATTGACGATTTCAAGACATCATACTAGATAAAAAGCGCTTTTATGCGCAATTCAATTTCTTCCAACTGGTGTGTGATAAAGTTGCAAATCACGTATTTCTCTGAAAGTGTGCATTTTATCGCGTTTAAGCAAGTACACATTTTATTTAGGAAATTAAATTGCGTTTCGATTATAATGTCCAAAACCAAACCTCAAAAAGTTATGCCTTAAAGTGCCACATAAAAGTACTGTAACTAACGCTCTCTATAAATGTGGCATAGGTAGAATCACCATTGTAATTAGCAACCTAAAAAATATGTCGTTACCAACTTTGACGTAGATACGTAGTCTCCAAGATAGAGACAAAATACAAATACATTTTTTTACTTTACCGTCCTGTATTTGTACGAAAAGAGTTAGGTCACTACGTTTTGGGTTAAATCGACTTGCTTTGATGTCAAAAATCTACGGCTAAACATTGACCCAATCTTTTCAAAACATTCTGTATGGTACCTAGAAAAAGTGCTCATATTGAATATACTATTGATATTTTTTTCTGCAGCGAGAGTGCAATTATAAAAGCTGTTTTTAGCATGGATGTTTTTTAAGGCGGTGAATTATATCATTGTAGTATATATATCTCACTACATTTTTAAGTTGTTTGTACATATTTTATATTTTTTTTTATTTATATTTTATATTGTGCAGATATTTGTCTTTTTTACTCCCTCGTTAGAACGTTTTTACTTAGATTTATTATATTTATGCCCGTGTAAGTATATGTACTTGTGGGTATATACAGGGTGATTTGCAAACAATGTGCCATAGTCTAATGGCAGATAGAGCACTTCAATGTAAGTCTAGATCAAGAAGGAACAAAAATGTTGGCTAGTGATTAAGAAGATACAGGGTGTTGTATACGTTTGGTCTGAAAATTCAATGAGCTATGTCTCTGCAACTGCTGGATGTAATCGAATGAAATTTAACAGTAACATTCCTCAGCTGGGACTTGTCAGAATAGCCTACTTGATTTTGAAAAACCCATGGACGGACTCGGGAAAAAATCTGCTCTCCTCGTTTTTTTACAAAAAAGTACATTTTTCTATCGCATTTCTGGAAAACTATTAGCGGATTCGGAAAGTTCAGAAAAGATGCTATCAGAATAGCGATTCAATTTTGACGGTATACCTAAACCGTTTCGGCAAAAAAAATCACAAAACAATTTAGCCCATCACGACTAACACTTTGACCGGGCATTATTTATTGGGACAGTTTGATTATTCAAATGCTTCAGATCCATATCCCTCTTAAGACTTCACATAATGCACAACAAAAAAGCATATCTAGCAAGAAAAATATAAGATTGTACTTCTAAATTTTTTTAATAAACAATAGATAAATATTCACGAAATTAACATCTTAATATTGGATAAAGAATGCTTCATTTCAAACTAGATGAGATTCTCAAATGTCCTCCCCCAACTCATGTCATCAGAGGCTGCCGCTATCCGCTGCCGTAGTTCCTTTCTCGTGGCTTCTGTGCTGTACACCGATTGTTTTATGTGGCCCCAAACATAGTAACCGAGAACGGTTAGGTCAAGAGACCTAGCTGGCCAAGCTTGAGGACCTCCGCGACCAATCCAGCGGTTAGGAAATTCATTGTTGAGGTGCTCCTGGACCTGGAGTGAGAAATGAGGCGGTGCCCTATCATGCTGGAAATGAAGACCTCTCCTGTTGACATTTTGCGTGAGTTGGACTCGTCCGTGAAAATAATTTTCGGCAAAGTTCTTGGACGACGGATTATCCATCGGCAGAACGTAAGACGTGCGACTTCATGGCCTTGTTGGAGACGCGGCACCTTTTGGTAAGTATACAACCGTTCCGCTTTTAATGCGCTCCATACACGGGTTTGAGGAAAACCTAGTTCGTGTGCTATTCTTATAGTGCTTATCGAAGAATTTTGCTCTTCCATCTCAACAATGTTTTCTTCGGCCGGTCTAACTACACGTTTTACATTTCTGTGAGTTTCAGGAAATCTTCCATGGCCCGAGAGAACTGGAAATGGATACGGATCTGAAGCATTTGATTAGACTCTATCAAACTCGATCAAAGCGTTAGTCGTGATGCGCTAAATTGTTTTGTAATTTTTTTTGCCGAAACGGTTTAGGTGTACCGTCAAAATGGAATCGCTATTCTGATAGCATTTTTTCTGAACTTTCCGAATCCGCTAATAGTTTTCCAGAGATGCGATAAAAAAATGTACTTTTTGTAAAAAACAAATTTTTTTTCGAGTCCGTCCATGGATTTTTCAAAATCAAGTAGGCAATTCTGATCAGTCCCAGCTAAGGAATGTTGCTGGTAAATTTCATTTGAGTACATTCAGCCGTTGCAGCGATATAGCAAATTGAATTTTCAGACCAAACGCATACATACTGTATCTTCTTAACTACTAGCCAAAATATTCTTTCCTTCTTGATCTAGACTTACATTGAAGTGCTGTATCAGTCATTAGGCTATGGCACATTGTTCGCGAACCACCCTGTATATTATTTTGTACCTAATCCTGTAACTTGGCTTTTTGCCTGTTGGATTTTGTAAATAAATAAAGTAATATGAAACATATTGAGTTATAGCCCAAAATTCAAAAAGTATATGCCTGGAAAAAGTTTTCTGAGAAAATACATACAATAGGTGATAGTTTATAAAATAATAAATCTGTTTAATACCCTTATCTGTTAAATTCGCTTTTACAGATATTTAATATTAAGACACGGTGCGGGTATAAATAAGTCTATACAAGATTCGTACTCATTAGCCATTTCACTGTAAATGATATTTATTTAGTGATAACAGCAATAACAATAAAATAGAGAGATAGTAGTGGAAAAATAAAACGTATTGTGGGACAGTTTAGTTCATGTTTATCAAATTTAAGAATAGTATTTATTTGCTTTAGTGACTATATTTTAAATGTGTACTCTTTAACGTAATTACCATAAATACACGGTTGAAGAAGCAATTTTCTTTATGTGCTCGTTATCTATCATAACATGTATTTATTACTATCTGACTGTTTTCTTTCGTCTTTAAATAATCGCTTATTGAATTACATGGTTCTTACTAGTTTTTGTGCGATTAGTTCAGTCTGACATTTCATTTATTTGAGTTATACTAATAATGAATCATTTGTTTCCGGTTTTGGTTATTATGTTAAAAATATGAACAGCTTAAAAGGTATTTATAGTTTTATGCCGCGTATCCCGTGAGGGCGCCAACTTAGAAGCAATTACATTAAGGGTAATATTGACAGTACACAGGGTGTTCCCTAATTGGTGGTAGTTTTTATAATGGTGAATAGTTATTCGTTTAATAGAATAACTTTTCTATATTGCATTTTTGTCAAAAAACCATTTGAAACCAAGAGCTAAAATTCGAAAATTATTAATGTGGCAACATGGCAAAAGTCACAGCCAGCACTGTTGTACTACCCAAGGAGCATTGAAAGGCACATTTTAGGCAATGTGTCGAGACGTGTCGTACCCGACACATTTTATAGGCACAGTTTAGGATAGCACTGTGTAGGATATATGCCCAAAGTGGTGATGAAAATGTATAACTTGATTTCAAAATGTGCCCACAACTGTCGCCGAAATATGGCTAAAATATGTCGCATGTTTACGAAATGTTACTGTAATGTGCCTTACTATATGTAGTTACAAAATTGACATAAATAAATCTAAATTTTGCAGAGAATTTTTAGAATCTCATACAAAATTGAAGGAGGAACCTCTGTCATAGTCCTGCCTGCAACTTTGGAGGATGGGAAGTTTAATATGAAGAAAATAAACTCAGAACATTATAAACAATCTCTTGTGAAGGTGATAAAAATTGTTGATTATTTTAAATACCTACTTATCCAGGGTGGCCTGGATTTAATTTGTGTATACAGAGATCTCGTAAACCGCAAGAGATACAAAGTTGGTTCAATGGGGAAAAAGTTTCCTATTTTGATGAGTAATAAAATGGTTCACAAAAGTTCAAGATATTCCGACGGGTTCCGGAGATATTCGACAAAATACGTAAAAACTCATTTTTGTTTTTTTACGTCTAGCGTTGTTAGTATAAAAGATATCAAAAAGAATTCCTAAAAGCTTTTGTTGTAAATGAAGTTTCCTATAATCTGCCGTTATAAAATTTACATTAAGACGTTTCGTCTCATCAGGGCCACCTTCCATTTTTTTTAATACGGACCTGCTTTTTTATTTCAAATTTTCATAGCCTGTGTAAGACTAAATACAATACTATGTTACACTTGATCATTTTTCTACGTTTCGTTTAAGAAAACAAAATCGGTGTTGTTGCTTCTTATAAGACTGTTGTATTCTTAAGTAAAACAAGGTGAGATGGATCGCTTGAAAGCTTATTTAATAAGTACTCGAAAGCATCAATAAACATAGTGAGTGGCCTAATCACACACGGTGCAGAGTTTAAATTTTCTAATAGAAGAGATCTTATAAGTTGTAATTTAATAACTCAAGAAATCTAAAATTTGTACCACGTAATTTTCCGTAAAAGCTTTCGCATAGTTGTAGACACTGTCAGGCTTTTTTACACATCATTAATACTTATTTTGCATTTACTTTCCCTCTCTTCAATGTTTTCATTTTTGCATAAATAAAACCTTCTCAAAATCACGTTAGCTTTGTATGTCATGTAGAAACAATACTACTCTCATATTTATTTATCTTCACATGTAATATTAATGTATGCTTTTTTGATCTTAAATCATTTAAAATTAAATAAATAACATGGTTCGTTGTACCGAAGAAGAGAAGAAAGATATGTACGATGTGTAATAAGATGTTACAGGAATGAAACACGGGCAGCTCAGACTTATCTACAATTGTACCCTGATAGACAACAGCCATCTAAAAGGATGTTTTCTTACATTTCAAAAAGTATGACAGAGTTTGGCAGCGTAAAAAAAAGTAGAACTACATATTGAGATAGATACAATACTGTTAATGAAATTAATGTTCTTGCACAAATTCACATAAACCCTGAAAATTCTACTAGACGAATTGCTCAAGAGTGCGGGGTTGGGCCCTCGACGGTGAAAAGAATTTTGAAGAAACATAAATACCACGATTATAAATTTCAAAAAATCCAAAAATTGCACGTTCGAGACTCTGTTAGAAAACTGGAATTCTGTCGTTGGTATAATAGAAAACTACGTATTGATCGTTTGTTATACACTAAGATATTATGGACAGATGAATGCAAAATTACTAATAGTAGATTATTTAACCCAAGAAACAAATATGTGTATGCAACTACTAATCCACATTTAATCAAAGAAGTTAGACCACAAGTCCGTTTTCCCCAAAGTTTGTGGTGCAGTATAATCAATAATCGGATTATTGAACACATTTTCTTGAACGGTACCTTAAATCAGTACCGATATCTGGATGTATTAAACGAAGTACTCGATACAATGCCCTTAGAAGTAAGACAAAATCTTGAATACTTCATGCAAGACGGTTGTGGTGCACATAATGCTAAAAGAGTTGCACAGCATCTTAATCAATGTTTTCCAGGTAAGTGGATTGGTACCAGTGCACCAATAAGATGGCCTCCCCGATCACCTTGTCTTAACCCCATGTATTATTTTGTATGGGGTTTCCTAAAGAATGAAATCTACGACAAATCTATGCCAACTAATCAACAAGACCTTAGCCAACGAATATGATGCATTTGCGAAAATTACGCCAGAAATGGTTGCTAAAGCTACTTCCCAAATATCTAGGAGAATTGACCTCTATATTCAACAGAATGAACTGCACTTTGAGCAACTATTGTGACCTTTGTTAGTACTGTTTATTTGAGTGTCAATTTTTTCTAGATTGTTATAGCTTAGAATATTGTTTGTTCATTGATTTTGTTATTTGTTGCATTATGTTTATGAAAAATTTTAATTAATTTGTAGTTACAATCTAAATCATTGTTTATGTATAAGAATTATTATTTATTGAATAAGCTTTCAAACGATCCATTTCACCTTGTTTTACTTAAGAATACAACAGTCTTATAAGAAGCAACAACAGTGATGATGTTTTCTTAGACGAAACGTAGAAAAATGATCAAGTGTAACATATTATTGCATTTAGTCTTACACAGGCTATGAAAATTGAAATAAAAAAAGCAGGTTCGTATTTAAATAAAAAATCGAAGTTGGCCCTGATGAGACGAAACGTCTTAATGTAAATTTTACGACGGCAGATTATAGGAAACTTCATTTACAACAAAAACTCTTAGGAATTTTTTTTGATATCTTTTATACTAACAACGCTAGACGTAAAAAACGAAAATGAGCTTTTACGTATTTTATCGAATATCTTCGGAACCCGTCAGAATATCTTGAACTTTTATGAACCATTTTATTACTCATTAAAATAGGAAACTTTTTCCCCATTTAATCAACGTGGTGTCTCTTGCGGTTTACGAGATCTATATCTCTATATAAACTATATACTATATATAACTCTATAAACTTTTTTCTTGAAGTGGCCTCATATAAAAAAACAAGTGACGTATGATGACTTTGCAGGCCATCTAACAAATCCATTTGTTCTCATCCAGTTTAGGCAGAACCTTTCGTTTAAATAATTCACAACCCTGCAGTTATGTGTTGAAGCCCGATCCTGTTGAAAAATTATTGGATCAACATTAGGTGACAGTTCTTCCAAAAAATCTTGAAACTGGTTTTGCAAAAACTTTAATGGTCTGTCAAAAATTATTGGCCGAATAATTTTTTTGCCAATTACCCCCAGCCATACATTAACACTGAATCGCTCCGGATATGCACTTTCTCTCATATTTCTGGGATTTTTTTTGTGCTCAATAACGGGTGATGTTGCGATGGAATAATTCCAAATTAGTGAGCCCGAATAAATTTTTTTTATGAAAATTATTATCCGAATTGTGTCTGTTCAAAAACCAATTGCACTAGTCTAATCTTCTTTGAAAATCATTTTCGTATAAATGGTGGTGTACTTGGTACTTGTGTGACTTAAATTTACGTTTTTTCAATCCGATTTCCGATTTACACCGGTTTGGTCTTCAATATGTCTTATCGAAATCGTGGGATTTGCCTCGACAATTCTTACTGCATTGATTTCCGACTCTTCATCGATAATCAATTATTTTCAGGTACATTTGGTTCTCCTCCGAATTGCTGTTCAACTCTTGCAAATTAGTTGAACGATGGACGATTTCTTTCGGGAAATCTTTCTTCGCATAACTAAGCAGCCCGTTTGCTATTTTTGTTACATTCGCCATAGATTAATAGCATATACCTACTTTTTCCTTTCTTGAATACATGATAAAATATATTTTAAAACGTGCCATCTTGGGTATAATTTAACAGTAAACACTTATTAAATTCTTATCAAGTAAACAATTCTTGATTGTCAAATCAAAATGACTTATTTTTTCATTTTATTTTGTTTCCACCACCTGCCTACTAAATTTTTGTTGCATAATGTTAATTACTATGTAATAATTTTCAATACTAATTTTAATGAAGAAAGAAAGATAGGATAGGTACAGCAATTGTACTGGACAAAAGTAAAAGATAAATGAGTATTTTTTTAAGTAGGTCAATTGAAAAAATCAGGTTCGTATCTTAGTTTAGTTAGATATTGTGGGTTGTTCAGAATTTTTTTTTAAATAAGAAAAATCTAGTTAGTCTGTTTAGCTACTGATTATGCCCAAAAGTATGAGACACAAAGTTACCAGAGATATTTCGACTTCATGGCACACTAAGCTTCTATATCTGCCAAGGTTCATATCATGGCTACCTAGACTTAATACAATGAAATGGCTATTAACTGTCATTTTAAAAACAAATACCATGTTGCGGTACATGGTTGAAACGAGAATTTGAATACGAATCAGGTAGGTAAAAAATATATACAGGGTACCATTTAAAATAACAGATTGTGAGTCATTTCCGCTTAAACCGGAAATTGAACAAAATATTTAATAAGCGTTAAACAAGGACAATTATGTAATACACAACTATCCCAAAATTCATAATTTTAACTTGTCAAACAGCAAAGTTACAGAGTGTTACATATCACCTGTGTCATCTGATATACTTTGGATGTTTAAATAAAAGAAAAATCTTGAATGAAACAGTTTTGTCTAATAATGACCATTAATACTAACAACTGATGACGTCAGTCAACCTGTCGAAAATCGTCCAATTTCATACCATAAGAAGTCTAATGTGCTTGCCCTGTATATCCACTTGCAGAAGTAAAATGAACACTAATAAAACAACGCGATAATATTACCAGAAATATGGTTAATGGATGTTGTGCTTCAATAAAAGTTGCTTCCCACATTTCACCCTTTCACCAAGAGATTAGAGTTGTCCGGAATCACCGATGCCCTCTGGCTGTTCTCATTTATTGCTTCTCACTATCCCCAGTCCTTCTCCCTCGAATAAAGAGTTCCTAAAAGGGTTTATATTTCGCAGAGAAACATAAATAATTTCATATACCCTTCGGCGATCGATGTACGTATTACATACGTAGTAGTATTTGCCGGTTGAGTTATGGAGTTAGGGTAGGTCAATAACTACAGGAAATGCCGGCCTGTTGTTCGTCAGGCAACGTGGACGGATTTTGAGTTGGTCGAAGCGGTTTTTGCTAGCAGCGGTCGAGTAGTAACTTATGTGAGGCGGAAGTCGCTACTTTTAACTTGTAACTGGTTTTCTCGACCTTATTTTTTGGATTCTTTTAGTGGTGTATTAGGCACCGATTTGTGCAGGGACGAAGCGGACTTCATTCAAGTCGCTGAAATTCATAAAGTACACTTAATTAAATTGTTAATGACTAGCAAAATAGTTCAGGCAAATTAAGTTTGAAGTGTGAAGTATTTCGGGACAGTTATTAGCAGTGACGTATTTCTAAATTTTGCGCCCTGGGCGAATATGATCGCTCGCCCCAATACCGTACCCGATTTCATTATATCAAAATACTTTTTAGTTCAAACGTCGGAAGATCATGACATTTCTTACTTATTGTCTGAAAGTTATTTGTGGCATTCTACGAATATTAGAAAACGTGGTAGAAAACCCAAATAATAGAAAAGAATATTTCTTACTTAAATAATAAATAAACACCACATGAATTAGACAACCCCCAATTCCAGAAGCCAGGGGCTTGTGCGGAAGAGGGTTACACATTGAAAAAACGCGGACATACAACCATTTCCTCCGACAGTGCCGGAGCCAGGATTCGAACCCGGTGGTGCGATGTACGTGTGATTAATCGCGCCACCTCGCGCCTTAACCCACTCGGCTATCGACCAGACATTTCATGACATTAAAGTTTGACATTTCAGACGGATGTACGTTACCATTAGCAACGGAAGTAAAAGTACTTTTTCTTCCGCGGACTTCCGTTGGTAATTTCAATACACGGCAAAAAAAATTTTTATAACTAATCGACGTTTGAAGAAAAAAATAACATGTCTTATTCGGAGTATAAGCCACTTATACTCCTAATAAAATATACTGTTACGTGTTTATGTGAACGATCCATCTTTACGCGTTTGAAGGACTTTTATTATACTTTCCAAAATGGATATTAAACGCTCACAAAGAAGGGTTCAAAGGGACTTTTTCAGACGGAGAATAATACAAAATCTATACTTACTGTTCGTTTTTGCTTAACTGATTCATTGATAGTACCAATTGGACGTCGTAACACTATAAGTCTTACACAGTAAATACTAACGCGTTCTTAAATTTAAACCTGAAAAGGAATTTTGAAACACAAGAAAAAGACAATATAAAGTTCAAAAATATATATATTAAGAGCGCTCCGGATATAAGCCGGAAAGACGGTGCAATTTACTCTCATATAAATCATTATTTCATTAAAAGACATTAAAAACATGTTACAATGTGGGACGATGAGAGAAAAAAGTATATATAAAAAAATATATTTTTCTTCTTCTATTTTCGATTTGCAAAAATAATTCTTATCATCCCACATATGTATTATTAAAATAAACATTTTCCCTTTTGTAGAACTAAAATAAAATTAGCCCTAATGTCCTCAAGTGCACCGAGAAATTTAAAGATTAGGTATAATAAACTTGTCTAATGTCATATTCTATAACATCTCTATCACTCTCTTTCCAAGCACACCGTACATTAGGCTGCGTCATTTTATTGACGTGAAGTCATTTACAATTAAAACTGGAAGCATTTATGACTAATACACTCCGAACAACTCTTAAATCTTTTAAAAAATTGTGTTTTTACAAAACGTTTAAGAAAATGTATTGACAAACTATAGTCTGGCCCGTGTATAACACATAGTGAGGAACAGAACGAATCATAATGTAACCAACTACCATCCAATGTGCGGTTTATAGCTAACAATTACACAAAAAGATTCAGTAAAAAGTTCAATGTTTATGATTTTGGTGGGCTTTTGCTTGTCTGTCTATTGACGTATTTTCAGTTCAATATCAATTTTGATCGCTCCTCAGAGCTTAAAAATGCTTGAATCGACTTTGAATTATATTCTGGCAATTATAAATTCATACGTTCAGGCAAGGCGGTCCCATGCACGTTCTGAGTACATGGTAACTATACTTCTCTGACACCGAATCACTGAGGAACCGGTTCAGGGCAAATACGCTTAAAACCCATCATTTTCCCGTCAAAATCGACTGCTAGAAAATGATAGGGCACCCTCGACGCTAAGAGCTAGTTTCGCTAAAATTCTCGAAATACTTTGACTAGAGACTGGATAACTTGTCCTCATATTTGACACAACGCATGAGTTCCAGTGCTGCACAAGTCGGTTTTACTTTCTAAATTTTGTGGTTGGGACGACATTACGTCCCCCTGGGGGATGCAGCGACATTTACTACACTTTCTAAAATTACACTCCTTGATGAGTTTCCAAGATTTTGGCATAAAAAACGCTTCGTAGAGCGAAAATGTGATTTAATGTATAAAAACCTCTCCCAACGGCATTTTTACGTGAAGCACGCTTTTTATGCGAAATGTTTCCGGATTTTGTTACAGTGTCGAAAAGTTCAACGAGGGTTTTGGCGTGTTCTTTAACATTTACGCTCTGTAGGTTCGATAAATTGCAACAACAATTTTCACAAACTACTACTTTATTAATCACTTAAATTAAAATAATTAATCCTCAAAAATAACACAACTAATAATAACTTTAATCTAGCATAAATTCACTACTTGTTACTGTTCTTTATTTCATCTGATCACTTGCCATCTCATATCTAATTCTGCCCTGCCTGCTCAACTTCACTTCTTATATATACAAATGGAATGTACTCGAATCTCCTTCTAGAACCTTTTCGAATATTGTGGCAATTTCTTTCTACGGTTTTCTAGGCGCTAAATGGCGGTTTGTCAGTTGGCCCAGAGATGGCGCCGCCCTACCGGCCATCAATCAAATAACAGGTCTCCCTTGACTTTGATCAGGGACTAATTACATCTCTCTCCGTTACAAGACAGCACATGACAATAATATTTTCTCCAAACGTCAGAAAATCATGACATTTCTTACTCATTTCATGACATTAAAGTTTGACATTTCAGACGGCTGTGTGTTGCCATTAGCAACGGAAGTAGAAGTACTTTTTCTTCCGCTTGAGCGAACTTTTGCTTCCGTTGCTAATGGCAACGCACAGCTAAGTTCTTTTATCTTTATTTTTTTATAGTTAACCGACGCTTGAAGAAAAAAATAATATGTCTTATTTGAAGTAAAAGACACTTTTACTCCTAATAAAACAATGTATTATTTTATATGATAGAGGGGCAGACGCCGAAGACGAACGGAGGTGCCCACTGAAACTCAGAGTTACGGCCCTCCGGTCGCTCCTCTGGGACCGGCCACCCGAACGATCGCTGCCTACGTCCTTAGGAAAATACGTCGCTGGTTATTTTTTATGGCAATGGCTAGATCCATTAGAGTAAAGTAAGCACATAAAAGTCTCATGTGAGCTACTGTCACCATCGCCAAAGTTTTTGAAATAGCCTTACATAATATAATTTATCCGTACATTCAAACGCAGATTACAACCTAACAACATGAGTTCATGGTGGGGAGATCCAAGATTACTAACCTTTTTAGTATTACTCAATTCATTGCACAGCATATGGACGCAAATAGCCAGGTAGATCTAATTTATACTGATTTTTCACAGGCTTTCGATAGGCTGAATCATAACATCGCACTTTTAAGACTAGAAGAAGCTGGATTGTCCTTGCCTTTGCTGAATCTATTTAGATCATATCTTTCAGATAGGAAGCAGAACGTTGAGTGCCGTGGGTTTGTCTCTAATGAAATCTCTGTGATCTGCAGTACCACAAGGGTCCATTCTTAGATCACTCTTTTTTATATTATTCGTAAATGATATTATCAATGACCTCAATGTACCATTTATTATATGCAGATGATATATAAAAGAAATGTGTTATAAACAGTATCTCAGAGTGCTTAAAACTGCAGAATAACTTATCAAAAATCAATAATTGGTGTTACTTAAATAATCTCTCTTTAAATGCCACTAAATGCAATGTAATGACATTTACTGATATTATTAAAACAACTCAATTTAAAACGGATACTTCATTTTGTCGGAGCCGTTATATATTTAACTTGCCAATCCTGCTACAATTGTGTATTTCTGAAGGAAAGCACGAGACTTTACCAACTTTATCGACCTATATTTGCAAAATTTTTTAAATGTTGCTCAAAGATTACGTCCGCCATTTTAAAAATGAATAAGAAGACTTAATTTTTTTCAAATTATTTGGTCTGTGTTTCGGGTGTATTAGCTATATGGCTCGATTTGTTAGGCTATTAACGACACTTTTTATAGTTATTCGGTGCGTGTGAGTTAAATTTAGATATCTTTATGCCCAAAAACTGTGAACGTTATGAACGTATGCACTGAACCTGCGAAAATTGTAATGTTTTTTTTTTCGACGGGGGTCCTACGGCTCCTGCCGCATCCCGCATCTCAGTCTCCATAATAGTTTGTTCTGTGGATCCTCTTCTGTCAAGTTCCTTTCTGTCATACTCCTCTTAATACTTTCCCACCATCTGGCTCGGGGTCTTCCTCTTTTCCTTCTTCTATTGAGTATGTAATTGAACACTCTCATCTAGATTCTCTCATTCCCCATTCTCCTCATATGTCCGTACCAGGCAAGTTGTATTTGTTCAATTACTTGGGTTATTTTTCCCTTTTTGTTCGTTCTCTCTCTTGTTTCCTCATTGCTAATGTGTTCTAATCGGGATACCTTGGATGCTCATCTGAGAAAGTCCATTTCAGTGGCTTCGATCCTTTTCCGGTTTCTCTCCGTGAGTGTCCGACATTCTGACCCATAGATTGTGATTGGCTCTACTATTGATTTGTAGATATTGATTTTAGTTCTTAATTCGATTTTAGTGGACCAGAGAAGAGGGTTTAGTTTGTGAATTGCTGTTCTCCCTGAGTTCACACGATGTGCTATGACTTCATCGCACGTTCCACCTTCGCTGAGAATACTTCCCAAAGACTTGTACATATCGCTATTTTTAACGGTAATATTATCTGATACTTGGAGATCAGACGATTGAACTCCTGACGCCAAGTATTCGTTTTTTTTTTCTATTTATGTTTAATCCCCACTTATTAAATTCCTCTACTAATTTCCTGGTCATGTAAAAAATGTCATCCTCGTCGCTAGCAATTACTACTTGATCGTCCGCAAATAAGAGAGTGTATACGCATTCATCATCTATTTGTGCAGTTTAAAAATTTATATATAAAGATATAAATAGAATAGGCAAGCTACTTTACCTAAAGAGGAGCATCTACTTCTATTAGAAAGTAGCCGAGCTAAAAGCTGCAAACAACTATGTTTTGTAAAATGTGACTTGCCTACAGCCATTTGGAAGATATTTCTTTCTAAAAGATTTCTTTTAGTAAATTCGATTAAACATTTTAAAGGAATCTTTTAAAAAAATAGTCTTTTTCAAACACCAAAGATATTCATTTGTTTAAACCGAGATTTAAACATTCCGACAATGCTTTGGACCAAGCGTGGAGTTGTTTCTATTTTAAAATCGCTTCAAATATGCTCAAAACGACGTAATTTCTCATTCAAAAACCATTGCTCTATTTCTGCACTCGACATTATTAAGCATCGACATATACATAGATTAGTGGCGTATTGGAGCCACCATATTGAATTGTCCATTCCCGAAGATATTGAGGATGCTGTAAATGAAGATGAACGATGCCGAATTCGTTGGACCCACTTAATCAGGAGAGTCAAGCAAATTTAAGCCATAAGCATAAGAGTTCAACTCAAACCTCAGATCAATTTTCCAATACTACTATGTGAACAAAATCGCACTAATGATAGATATGCTAGGAGGTATGAGGTCTACTGCCCAAGGAAAACAAAGTAATACCGACCCGCCAGGTATTAGCAGGTGATCATTTAAAAATTTCTTAGTTTACGTATAGCTCATGATTCTAGAATCCACAGTCACTAGTCGTGAGAGATGCGTGGTAGTTAATTTGACGTTAACAAGTCTATTGTGCATTAGAGGATTGGAAACTGTGTAACAGAAGAACACGACAATACACACGTACACGATATATATAATCGCAGCATGGTCAATACCTGATATCTGTATGAGAAGTAAAAGACAGTAACTATTACTTTTAAATTTTATGGTAATTCCATTTAAGAAATTAAAATAGTGGTAGACTCAAGAAAAACAAATTGTAATGGAAAATAGTACATTCACTTGACAATTGCTTACACATCTTCTCAAAATTATGTGTCTTTGTATTCCTCTATCAGCCGTTTTCTGTGGTACTAATAACAGCAATGTTTATTTATGATAAATAAAATATACAAAAGAAATAGATATTACAATATTCGACGTTAAATAAATAAAGGACACCCACAAATGCGGATGCGAAGTGTGCACGGACTGCCTATACAATGTAAATAAATTTGGGAATGCAAAAAATAACACACGAAATGATATAGCAGTAATTATTATTGTACAGGGTGTGTATAAGAGCATGGTACTTTAAAAAGATGACTATCTTTGAGCTGTAGCTTTTGAAAATTTCATCTTAACAAATGAACGTATTTACCTAAGTAACATTTGAAAATGGATCCCCATATCCCATAATCGATATTTATTTAATTATTTATTTATATAGTAAATGATTTTTAACCATCTTTCAAGTCAACTGAATGGCTTTCTTAAGTCTAGGAGATCTAGATTTATCTGAGTATAGGAGACAGGGACATACAGTTTCCCGTTTCTCTCGTTATTCCTTTATTATAGTACATAATTATTTGGTCTTCTTTTAAATTAGTATACGCTACAATTAAATAATCTTACTCAACTCAGTAATCAAATTAACATGAAATTCACAATCAATCATACTTTATTCACGTTATCATATAACAAGTTTTATAAAGATGCAAATATTGTGTATTAGATAAAGTTAATACTTATATTAATAAGTAAATAAATTGCAAAGGGTCGTTCACTCTAAGTATGTCCCTAATGAGAATCAGAGAACATCTTTGTGTTGTGCATGGCCCTCTAAAATAATTCTTGTCATGTACTTACTGTACTATTTGTTTAAATTATTGAAATATTATCTTATAGTTGGAGACAATTAAAATTAATTTAATTATAAAGGAGAATATCATAACTTGACAGAATATGTTCCCTTTTTTTATTATATAATAATAATTAGAATAGGGTTATGAAAATGAGGTACTTAGTTATTTTTTATAAAATTTTTACATTCTAAGTTTATTTCTTTTGGTTGCAATCAGTCTAATTTTGAAAGGCAGGATATTATAAAACTGAGGGGCAAAATAGGTTATATACCTTTGAGTGTATGATTCTGTTTGAAATGGAACTTTTTTAGTGATCTGGAATCTGGAATTGGTTGGGAGGGTGGTCAATAAAAATTATTGAACCACAGCACTTAGGCCCCATTGGGCCTCTTGTACATCCTCCCTGTAGGCAGACCCTCGCCTAGACCTCCAACCAACTTAATCTTGCGAAATAGGTGGTGATGCTGCCTAGGGGCATCTCCCTTTCATCAGCCAAAGTAAGCCAACGTTCTCCCAAAATGGATTCTCTGATTGATGAGACGGCAGAACAGTCACAGAGTACATGTTGGACCGTCTCATCTTCTCGCTCACAATCTCTACAGAGAGGTGTTTCGCTTAATCTCACATTATGTATGTGTTTCCTTAACGGACAGTGTCCAGTCTGGATTCCCGATATAAAACGTAAGTTCCTTCTGGACATTACCAGGTAGTCCATTGCTGTACTCGTGTTGGGATATTTTAGTAGTTCCCTAACAAGCTGATAGCTGTTTGTTTCATCCCACAGCGACTTGAATTCATTGTGGGTGTTCTCTTTAATTATTGGTGTTATCGCCGTGATCGGTAACAGACTGGCTGGACCTTCTTAGCCAGTCTGTCGGCTACTTTGTAGCCACTTCATTGTGCATGTCCTTTCAATCAGCATACCATTATGTTATTCATGCTGGAGGCACCCACAAGTGTTTGGTGACATTCCCATACTGCTCCTGTGGTAACTTTATAACTTCTCAGAGCTAGTAATGATTGTCTACAATCTGTGTAGATCCTGATTGTTTTGCCCGTAGTTTGTCTACGGACAATCTCTTTTGCGGCTATGGTTATGCCCGCCAGTTCTGTCTGTACTACGCCAGCTCGCCCATTCATAGCCCATGTATATTGGATTTGCAGATTTCTGGAGTATATTCCACATCCTGCCCCATATTTCTTTTTTGATCCGTCTGTGAACATGCTGATCACACCTTCGTCAGCAGCCTCGTTCTCACTATTCGTCTGTATTATGTAGGGTCTGTCAAAATCAAACCGGGGAGAAATGCCATCTGTGCACACCTGTAGAAGAGGCGTCTTCCTGACAGCCTCTTTCCATAGGCGACTTCTGGCCTATCTACAGCCTACATTTAGTTGTATGCCAACGGATTTGAAGCGTACCATTGTTGTCAGAGCCGCTTCTCCTAGATATATATCTAGTGGTGGCAGACACAGCATTACCTCCATAGCTTCCGTTGGCGTTGTTCACATAGCTCCGGTTATGCTTAGGCAGGCAACTCTCTGCACTTGACTGAGTATGACCTTAACTGTAGTCTGTTTGCTCTTAGGCCACCAAACCACAGCTCCGTAGGTTATCATTGGTCTTATGACGGCAGTGTGCATCCACATGACTACTTTGGGTTTCATTCCTCAGGTTTTTCCCACGGTCCTGCGACACTGCTCATAAGAAATATTTTTTAGTCTTCTATCTATGTGAAGGTTCCATGTTAGTTTGACATCGAAGGTTACCCCACGATATTTCACTTCTGATGCGAAATTTAGTGTTGTATCCAGGAGGGCAGGTGCCTTCAGTGCTCCTAGTTTCCTTTTCCTTGTGAAGAGAACCATATCCGTCTTCCTGGGATTGACAGACAGGGAGTGTTCTCTGCACCATTTTTCGATTATTCTTAGGGCCCCTGCATTCTTTCACAGAGGACTCCTTCGAATTTTCCGCTAAGCATTATTGTTAGATCATCTGCGTAGACAGTTGTGTGGAATCCTTCTGAATTGAGGCGGCACAAAAGACTGTCAAGAACTAGGTTCCATAGCAGTGGTGATATTACACCTCCCTGCGGACAGCCTCTCGCGACTATTCCTCGTACAGAAGCATCTCCCACACTGATTTGTACAGCTCTCTTCGAGATCATGTTGTATATCCAGCTTCCCATGATCGTAAGGACATTCTTCTCCACTAGAGCCTAGAATTTTTGGAAAGGTGGTCCTGTCAAACGCACCTTCTATGTCTATGAAGACACCTAGGGTGGAGTCTTTGTTATCCAAGGATCTCTCAATCCGACTCGCGACTGCTTGGAGGGCAGTGTCGGTAGATCTTCCCAGGGTGTATGCGTTAGGACGCAAAGGATTGTCTTTCATTACATTACAACATCCTTTATATATCAATTTGTTAATTATCATTCTAGTTTCATAATTATGGATGACAGATTGATATAAATGTTGATTTTTGAATGTAAAATTTAAAGACCTATGTCTATAATTGTTTAAATTTCTCTATAGACTTCTAATATTCATTATATTTGTATTCTTATATAGTTTGTTAGTGGAGTACGTTCTATCTTTCTTAAAAATTATTTTTATTATAATATTTTGGCACACAGCCAGATTATGTAATTAATTGTTGTATAATCCACCCCAAATTACCATGCAGTATTTTAATATAGACTCGACTAAGGCGTTGATAAAACCATTAACAATTTATTATTTAAAATATTCAATTTATTTCTATATTCTTTGTATTGTTTGATGGTTTCCTCTGTTCCAGTCCTTAACATATTTTTTCCATCTGATCTCTGTGTCATAGAATTTATTAGTCCAAATGTAATCCGCGGTATAATTTTTTTAAACTTATTTTTCGGCGTACTGTTTTTGTTGCTACATTTCGGTCTTTTGTATCTAAAAGATTAGTGTTAATGTCTCCTATGATAATGTTTATGTCAGCCATATTTACATTCATTAGAATGCACCAAAATTGTTTAAAAATGTATTTATGTTTATAGAAGGTGGGTCTGTACAATGAACTTATATTCATTTTTACCTTTTTACAATACAAATATGCAAGATATCAACTTGGTGATGATGATTTGTATGTGATACTTCTAAAAATACTTTATAACTAATTTGAATTTAATTGTTCTTTTGTGACATTATACTTTGAATAAACTTTGAAACTGCTATAAGTAGTCAAATTTATCAAGAAGTTATTATCTTCAAACATGGTATCTTCTTATTTTTGACTGTCCAAGAAGGGAGCAGTCGCCCCCATTCCCCCATTGCTTTCCAGTTGAATTGGCACTGACGTTGTACTGTGACCTATAAGATCTATTATACCTTCAACAAGCATACAAAATTAATCTCTTCTTGTTTGTTAACCTGTCCTGTAGTCCTGTTTTATAGCGTGGTGCATCTGACAATGTTTTAATAACGAAAACGTGACAAACACCGAGTTTTATTCATGAGTGACTCAGAAACAAGCCAACAATAGCTGAAATCATTTTCCCATTAACTAAAACCTTAAGTTTATTTTGTGTTTCTTGAACAGAAAACAAATATCTGTGATCAGATGACCACACCTGCATCCATTCTGCATTTTACAAAATTCACGACAAACATCTGGTACCTTAAGACGCGAGCGGGTTTTACCCGTTTCCCTTTTCCTGGTAACTACTCAACTTAATCCATCAGTTCTAGCAAAGTAAGTACTTGCAAGCGGTGTGCGGTTGATCTGCTGTCAAACCCTAAACAAACGACCTATTTGACCTTGGTTGGCGACTATTTCAAAACAGACCTGCTAAAACTACAAGGCCTTAATCCACAAAAATATAAGCGTTTCTCCCTGAAGAGAGGTACAGTACCCATAAACCAAAGATAAGAAATCCGACACCGTCGTATTTTAACGTGACGGGCTCATGATGTTGAAGGGCATTGTCCCTATGGCTACAGTTGATAAACAACTACAAGAGGCTTCAAAATAAAAATATGAGACAGCGGCGGATGGACACACACAGTGAGCCGCAAAAACCCCAGTCGATGCAATTTGATTTGTCATTTGAATTGTGTTAAAACTTTCACCCTCATAAGAAATTTCCTAGATTTTATATTTATATCGATGTTCTTCCATCTCAACATGCCATATAAAAGTACAACGTTTAAAAAATTATTATTAGTTCAGCTGAAATAGTGAAAATAACGGGGTATTTCAGAATAATCAGGCAGCACTTTTTACGTAAATTTTGGTTTTTCATAACAATATCATATGGCCTAAATATATACAAGGTGTTTCATGTGAAAAAATTGGGAAAATTCAATAAAAAAGTTTTAATTTGAAAAATTATTTTTGGTTCATCCTGCATATTCCAAAATAATTTCTAGTTATCGTAGAACTAAAGCTATCGAAATCGGACTCCCTATTGCCCCACCCTGTATATCGAATAAAGTACTCACTTTGTTACTATACCGGGTGTCATAAACTAGTGGCCTTCCCTTATAACTTTTTTATTTTTGAGCATATCGAAATGAAACTAAGGAATCTAGAGCCATTCAGAAAACTACATTTTGTAACATATGAAGTAATTTGATACCGCTTCCGGTTTCGCCGGAAATTACCCTAACTTTTGATTTTCAGATGGAACACCCTGTATATTATTCCATTTTTGGATTCAAGATGAATTTTTGAATAAGTGTGGTGATTTTTATAAATTTCTGACCAGTTGTTATTTTTTTATGGCAATTATAAATGTTGATCTAGACTGCTATGAAATAAAAGAACCCCGATGGGGGCCAGTCGGAAAGGTAGATTTCGTCCTATATTGTTGTTGTGTAGTCTTCAAAATACAAATAAATTACGCTTTTTTAAAAATTTTTCTGCGTTTTAGCAAAAAGTGTTTTAGACAAAAGTTGTAGATCTAGATGAGTACTATCCGACCATGTATCGCATGTGCATATTTGATTCCAAATAAATTTTTGAGAATTTTTTTAAGACTTCGAACCGCCGCCATTTTTTTAATTTTTCCTATGCGTTTTAGCAAAAAATGTTTTAGGCAAAAGCTGTGGGGCTAAATGAGCATATTGCAACGATGTATCTATCATATGTACATATTTGATTTGAAACAAAATTTTGAGAATTTTTTTAAAACTTTGAACCGCCGCCATTTTGAAACAAAGAAGGCGATTTGACCCATCTTCGAACTTAACCGACATATGGACCCAAAGTATATGTTTGCCAAATTTTGTTTTGATCCGTTGAGAAATGCGCCCTATAGAGTGTTTACAAATTTCGTTATATAGCCTATATATATAAACTTTTGAACGGGGGGCATTTTGTGGTCTGGGAACCATAGCCGAAGAAACTATAGTGAAATTTTCCCGAAGTCGTGACATGCTGCACTCTGCAATAGGTAGATGAGAAATCTACCTAAAAATATGTATCACTGATGGTCGAGAGGTAAGCTTACTTACCTCTCACCCAAAAGTTCCAGGTTCGATCCCCGGTCGTGGCAGTGAAAAATACTGTGAGAGGGATTTTTCACTATACACGGATATTGGGTGTGTGTCCCTTGTCTCTAAATGTGTAGCCCCCTCACACACAAGGCTCTTCAACGACATTGACAATCTGTCAAATTTGTTAGTAACTGTATACATTGTTTTTCGATTTTTACAATTCAATGATATGAATTGTGGTTTTCGTAAAATATTAAATATTTGCACTATCAGTAAAAATTTTTGTGACGTTTTATATCTTTGGAAAGAGAAAAATAAACGGAATTAATGGTGGCATGGCCTACTTTGAGATTTGTTCTTTTTATTTTTGTACAAGAACGTATCAGTCAACTGCATTATTTCTCAAATAAGGAACTAAGGAAGCTATAACCGTTTTGTGGTTTTCCTATTTTTCAGGTTTTTGTAATTTATCTATCTCACAATGCTATGGATTTCAAATTTCTTTTTACTAAAATATGTCTACACGAATGTGTAGACAAATACATAAGTAAATGTATACACATACACATATACATACACAGACGCATATGTATTACACATACACATATACACCCGTACACATATATACATATACATTTTCATACGGCGCTTAAGTTTGCAATAAAAAAAAATCGTATCAACCGATAAACAATATAAGAAAAACAAAAGGATGTTACTTAAAACTGTCACTAGCAACTCTCATTATCTCACTATGTCCCCATACGAATCACAATTGATATCGCAGATATGACATATTTGGTTATATTCTTTCCTTTTATTTGGGTGTTCTACCACGTGTATTATCCTCTTCAAAAACAAATCACCGAATCTACAAAATAATAGAATTATTGGAAAAAAGCCTCTGCGCCTGTGACGTGTCAAAGGAACAGTCAGATATTATGTTTCACAAATAATATAAATCGGAATATACACACAAATAATGTATTTTGCTGACGTTTTGGAAAGTAGTCTCTTTCCGTTTGTCAACGCTATTTCGAAGAACTCTTACTTGCTGTATATGTCAAGGTTCTGTTTATGTTATTTCCAAAGATACTTACTACTTACACAGAACTTATGATATTTTCTTTTAATGTTGAGTTTGTTAAGTTCTTTTTTAACATTGGTAGCCAGGTTGTACAAATATCTACAGAACAATTTGATACGCATTTATCTTATTAATTTAATAAGATTATTGCCGATTCTTTAATGTTTCTTTTTTGTTATCTGACTCTTTTGTTAAAATTTTTGCCGAGTCCCAGTTTATTCTATGTCCGTTTTCCCAAGCATGTTCACAAATGTTTGATTTCTGAATTTCATTCTTTCTAATGTAATTCTTGTGCTCATCCAACCTCACACTGAAAGGTCTGGATGACTCACCCACATTAAATTTATCACATTCGCACGGGATATTGTAAATACAGTTTTTTGAATTCTGCTCCCTGTTTATCGGTTTTGTTTTTGTTAAAATAGATCTCAAAGTGTTCCCCGTTTTAAATACCGTCCTAACATCAAATTCGTCATCTATACGGCGCCGGCGTAGCTTCTCCGATAGTCCGTATACATAAGGAATTATTGCTGTATAATGACGTTCAGGTTTTGTCGTACCTGATTGTCCCTATTTTCAACATTTATGAAAATTTTATCAACAAAGGCTTCAGGGTATTGATTTTGTACTAGAACCTCTTTGATAAATTTTTTCTCGTTATTTAATATTTCATTATTAGATGAAATTATTTTGGTCCTATCGTATAAATATTTTACAACGCCCCTTTTAACATTTATTGACTGATTTGAATTAAAATTTAGATATCTATTAGTATGTGTTGGTTTTCTATAAACGCTTGTTTCAGTTGTATTATTTACCCTTTTAATTAAAACATCTAAAAACGGTAGGTCGTTCCTACTTTCCACTTCTAATGTGGATTTAATCCTCTTTATATACCAACAATTGAGAGGATACATGACATAAATAATATGAGCACCAAAAGATCCATATTCAAGTTTCGAGTATTATTGAAATGTTATTGAAATTTCTGCAGTTTCTGACAATAAATCCTAACAATTTAATAGCTTTAACTGATATGTTGTCGACATGCTCTGAAAGGCTTAATTTTGTGCTTCTTTTTTAAGAAAAGTCTTTTCGAGTATATATTAGAAAAATAAAAATCTGTTGAAAATTGACAAATTTTTAAACTATTACCTAGGCTCTCCTAATTAACGGATTTTAATATCTCAAAATGGATTTGAAAATTTGAGTGAAAATTTTCAACTTTCTAAATGCTTTAGTTTAACCTCAACAACATTTTGAAAATATGCAAATTTTTTTGCGAAGTTTAGATTGCAAAATTATGCAAAAACTAAAAGTCCGATCTTGATGAAATTTGGTAGAAAGATTTATTAAATTTAAAAAATGTCTTTAGCCAAGTATAAAGGTCCTATGTATAATATAAGTATTTGAAAAAATTCCACAAATAACTTGCTATTTCAATTTTTATTGCGATTTTTACTATTTTTGAGTAAAAATGAATTTTTGGATTCGTAACCAACTGCATCTTATTTAAAATTTATTTACAAAACTTTTTCACTTCTAACTTTTTTCTAAAAGCGATAGTTACTGAGATATATGAAAAAATAGGAAGAAAAAAACTGAATTTTAGTAATTTTTTCACATTTTGTTTAATAAAAAATTAAGCCCACCTTTTCAAACTAGCGCTAAAAATCTACCATACGACCCGATTTACCCAACCCAAAACAAATACCACCTGAGCTATACCGTCTTTTGTCTAGAGCGCAATGAATAAAGTTAATGACATTGATGAATGAATTATTGTTGTGTACTAATCGAAAAATAAATATATGAAATAATTTCGACCAAAATAGAATCGTCTATATTATATTATGAATTTTTGTTCCCCCTATACGTGTATAGAATCAATTACGTGTAAAGTTATTTTATTTATTGCGGATAGCACAAACGAGCAAGGGTAATTATTGTTAGCGCGGTGATAGTTTCGATTAAAGATCACGTCTTTCAATGTAAATCACGCGATGGCTGTCTATTACAAAGGCATGATCCTGACTACCTGAGTCGACAAAGGGGTTCCAGGCCAAATATTGTTCGCTCGAAAGGCGCTAATGATGGAAATTCGCAACGCAAGATGTTCACGGTGTAACCTCACCCCACGTTGGATAAGCAAAGGGTCCTCTCATCGATCGCTCTATCTTTAATCCCATAATAGCCGCGATGTCGTTCATCTGTTTCAAAGTGGGAAACTGGTGGGACACCGTTGCAGAAAGCTCGGATCGTATTCGGGCCCCTTTCCTTAGCTTACCTATTACACTAGTTTTTTCTTATTCCATTTTTTTTTCGACACGGATAACAAACACGGTGTATGACGGTGACGGGGTTTGTTGGGAAAGAGAATTTCTACCTAGGTACAATCTCTGCGATCTGTGAAGTGGATATCTCTTTGATTAAATCTTTTAAATGACTAAATACACATTTATTAATTCAATTTATTTATATCTATCCCACCAAGAAGAAAGTTGTAAATGTAGGAATCTATTAATATGAAAATATGATATAATTATTAAAACGAGGATGAACGTGACAATCAGTGATGTATATCATGTTCTATTCAAAGGAAGCATATACAGGGTGCCTCACCGGGAACTGAATCGATCGATATAGAGAAAAATACGCATCAGGAAATTTTGAAAATTTAGATAATTACTAATGTCGGTGTGGCCAATCCAACTAAAATAGCAAGCAGCTGGCACTTCCGCTAATACCGGAAGTCGATACTAACTTGCTTATTTCAAATGGAACACCCTATATATTTTAGGATTTCCGAAAAGAGCATAAAATTCTGAGTCGAAAATATGTAGCATATCCTTATACCTGAACCTAGCCGTTTCAGAGATATTTGACATTTTATAGAAAATTTGACAGGTGCAACGGTTTGCAAGAACCGTTATAACTTTCTTCGTGTAAAAGATCCTCATTTGCTTCTTGTCACATAAAAATAACACAAGGAGACCTACGTTCTACAACTCAAATAAATTCAATAATATCATATCAAGTGTTCCGTTTTTCGCGTTACATTTTGTCAACTTCAAACCGCGAAAACTTGTTTAGGTCAAATGGAACACCCTTTATTTTTTCAAGTTGTGTAAAATTGAATTCCCTTTTTTCTGCTATTAACATTGTGGGGGTTAAAGTTACAGCTTTTTGAAATATTTGCGATTTTATTAGAAATTCATGAATTGTTGTAATCATTTCATCAAAATAGCCATGATTAGAAACAATCAGTCATTATCTTATGTCAAAAAATGCCAGCACGTTTAAATTATACCCGCGAAGACTTTTTAAATTTGTTTATTATTTATGGAGAATGTGATAAAGTAATATCAAGAACTTGCAGCACATTTGCTACTCCATATCCAGAAAAACGGAAACCGTCACCAAATACTGTAAAACGCATACTGGAAAAATTTAAAAATTATGGCTCTATCAATCCAAAAATGCAAAGAAGAAAGCCTATTGTTGATGACGAAAACATTGAAATAGTCATTCTGGGATATTTTCATGCATTTCCAAGGATGTCATTAAGACAAGCTGCTCTTTAATCGGGACTATGCAAGGATTCAATTCACAGAACCTTATTAAAACATAAGTTTCACCCGTTTTCATTCCATATGGCTCAAGGATTAAAAGAAACAGATTTCCTAAGAAGACCGAATTTTATTCTAATAAGGTCTGAGGGTCACGATTCTTATTTGGGAAATATTATATGGACAGATGAAGCAAAATTTACTAAAAATGGACTTTTTAATAGACACAATTCGCATTATTGGAGTGACTCAAATCCTCATATGTTCAGAGAGCGATACTTTTAGGAAAGTTGGCAGTTCAATGTTTACTGTGCCATAAGAAACGATAGAGTGGTGGCATTACAATTTTATCTGGAAAGGTCAATTAAATTTTCGCATATTTAAATAATAATTATTTACAAGAAACTTTTTATGATCAATGGATTGCCAATAATGGACCTTTCATATGGCCTCCTCGCTCGCCCAATTTATCAGTTCTGGAAAATTTCATTTGGGGAACTATTAAAAATAAAGTTTATGAGAGCCCATTAACAACCATTGAGGATTGTATGCAAAGAGTAAGAAATGCATTTCAAAACATATCACAGGATTCAATTAGAAGAACTACCCATGAGAAACTAATCCGAAGGTGCGAACAATGTGTCGAGGTTCGAGGGCGGAATTTTGAGCAATTATTAAATTAAAATGAAATCATATTTTAAATTGCAAATCGCAAATATTTCAAAAAGTTGTAACTTTAATCCCCACAATGCTAATATCAGAAAAAAGGGAATTCAATTTTACACAACTTGACGCAAAAAAATATAGGGTGTTCCATTTGATCTAAACAAGTTTTCGCGGTTTGAAGTTGACAAAATGTAACGCGAAAAACGGAACACTTGGTACGATATTACTGAATTTATTTCAGTTGTAGAACGTAGTTCTCCTTGTGTTCTTCTTATGTGATAAGAAGTAAGTGAGGATCTTTTACACGAAGAAAGTTATAACGATTCTTGCAAACCGTTGCACCTGTCAAATTTTCTATAAAGTGTCAAATATCTCTGAAACGGCTAGGTTTAGGTATAGGATATGCTACATATTTTCGATTCAGAATTTTATGCCCTTTTCGAAAACCTTAAAATATATAGGATCTTCCATTTGGAATAAGCAAGTTGGTATCGACTTCCGGTATAAGCGGAAGTGCCAGCTGCTTGTAATTATTTTAGTTGGATTAGCCACACCGACATTAATAATTATCTAAATTTTCAAAATTTTCTGATGCGTAATTTTCTCTACATCGATCAGTTCAGTTCCCGGTGAGACACCCTGTACAGTGAGGTCTATAAGTAACGGATAAATTCATTATCTACGTAATTAGCAATTTATGAGTAACATCCTAAAACACGTCAATTTTTAATTTTAAAATGACATTTTTTGAGCATAATTTTATACCTCCCCTTCAACCCCCTTGTAGTAACAGCTACCCCTTTAAAATTTTCAAATAGGACAGGAGTGCGTATGATGGCTCATTTAAAAGGGTTTTTAATTATCTATCCAGCAATATAAGATTTTTGAATTTCTCGAATTTTTTCATTAAAAAATATTACATTTTTAATGTTACTAAGTAAACAAAAGAACATGAAACAGTTTAAATCAAATTTTCAAACTGGGCGCCGTAGCTTCTTGACAATAATGGAGGCGTTGCCAGAATTTTTTAAAAATATTTTGTATCATTTCCGGGGTGATTTGGTTAAGTTCTTGCCTTATTCTGTCTTTTAAATCATCGACGTTATTTGGTCTGTTGAAGTAGATTTTCAATTTCAAGTAACCCCATAAAACATAGTCAAGAGGGGTCAAATCGGGAGAATGGGCAGACCACTCAATGTCACCGCGTCTACCGATCCACCTATTGGGAAAACTTGATTGAGATAGGCTCTTACTTCCAATGCGCAATGTGGTGTATCTCCTCCCTGCTGATACCAAATATTTCTATCAATTTTATTAGGGTTGTCATCTGAGAAAAGTATTCTTAACTCTGGAATGTGCTATCAAAGAAAATAAATATGGTCCGATAATTTCTAGCACAATCTTAAAGCTGTGTATTTGACATACACAGCAAAATAAGAGTTCTTCCAAAAAAAGCTTTGAAAACGGAAAGAGACTACTTTCCGAAACGTCAGCAAAATACATTATTTCTGTGTTTATTTCGATTTATATTATTTGCAAAACTTAACCTCTGACTGTTCTTTGACGTAAACGTCACGGGCGCAGGGGCTTTTTTCCAATAATTCTATTATATTGTAGATTCGGTGATTTGTTTTTGAAGAGGATAATAATACATGTGGTAGAAAACCCAAATTAGGGAAGAATAGAACTCGTTTTACTTCTTCCTTTTTGTTGGATATTTTGCCACCTGCGTATCAGAAATGACAATACATTTAAATTGAATATTATGACACAGAATTAATTAGAAAAGTCAGATTTGATAGATATTTGGTACATAAAATAGTTTAGGATACATTTGATCGTATACATTTCTGATACATTTCAAAACTTTCAAATTTAATTTTCTCGAATATATACAAATTTCAAAAAACCTTGCTCGATAGAGAATTAAAAAACCTTTCATATGAGCTATCACTCGCAGTTTAAAAATTTTAAAGGGGTAGCTGTTACTCCAGGAGACATAAAGGGGAGGTATAAAATTATGCTCAAAAAAATGTCATTTTAGGATTAAAAATTTAAGCCGAAAAATTTTGAAAGAATGACTTGAGTTCCCCCATAAAATTACTGAAGTGAATCAAACAGAAAATGGTGTGTTGACATCCAATACTAATCTTAACTAGCGTAGTAAAAAAATTACACTTGGAAAGTGATTTTCTCAAGTAATCAATATGAGTGAACCAACTGAGAACCAACACCTAATAAATTAACACTTACTCCTCCAGAAATGCTATATTTCGAGGATATATGATGAGTTTCTGTGATTTATCACTGTTTAAGTTTATTTGTGATAAATGATTTGTCAGCCATTTTCTCAATTTGCTCTAATTTATCAACAAAATCTGAGCAATCTTTCTCTGAAGCAATTAAAGTTGTATCATCTGCAAAAAGAACACATTTATAAGGTTTAACAAAATATCAGATATCATTGAAATAATATGAATAAGATTGGTCCCAAAAGAGATCCTTGAGGCACACCTTGTTTATCATTGCTTATTTAGAATTTAATTTATTAATACTCACATATAGATTCTTATTTCTTAGATAATACGTGAACAGGGGTAACGGCAAACCTCATGTACAATAAAAAGTTAGAAGTTAGTTTTGCTTTAGATAGATTGATCAAAGCGATTCGTTTGGATTTTTCCTCCTCAAACTTTCGCGTTATGTTGTCCACTACTCTCTGTACCTCTTATGTTGTAGATAGTGTGGATCGGCAACCGACCTGATGATAGCTGAAAATACAGAGTTATGCGCAAGGTCCTCAGACAATGGCCACTTTAGAAGGATTTCGATTAACATCCCAAAAAAGGAAATAATCGAAATAATACGGTAGTTATCCATGATTCTCATGTCGCATTTTAACTTTTTTTAAAAGCATATGGGAATATCCTTTCACTGAGGCACCTATTTATTAATAATATAAGAGGATCCAAAATTATGTCTGTTGTATTTTTAATTACTATTTAGATCGTAGACGTCAGTGTAATGCGTCTACTGCATCGAATACCTTAAACGTAGTTATTGACCTGAGAAAATGGACGCAAATAATGCACAAAATACACCTATTGGCAAGAAGAAAAGGATACGGCAGTGGCCACTTCGATACTTCTTAATCATATATGCGGATTGTTTTCAACACACCGTAAAACTTCCTCTTATTATGGTCATTTCTGATTATCAAAATTTGTAGCCTTGTAGTTTAATTTAAAGGCAATTATTGAACAGCCAGCCTTTAAAACTACTTTTCTTGTGTATAACTTATTTTTTTGGGAATTATGGCATCTATCTATGTTTTAAATATAATGTATAACATAACAGATCAGGTCATAATGTTATGAATCATAATGGAATCACCATGACTGATCCACAACAAATTGTAAATGGATTTGCACAATTTTTTGAAACTGCTCATATATACGCGCAGTTTAATCAGTCAAATGATGAATGAGCATTTAGTGCTCCTATTTTTTCGATTGAAACATTGAGTTTCTTTATAAGAAATTCTAAAGGTTTTGAGAACTTCAACGCCTTATTTATCCTATTTAATGCCTTTGTAAGATCTAAATTGGAATACGCTTCGATCATCTGGAATCCAGCTTACCTAATACACAAAAACAACATTGAAAGTAATCAAAGGCGCTTTCTAAAATATTTGTTTTTTCAAGAAGAAGGTATTTATCCACCTAGGGCCTTCCCTCATGAGGAATTGTTCTCTATGTTTCATGAGCTGACTTAAATACCCGTACAATACTTAGTTCCTCGGTATTTTTACGCACACTTATTAATTTCAAATTTGATTCGCCCTAAATTTTAGAAATGATTAGGTTTCATATACCAACTTTTCAGACTAGATCATATAATTCATTTTACTTAAGCGCACCTCGAACAAATTTATTCAAACACTCTCCCCTGCATGTAATGTGTTCTAATTTTAACTCTCTACCATGTAATATTGACATATTCAACTGTAAAATTAAGGATCTTAAGCAAACAATTTTAAATAACTGAAATTTATTTTGTTACTACAACTATTACTTTTTACTATTGTATTGTCTTATGTATTATGTATATTATTGTATGTATTAATACTTTATATTCGTATATATTGCTATGATATCCGCTGACAGTAAATAATTTAGATCTCAAAGTGGTAAGTTCGGACCATTGAAATTAAACACAATTCTAGAAAACACACATCAATAAAACAAATTCAAATCAAATAGAACAGTGTATTGTGAGAACAATAAAATACGATTCACATAAAAGATAAAATAAGTTTCCCTATCTAGCCAAAATATAAACACAATACTTAAAACAAAATAATTTGGATAATTACTGCTTAAAATCAAATTTGTTAACAAAAATGGAATTAATGATCAAAATTTCCAATTTAAAATATATTCAATTATTTTCCAAACTATAAAAAGATTTACAAGAAATTTATATGAAGTTTATTACAACCTTTTAGTCCGCGTAGCTCAAATAAAACCTCCAACCGCACTATATTACTTAATTCGATGTTCGCATCACGTGGTATTGAGCTTTTCTCAGGTTTTATCACTTTCCTGCACAAATTAAATTAAAAATCTTTTATCTACATGAACATAATAAATGCATAAACAGTTTGAAATGTTACAAACATTTTGACAATTAGTATAACAATAACTAAGTGAATTAAAATAACATAACTGACTCTAATTACCATTAAATTGTGTTATAAATATCTCTAACTGTTTTTAAAAGCTGAAATATAAAAATTGCATGTAATTAATAAAAATATCTGGCTTCTATAAAACACCTTGGTATTTTATTTAACAGAACAAATGAACGAAAACAGAAAACATGCATGCAACTCTTTTCTCAGATAAAATAAAATGCATTTTTATTCGCAATACACAACTCGACTTGATCCGAATGTGTTCTAAAGCTTAAGTACAAGTGATATCATATCAATATATGTGTATTTACGTACGTATATATTTATATACATTTAGTTATATATCCCTGTGTATATCAATAAATAAAAGAAAATAACATATCGAATACTAATTCAAAAAGTTTTTAAAAAGGTCTTTGCAAATAATAACTCTTATTGAAATATATATACCGAGGTATGTACCTAAACCGCTACGCTCATTCGGCAACGCTCGAGGATAGCATCCCAACTTTTTACCGGCCTTTCTCGAAGTGAAAATGTTGCAGTAAGAAGTACAATTATTACAGCTGGTTTATTTCTTCCCTTCCTGTTTCCTGAATATTCCATCCATTTGAGATGAGAACGTTACCATAATGCGGTATTGTCCTGTGCTGACCGTCATCTTCAGCACGTACATTATTTAAAAGGGGTTTCACCGTTGGCTGGAATAAACAAAGGGCACTCAGGCGGATGGTCGCCTAACTATTTCTTGCTAATAGGTACTTCTGAGAGAAACTGCTAGCGGGCCTTGAGCACTATGATTTAGGGATGACGCGGTGCTCGGTTCCCATCTAGGTTCTCGGAATCGCGAGTTCAATAGCCCGCGACTGACCCTTAGTGCGTCCTTGTTCCACCTTCCCTTCCTCTCTAACGGCCACCCTGGTCGCATAGGCGTATGGTCTGAATTTTACCATTATGGGAATGGGAAGGTTAAGTATTTGGGAGCTAGGCAAGAAATCGCATCTTCTAGAAAGTGAATATCTCCACGTTTTACAGACTATTGTAAGATTTAGTATATTATGTAATGTTTTCAATATTTTAATAGTTTCTTCAGTTATTTGTTTGCTAAAAATCGTTTCAAAAGAGACTTAACCAGGCTTTATACCGGGTGTTAATATAAAGAGGAAGTACGCAATAATATTTAATGAAATAAAACACAAAAATTTGTAATAAACTCTAGTTCATATCATATACATTTATCAATTCTCGAGATATTTCCTGTTAATAAATACATTTGTTAGCATCCCAGGCGTAATTTGTTGGTAACTTTGTCTAAATCCTACAGTGTTGTAGATTACCTGCAGTACAGCTTTCTCTTCAGATATCGCCACAGGGAGAAACTCACATGAAATGAGATCAGGTGATCTTGATGGCCACCTTATTTGGCCATGAGTTGTTATGGATCTCTACGATTACATTTTAAAGATGAATTTTCACTATTAGTGCGTTGTGCAGTGTGTAAGTATCGTCGTCTTTGAAAAAAATATTGATGCAATAGTATAGTCGAGTACAGTTTTGCTGGTCATTCAAAAAACTAAACAAAAACTTTACGAGCTAATTTTTATTATATTTTATTTTACACCATCCAACAGTACTTGAGAGTGGGTTTACACGCGCCAGCCAGTCGCGAGTAAATTTGTGAGTAGTCGAATTACATCGTTCTGTCGATAACACAGAAGCCACACTAGTCTAGGCGGCGTACAGGACCGTACGTTTGTAATCGCGACGTGATTTTGTTTATATGTACCAGTTACAAACAAAACATCTTGAAGTATTGTGGGTTGCGCGTATTTAGTTGGCATAAAAGACGAAATATTAGTAAATCACCGAATTTAGCTATCGGGAACACATAACATATTTATTTACATATGATACCGCCACTCGAAGCTCTCAGGCCAAATGAAAAATTACGAGCCCGACCCTGCTTTGACACACGTCTAGCAATGGTCATCGTAATGATGCTGCCTCTAGTAGCAAAACGCCCAACTATTTTAGACCAAATTTAACAAATTCGTATTAGATATTAAACTTTAATAGGAACAAATATTATGCAGACTTTTCACTTTTTTTCATGTTATTTTATTTCATGCTGCATCGTATTATATTTTATTTCAATATTTAAGTCCTTTTGTAGAATATAAAACAATTTATGGTGAATTTGGGACGAATGAGTAGAACGTTCGCGTTGAATAATGAAGGAGGAGAATATTTTGGAAACTTAATTTTACCTATATTTTAATATAAAATATAATAAGTCCTTGTCTTAAGTTTGCTGGCTTACATAATGAAATCAATCCTGAATTCTGTTGGCTCGTTTTTAAGAATTGTGTAAAATAAGAATGAGGATATTTTACGCACTGCTTGACCTTGGCAACGCACCTTTAAACCAATTAAAAAATGAAAACATACAACAATAAAATTATATTATATACAGATGCAGGGTAAATAAAACAGATAACATTGACAGCATAAGGCAAAAGAAGAAAAAATGAACATACTACATAACACAATTAATTCAATACAGACTTTTTTTAAAAAAACACATGTAATTACAATTAAATATATCCAGCCTATCCTTCAGGTTACTGCAGTTCTCACACATAAAAAAAGACGGGAAAATTTTAACATATTTGTCCGAGGGGCAGGCAGATAAAATGTGCGGCAGCGACGAGCCTCAAACCTAGAAGTGTTAGCACCGGTGGATCATTCGGCATGGTCTCATCAAACAAGCAGGCGAGATAGTACAGAGAGTAACGGTATTTTAATGAAGTCGTAAAGTTTTTGTTGCGTTCTTTGACTGCCCAGCAGAACTGTACCCGACTATACTACCTACTATGGCCGCCCAAATATGTATTTACACCAAATCATACTTGAAAGGCAGCCTCCCTAAATAACGCATTATTGTGACGGGCGTATGTTATGCCGCGGCATTTTGATTGGTGATTCTCAATGACTTATCTGAAATACATTTCTTATGTATTCTACGATCATACCTTACCGGGTGTTTTGCTTAAGTTTGGGGCAGGTGTCCTCTATGACGTGATAAATATAAGATGGCAAAACCAGCTATTTATATATAATAACCTCTTCCAACGGAGTCGGAAGTCGGATTTTGTTCGAAAAGTTCATCGAGGGTTTTGGCGTGTTCTTTAACAAGAACAGCGCCATCGTACGATATATACCCAGATGCTTTAGTTTATTTGAGCTTTCCTCAATTTCGGGAATGGTAGGATAGGAACATCTTCAAGTTGCACAAACTCTTCCTTCTTCCTTCCTTAGAATATATTTGATGTACATTGACGCAGTGAAGAAACGAACACAGTTATTTTTTAACGAATTATTGCGCCACCCCCTTTACGGCGCCTATGACAGTCGGCATGCTAAAGCTTTATGGTGGATGTGGATGTTGGTGCCATACCTAAACGGACCCACCGTCGTCTTCCACTGCATTGCTGATGCGAGATTAGGATATCGGGGATATTGCCAACGCGTGATTTCAGATAGGATAGCTCTGGCACCCTAAAGGCAGAAGCTATTGGCAATAGAGTGGCTACTACCGCAGAAGTAGGAAATACACCCAATATGTTGTGTAGCGGTTTCTGGGAAACTATATTTTCGGTTAAATATGTCCTGATAACGATTTTGAAGGAATTTGTATTTAAGTTGTGTTTACCTGAGCCTGAGTCACTGTCTTTATCAATTTTAAAAAATCGCCAATTCTGCACGTTCGTATACAAAAAGCCCCGTTAACTGTTTGCATTAAATTTATTACCTTTAAGAGTTAAGTCAGAGAAAGTAACAAATATAATACCATATTTTTTTATCTGACATTTTTTTATAAGGTTTGTCTGAAAGTTATTTGTTTGCCAAATTATGACATGGTGAATTAATAGAACTAACAATTAGTCTTAAAGGAATATTTTGTTTATGTGTCTTTGGTAAGCCATAAAAATGAGGAGGCTTACTATGATGTGGTGTAAGTTTCCTTCGTTTAAAATCATTAAATTCATGTTTGTATTTAAACAAAGTTCTGTAAATTTTGCTCTCTATTGATTTTGTTGGATCTTTGTTTAGTTTTGAGTAGGGTCCCTCATTTACAAGAGTCATGATTTTTGTGTTATATGTATCTTTATCTATAATGAAGAGGTTCTAGTACAAAATCAATATCCTGAAGCCTTTGTTGATAGAGTTTTCATAAATGTTGAAAATAGGGACAATTAGGTACGACAAAAACCTGAACGTCATTATACAGTAATAATTCCTTATGTATACGGATTATCGGAAAAGCTACGTCGTGTAGGTGACAAATTTGATGTTAGGACGATATTTCAAACGGGGAACACTTTAAGATCTATTTTAACGAAAACAAAACCGATAAACAGGGAGCAGAATTCAAAAAACTGTATTTACCGTGCGAATGTGATAAATGTTATGTAGGTGAGTCATTCAGACCTTTCAGTGTGAGGTTGGATGAGCACAAGAATTACATTAGAAAGAATGAAATTCAGAAATCAAAGATTTGTGAACATGCTTGGGAAAACGGACATAGAATAAACTGGGACTCGGCAAAAATTTTAACAAAAGAAGCAGATATCAAAAAAAGAAAAATTAAAGAATCAGCAATAATCTTATTAAATGAAGACAAGTGCGTATCGAATTGTTCTGTAGATATTCTGGCTACCAATGTTAAAAGAAGAACTTAACAAACTCAACATTATCTAAAAGAAAATATCATCTATTCTATGTTCTGTGTAAGTAGTAAGTATCTATGGAAATAACATAAACAGAATCTTAAAGCTGTGTATTTGACATACACAGTAAAATAAGAGTTCTTCCAAAAAAAAGCTTTGAAAACGGAGAGATTACTTTCCGAAACGTCAGCAAAATACATTATTTCTGTGTTTATTCTGATTTATATTATTTGCAAAAGCATAACATCTGACTATTCCTTTGGCGTAAACGTCACGGGCGCAGAGGCTTTTTTCCAATAATTCTATTATTTTGTAGATTCGGTGATTTGTTTTTGAAGAGGACAATAATACATGTGGTAGAAAATCCAAATAATAGGAAAGAATATTTTTTATAAGGTTGTTACAATGTACAATAGATAATTTAATGTAACACAATACAGGTACAGAATATACGCAACATTTTATTTACTAAAGGAAACTATTCTAGAGAAATATATTGCGATTTTTTTGGTAAACTTATACTACTACTAGTCCATCCTACGTTTTTGATCATTTTCATACAAATGCTGGCGCAATTGTTATTTAAAAGATTTTCAGTTATCTTTTTGCAAAATTCGGCTTACTGTTTGGTGACCGATTTCTAATTCAAACGCAATTTGTCTTAAAGAAACAACTTTTTCAATTTTCTTCGGGATCATTGTTCAGATTGACTTTCAACATGATTAAAATAATTTCTGGCAGGACATTGTCTATCAGGATATCGTTAGGCATATACAGGATGGCAGCCGTGACTGCATTTTTTCTATACTATTCACCATAGATAATTAACAAGTCCACGCATTTTTGTCTGTTGTATAAAGGACCCCGCACAGTCCTTATGGGAAATGGCCCTCGGTGAAACTCGCTGGAATTGGTATATGTTATTCCTCTTGAGCTCCTGATCAGAATTCCTCATAGCCACAAGCTCGGAAAATGTACATTTTTTTTCGGGATTTTTTCACTGTGAGTATGGACCCATGTGGTTCTTTCAATGCGGCTTCGCTAGTGTTCTACGGAGGTTTTTCGGGTCACTGATTTCAAATCTGATGTCAAAAGTAACATTTGACAGTTGACAGCTGTCAGTGGCTCTGTCAGCTCGCCTTATTTTTCGGAAAAGATTTATCAGAATATATACAAGAAGTTCTTCGAGTAGCTGATTTCAAATCCGTTGTCGAAGGTGGCATTTGACAGTTGACAGCTGTCAGTGGCAGCGTCAGCTGTATCCAGAAAAGATTTATCACAGTTTTCCCGGGTCACACTAAAAGTAGATGCAAACAATCCAATTAATATAACTGCTACTGACAGCTGTCAACTGACAAATACCACCTTCGATATCGGATTTGAAATCAGCGACCCAAGAAACCCCTTGTACATATTCTGATAAATCTTTTCCGGAAAATAAGGTGAGTTGACAGTGTCACTGACAGCTGTCAAATGCTACTTTTAACGTCAGATAAGAAATCAGCGACCCAAAAAAAACCCGTAGAAGACTAGCGAAGCCGCATTGAAAGGACTATGGCCCCATACTATTAGTGAAAAAATCCCGAAAAATCGACTTTCCCCCCTCCATATCTGGAAAACTGTACATTTTCAGATCTTGTGGCTATAAGGAGTTTACAAAATGTAACGCCAAAAATGGAACACTTGGTATAGCATTGTTGAGTGTAATTCAATTGTATAGTGTAGCTCTTCTTGTGTTCTTTCTACATGCCGGAAAGCAAATGAGTATCTTTTACACGAAGAAAGTTATAAAGGTTATTGTAAACCAGTAACCAGTCAAATTTTAACATTGAAAATGTTAAACAAATCGAAAGTGTAACGGTAATAGCACTAGCAATTTTTGTAACGCTTGGAAATTTTACAGTTTTTGCGAATTTTTGCAAGCTCTACGTATGCTAGGTGGATGTTTTGGTGTCACTTTAAAAATCTCGTCAAATGCAAACTTTTGGGAGTGGTTTAGAACATTTAAGATTTGGGTGGTGAAAATACGGGGGTTAAAACGTTTTTTTGGACCCGAAAGCGTTTGGTGCTAATAGCATTTTTGGCAGCACGTGAAGAATCTGTGGATTTTTTAGAATTTTCTTGCCGAGTTGAATTTGAGGGTTAAAAATGGGAAAAAAGTTATAATTATCGGAAAAAGCTGAAAGTGATATTTGTGTGAAATTTGGTGTTTTGAGATTTTTACGGGTCGATTGCAAAAGAATTCGGAATGTGGTTGGGGGGGGAGGGGTTCACCGGGAGTGGGTGAAATTTTTTTACTGTGCTAAAGTTTTGGCGAGAAAACAAGTCGAGTTGCGTTTTTGGCAATATGTGGGCGAATATGTTAGCTTTTAAGAATTTTTTGGCCAAGTTGGATTTGGGGGTTAAAAATGGGAAAAATTTATATTTATCAGAAAAAGCTGAAAATTTATATTTGTGTGAAATCCGGTGTTTTGAGAGTTTTACTGATCGATTGTAATTTTTAAGAGAAACCGGGATACGGTTGTGGGGGTAGTCAGGGGTAATTTTTTTATGTTTTAATGAGCAAAGAATGTCGAATTCCGTTTTGGCAGTATAATGACGAAATCTGTGGGTTTTAAGAATTTTCTGGTCGAGTTAAATTTGGGGGTTGAAAAATAGGAAAAAAGTTATAATTATCAGAAAAAGCTCAAAATCGATACTTGTGTGTTTTGAGGCTTTTTACGGTTCGACTGTAATTTTTTAAAGAAATCGGGACGCGATTGTGGGGATCGGGGGGTAAAATTTTTTTTATGCTGAAGTTTTGTTGCGATCGCTTCAAAATCGATATGTGGCGAGTTTTTAGAATATGAATAATGAAAAATGTGTTTTTGTATTTTTAATTTTCTCAATTTTTAAATAATTGTGAATTTTTTTTAATATTGGCCCTTTGTAAAAGTGAATTTGCAAGTAGACGTGAAATACCGTAATATACTATCGACAATAAAAGAAAAGACAGAGAGAATGTTAAAAACAACAGAAATAGACTTCTGGAGAAGATCAGGTGAAAAATCAAAAAGAGAAAGGGTCACAAATAAGAGAATAAGAAATATGATGGGAATAACACATGACATTGTAGATGATATAAGAACCAAACAACTTGTATGGTACGAATATGTTTAGCGAATGCCATACGACGAAATTGGAACCCACAAGAAAGAAGAAGACGGGGAAGATCAAGAAAAAGCTAGAGATAGGGTATTGATAATGAAGTTCTTGAGAGGAATTTGGAAGAGGACATGTGGAGAGATAAAGACGAGTGGAGATTAGGAATTGGAAGACGGCGTGGAACATTATAATCCGATGCATATAAATGAGTGTCGGATTATATTTTTCTGAAATTTAAAGTGGTGTTACTGGCTGAAGATTAACTTAACTATCAAAACTTGCAAGTGGCAGAATCCCTTGCCACCTTCGTATTTGCACACTATGCTTCTCGTGCAAATAAGAGGCTTCAAGATCACTAAATCGGGCGTCTCGTTGGACATTTCCCTTGAAAGTTTCGCTTATTCTCCAATCGAATTCGTCCGTGTGGAGCGCTGTTTGGATGCCGCTACGGCGATGAAACGGCGCTGCAAATTGTTCGATACTACAGTAGAATCGTCTTTCTCGTCCTCGGACGATGAAAATGATGCCGAAAAACCGGACAGGTCACAGAAAAAAGGCAAATACCGCGATTCCCACAGACGATTGGTAATTTCACGACTTCACGTGATATTGCCATTTTTTTCGAAATTTTAAAAAACTTATGTTTGTGCTTGCATATTTGTATTATTTTTTATTTTCTAGCTGTATTGTCCAGTATTACAATTATTCTGAGCTGTGTATTTTTCGCAGTGTTCGAATATGTGTAACTTAATAAAAGTGTGAAAATTTTTAAAACTTTTCTTTAATTCTATCTTGTACATTTTTGAGATTTTGTAAATTTCATGTCAGACTTGAAAGTTAGCCAGGTTCATTTTCAATGCCTTAACGAGGTTGCTAAATTGCAATTTCTGTAAAAAAAAATTTGTCAAAAGCTCTGAAACGGCTAGGTTTAGGCATAGGGTATCCTACATATTTTTGACTCAGAATTTTATGCTCTCTTCAAAAACCCTAAAATATATAGAGTGTTCCATTTAAAACAAGCAAATTGGTACCGACCTCCGGTATACACAGAATTGCCAGATGCTTGTAATTATTTTAGTTGGATTGGCCACAGTGCCATTAGTAGTTCCCTAAGTTTTAAAAATTTTCTGGTGTGTACTTTTCCCTATATCGATCGATGCAATTCCTGCTGAGAGACCCTGTATATCATTCCATTTAAAAAAGACTCTTGACCCTGTATAATCGTCTCTGCTCCTTTTTCTAGTTTATTTTTCTTTTTTTGCTATCATAGAACTCGAGCTATTGAAATCGAACGCACTGTATAAATAATTAAATAAATATTATTTCTTTATTTAGAAAACACGCAATTGACAACGCTAGCATGCAGATAATGTACAAAATCATATTTGAGTAATATCTGAGAAAATCAACGGCCACAATGGGTTTAAGGGGATTAACTTCCAACAGTGGGATACATCTCAAATCGCGCGCCTGATCATTAATTATAATAGTACATGCTTGTCCTGAATCGGTTAACGTTATAGCGTTATCACATAAACCCTCTTCTTGGCTGGTCGCAATTACTGGTTATTGTGGAGCAGATGGCTGAATTGCTGAATGCTCTTTAGATATCTGGCGCTGATGACGGTGCGGGCTGGCTGGCTACGGGCTGCTTTTTACGTTCGCGGCCCCATTGACTCTGTCACGGTGTAGAAATGACTTTCCCTAAGCTGCTCTTCCAAGCAAAAAACAAGTATTGTTCGCGAGAAACCGTTACTTCAACCCCAACGTATCAACTAAAAGATCCGGGATCTCTGCGCGTGTATTTTTAGGATTGTAAAAAACTTATTCCCGGCAGTAGCGGTTTTTGCCTCGAAGTTGCACCACTAGTTTGCACATTTTATTGTTGGCCTAAGAAATATACTCGCTGGGCAATTCCCAACCTATATAAATAAACTGGAGAATGTTCAGAACACGATTCAACAAAAACTAGGTTAAAGTTTAACTTTGTTACCAAAACAACGAATATGAAACTTGGTCGAGAGTATGTCTTAAGTGGGGATTGTCAGGTAAAGTTTAAATTAAATCGAAGTGAAGTCAAGGGCAGTTACATACTGGGTGATTTTTTTAGTTGGTACAGCACCTTTTCCTCGCTTATTATTAAAGGTGGGGATTTGGAATTGTGCAGGCATACTAAGAGACTTTTTGCACTTAAAGTACTTTGTTTTTATTATTCTACTGTTTCCCATCTAACCGATTTTCAAATGAAATACTATAGTTTTTCTTTTGGATTTCAATTCGATTTGACACATGAGAGAAATAATCGCTGATATTTAATTTATTAACTTTTAACAAGTAGGCATATTGCTGTCGTACAAATATTTTCAAACGGCACATTAGTTGATCAGTGTCAAAATAAACCGATTTGGTAATGTTTCAAATGATACAATCTGTCTTGTCAGGTCGATAGCCGAGTGGGTTAAGGCGCGAGGTGGCAATCGCGATTAATCACACGGGCATCGCACCACCGGGTTCGAATCCTCCGGCACTGGCACTGTCGGAGGAAATGGTTGTATGTCTGCGTTTTTTCAATGTGTAACCCCCTTTCGCACAAGCCCCTGGCTTCTGGAATTGGGGGTTGTCTAATTTCTGTGGTGTTTATACAATAAATCATGAAGTAGCCTTGAGTACTCCCGCGAATACCGTAAAAAGCAGAAACAGTGTGTGGAGGCAGTTCACGAAGTTCTGTGAAATTCGCAAATACGACTTTAAAGAACGCACACCGATTGCAGACTTGAACAGTATTCTTAAAGATTGGGCATGGAATATGAAAAAAAAAATGATGAGGAATACAAGAATTATACATTGAAATGTATGTGGAACTCTACTGCTAAAACTCTCCAAGAGTTATATTTTAAAAAGTATAATATAATAATAGATCCATTTCAAGCCCTCGAGTTTAAAAGTTGAAGGGATACACGCAATGCCAAAAGGCCAAATTTACAAAAATGTCCATTAAAAAGAAAAGAAAGCTCTACAGCTTTAAGCCTTGAAAACATAATGCCATTGTTGACAAATACGATGAGGACACTGGACTTCAAAAGAACTTTGTTATTTAGCTTCAGTAGAGTTAGCATGGCGTGGTGGCGAAGGTGTCTCCTGTTTAGTGGAATATTTTAAAATAGTAGTTAACAATGATGGATGTGAATCTGGTCGGATAGAATACAATCCAATTTTTACGAAAATATGCCAGGGAGGAAATCGAAAATGTGCTGATAGTAAATGGCTGGTTAAAAATACAAAAAATCCTGAACGTTGTGCAGTGAGATTATTCAAAAAAATTAATGGAAAAACATAGTTCTCTTACCTACAAACGATTGTTTTTAACCCTAAACGCTTTTTGGAAAAATGAAGGTTCTCTATGGTATAAGAATTCACCTGTAGGGAAAAACGAATTGTCCAAATGGACTCAACTGGGAGCAGAATCTATGGGTTTGGACACAAAACGCCTGAAAATTACAGACCATTCCTGCTGCGCAACAGCAACTAGAAAATCAGGAGTTCCAGAGCAGCAATTAATTAAAATAATGGGCCACACCAGTTATTTTCAATACAGCCCTACCTGAAAATGGATGAGCAACCTCATCAAAATATTGTTAGTAAATTAAGTGGATGTGAAGAAACTGAAATTTCAGTGAAAACCACTTGTACAAGAACCCAACAAATGTCGCACATTACGCAGACTTATTTTAATATTTTAAACCAAATTATCATCTGCTTGATCCAGCATGAGACTTTTCTTTCAACTGCATAAGGAATAATTCTTCTAAAACTAGAATTCTATGGCATATGACGCGTAGCATTAAAATGGTACTTAGTACTTAGTGAACAGGGAATAACGAATATCATTTTAAGGAAACCTTCTGACTCATCAGAGTATTTGCGTTCAGGATGGTGCAGAACAGAAAGTGGGGTAGTTCAATGATCAGCCCTAGACCCACTTCAGATTCTACTGTACATAAACCATCTGCCATTTTGTATATCGAATTCATCGGTAAGTATATATGTTTTGAGGCAAATAAAATTTAAATTAGTTTCGAGAAAAAATGTATAAATTTTAACCAAAGAAGAACGGATACAACAATTGCACTCTTTAATGTCAAATTCACGGACGAAATAAATTCCCTTGATTATACACTGGACATTCAAATGAAGTGGAAGAAACATACTCTAGTACTGAGTAACAAATTAAATCGTCCATGTTATTGTTTGAGAGGTATGCCAAACAAGGGTTTAAACAATATGCATTCATATGTACATCGTAAGTACGCACATATAATTAAAATTTATATATATCCATGTACATGATGTGAATATACAAGAATAAATACATCTCTCAACAGGATTTCACAACATTCTGTGGATTTTCCTAAGCTCTTCATACATTTGACGCCATATATGCGGTCTAAAACATCTATTCTAACAATAACTACGATAGAGTTGTCCATATTTTTGTTAGATCGCGTGAAAAGTAGATTCAGTAAAATTCAATATTTTCATAAAAAACCACTACCCAAGTAATCACTACATCCAGATTTTATATCCAAGTCTTATACACACTAAATCCCAGTGTAATATTTTACTCCCTTTAATAATAGGGTGGAGGTGGTAGAGCGGATGGCTAATGTCAAAATAAATTTTAAAGGCCCTTGGTTCTCGTACACACACTGAATCCTAATATAATTTTTTACTTCCTTTAATAATAGGTCGGGGGTGGCAATGGGGGTGATTAATGCCAAAAATTTTTATAGTCCCTTGGTTCTCGTATACACACTAAATCCCAATTTAATTTTTTACTGCCTTTAATAATGTGGTGGGAGTGGCAATGGGGATGGTAGAGGGTGTAGCTAATGCCAACAAATTTTTGGAGACGTTTCGTTGTATACACATTAAATAATAATAATAATAATAATATGTCTTTATTTATTATTGAGTATAATAATAAAAGGGCGAAGTTCAGTAGAGTGAGACACTCTCTGCTCTTCCACTTAACCCTAAATCACATGTTAATTTTATTACTGCCTTTTATAATAGTGTGGGAGTGGCATTGGGGGTGATAATGGGGGGTGGCTGATGCCAAAGAAAATTTTGAGACCTTGACTTTTCGTACATGCCCTAAATTGCAATTTTATGGACTCTTACCTGCTTGCTTTACCTATTTACCCTTATATACCCCATTTACCCCCGAACCCGTGAACGGAATTATATCAAAATATAATATAGTTCCAGATCTCATTTTAATATATAAGTGTACCAAATTTAAAGTCAATATCATAAAGGGTTCCAGAGTAAACGTGCGCACAAAAAAAAAGTTACAGTCTGACAGACAGAAACATTTTTTTCGCTCAAACTTAAATTCTCAACGTTTCATGACCTTTTAAGTCTATTTCAGCAAAAAAAATATATTTTTTTGCGTTACTATACTTCCATTGGACGTGGAAGGCCCGTTTATTTTTTGAGGCTATTTTATATAAGATTATGGTCCTGCGTAAACATTTTAAATCTGTTGATTAAAAAAAATAAAATTGAAACCAGCAACGGGGCTGTGATAGATAAATAATGTCAAGGTCACAAACACATTAAAAAAAATATTTGAGATATTTCTTCACTAAACAAATATTTAAAATGATACAGACAGTATTCCAGAGTACATCAGAGCAATAAATAACGATTCGCTTAACAATTCGTTCAGTCCGAATAATAGTAATTTACATATTAATAAATTTTCTACAGATGATGTCTTATCTGCCTTGAAAAAGTTAAAACCTAAATTTATGAAAGGACCTGATGACGTACGAGCTTTTATTGTTAAGGATTGTGCACATGTTTTTCCAGAGCCCCTCCATATAATGTTTAATATGTCCTTGAAGTTTGGTATATTTCCGGATATATGGAAAAAACCTCGTATCTGCCCGGTTTACAAGAAGGGCGAAAAAAACAATGGAGAAAACTATCGGCAAATTACTATAATTTATAATTTCGCAAAAGTTTTTAAAATAGCTCTACATAACGTGCTCTATCTTCATATAGAGGGGCAGGTCAGTGTCGTTAAAAATAGATGCACGGTTCCAAACCTATTTTATGTTACGCAGCATATCGCTCAATGTATGGATCTAAACGGCCAAGTAGATGTTATTTATGCGGAGTTCTCCAAAGCCTTTGATAGAATTGACCACAATATATTATTACATAAGCTAGATCTCGCTGGGCTTTCTATACGACTGTTAAATTTATTTAAATCTGGGATCAAGTGGCAGAATAGCCTATGCTAAGCTTCGCCCATGAAACATTGTATATGTCATTGTTTCAATAAAGACGTTTATTATTATTATTATTATTATCTTACCTTAGCCAAAGAACACAATATGTTGAATGTCGGGGTGTAAAATCATTCGAAATATCAGTCACATCAGGGGTTCCCCAGGGCTCTGTGCTGGGGCCTCTCCTTTTCATACTATTTATTAATGATATTGTAGATAATTTAGACGTATGCTACTTACTGTATGCTGATGACATGAAGTTGTTTTGCAATATTAGCTCTGAGGCAGACGCGAAAAATTGCAAAACGATTTGCAAAGGGTGAATGATTGGTGCTCATTGAATAATCTTCCACTAAATGTTGATAAGTGCAATGTTATGTCTTACTATAAACACTTAAATATATTTGATGGAAATGATGTTACATACATAAAAACATTTCGGACTTCGAAAGGTGTTCCAAATGAAGTGCTGCCTGAAATTGAACCATTTACTTTTTAGAAGCAGCGCCAACTTTGGTATTTTTTGTACCACGTACTTTCTTCATTCTGTTCTTACGTTCTTTACGTTGCTTTCGGGTTTGTTGCTTCTTTTCATACAAACCATGTCGAGCCAACCTATGTTTGGGTTCGAATTTTTTGGCAAAATCTAAGGTGTCATAGATAAGGGCAAAACTTGTACTTTTACCACCTCCGAAATTCGTCCTAAATCCAAATACAAAGACTGCATCCGGTGTAACTTTGTACATCTTTGCTAACTTTTCTATAATGTCTGTTTTCTTAACAGACGGTTGTCCTGGATGTAAACCATCTACAACCATTTGTTTACGAGCCAACAACCTGTTGGTCATAAATTTACGTTTCCTAATTGTAGCTGTTCCTTCAGTCATCTCGATTAGGTAAATTCACTACGCGAAAAGAGCGCTCGAAATTAAATGGCAACACATTACATCGCCCTGAGCATCTAAGAGATCTTGGGGTCACCTATGACAGTGAATTAACTTTTAATATACATGTCAATAACGTAATGCAATCTTCTTTTAAAAAATTGGGCTTTATAATAAGAAATTCAACCAGCTTTACCGATGTGAACACGTTAACACTGCTTTTTAATTCTTTGGCCAAATCAAAACTTGAATATGCTTCACTAATATGGAATCCCAGCTATTTTATCTATATCGACAGCTTAGAGGCAGTGCAAAGACGGTTCCTGAAGTATTTATCCTTTAAGGAGGACAGGATATATCCACCAATTGGAATACCACAAAGCCTTCTACTTGATAGATTCTCAATACCTAGCCTGAAAGATCGCAGAATTAGACAGTCATTAATATTTCTGTATAAAATACTAAATAATAAAATAGATTGCCCTCAGGTATTAGAACAAATACGCTTTCATGTATCAAGAACTGAGGCTCGTAATAACATTACCTTCTATCTTGCCTGACCGAGGACTAATTTGTTAAAACATTCACCGCTTCACTTTATGTGCGATAATTACAGCAACCTGCAAGACAGAGTTGACATATTTAATTGTAGTATAAATAAACTTAAGACACAACATTGTGGAATAGTTCTTATTTTGTGTATAGTTTATGTTTTCTCCGTTTCTCTGTTTTTCTTTCTTTTTCCAAGCTTGTTAAAATTAGATAACGTATTATACATTGTTATATATATTATTCTTTTTGATGTATTAATTTGTAATTTGTGATATTTGTTCATAAACCTGTATTTTCCCATCCAGTAATTGGCATTGGCTGTTGGATGGTGTATGTAAATAAATAAAAATAAATTTAAAAAATGTATATATCGGACCCTGTATACATCCGAGTGGGAAAAAACGTCAGTGAATTGTCACGTGGTATTCAAGCCTATTTCAAAATAAACATTTATTGTTGGGAGTTTGTAGGAAAACGGAAAAAATGTATTTATAATTGATGCAGGAATTAACATTTTATTGAAATAAGATAACAGGTATGCCGTTGGCGTTTCTATAATTAAGGAATTATTTAAGACTAATTTACGTCATTATTACCCGTGCGAGTTATTCTCAGCTTAGCGTATTTGATCAATCCACGCATTTCTCATTGTCTTTTACGTTGAGTGACAACAGATGGAATAAAAATAATATATTTTTATAACCAGGTTTTATTTTTGTTCTTCAAGAGAAAATAATTTGTTTCCAACATCTGAAAATGTTATTTTTATACATAAGTATCTGACGTACGCAAACAAGTACATTATAAATGGAGCATTTTTTAATGAAAAGCTGAAAAAATAAATAAATGATTTATATAGCTGCCAGAGACAGGAACTAATATTCGTTTTTAGATTTGCGAGTCAAAAAATTACCCAAAAACAGATTTATCTATATTGTTCCAGAAATTCAAAATCAAATTTATTCTCTGATCGTAGTAGTGTACAGTTACTCACAAATAATAAACAAATATATTACATAATGGTTAGCCACCTAAGCAGAAAATGCTTGTTCGTAGGTTCATTTTACACTAACAAAAACAAACAAAAAAATATTTTTTTTTGATACAAGTATAGCAAGCAAAAAGTAGAATGAAGAGAGAGAACAAATATAATAAGTATAAAAAGTAATGAAGTACAAAAAAAAAACAAATCTAATTAATGTAAGTCTCGAATTAAGTAGGATACGAAGAGAGAAAAAAAATAAAAAGTCATCTGATATTTAAATTAACGGAGATGTTCAGTGCCGGATTAACACATAAGGTGGTCTGAGGTTAATAAGAAAACGGGGCCTACACACCCACAGTATTGTTAGGACTAATTGCACGTTTTCAGTTTTTTAAAAATATGTAAGTCAAAAAGTCAACTTTTATAAGCAACAAAGTAAAACAAAAGCCATAAAATAAATACATATTGCAAGTACTACTTACTTACTAGTTAGGTACTAGAATGCTTTTTTGCGTGCCTTTAACATTGAAAATTGATCTATAATATCTTCAAAACTTATTGAGGACGTTAGTTCATTCTCAATGCCCATTAAAGCTAAATGGGACAATCTAGTATCATCCATGCTTGTGCTATATTTATTTTTAATAAATGAAAGCTTTGAGAATGATCTTTCTGCTTCACAGTTCGTAATTGGAATGCACAAATATATTCTTAAAGCTATGCAAATATTGGGAAACACTTCTAATAAATCATTTTTAACAAAAATACTTAAAAGGAAATGAACACTAGTTGTTGATTTTTTAAATAAGCGGCAAATTGTATTAATTCACTAATTAAGTTGTTCTCAAGATCGTCTGGATATGCAGAAATTAGATTTTCGGCAAACGTATTAATCAATTCTGAGGAACAAGTGGTTAATTGGTTGAATAATCCAAAAAGATCACTTATTTTTTTATAAGCTTTGCTTCTCTTTTCAAGCTCAGACCTAATTTTACCAATCATAGGAAAAAATTATTGTGTGCGAAATTTGTCTTGGCCTTGCATCGGTATTTCTCTTGAACCATCGGCTAGTTTTCTTATTTTTCGACGTTGATATTCATCCTTATATGAGGTGGATACAAACGAAGACATCCCCTTGGCTTTTTCCTCTATGGATTCGAATTGGTCCCGTAAATCACTCACAAAATTTGTTAGTGATTTACGGGACCAGTTCGAATCCGTAGAGGAAAAAGCAAAATCAGCATATTATTTCATTTCCTGTCACGATGTCGAGTCCAGGTCTTTGTAAGTATTTAGTTGTAATATCAAAGCGTTCCAATAATATATTCCAAAAAGTAGCCATGAATACAATTTCAAGTTTAAGCATCTTCTTTTGTAAAGATAAAGCATCGCTTTGCGTATCTTTTTTTTCTAATTTATCCTCGGCTATTTGTTTTAAACTATTATAAATTGCAAACGAGCGATTTTGCTGCTTGTTCTCGACAGGACCATGTTGCTGCAGAAAGTCGTTTCACAACTAACAGACGCTTTTGCTTTTGGTCATTTTTCTTTTCGTTTTCTTTTTTCATATTATTAACTAAAATTTCCCAGCGATGCGTAGATGCTACAAAGAATGCGTACATTTTCTGTAAAAAGCCAAAATGATTTGTTGCTTCTACACATTCGTCAACGCTACATTCTCCTACTAAATTTAGTGAATGACCAGAGGTGGACCAGCGCAAGGGACGTAACGGGCAAAGTTTATTTCGTTTTTTATTTCGGCTTGAACTCCCTTGCACTTGCCAGACATATTACTAGCGTTGTCATATGTTTGCCCTCTACAGTTTTCAATGCTGAGAGAATTATTTTCTAATAATGAAAATGGATCCCTACGAAAGAGAAGTTGCTCGACTTACAGCCTTATGAAGAAGTGATTTCCGAGGAAGAGGGTAGGTATGCCAAACGTCGACTTTTGATACTCCGGATTGTTTTTTTACGCTGTTTTACAACTGACGTTTTAATTTTTTTCACATATTAAGTAATTCTTGCTTTATTCCTGATTAGCAGTGCATTCGAAATTTTAAAATATGTAAAGTTGCCGGGGGCCCTAGACCATAATGGGGCCTGAGGCTATAGCCCCTCCAGCCCCCGGGAGTGGAGATGTTGAGGAAAATTTGATTGATTATAGTACATAGAAGTTATATGCATAAAATATTATTTATTTTATTAAAGGGCCCCGGAACAAACCTCATGAAAATTGAGCTTCGACGGAATCGGCTGAAACTTTGCTATATTGTAGTTCTAGTGATGGTGATTAAATTGCCACAACTCGATCGTATGGGCCGTTTGTGAGATATAACTTGTCAAAACTTGGTAATTTGCGTCATTCTAGCCATTTTAGAATTTTTTACTCTTAAACTACTGACTATAGGGGAAAAGTGCATGGGTCCAAAAATGTCATTATTAGATTACTTAACAATGTTATTAGGTAAACAATGATTGTGACTTTACCTGACTTAACTGCTACTTGGAAACTTGAAGCAAGCCTACTACGAGATATTATATTGACATCGGTGTTTTGTTAAAGAACGCCCCAAAACCCTCGATGAACTTTTCGAAACTGTAACAAAATCCGAAACATTTCGCATGAAAAGCGTGCTTCGCGTAAAAATGCCGTTGGAAGAGGTTTTTATATATAAATTCATATTTTCGCTCTACGGAGCGTTTTTTATGTCAAAATCTTGGAAATTCATCAAGGAGTATAATTTTAGAAAATGTAGTAAATGTCGCTGTGCGGGGACGTAATGTCGCCCCGACCACAAAATTTAGAAAGTATAACGAAAACCGAAAACTTTGAAAATATAAAACCTTTTACAAATCCACGTTGTGCAGCACTGCAACTCATGCGTTGTGTTAAATATGAGGACAAATTATCCAGTCTCTAGTCAAAGTATTTCGAGAGTTTTAGCGAAAATAGCCCTTAGCGTCGAGGGTGCCCTATCATTTTCTAGCAGTCGATTTTGACGAGAAAATGATGGATTTTAAGCGTGTTTGCCCTAAACCGGTTCCTCGGTGATTCGGTGTCAGAAAAGTATAGTTACCATGTACTCAGATGTGCATGGGACCCTCTTGCCTGAACGTATGAATTTATAAGTGCCAGAATATAATTCAAAGTCGTTGCGATTCAAGCATTTTTAAGCTCCGAGGTGCCATCAAAATTGATATTGAACTGAAAAGTTATAAAGAGTGAATTTTTCTTGAATCTTTTTGTGTAATCGTTAGCTATAAACCGCACATTGGATGGTAGTTGGTTACATTAGGAGTCGTTCCGTTCCTCACTATACACGAGCCGGACTATAGTTTGTCAATACATTTTTCTTGAACGTTTTTGTGAAACACAATTTGTTAAAAGATTTAATATATATTTTTGAACTTTATATTGTCTTTTTCTTGTGTTTTCAAAATTCCTTTTCAGTAAATTTTAAGAAAGTGTTAGTATATATTGTGCTAGATTTATAGTGTTACGACGTCCAATTGGTACCATCTGTGAAGCAGTTAAGCAAAAACGAACCAGTAAGTATAGATTTTTGCATTCTCTGTCTGAAACAATCGTTTTGAACCCTTCTTTGTGAACGTTTAATATCCTTTTTGGAAAGTATAATAAAAGTCCTTCACATCGTTCACATTTTCAACGGTTTCACATCAAACTTTCAAGCACTCCTGGAGCGAAAACCACTCATAGGACCGTTTCGTTCCCTATATATATATATATTTTACCGAAACCTGAAGGTTGATAAAAAATTCTGAAAAAACCCGAGGCAAGATGTTTAAATCATTATGTTCTTTATACACCCACTAATCATAGCTCTGGGCATACACATCCAAAAGTTCTTGAAGCTCTTCCGGCGTAGAGGCTAAAAGTGCACAGTCATCCGCATACTGGAGATCACAAATGAATCGTGTGCGTGTCTTCGTGAAAGCTCTAAAGCGCCCTATGTTAAAGAGACCGCCATCAAAACGGTATCTGAGACCTATTCCTCTGACTGTCAGTTTGTTGTCAACAATAATTGTTAGAGCAGTGGTAAACAAATTAAAGAGTAGGGGTGCCAGGACACATCCCTGCCTAACTCCAGCCACCCACACACACACACTGGTAAACAAAAATGGTTCTAATGCTAAATAATTCAGCTTCTTGATATAATACATTAGTTGAATATATTTTTGGTCTCTTAAATTTAATTTTTAAAATTGAATTTTAAATTATCTCTAGGTAATGTAAAGAATTTTTATATAAACTACCCTATGTCGTAATGCAGTACTTAATTTTAGATTCAGCAAAAGTGCTGTAAACCATAAGCAATTTTTTTACATTAAGAATCTCTTGTAACTGGTAAAATTTGTATATTAATTTTCTTAATATTTTTGTCAGATATTCTATATGTTCTTTCCATCGTAGATATTGGTCTACCATAATTCCAAGGTATTTAGTATGGCTTATTTTAAGAATTTCGGAATCGTTGCAATTTACCAAAATTCGTTTTATGGATCTTTAGTTTGCTTGTTAAAGGTTGATCAGTAACTGTTAAAGAAAAAGTTATAAATCTAGTTGTAGATAAATTTAGACTTAGAACATTTAACCAGTTTTGAGTTTTCTTTAGACCAGCCTCCGCTTTGTTATACACAACATTCCAGATTCCAGTAGTTATCCTTAAATATCAAAACTGTATCATCTGCATAAGATATGCAGAGCCCGTTTATAGAAAGCGCCCCTAACTGGTTAATGTAAATTAAAGACAATACAGGCCCTAACAGAGTACTCTGAGGTACGCCCATGGTGACAGGTAGATTACTTAAGGTGTTATTGATTTTTACCGTTTGATATCTGTCCCTGAGGTAATTCCTGAAAAGTTGCAATGAGGAACCCTTAATCCCGATATTCTCTAGTTTTTCAAATAAAATGTTATAGTTTACAGTGTCAAACGTCTTGGCCAAGTCCAAAAAGTTACATAAACATTTTCTGTTTCTGTTTAGACTTTGAACAACATTATTAATTAATTCTAGAATAGCTTACGTTTTTTCTGAAACCAAATTTATGTGAATTAATGGGGCAGTTACATATTTATGACACTTTTTTTATTGTTGTAAACGATATATTACCTTCTGGCCCTGATGTTGTATTATTTTTTAAATTATTGATTATAACGACTGTTTCATTTTTCGTGACTGAATGCAAAAATAACAATTCTTTCACTGTTCTATTTGCGATTAAATCAGGCAGGCAATTATTTTTTCTATAGAGCTGGTAATTTTTTCACCGATAGTAAAGAAAAACTTGTTAAATTAATTGGTCTTTAATGTACCATTTTCTATTAAATTTCCTTTTTCATCAATATTATTGTAATTTACAGTTGTATCTCTGCCACGTGTTTTATAATTATTTCAGTCACTTAATTTATAAATAATAATTATTTTTTTGTAATTTTTATTAAATTATTAAGGAAATTTCGGTACTGTTTATATTCTAGTAAATTTTCATTTATTGGTTGTTGTTTCAATTTTCATTTTAGTATGTCTCTATGATTAATAGACTTTATTAAACCTTAGGTGATCCAAGATTTCAATTTTCGAGTTTTATGTATAATTGTTTTATATACTGTACTTGATTTTAAAGAATGTTCAATATTTAAAAAAAATACATTATGTCCTTCTTGTGGGTTATTGGTGTTCAACTGTTCAGTACGTCTTCTTTTTTAATTAATTTATCATATTTTGTTCATTGTTTAGCATCATCAGTTTTTGAGAATGGTTTTTTTCTTTTAAATTTAACAACATATTTCAGAAATAATCTTTATTAGCTTATATGTTTTTTTTTTAATAATTTTTACGAATTTTTAAAGTCGTTGCTACATTTTTTATTTGTCGTATATTTACATTCATTTCCGCAAATTAAAAGAATATAATAAATTAGAATCGATACTAAATTAGGGGTAAAAACAATGAAAAGAGCTCAGGTTAATTTGTGATCATTTATTGCATTTAAATACATGAAAATATGTAAATACAAGGACAATAAATTGCCGCAACTTGGACTTATAATCAGTAACACACGTTCAATTCATTAGTTTTTAGATTAAAAAATTCATAATTGCGCTTAGGAAGTTCTAAATTTAACGTTATTGAACGCAAAATTTTTGTAAAGAGATGTACTTTAGACATACGTGTGTCTTGCAGTCCAACAGTATCATTATCAGTGAAAAAGAATATAAAAAATTGAAAAAAAATAAGTCTCCATCAAAAAATTGAAAAAACACGATATTTTGGCATTTTTTTAGATTAAGTAAAAAATACCCAAAGTTTCAGTTTAATTTGTTCATCCCCTAAAGAGTTATTAATAAAAATGAAGAAATTTAGGTTAACTCATTGTTTTGCTAATTTTAAGGTTTAATTTTATGATTGAAACTTATCCAGGGTGTTAGGCAATTTTGTTACTGACAATTTGTCGTTTGTTTTAGAAAAACGGGTGTGGGAGGACGCGCGAAACATTCGGAAACCGGAAAATGCATTTTTAAATCGTCTTTAGCACATGGACACATCGATTACTAATTATTAACATACGTCTATTGTCTACCATACATTTACTTTCAACAGATCCATAATAAAATATGCCCAGTAGTGCTGTATTATTCAACTCTAATCTAGGTAACGTTAGTAATAGTAATAGTTAATTTAGTAATATTGTTTAAACGTTTTTTATTTTACTTTATTTTATTTGCAAATGAACAATAAAAAACAGACCGTTTTTATGAAATAAACGTCTATGTCTACCCCTTTACTCCACTAGTTCGCCACTGAATTATGACATTGGGGTACTTGAAAATCACAGTAATTTTGATATTTAAAAAAATTTCTTTCACCGATACCCTTGCAGCTGACGCTGCCCATCTTTGCTGTCCTCCCCATGTCGATATTCTGGAACCGCCACTGGTTAAAATTTTTAAAAATGTAGCCTACTCCCGAAATATTTCTTATTGATAATAATAATCTGGTATATTCTGGTTTTTACTGTGGGGTGGTGTACTTAAATAAATAAATATTTATTCCACTATGTTATAATTCTGGGACACCTTATTCATTTAAAGATATGTCACGTGTCATGTGTTAATGCCTAATAATAAACTACACTTTACAGCGACCGTTTGAACGCCTGTCATATTTTTTAACCTGTCTGTATTTTTCCAAACTTTACATCTTTTAAGCCATGAGGCACCACAATTAGGTCCGCTGTCCCTGGCGCGGTCGTATTCAATAATTCCAGTAAGCACGGACGTCCAGCCGCGCTCTTGACGCTCCGGCCGCCGAACACATGGCAGGCTGACGCCATCCATCCTTTCTTAGCCCGTCACATAGCACCACCGCATGCTAGTCACCGTCGTCACGCCGCATTCCCATTTCCAGCGAAAACTCCGCTCGCCCCTCGGCAACCACCCCCGGTCAGCCCCAGAGGGTGTGGGTTGGTAGTTCAAAAAGCTCTTATTGACCACCTAGCTTATTGCAGGCAGGCAAAACTTGGGTTTCAATGCGATCTTTGGTAATCATTTTACATTTGTTTGCCGAAACGAAACAAGTTGACCGTTTAAAAATACTCGTTTTAAAAGTGGTAAGAAACGGAGGATTGTCATAAAATAATATAGTCGTAATCATAAAAACTATTTACCTGCGAGCGGTGAATTGTTTAACAAGTATATGTTTAGAAGATCTGCCTGAACTTAAGACGTCTTTTGAACTTTTGCGTGAGCTATTTCTGGCTAATATCGCTAATTAACAAAGTTACATCATTAATTTTTATTAATACCAAATTAATGGTGCGTTAAAATATCCTCATTCTTATTTAACACAATTCTTAAAACGAGCCAACAGAATTCAGAATTGATTTCATTATGTAAACTAGCAAACTTAAGACAAGGTCCTATTATATTTTATATTGTAATCCTAGTTAAAATTAAGTTTCCAAAATTTTCTCCTCCTGGATTTTTCAACGCGAACGTACCACTCATTCGTCCCAAATTCACCATAAACTGTTTTATATTCTACAAAGAAACTTAAATATTCAAGTGTGCGGCAAAGCAGGGTCGGACTCATAATTTGTCATTTTTAGTGTTTGAAATAGCGTTCAAACTTGGTTTAATTCTTTGTCCATACTAATGTTAAGAAATGCCATTGTCATTAAAAGTATTGCTGATTGACACAGAATACTAAAGCATTGTTTATTTTCCATTGTAGTACAGATTCTCATTAAGGGTGTACAGAAAAGTTTCTACATGGCTCACTAATTTCCTCTTTATTAAATAACTATAAACATTTAAGTATTACACACAAACATGAATAAAGTCTGTACATTTCCTGGTGTTCTAAATAGCTACGTATTTATTATTCAAACTATACTTATATCACAGGTAAATAAATATGTTATGTGTTGTTCCTAATAGCTAAATTCGATGATTTTTCGTCTTTTATGCCAACTAAATACACGCAACTCACAATACTTCAATGGATGGATGACCGTTCCAACGAAGACCGCGTCCTCGCCTCACACATCTTCCAGCGGCTTGTGTATCAGTGTATGCGCGGAAGCTATACAACCTTAGGCGAGGGTTGTATAGGGGATATACCATCCTTCGGAGGGGATGTGAAGCCGTCGGTCCGTTGTCTATTAAATGTTAGGCAAGTAAAAGATCCCTACTCTTCTTAAGGGAAGAGGTTCGGCAAAAATTCCTGGTTGGGGGCTCGTCTACAGGCGTCGGTGTTAGGCCGACGTTAAATGAATGTATAAAATAAAAAAAAAACAATACTTCAAGTGTGTATCACCGAGGTTTTGCAAAAAGTTGTTGTAATTGGGGGACATAGGAAACATTTTCGGAAAAAGTTTATACATAAGTTTCTTTTGCACGTAGAATCAGCACCTAAAAGGGAATGCGGGTGTTTTGGGATACACGGTACAAAGTCAGGTTAATTGAAAATATTTTCAATAGTATTTTACGGTTTTTTACGTCTGCAGAAAATCAAATGTCTATACTAAGTTAGAACCTTTGGGATGATCCCAAACATCAAAACACTGCACTCGAATTTTATACTCTTGGTCCGTCTCGCCAACTATGTTGGCATCATCTGGAGATATTTAAAACTCAGTTTGTTACTACAGTGTGTACAATGTACAAATACTTTTGACGAGCAATTACTCAAACAACACCAAATCCGCGACTTGCAAATAGTTCAAACATGTCCCTCTAACGGCATCTGCCACAAACACTTTAATAAGCCTCGACTGGGAAAAGGGGACAAATAAAACCAACTAGTGGAATAATAGAGGAATAAATGCACAAAGGCAAGTTCTAATATTTTTATTATTACTTCAGCTTAAAATAAAATAGAAATGTTCATAATTATTGTACGATATTCCTATAGCTATCGATTTAATACTCAAAATAAACAAAATTCACTAAAATCCATAATGATATTTGGACAAAAGATTGCTTCTTTTTTTAGTCTCCGATAGACAATTATTTTTAATTATAAATTTTCCAGACTGTGCGCTGGAAGGTGAAACTATGTAATGGCTTGCTCGATCGCCTGACATGTCTCCTCGTAATTTTTTCATTTGGAAAAATTTACAGTTTACAGGACGGAATCGCGAATAACTAAATACTTACATGAAAGAATTACTAAGCTTTGAAGATAAATAACTTAGCAGTGCCGTTAAGAGCCACCTCAAATCTCGGGGGCAGTTAAGACCCTCTAAAAGACTACTAAAGCTAAGTGAAAAAATGTTAAGACACAAAAGTTTTAGATTTTCAAAAATCTATTACAATAAAGAAAAATTAAGTCTACAGGATTAGTCAAAAAGCTATGACAATACAAAGTTGCTTTTTCTTTAATGGAACACCCTGTATATTAATCCATATTTCAATTAATTCTTCTCGAAATTCTAAGCAAAATTCACATAGCACATCGTATACCCAAACTTAACCGTTTTCGAGATATCGAACTTAATAATAATATGACCGTATCGGTATTAAAATGGGAAATTTTGTGATATGTGAACGAAGTTCGAATCGATTTGAATTCAGAAGTTATTAACGAAAATATTTATTAAATTTGAAACGACCCCGTAAAGTCGTCAAGAAAATTCTGTACAAAGAATTGAATTGATATGAATTTGTGCCTATTGGTCTGCGGTGAACGACGTAAATGCAATTGAATCGCTTATTATTAAAAGGACCTAAGTCATTATAGGAAGTTTTGAGAAAAAGAGAAAAAATCTTCTAACCTCAAAATTTAAATGGATTTCTTAAGTATGAGCTTCTTATTACTTAATTAACTAAAGAGCAAGGAATTCTTTGATGTTTCACAGTGTTTTTGTTTTTTTATTATCAAAAAAATGTATGTCAAAAAATCTGACTTAGGCGCTACAACCTACAAAATATGTATGTATTTTAGTTTTCCTTTACTTCGCCTTTTTTCTTCCTTGGCTTTTTGTTCCGGGTGTCTATTAAATTTTGATGAAAAGGAATGTTATCTTCATCCATCCACTAGATCAGCCTCTTAAGATGTTCAATTTTCGTGTCTAATATTGGAATTTTGTCTCCACTGTACGCTTTTCGCGTACAGTGAATTTTCTTATAAATTACATAAAAATAGTTTATTCCATTAAGTTTATAGTTCATCAAGTCATCTTTGAAAGTTTTATAACAACGCCGCGTCGTTCTTTTGTCTAACAGTGGTGATCTCGAACACATGTAAAAAAATATTTAGTGTGAATAATTTTCGTGCAAGAAAGGCTGGTTTAAGTGAAGCCGAGTGTATTGAAATTTTCATGATCATAGGATATGATGATAGAAAACGAAGTTGTGATCAAGTAGTGAATATTTTTAATGAATTGCATCCTGATCAGGAACCTCTTTCTAAATCAACCGTTTCAAAAACATTGCAGTGTTTTCATGAAACTGGAAGTGTCAAAGATCGACCAAATAGTGGAAGACAAGTAAGCGTTGTAAATGAAGAAAATTATTTAAATGCATGTTAGATGTGGTGGAAAATCTAATCAATTCGACACAACAGAGCGCTTTAAATCATAACATGAGTCGATATTCCATTAAAAAAATTTGCAAACAGGAAAAATTCCATCCGTATAAAATTTATTCGTTACAAGAATTGAGTGAAGATGATTTTGATCGCAGAATCTAGTTCTGCGAAGTTATTATGGATAAATTAAACAAGAATGTCAATTTTGTCAAACACATATTGTTTTCTGACGAATCTACATTTTGTTTAAACGGGTCAGACCAAAATCCACATTGGATAGAGGAAGTTCACACCCAACAACCACATTGTCAGATTGGTGTAAAGGTAATGGACTTAAACTTAATCCTAATAAAACAGTAGCAATTTGTATAGGGAATGGTCAAATCAAAAATAATATAAATTTAAGTACCATAAACATTCTACTTGACAATGTAAATATAACGTGGACAAAATCTTCAAAGAGTTTAGGATTAATTATAGATGAATCGCTCAATTTTGAACCGCATGTAAACAAGCTGTTTGGTATATCATTTATGAAATTGAAAATGCTTAATAGACTCAAATATTCACTAAACTGTGAAACAAAATTAAAGCTAGTGCAAAGTTTAATCTATCCTGGACTAGAATATTGTTCTGCTGTTTATTATCCATACTTAACACAAATTAATAAAAACAAAATACAAAGAATACAGAACGCATGTATGAGATATGTATACTGCATACCTATCAGAGAGCATGTGACACCATATTTTAATAATGAATTTAAAATGAATAATAGATTCAAGTATTTATATTATATATTTCTATATAAAATTGTTCGCTTTAAATGTCCAGAATACTTATGTCAATCACTAATTTTAAGATCACAAATACACGATGTTAACCTAAGGACTAGAAATTACTATTCAATACCACAGCATACCACATCTAAATTCAAGAATTCATTTTCATATATGGCACCAAATCTGCTAAATACTGTTATTTCATTATTGTCATTGTCAGAAACCAGTTTTAAAAGATCAATAAAGCTACTCTTAAGAGATGAAAATAGTTCAAATCAATTATGTCACTCTGTCTAAATGTATTTTAAATATAAATATTTTATAAAATTCAGGACTATTGTAAAAACTAAATTTTACTTAACAAAATTATTTTAATGTGTAGTATGTATTTTAAATATAAATATTTTATAAAATTCAAAACTATTTTAAAACAAATTTTTACTTAACAAGATTATTTTAATGTGTGTGAATGTATAGTACCAGTTTTGGTGTCCTTTATACTCTCTTTTTCTTCTATAGCACAATCATTCATTTATATGTAGGCAAGGTGGAAGATCAATTTATTGAACTTTGTCCTTTTGTGTAATATTATACATACTTGTATTCGTATTAATTACTCAATAAACATTATTATTATTATTATTATTATTATTGGTGGACACCTCATCGTTTATAAACGGAAATTTGACCTCTCAACGATATGTATTACTTTTGCAACAGCACATTATTTAGGAGCTTAAACCATTATTCCCGAACAATAACAATCCCAATTTACCGGCAGAGCAAATATGGTTTCAACAAGATGGAGCTTCTTAATCCACATTTTGGACGTGTGGTACGGGCATATCTAGATGAAACTTTTTCTAATAAATGGATTTGATACAGTGGGTCAATTGAATGACCGCTAGGTCTCCTGATATGACCACGATTGACTATTTTCTCTGGAATCACATAAATAAATGTAGTCTACAAAAATAAGCCGCAAAATATCGAAGAAGAGAAGAGATCTTATTAGAATAAACTCACAAAAATTCTGTCTTCTTAGGAAATCTGTTTCTTTTAATCCTAGAACCATATGGAATGAAAACAGGTGAAACTTATATTTTAACAAGATTCTGTCAATTGAATCCTTGCATAGTCCCGATTCCAGAGCAGCTTGTCTTAATGACATGTAATGAAGTGCATGAAAATATCCCAGAATGACTATTTCAATGTTTTCGTCATTAACAATAGGCTTTCTTCTTTGCATTTTTGCCTTGACAGAGCCATAATTTTTAAAATTTTCCAGTATGCGTTTTACAGTGTTTCCGTTTTTCTGGATATCGAGTAGCAAATGTGCTGCAAGTTCTTGATATTACTTTATCACATTCTCCATAAATAATAAACAAATTTAAAAAGTCTTCGTGGGTGTAATTCAAACGTGCTGACATTTTTTGACATAAGATAATGACTGATTGTTTCTAATCATGGCTATTTTGATGAAATGATTACAACAATTCATGAATTTCTAATAAAATCGCAAATATTTCAAAAAGTTGTGACTTTAACCCCCACAATGCTAATATCAGAAAAAGGGGAATTCAATTTTACACAACTTGACGTAAAAAAATACAAAGTGTTCCATTTGACCTAAACAAGTTTTCGCGGTTTGAAGTTGACAAAATGTAACGCGAAAAACGGAATACTTGGTATGATATTATTGCATTTACTTTTCAGTTGTAGAACATAGTTCTCTTTGTGTTCTTTTTACGTGACAAGAAGCAAATGAGGATCTTTTACACGAAGATTATAACGGTTCTTGCAAACCGTTGCACCTGTCAAATTTTCTACAAAATGTCAAATTATTTTCGACTCAGAATTTTATGCTCTTTTCGAAAACCCTAAAATATATAGGGTGTTCCATTCGAAATAAGCAAGTTGGTATCGACTTCCGGTATAAGCGAAAGTGCCAGCTGCTTGTAATTATTTTAGCTGGATTGGCCATACCGACATTAGTAATTATCTAAATTTTCAAAATTTTCTGATGCGTACTTTTCTCTATATCGATCGATTCAATTCCCGGTGAGACACCCTGTATACTGATCCTATGTACTTAACTTTTCTTTATTGTCATAGATTTTTAAAAACCTTAAAACATTTATGTCAACATTTTTCGCTAGCTATTTTACTTTAGAAGACAATCGACCGTTTCCATACATATCAGCGACCCTGTATAAATTATTTAAAAATGTTGGCTTGAAATTGACTATTGCGAAGCGTTTGATGACTTTAATCGCCAGTTGATTAAGGACACGTTTACAATGCGTAAAAAACTGTATTGAGTTTTTTGAAAGCCACCACGGAAATTGGCAGCTGCTGGTGGGATCGTGATCATGCACATTCATGTAAAACAATACGAACTTCTTTAGTGCAGGTGTTGGTGGCCTGAAAACCGCAGAGATAACTGTGTATCGCGGGTTAATTAATTTTCACTCTTAATTATGTTCATAAAACAATCGCCAATACGCAGAGAAAAACAGTTGGTTTGATTTCGATGATATTTATGTCACTGATGGCGATATTAATTGCCGTGTACATGGTGTCCCAGTTAACGAGTTACGATCGATTTCCTCGGTAGTTTTTGAGTTAAATTTTTTGTTCAAAGTTAGTTTCGCATAGTTTTAAGTAATGGGCGAAAAAATTCCTCTTATTTTACAAATATCAATTATGAGGGTGCTCGCTAATTGGTGGTAATTCTTAAAATGGTGGATAGTATTCGTTTAATGGAATAAATTTTCTATATTGCGTTTTTCTCAAAAAAGTATTTGAAAACGAGGGCTAAAATTAGAAAATTACTGATATGGCAACATAGCAAAAGTCAAAACCAACACTGGTGTACTAACTAAACGAATATTTGTGTTTTCTTAAAACATAACATTAAACACTCGACTTTTTATTGAAAAGAAATGCACAGTAAATATGTTTAACATCACAGTAACAGGTGTTCGAAATGTCGTCCTTCTACTTGAACACACACACTCGCCATAAATAATTAACATGTGATTTTCACACACAGTAAATCCCTCCATTTTTATCTTAGACCTCGCTTATCGAAAAACTGCACTGTTCTACTGATAACGTAAATAAACTAATAATAAACACTGATCGACTAACATCGAGCGCTTACTGCGAGCGATGACAAATGTACGTGCAACGTTGCCGGCTTGTTAGTTTCATATCTTAGAAATTAACTAATTTTTTATTTCGGTTATTTGGCATATAGTCGGTTTTAAATTTGTATTCCGTGTGCAACTTTGTGAAGCAATATCATGTTATACATCAAAATTTTCGGAAAAATATGTAGATTACGAATCTCGATGGGGCGTACCTCTCAGGGCTGGCCGAAGGGAGAAAACTACCCTTAAACAAGTAAATGTTACGATAAAAAGATTATATAAAAATATTTTTAAAAAGCTTTTATTTAAATGCTCTAAAAAGTACAAAATAAATTTTGAAGTAAATCAAACCCATCATTTTGTTACATTATGTAATTTTTTAATGATACATAAGCTTGTCGCGAGCAATCTCCTTTACACAGGAAAATCTCGCGACAAACTTTTATATCATGGAAAAAATTATATAATGTAACAAAATGATGGGTTTGATTTACTTCAAAGTTTATTTTCTACTTTTTAGAGCATTAAATACAATATTTTTTTAAAAGTATTTTTGTTATATAATTTTATTTTTTACTTTTTGGTCTTTTGATATGCTGTAATCCCCAGATATCGATTTTGAGACGAATCGGATCATAAACGGTAAAGTCATCCACCAGATTGAACTAAATTTTTGACTAGAAATTCATAACCCGCGACCCCGAAAACCCCCAGATATCAATTTTGATCGATTTGGACCTAAATGCAAAAATCGCCGGCCATATTGGTGCCGCCATTTTGAATTTCTGAATTTTGACTAAAAATTCATAATCCGCGACCTAGAAAACCCCCCAGATATCGATTTTGAGTTGAATCTTAAACGGTAAAGTCATCCACCATCTTGAAGTTGCCAACCTGAACTAAATTTTTGACTAGAAATTCGTAATCGGCGAACCTGAAGACCCCCAGATATCAATTTTGATCGATTTGAACCATAAATGAAAAAAGTCGTCCTCCATATTAGCGGCGTTATTTTGAATTTCTAAATTTGACCAAGAATTCATAATTGGCGATCTCGAAAACCCTCAGATATCGATTTTGAGTCGAATCGAATCATAAACACTAGAGTCGTCCGCCATCTTGTTTTTTTCTTATATGAAAATATTGCCACCGGACTTATACACATGTGCATAATTTCAAATCTCTAGCTTAATTAAAACTAATCGAAATTTTGATTGCAAGATTTGACAAACAAACTAACTAACTGACAAACAATTGCAAGTTTATAAAAGCTTTTAAAAATAGCTGAAAATATTTTCTAAAATATATTTATTTGCTTGAATCTCAATGGCGCGTACCTCTAAGGGGTGGCTGAAGGGAGAAAATTACCCTAAAGAACCCCTATATAAAAAATATGTTACGATAACAAGAATTGTTAGAAATATTTTTTATATATTTATTATATGTTTGTACAGTTTTAACAAAACAAAATTATGTTAAAATATACAGCTTTTTTGCATTTTACAAATGGATTGAATCATTATTCGTCGTCGGAATCGCTGCCCAGTGCATCGTCAGAGTCACAATAATATGCATCTTTGAGTACAATTATTTTTTTACAAGAACATTTTATAAGATTCAGTCTTTCTTTTGTGTGCAAGGAAGAGTACACATAATGGGTTCAAATACTCCGTTGTCCAATTTCCAACCTTAATCCGTTGGTGGTGGTAAATTTGGATGAGCCTGTGTATCCCGATTCAATTCAGTACACTGATAATGGCATCTTTGTACTGCCGGTTTTAACTCTGTATATTATTAGTAGAAACTTGCCTCTGTTCAAACAATCACCATCTTAATTCTGCTAGACTTATAAACATTTTTTGAATGCTGAATATAAAGAACAGATAAAAGCCTCGATCTGCTCAAAATAAGAGTCACTTCGTGGTTTGTTTTTACCTAAAGAAGCCAATGCATGAAGCGTAGATGGAGTCCCTTCCAAAAACTAATTTTAGCTTTACCCTTAAAACCTCCTGTGACATCTGATTTTGAAAGGGCATGCAGACCTGGAAGTGCTTCAGCTTTTAGTGACTCAAGAGCATCGTAAATTGGTTGCAAATGTATTTCACGACCGCAGTAGTACAACTATGATTTGCCGTAAATCCTGATTGGTTTTGAGGTCACAGTTCATAAATTTTTAAATGATTTTTTTATTCGAATGTTTAGTATTTTCTCAAGAAGATCTTGAAGATTTTTAGAGTTACTTATTTTTGGAATCGGCAGTATGTACGCTAATTTCCACTTAGAAGGAAAGACACTAGTTTCTATGCAATAATTTATCAAGTGAGTTAGATATGGCAGAATTGTTAGAGAATAGAGTATCATGGTTACGGAGATATAATCAGACCCGCATGCTTTAGATTTTATTGATAAGAGCGTTTTATAGAGCTCTTCCTCAGTAACAGACGAAAAACGAAAACCCGCAACGTTAAGCTTTATATTATTCTTTAGAAAACACACAGTGGGTTCATCGGCAATATTTCCAGCTAGTCTAGAGGACATAAAATATTTGTTTGTATCATCAACATTACCTTAAGTAGGATATATCACATATGTTTATATAATATCGAAATGCTATGTAAACTGTATATTGTATTACTTTTGTTCCCATTCTGTATTTGGATTAACACCTGTTGAATGGTTGTGTAATAAAATAAAATAAAGATTATTATATTTTCTTACATTTCGATTTTATTAACCATCGTCAGAGAAGATTTCTAATTTAAATAAATTTACCGATTTTTGCATTTTATGTCTTTCTAGGCTAGATGTTTGAGCGAGTTGCAAGTCTATTACACAAAAATGGCGAGACTATGATCTTAACATGTTTGTAATAATGTTTCTTTAATTTTATTAAATTACGAGCGCTTTAATAAATTTGTTCCGTTTAAAAAATACCCGATCTACATCCCTGTACGGATGGATTGTTACCAAGCCAGCCGTTTACAAACAGTCTGCACTCTCAAGCCTGGTCGAAATAAATCAGTTCCTGACCTAAATGATGGCACATTTGCAAGCCTCTGAATATCACAAATCAAGGGTTTCAAGCAGTGAGGAATGACACGGTCGCTACAAGCCCATTGCACCGGAAGTGCCGCCGTTTTATCAAATGCACGAAACATTGTTTCGGTTTTTGCCTCTTACTTTGTCGTTTAATTACGCCAATTTGACGTAATTCAAATTATTTAATTTCACACTTAAACGTTAGATGTAGGTAGTGGGTATAAAAATATACATTAATTTTAGAATTTATCGCATCTTTACTAACCGTCTGATACCGTTATCACATTTTTTACATTTCGAATAAGCGAATTTTAATATGCATGAAACCATGCCGTGAATTGCTATATAATAATTGAGTCGAATTTTTTACTATAGTCATCTTGGGAAGGGAAAAGAATAATGGACCGGCCATGGGCACTATTTTTTTTCACATTCGTAGAAATTACACATTATAATTCAGCGTACAATTTAAGTTCGTTAAAATATTTTAGCCCCCCCCCTAGGGTTTCTTGGCTAATTAAAAAAAAATACAAGCAAGTGTCCAAAAACGCTTCGTTTTGGAAATACGGGGTGTTAAAATTCCTAACAAAATTTCTGTTTATATTGTCATTATTATTACATATATTTAAAACAAATTTGGTATTCAGTACATCTTTCATAGAGTTACCTTTCACAGTAAAGAATAATTTGGAACTTTATTACCACTTTTTTATGTAGGCAGAACTCCAATTTTGTAACCCATTTCCTAGTAGTACGGCAGTCCGTAACCAAAATCAACTGTTATCACCTAATGCTAATTTCGACCACCAGGCTACAGTTTAATACAATACAAAACCGATTTTCCTCTGACAGAAACTCCCATAACGCTGCAGTAGCCAGTAAAACGATTTTCCGTCTGTTAGAAACAAGACATTATTTTTTGATCCCCTAATGTCCGTTCTCGATGAATTCTTGTTATAGATGTCTTCGAAAAATTTGACTTTTTAACATTAAAAAATATATAAAAAATCAATTAATTATAGAAAAATTATACGTATACATGTTTATGTTTAGGTATAGATCAATAGAAGCACTATTTGTTATACAAATGTATATTTATTGTATTTAAATACTGTATAAAAAAAAAGGAAACATTTTACTCGAAATTGAAAAAATATATATACGTAAGCAATTATATTAATCGCCTTCGTTTTGTCTCACTTGATAAAGAATCATCAGACTGATTTCCAGTATCGCTTGAAGCACAATTATAATAAAATGCATCATCACTTTCATTTCTATCAATTTCTTTATCAATCGACCTATCAGTAAATGATAATGAAGAAGCTTTGCTAATACTGTCTCTAACTCTGTATCGGTTCCGCATGTACTTAGACATTCAGTTACAGAAAACGTTTCAGAATTATTTTGCAATTCTTCATCCAACTCCTTAATTTCTTCTGTTTCAGGTACCAAATCTTTATCTTCACAGTTAAAGCAATTTAGACCTTCGCAGTACTTACATGCTACAGTGCATTTTAATCTCAGTTTTTCACAAAAACATGATCTAGTCTTGCACTTACTACCTATTGATTTGCAACTGCATGCAATTGATTTTATAAGTGAATCTGGTAGTGGTTTAATGTTTCTCGGAAGAGTCACAGATAATAAACCACTGGAGGTCATGTGCCATCCGTAGTTGCATGGAGGCTTACTATTTTCTGGGAACAACCATTTTTGGATTTGATAATACACTCTTAAAGAATGTTGATTTGCAGTTTGTGGGGTTTACAAAAATAAATATTTCCTGATAAAGATGAAAGAAAATATGTTAATAAAACTAGCAAATCTATATCTTGACCAACAATTACATTATCGCATTCTCCATTTTTTTTTCCGAAACAGCAGTACGAATAATATTTGCATTAGCATCTTCTTTGCATATTTCATGTTCTAAATTAAATTCAGATAATAATAAAACATTTTTAAATGAAATTTATAAATTAAAATTAGTACCATGACCTTTTAATCTAGCACAACTATTATCATCAAAAAATGTCACTATATATAACCAAATGCTTAATCATTTAGAAATAATACAATTAAATATATAGAAAATATTTAATTAGAAATAAGTTTCCTACTGTCTTTCCTTTCTGTTATACCATCCCATCCGAGGTCCAGTCAGTTTGTGAATAAAAATCGTCTATACGGACCCATAGACGTACTTGTATCACTGTCAATTCCCATTTATATCGAAAAAAAATTGATAGAAAAAGAAAAAAGTTGAAAAACAAGAAAAACAATTAAAATAAAAAATTGGAAAAAAGAAAAAAAATGTATAAAAAATAGAAAAAACGATAACAAAAAAAAAGTAAAAGGACGTTTGGTGAATGGTCTTTAATTATAACCGTAGTCATTAACCCGAGGCACACACACACATATTTCATGCTCAATATTTCTATTTTTAAATTGATTACACAAAAGCGAAATAAATTGCTGCTTATTTTTACTGTGGAATAGAAACATTTTTTGGCTTATGGGAGGTGCTGTATGTATATCAATTATATTTACTTTAGTTGAAAAATTATTGTGCAACGTTCTGAATTTTTCATGCTATTACAATTAGTAGGTACATTAAAAATTATACAACAATTCATAGTGGGACAAATTATTATAACTCATGTTTAAATTATGGCGATTTATTTGATTTAAATTATTTTTCAAATGCTATTCAGTGCAGACAATTTTAAATTTCTAATCATGAAAATATTCATTCGTTTTTAATTCTTTAATTTTGTTAATACTATTTGTATTTGAACTAAATTTTTGACTAGAAATTCGTAATCGGCGAACCCGAAAACCCCCAGATATCGATTTTGATCGATTTCGACCATAAACGACAAAAGTGGTCTGCCATATTGGCGTAGCCATTTTGAATTTCTAAATTTTGACCAAGAATTCATAATTGGTGATCTCGAAAACCCTCAGATATCGATTTTGAGTCGAATCGGATCATAAACGATAAAGTCGTCCGCCATCTTGAAGCCGCCATCTTATATGAAAATGTTAAAGCTCTAGCTTAATTAGAACTAATCGAAATTTTGATCGCAAGATTTGTCCTAAACAAACTAACTAATTAACAAACAAACAAACATTGCAAGTTTAATAAAAGCTTTTAAAAAGATATTGGACCTGTTGGTTATTCTCCATGAAATTGCTTCAACTCTTTCAAACATTTTCTTTTTAAAACCAGGTAGCGGTCAGGTCCCGGATAATATTTATACGTTAAATTGCTTCAAATGTGCAAAAGTCAAGTCTGTGATTGCATTTTTACATGCTTTCACATGATCTGACACAAGTTGTTTTTTAATCAAGGTAAAAATAAGTTGATTAAATTAGAATTAGAAAAAAATTAAATTTTGTTGCATTTGGCGGAATATTTCTACGTTCAAGTTGATGTAATTGATAGAAGATTGGCGAGAATGGTTGTGAAATAGTCGCGCGTATATACAGTACAAAAAAAGACAAAGGATCTTTGAATGAAATTCGTTTCATTAATTACGAAAAGTCTACAACTAGGTCGGCTTTTAAATTGGAATCACCTCCTCCAACAGAAGGACAAATGATCCAGCATTCATTTCGCGCATATCAATAAATCCAGATGCGGTTAGGAAATGAAACAGATCCGAAACAACGGGGTTGGGAGAAGAGTCATTATGGCTTGAGGCCTATTAAGAGTGAAGAGCCTCTTGTACCGGAAAATATTTTTAAAATAATAACTTGCCGGTGTACGACAGGTTTTTTTTATACATTTATTTAACGTCGGCCTATTTCCGCTACTGAGGCCTAACACCGACGCCTGTAGACGAGCTACCCCCAACCAGGAATTTTGCCGAACCTCTTCCATTAAGAAGAGTAGGGATCTTTTACTTGCCTAACATTTAACAGACAAGGGACCGATGGCTTTACATCCCCTCCGAAGGATGGTATATCCCCTATACAACCCTCGCCTAAGGTTGTATAGCTTCCGCGCATACACTGATATACAAGCCGCTGGAAGATGTGTGAGGCGTGGACACGGTCTTCGTTGGAACGGTCACCCATCCAACTACTAACCGCGCCTTACGTTGCTTTACATCGCATATCGAAGTATGTACATAGTAAAGACGCACCTAAGCTCGCCCCGTACGACAGGTTGTTTGAGAGCATGTGGATGTGGGAAGCATGGATTACAACGTTCAAATTTGTGTACTAATTGCGAAAGGAAAAACTGTTCAAATGCAAGTGGTGCAGAATCGACTAATAGTGTATTGAATGAAAACGAGGGTATGGATGACGATCTTTCGACTGACTCATATGGAGAAATTGTTAGTAATTTAAATATCGAAAAAGATAGAAAAAATTAAGTTAATATAAATAATATTGATGATGACGATGAGCGTGAAAAGTGTGATGAATCTGAGGATGATGAGAATGAATATGTAAATACAATAAAAAGGCGTAGATTATAATATATTTATATATTGTTTAATAAAGTATGAAATAAAATTGAATTTCCAAATACTCTTCTATTTTCTCCATTTGATAAATTTGGAATGGACTCGTCGAACTAGTGCAAATCAAAACAAAAAAAAATCATCGACATCGGATGATTAGAAGCCCAGATATCAACGATTCATGCAGCGAGAAGCAAACTTTTAGTGAGCGCGAGCCCAGGAGCGCGTCTTTCCCCTCTCCTGTCCCCTCTCCAGTGACGCGCATCAACGCTATACTTTCCCTTGCATTATTATTATTAATAATAAATTAATTAATTTATTCGAAGGAAGTTGAAAATACTATCCAAGTATAATTCAACAAAACCTCTACGTACGGGTCAAATTCCATAGCTTCATATAAATAAACATAGGAGCTATGATTTTTTGAAGAAAAAAAAAGTATCTTTGCTCCAAATTAATTTGGAAAATTCTAGTTCGACGCAACATAAAGTTCAAGACGTTAGTTTTAATTTGATTCGTTTGACAATACGTTGCGTTAAAAATTCAGGGAGTAACTAAATTTGTTTATGCGGAAAATATAACACCATTTTTATAGCCATTTTAAACACTCAAAAAAGTTATTATTTGACTGGATAGCAATTACATTAATAAGTAGCAACCTTTATCTTTCAAATGAGCCATTTTTATAATCGTATGATTGAAAAATTGAACACTATTATACGTTAAAGTCATTGTAATTCTATAAACAAATTAAATTATCTCGGAAACTATTGTATATTTTTTTATCAAATTTGAAACGTAGTTTAAGCATACCACAGACTAAACTTTTAAATAGTTTACACGTGGATATTGTTTATTTTTCTATTAAGTAATAACAATCGAAAAATCATTAATTTTCAACGGTTTTTACGACTTGCGAATAAACTATTGCACCGATTTTGATAAACTATGGCTTAAAATGTTTGTATTGTCAATATCTACATCTTTTATATGAAACTTTTTTCTCGCCGAGCACTACGATCAAAATTATTAAGGACAAAACTGTTTATGACAACATTCAAGGTGCTGTTATAAACAAATGCCAACGAATTTTCATCCACAAAGTATGTACATATCACCTTTGATACTCCCTGTTTATGAATGACTTCGCAATTATCCACTCAGATTTAGGTGCTAACAAAATGCTAATACCACTGTACTAATTAGGCGATTACTCAGATGACCCGTTATTTACATCTAAAATATACTCTGCTCTAGATAAAAATGACCACTGTTTATGTCTATTTATAGATTTGGCAAAGGCATTTGATACTGTCAGCCATTGCTTACTTCTCCAGACACTAGAAGATATAGGAATCAGGAATAATTGCTTTAGTTTATTTAAATCATATCTAAGTAATAGAAAACAATATGTAAGAATTGGTAATGATATCAGCGCATCTGAGGTTATAAAATACGGTGTACCGCAGGGCACAGTATTGGGCCCCATTCTACTCATAATTTATGTGAATAGTCTCCTTTCATTAAATGGTGAAGGTGATATCATCAGTTTTGCTGACCACACTGCTATATTTTATAAAAGTGATTCATGGCAGCATTTAAAAGAAATTGTCGAGAGCGATATGGTGAATGTTAAAAGCTGGTTTCATTCAAAATTATTAACTATAAATTTTGGAAAGACCCTGTACATACCATTTACTTGTAACAAATCTATAATACCGCCTATTAATGAATTAAACATTAACAATGAAGGGGAAATGTTCAGGGTCCTATCTGCTACTAATATTAAATATTTGGGTATTTATATAGATCAGCATATGAAATGGGATATGCAAATACTATACTTAATTAAGAAGCTGCGTTATATTCTTTATAAATTTGAATACCTAAATAATTTCCTGGTTCTAAACAGCTTTTAACATTATACTATTCTCTAGTTCAAAGTCATCTTACGTATGGTATTACAGGTTGGGGGTTGGGGAGGGGTAGAAAAAACACTTTTATTTAACCTAGAGGTTCTCCAGAAAATGTTTTTAAGGATAATATTGAAGAAAACCATCACATAGCCAAGTAATTTATTATTTACTGAAAGTAAAGTCCTAGATGTCAGACAATTATTTTTTCAAAGTGTGAACATAAAGCAATATGTAAGTAAATCAACTTTACTACAAATAGACCATGATTATAACACAAGAAAATGTAGCCAAACATATATCCCACCTTTAATGAAAAAGACAATAGGATAACGAAGCTACAATTTTCTTGCCCCAAAATTCTTCAATGTACTTCCAGAACAAATAATATATGAAAGAAGTTTTAGATTGTTTAAAAATCTATTGAGAAATTTTGTTCTGGAAAAAACAAGACGTTTTATACACCTTTTAATAGATGGAAATCTGCGCAAATGACGTAGCACTATACTGTAAATTAATTGTTTGTAGTTCATGGCTTTACATCACATTATTATAAATACTTGTAAACGGTTACTCATATGTTATAACAATGTTCATAAATTCACCATTCTATTCTTAAGTTGTACAAAATCAATTCATGCTATTTCTATAAACATTATCACTATACAATTTAATTTCCAAATGTATGAGATCCTGACTGACTGTCTGCCTCTCTATCTGGAATATTTATGTGTTACCTAGCAAATTGTTTGTTTGTTATCAATGTTGTTTTAATTTGTTAATTAATATTAAGTTTTTAAGTAATGTATTTGTTTGTTATATATTAATATTATTGTTATTACTACATGTTCTATAACCCAAGCACAAGCGAAAGCTTCATGGGATCTTTTTTAATTATTTACCTGTATATTGTCATTTTACATGTTGAAGGATACGTTTCAGCCCTTTCGCGACGCTAAAAATTTCCATTGTCCTGAACTTCCTTGTTCAAAGAAATGACTATTGGCGCGGGAATTTTCCATTAGGGGATAAGTCGAAAATTTTGGTTAGGAGCTGCCGATGCCGTACTATAGTAAAATCATAAAACAAATAACATTTTGTTGACGCAGTTAATAACTAAAGAATTTCATCATCACTTCTTAAATTACGAAATGTGATTCTCAATCTGGCGCAATAAATCCTGGAGGGTTTAATATAACTACGCAATATAAGCTCTTAATCGCTTCATCATCTTGTGTCATCTCTAAATTAATTAACAGCGATAAAAGTGTAAAAATAAGCGACCCCAAATTTGCATGAATATTTAATTCAGCTTTCCGGCTCACCCTCTTTAAAGAATAACGCTTTAAAATTGCATTAAGCCGGGCAGCATGGGAGCAACAAGTGTCCATAAAAATCAGATATAGGGACGGAATTTCTAAAGAATTGTGCACCCCTGTTTGTTTTATTACTTTTATTACGCCCGACAAACTGTTGCGAGTAACAGGTGGGTAAAATAAAATAACTTCGAGGCAATCGGAAAACTGTAAAGAGCGGCAGAACTCGTTCGCTCACTATTGCTTTGCGCATTTTATCGCATTACACGGTTTTAGAGACAATTGAGTTAACACGAATTAAACTGCCCTCAGCAGATTCATTAAAACAGAATAATTCACATAGAAAGTTGCAGTTAGTTGATTACGGCACGGTCATAAACACGGCTAATTTCACCAATAAATGTTATTTCATTGGGCGAAATTGAAATTCGTCATTTTATAAACGGCTATTTAACTGAATAGCTCAATTATTCTATACTTTACCCAAAATTAAAAATGCAACGTGCAAAAGCCTTTTTAAGTTTAAATAAAGGGACGGGGACTCTAACATTTATACAGGGTGAGCCATTAATAATAGGCCATAGTTCAGGGGTAGATTCTTTGGGTCAAAATATGAAGGTATAACCAAATATGCTTTAGTAAAATGTTGCTGTGGAAAAAGATACAGGGTGTCAAATTTCAAATTATTTTTTCGTTTTTTTGCAACTCAACAGTCTCTTGACTGATCTTCGCCAAATTTGCTAGAGGAACTTTTTTTATTCTATGAAACATTAGTTTATGTATTACATCACGTTAGATCATAGAGGGCGCCGCAGGACCTGTATCTGATGATGAAATTTTTTCATATATTTTTTTAACGAAACGTTGTAGTACTTCTGACCAGAAAATCTAATGAAGGCGTCATTTCCACGTATAAAAGGTACACTCGGTAGAACTTGATAACTCTAACCGTTTTTGAGGAAAGTGCCGTTAAAAATTTCAATAATTTTTTGAAAGATAAATTCAAATTTAATTAAACAAAGTGTATTTATTGAAAAGTGTGCTTTGGTTGCGTTTTAATTCTGTCATTAACGTCATTTAATCATTTTATTTTGTTCTTGTGTTCCTTGAGCTAATTTCTTGAACTTCTTTATTTACAATGCCTAGACATAATAATTTTTCAAATAGGGAAATAAGGGATATGATAAGTGTTTACGCACAAAATAATTTTAGTGGACGTGCTGCAGGCACTCAATGCAATATCCAAATAGAATACAGTCAGACCATAAGATTTTCGAAGATCTGTTTCGTCGTTTGGGAGAAACGGGTTCATTTCTCCATAAAAACAATGTAGGATGACCGAAACGAATTACTTCAGATCAGGAATTAGAAATTTTAGTTCGTCCTAAGAGTCTTACGTAAAGAACGCTTCTACCCATATCATCTCGCTCCTGTACAAAACTTACTTCGAAGGGATCTTCCACAAGAGCTACAATTTTGTCAATTTGTTCTAAATAAACACAACAAGGATCGAAATTTTGTTAAGAACACTTTATTTACCGACGAAGTAACTTTTACTCGTCGATGCGTTTTTAACTGGAGAAATGCCCATTACTGGGAAGTAGAAAATCCTCATGCCATTAAAGAAAGGCATTTTTTAGCAATAATTTAAGAATTAACGTTTGGTGTGGTATCATCGGCGATCAATTATTGGGACCATTTGTCCTTTCTCCAAATTGAATTGGACAGTCTTATCTGTTTTTCTTCAAAATACTCTTGCTGATATATTACACGCTTTCATGCTAGACATACGGAACAGAATGTGGTTCATGCAAGATGGAGCTCCCCCTCGTCGGGTGAGGAATTATCTTAATGAGACTTTCCTACACAGATGGATCGGTCGAGGAAGTGAGTTTGCTTGGCCACCAAGGAGTCCTGATTATAATCCTCTGGATTATTTTGTGTGGGGCCATATGAAGTCCTTAGTCTATGCAAATACTATCAACTCAGGAGAAGAACTGTGGGACAAAATACAAAACGCAGTGAATTTTATTAGAGAATAGGAAAATGTATTTTTCATTGTAAGAAAATCTTTTATGAATAGAATTAGAAAAGGCATAGAAGTAGGTGGGAGACCATATCGAACATTTGTCTTTCAAAAAATTATTGAAATGTTTAACGGCACTTTCCTCGAAAACGGTTGGAGTTATCAAGTTCTACCAAGTGTATCTTTTATATGTGAAAATAACGGCCTCATCATATTTTCTGGTCAGAAGTACCACAACGTTTCATAAAAAAAGTACGAAAAAAATTCATCATCAGATACAAGTCCTGCGGCGTCAACTATGATCTAACGTGCTGTAATACATAAATTATTGTTTCTTAGAATAAAAAAAGTTGCTCTAGCAAATTTGGCGAAGATCAGTCAAGAGGCTGTTGAGTTATTGCAAAAAAACGAAAAAATAATTTACCACTTTATACCTTTAAAATCTCATCAATAAGATCACTTTATATGAAAGTGTTGTATAAAAATCTTAATTACTCTTTTACGTTAAAGTAGCATAGCTGGTTTTTATATATTGAGTTTTACACAATATTATTAAGAACCAACATTTATTATTGCCAGACGCCCACCTTGGGCCCAAAATTCAGGCTTGCTACTATAATGTAAAACATAATATTTTTAGTCGAAACTCCTCTATAAAATTCTTATTTTACTATAAGGAAGGTAAGCAGATTGCAACCAACAGCCCCTCTCCGGGTTATGTGCCCCACTGAGCGCTGAATTACAAGTTACAAGCCTGGCACGTTAAGTGTAATAATTGCATATTACCATCAAAACGCTAATGCTTCGATTGCAACAAACACCAGCCAAATCCTACTTAAAGGAGCTCTCGTGCCAGTCGTCCCACACCACTTGCAGACTGCAGTTTCGAGCTGTTGGCTCTCATCAGTGCAAGGTAGGCATGTGACGACCGAGACGAGGATCCTTGGACTATTTGATACATCTTGGTATCCTTAGGATAGCGACATGCAAAACAATCAACAGGCGCCATCTAGCGGTCCAGTGTCTGTTGCAATCGAAAAATAACTAGCCTGACTGGGCTTAGCATCGTTTAAATGTGCTTTTAGAGGGCAGGATATTAAAACATTATATTTTTAGTCGCAAACTCCTCTATAGCGCTCAGCGGGGCACATAGCCCGGAGAGTAGCTGCTGGTTGCAGTCTGGTTATGTTCCTTATAGTAAAACAAGGATTTATAGAGGAATTTGTGACTAAAAATATTATATTTTAATATTCTGCCCCCTAAAAGCACATTTGAACTATACTATATCTTAGGTACCCCAATTTTTTCTCCAGCTTTACAGTTAGGGCCCACGGAAAGCGTCTGAAAATAATAAATGTTGGTTCTTAATAATATTATGTAAAACATATATAAAAACCAGCTATGCTACTTTAACATAAAAGAGTAATTAAGATTTTTATTCACTTTCAGTACCTGTTATCTGAAAATTAAACTTTGCAGAAATGACGTAGGTCTGGAGCCTCTGGGATCTTACTCTATAAAGAAATATTCATATTAGGTATTTTAGTTGCTAATCGAGTCGAAATACATCTCGCAAAAAAATATAGTAAAAAAAAACTGTAAAGAGTTGATTCGAACCTTCAATCACACGCGTGACAATCGGGCAACACAACCAATTACCAATTAATTAACCAATTAAAATGTTTTTATTAGCTTTTACTACACCACGGACGACTTTTAATGAACTTACATACTTTTTACTATATGAACGTTAAGAATAAGATTTTTTATTTACCTTCAATACCTATTATCTGTAAAAGGCTCCGCTTTCAAGCTAGCGAGTACGCAATACGTTTTTACCTACATATTACATATATATTGTGAAAATCTTAGCTTTCCTAAAATGGCGTAGGTCTGGCGGCTCTGGGATCTTGGACTGTAGAGTTCTGAGTAAAAACCACAGCATTAGTAATAAATGTCGCCTCATCTGTGAAGAGAATATTTCTTTAAAAATTTCCGTTATTTAAATATTCTCTCTGGCAGAATAAACAGAATTCCATTCACCGTTCTAATGTGTGCATAATTTTTGGTTTAAAGGGAAGTACTCTATTTTTTTCAAACATGTGCGTATTTTTTATATACTTAAATGTAAATCCCGTGTAGCCTGCCTCACGTTAGTTGTTGGATTTTCTTGGAAATACTGTAGAATTTCTTTATCTGTCGCTCTATGTTTCTCTGCCGTGATTATTTTTTTAAAGAGATTTTACTTGTTTCATTGAATAATGCGTTTATCCTGAAGACTGTTGTATGATGGATTAGTTCACGATCTGGATTTCTTCTGTTGAATTTTTTTAGCAGCTTCCCTCGTTGATTGAGCATTATCACCAATCATACGAATAATCTGTATTCTCTCGACCAAGTTCAAATTTGCCATTTTGAAAATTATTGAGAACCGTTGATTATTTACTTTTTATTTCAGTATCTGTTCTGGACAGCTTGTTTAATAAATGATATCTGTCAACAATCTTGACTTGACAATACAACACAGTAGAAAGACAAACAAGATTTTTATAAAGCCTACTATGTAGAAAATTCACATTTTGGGTAATTGATATCGAGACATTGAATTTTGCAGAATTAAGGGTAATTATTCATTTAATTGGAAACGTGGTTGGCCAATGAGGGAAATTTTTGAATAACTTAATTTACAAATCCTCAGATAGTGAACCACTCGATGAACTTGACAGTAAATTGGGAATGATTGCCAATCATTGTAGATTTAGGATAGTATTTAAAAGCATTTTTTGCCTATCTCTCGTGGAATGGTTATTCAAAACATCGGTCTGGTAACGAGTGGATAAAATAATAATGAAAATGATTCATGAAACGTTATTCTACTCGAAGAAAATCCAACAACTAGCTTGAGGCAGACTACGAGATTCACATGTACGTAGATAATTTTCCAAACAGATAGATAAAACGATATAGTCCTTTTATTCATTGGCTGCCACGTTCGCCAAATCTAACACATTTAGATTTTTTTGTGGAGAAAGAAAAAGTTTACCGCACGAGACCACAAAATGTTGACGAATTAAGAAGGAGGAACGAGAGTGCAGGGAAATAACACTACAACAATTAACGAGGACCCGTCAAAATTTGCAAAAGTGTAATAGTGTGAAAAGGAGGTTATATTGAGAACACAAAAATTTTAAATACTTTTCTTAGATTTTTCCGTTATTCCATCCGTTTGTTTACCAAATTCCGAAATTCTCCAATCATTTTTTTATATAATATATTCATTTTTAAATTAGTGTTGACTGTTGTATTATTTTATGTTGTTCATGTTATTAAGAACACTAATTTTTCAACTTTTGTTTCATTAGATCATAACAGACTTTTATACAGGTCCAGTCGAAAATTGAAAAATTTTCAAATTTGGAGATTGAGTAACAAACACCCTATATGAGGTATGGAGCTAAAACTTTGTATAAGACTATTTGAGATAACAGTAAATCGAATGCGCTATCCACTTTTCCAATAAAAAAATCCCCAATAGTCCTTAGGGGACCTTAGTAGGCCTTGAAAATATGAAAATGAATTAAAAAATTAAATCGGGCAGCGCGTTCCAAAATAACGGGTGTTGCGGTATTAAACACACTGTACACACAGTGTATATGCATTAAACTCGCCAACTGTGACTAAAAAAGAACTACCACAAATGTCTATGACTGTTTGCCAACTAAACTGACATTATCCGGAGATAATTCAATCAGCTTTAATTACCTTGCGTAAGAAATCGATGCCGCTAAATCTTGCACAAATAAGGTGTAGACAACATTAGAACTAACATTACATTACTATCATAATGGAACGTTTTGGTTTCCAGCAAAATAGAATCATAATTATAATAATAAATTTTCTACCGCAAGCAAGGCAAGCGGAATGGATGTGTAAGAGAAAATAGTTTGTAAACGGCATTCGCTGTCTTTAGTAAAGGCAAAATAAAAAACGATAGCCCGCATGGTTATATGCAGAAAGACGAGGGCCGTTAGGCCACGTTCTAGGGGTAAGCCGGTGTTGCTGCTTCAAAGCACTGTTCGCTACGCCTATAATTATAAAAATCAATGTACCAAACGGAACTGTTTTTGTCACCGACAATTAATGGTAATGCAAGCAACAGTGGAAGCACGATATAGGGTGATTCTAAGTACAATCATACAGTCATTTGCATCTAAATGGAACATGAGGAAATAATTTTACCAGTGGGTAAATAGATGAAATGCTCAAAATTCGAGATTATATATTCTGGACGAGGATACTGAGCATTAATATTTGTATATCATGAATGAACTTTGGTGTCCTACATGGATCTATATTAAACCCCTTGTTCTTTTTAACTTATATAAACGATAATGTAATGCACATTTTCAAATTAGTAATATCTCTGTAGAAATCACCGTTGAGAGTTTGAACAATACTGTGAGTGGTAATAATATTCGGTTTTAAAGAAAGTATATATCATGTATCTAAAACATGCTCTTTTGAAACACAAATATGACACAAAGAATTTCTAAAACAAAAACTTTATAGCATCGGTATTAGGGGAAATATCTTATCTGAGGTAATGTCATATATATGGAAGGACGAGTGATGAAAGTAAAACTTAAAGGAACACAATGGGTGTTAGAGGAACTGCTTCTTGGGGTTCCCCAGGGTTCCGTTTTGCGACCATTACTGTTCATACTGTATGTTAACGAATTGCCTGGCCACATAAGCATGTAGATGACGTTACGGTAACTTTGATGACCGACACGCCTGAGTAGCTGAGTGATTGTAATACATAAATTATTGTTTCTTAGAATAAAAAAGTTGCTCTAGCAAATTTGGCGAAGATTAGTCAAGAGGCTGTTGGGTTATTGCTGAAAAACGAAAAAATTATTATAACTTTGACACACCCCGTATCTCTTCCCACAGGAACATTTTACTAAAGCATATTTGGTTATATCCTCATATTTTGGCCCAAAGATTTACCCTTGAACTATGACCTATTATTAATGGTCCACCCTGTATATTATGCATTAGCGTATTCGCACACATAACATAATTTGCTGGAGAAGCTAAACTAGCAGCGATAGTCAAAAAGAAAGAAAAAAAATTTAGAGAAAGCTGTAAAAATATGTTTAAAAATTTTTAAAAATCTGACGACTCCATACATCCAGAAATGTATATGTGTAATATATATCTATATGCATGTATATGTATACCAAGAAAAATGTGGACTTACTCTCTACATTAAAAGAAAAACACGCATAGATACGAGACACGGAGACCTACTAAGCATACTAAAATACCGTACTTCTTGTTTTAAAAGATCCTCACTTTATAATTGTATACTACTATATAATAGTTTATCAGATGAGATCAGAAATATTCGATGTTACTTATAAGTTTAAAAAGGCACCAGAAGAAATTCTACAAAAAGGAACATTCTATACTAAACGCGACTTTTTAAATACCTACGGAACGCGAGAAGAGAGTGTCCCTGTTTCTTCCTATCCTTTGGTTCTATAACTGTATAATGTTGTTTAGGTGGCGTAGGTAGTAAAATAGGATCTGGCTGTGTGGACGCTGTCCTAATGCCAAAAAAAAAAAAAAAAAACGGAACCTTCATTAGGGCTGCAAATATAATTACTACTTTGAAAGCATTTGAATTATTTCAGTGTTTCCTATTTTTACATGTTTGTAGTTACTACTTGCAAATAAAATAATTTCTTTTATTTATATATAAAATCTGTATGTATGATTGTATGCATTGTATACATTATCGTTATCATTGTCATTATCATTATCATCGTCAAGCACTTAGAGTTGCTTAAATTCCTAATATGCCCGTGAGGGTGAGCCTTGTATAGAAGGTCAAGTCCATGTCCAAAGTACTTTATTGAACTTGTCAGAATTTGCGAGAACAGGGAAATCAGTTATAGGTATTTAATGTACGTGGGCTTGTTTGATGACACCATACCGACTGGTTCGCCGGCGTTAATAATGGTATTTGTAATGCCGAAAGTTCAGGATGACAAAGTTCCCGCATAACAGTGACAGTGACAAAGAATCCAAGAATTAATATTAGACGATTAGCTTTGGACGCAGTTTCGGCAAGTTGCAGGAGCAGTTACTCTATACATACCATTTCAGCAACAAAAACTTTACGACCTCATTAAAATACCGATGCTCTCTGTACTATCTCGTTCACAAATTGACTGACTCGCTTATCTTTATAGGTTTTTAATGTGCGTCGGCTTGTTTGATGACAATATGCCGCTTGGCCCAACGGCGATAATAATTATGTCGCAATGTTTTTGTTGCGTTTTTTGAGTGCCGGCAACAGATGAACTCGGCTATATTTGACAAGTATTTTTATGTTTAGAATCTCGGCAGGATGTACTATCAATGATACTTAATAAAAGTCACAATTTAAAGAAAATCCACCAATAATGGCATCCCATTAATCCTTAAAAAATGCTCACTGAGTAGCGTGCAAAGCTGACTATCCTTTGTTAATAAAGAAAATATTTTATGTGTTTTTTATTCCATCGTAAAAAATATTTTTTCAATTTCAGCCGAGACGTTTATATTCCCCACACACGACATTCCTTCGCCAAAGCGGACAGTCCTTCGAACTAGCAACAGCGTTATGTTCGCTTTTAATAGGATTGGGTTACGACGCCTACGTCGTTTCAGGATATGCCATTCTGGACGTAACAATGCGTATAATGTCTAGGGTCGATTCGCCATATCCGCCATTCGTGGAAGAAGAAGAAGTTAAGCAGGAAGCCGTCACCGAGGAGAAATACAAGTTGAGGCCTCCGAGGGATCTAAGAAGTAAATTCTGGTTAATGATGGAACAGAGGGAAATAGATTTGGCTAGGGCTGAGGAAGAGAAGATGGCGGAATGTGAAATGCAAAAGATTTTGGTGAGAAAAATCACAAAATATATCACTTCAATTTGAGATATTGGTACAGGGTTTATGTTAAATACAAGGTTTTCCGACGCGCCACTCGCAAATGAAAGTAGGATTTATCTGAAAAATTTTATTTGGGCAGATAACTGGCCTCCTTATGAGTAGCCTCTACAATCGCAAAAAATAATAGAATAGAAATCTCATACACGCAATATCTAAATAGAAAATAGCTATTTTCTATGTATATGGTTGATCTTGTCTGGTCACATCAAGTAAACTAATAAAACATTTCTTACGGTTCCAAGTTAAGAATTGTTAAAGAGTAAAAGAATTAAAAACATAAAATCTTGCCCACCGTATGTCATAGTATATAAAAATATTCCTTTTGCTAGTTCTACTGTCAAAGAACGTCTAGCCATCTAGTAATTATATAGATACTTTCATTCTCGTCTGAAACCGTGTTTAATTTAGGTAAATTATTGTGTAATTCTTCTCCACATTAACAATAATGAAAGATAATGCAATGTGTTTAATAAAATCTGGTGAAAATAACCTCCATGTTGTGCTATCTATTACAAGAATTTGATTTTACGAACACTCGAGTTTAGCAAAACTGGACATGTTCATATAAAATGAAGTATGCCCTTTCTTATGGTCTAAGATAAAAAATATGTTTTCATTTAAAATTCTTCGTTTAGAATAATGTATTGTCTGTATGGGGTAAAAGTCATATTTTGTGCCGAGGATGTACTTGTCAAGAATAGTTGAGACGCAAAAAGTCATATTACTAATAAAATATATTAGTATTTCTTGAAACGTCGAATATTAATTAAATAAATATTATTAATTAACTCTAAAATAAAAATTCAGAATGACGAAAAATATTTTACACAGAGAATATTGCTCAATTTTCCTTATGAGTTTTCTAATTCATTCACAATTCTATATGTACGTAAAATATTTGGAGAGGTACCTACCTAATAAACTGAAGTATTTAGGTATTAGGGGTATAGCACTGGAGTTGTTTAAAAGCTACCTAAGTGAAAGGGAACAGTTTGTGAAAATTGTAATGTATGGTGTACCACAGGGAACAGTATTAGGGCCTGTACTTTTCTCACTCTATATAAACGACATACTTTTAGTACACCCGGTATTATAATCTCCTTCGCATACGATACTGTTATATTTTATGAAGCAACCTCTTAGGAAATCCTTAAAACCATTGTCGAGCATGATCTTAAACAAAAAAAAACGCATTTTATAGCTTGAAATTAACGACAAATTAAAAAAAAACATTTTACTTGCCTATAACATCTTACAATTATTGTAACCTACTAAATTTTAATAACTGGAAATAAATAATGCAAGAAAATAAAACCATTCACATTAATGCTACAGAAAAAGCAAAAATCTGGGAATTTATATAGATTGTCACCTAAATGGCAACATCAAGTGCAAAATGTAATGCAAAAAGCAAGAGGTTTGCTACATAAATTTAAACAAATTAAAGAAATATTAAAAACTCCACATTTAATTGCCATCTATAAAGCATTGGTAGAGTCAATTTTGAAATACGGGATAATATGCTGGGGAGGAGTAGGAGTAGCGTATTTAATGCCATTACAAAACTTACAAAAACGGTTTCTTAAAATTATCTACGGGAAAAATGCTCCTTATCAGACAGAATTGCTATTTCAAAACTCCGGGCTTTTTAGCATACGACAACTCTATTGTTACACCACTCTTATTTACCAGTACAATAACAAGCAAAACCATGAGTAAAAGTATAGGGCAAAGATATTATGTATAAGGTAAAAAACTTTTTTATATGTTGGATAAATGTACAAGAGATGCTAGAAATATTACAAAATTATAAGAAACGTCAAAAAATGGATCAAATTGCAGAGTCTGAATCCTATATTCTTCATTAATGTGCGTGAATTGATACAGACACTAAAACTTTGTATTAGAAGGAAAATATCATCTACATATATTTTAAGGCACCCATCAATGAGTATTATAACACTGCGTCGCAATCAAGTTTACAAAAAACTTAAGCGATCTCTCTTTTATTTGTATTCACGATATGTGCACTGTGCAGCCTATTATATATGTTTACTTAGATCTTTGATATAACTAAAATTTAAAAATTTCACATTTTCATAGCCGATATTAAAAATATTAAGTTTTCAGTAAACTAATAAGATTTTATATTCAAGTATGTTCATAAATTAGCAAATTCCATATTTTCTATAGATTGGTGGATGCGCTGGGAATAACGGGGCTACAAGACTCAACTCAGGCTTATAACTTCCACGTTTATGTACCAATTATATTCCACGGTTGTCTAAACGACGTGTCGGGAAAATATCATCTACCGTATTCAGGTTCTCTTTAAAAACTGTCTACTGCTACTCCTTGTTGCTCAAACTGAACTAGTCAGCATTTAAAAGTCATGGGCAAGCCCGCAAAGAAAAAAGTGCAAACCGTGTTTCGGACTGTTAAGTTGCAAGGATGGGCTTAACGTAGGAAAAAAAACGACACAAATGGATTATAGGCTGGAAGCCAGCTGCTTATTTGTGGCACCGCTGGAAGACCCTGCATCCCAGCCCAGAGCAACAACACAACATTGCCATGGGGGCAAATTATAGCCATCTGCGTGGAATTCCATAGCCCAAGGATTATCAGAAGATTAAAATGTTAACGCGGGAGGCGAATTATCAGTATCAGGTGGCTATAGTTAGGCTCCAATGCTGTGTTATTACTATGGAATGTAGGGTCTTCGAGCAGCGCCACAAATGAGGAGCTGGCTTCCTGTCTGTGATCCATTTGTGTCGTTTTTTTGTTGAGATTTGTTGAGCCCATCCTTTGAACTTAGCTACACCGTGCTGATGCGGACCAAAAGGTCCGAAACACGTGTCTACGGTTTGCACTTTTTTCTTTGCGGGTTTGCCCATGAGTTTTCACAGAAGTGGCATTTTAAAAGTGAATATTCTATTTAAATTTTTAGTTTTCCATTTAAATGTGTCATGTGTGCTCCAATTTATTCTAATTCGCCCGTGTAATGCTAGAAAAATCGAAATCCTTTTGAAAATACTAAATAAATTATGTAAGCAAGTAAAGTTTATCAAAATGGTTTTTGGCGTCAAAACAGGTACCGTATTGGTACTGTGATACCATTTATTGGTACTATTAATAAGGAATTTATTCGTATGACTTGTTAAAATGTGTGATAAATACAATCAAAATTACAGCTAAAAAAATTAAAATTTATTTACCGTACATAAAAGGTGGTTTTCACAGACTGTAACGACGCCGACGGTTGCGTAGACAATATTTTTTTAAATAATCCGAAACAAAAAATCTAGAGGAGTCAAATCAGGTGACCTTTGAGCCCATATGCCAGGACCATTCATCGAAATGACGTTTGCCCCAAACCTCTGTTGAAGGTATCAGTTACTATCCTTGAATTATGGGGAGGAGCGTGTCGCCTTGTTTACATTTCCTGTTCTAAATCCAAAGGTAATGCATCTAAAATGTCCTCAATCTCATTTTGCAGGAATCCCAGGTATCAGAGGGAGGAGAGTATTCTAATCAGAGGTCCCTCAAATACTATTGAACCAATGATTGTACTACCGATTATTTCAAGCTAAACATTGAGACCGAATTGATCTTGATAATTACCTTCCCTTAATAAATTTTGATTCTCTTGTGACCATTATCTCGTATTTTGTCTAATAACATCAAATTTGTGTGAATCTATCATCCGAAAATAAAAATTCTTCCCAAAAATCATTGTTTGGCCGCGCTGTAAAATTAGGTAATTGCATAGTCAATCCTAATTTCGTGATCATTTTCGTACAGATTAAAAATTTGTAATAAATCTATGTATAAAGTCGTAATTTTCACTTTATTCTGTCTAAAATTTTCTAGTTAGTATATACTCTACCAATAAGAATTTTGAAACATACAGATATGTTACAAAGTAAGATAATCCTAAATGCCACCGCAAATAAATAATATGTACAAGGCCTGCTCTTTGGTTATGCAACCAGATATACGCGGTAATGTTCAATATGTTATATAGCATTCAGTTGTAGTAGGATCAAATGCTATACTTTGTTTTTCTTGCACAGGTGCAAGAATCTCACAATGTGCTTTTCTAATCCGTTAACTTAAAATATTAATATTACGTGTTTAAATAGAATTAATAGAATTATTACGTGTTTTAATAGAATTAGGAACCATTAGTGAGTATTCTCTAACTGCAGAGGTATTTTAAATTTTTTAAACTTTTATAGTACTATAAAAGTAAGCTTAAAATATTTTAATTTATCAACGAAATATTAAAATTGGTTATAGAATGTATAATTACAACGATTTATTTCAACTAATATGTTTAGGAAGTGACTACTGCACGATCCAACCGCAAAGCAATTTTATTTTCACGCACGGTCGGACATGCGCGATTGACGTTAAAACGTATTGATATAGTAAGTAAGAAGTATGTAGGTTACTCATCAACAATCCGTGGTGTAGTTGTTTGGTTGCCGAAAAATCGGACTAAGAGAGCGTGGCAACGACACAAAACATAAACGACAGACTGACAAGCCATAGGGAGGAGGCCTGGAACGCCAAGATCGCGTCCTTGGCGAGACAGGACAACTCCTTATGGAGAATGATAAAACTATTTAAAAAACCGTTCGCGCAAATGTCGACCCTTGTCTACAACGGTGTGCCGTATTATACGGATCGTGACAAGGCCGAGATATCACTTACAAAACACTAAATTGACTTAAATTTACAACTCAATTATTATTAAGATGCAGTATTTTCCTAAAGAATGGAAAATAGCTATTATTGTACCGATTTTGAAACCGAATAAACCTCCACACAACCCTGCAAGTTATCGGTCTATAGCCCTACTATGCACAATGGCCATAGTGACCGAACGAATTACTTTAGAGCGGTTAAATAATTTTTCTAAAAAACAAAAACATCATTCCCAAAGAGTAGTTCGATTTCAGAATCGGGCACAATACTACTTTAACTATATCTAACATTGTGCAAGATGCTCTCATAGGTTTCACGAAGAAACAATGTACCACATTGCTGTTGCTCGACATCGAAAAGGCGTACGACACACTGTGGCATAACGGCCTCATCTATAAGCTTAAAGAGGTGCGCAAGATACCTTTGTACATTGTAGTCCTTATAAAAAGTTTTATTATGGACAGATATACTTCTGTAAGAATCAACAATGGGTACTCTATCTGGACTAGGATATCAACGAGAGTTCCTCAAGGAGCAATTCTCTCTCCTCTCCTATACAATTTATTCCTTTCCGATATCCCTACTTACCCGAATACCACCCTATTGCTTTATGCGGATGATGCCGTAATCTGTGGGCGGTCGTTCTATGCACAGACAGCCGCGTAGAAGATTCAGTATCATCTCGTAAAACTGACTTGACTCCTACAACACGTGCAAAATACGGATTAACGAAGACAAAACTGAGACTATTACTTTACACAGAAAATATACGAACATTAATACTATAACAAAACTTAAAATAAATAACAAAACGATTGGGGAACGAAATACGGTCAAATATCTGGGGGTAACCCTAGATAAGAGGCTGTGTTTCGGACCCCATATCACGCAAACAATAAACAAGACCTACATGATATTAAGAAAATTATACCCTCTAGCTAACAGACGAAGTAGACTGACGGTGGACAACAAGATGGCCTTATATAAGGTCATCCTGAGACCTAGTCATGGAACTTCATTTCAGACGCGCAGTGCAAAAGACTTCAGACACTACAAAACAAACTATTACGACTACTCACCAACGCCGACAGGTGCACTCCGATTGCTGTATTGCATGAAAATGTCAAAATCTCTGTGATCAGGGATGACATCAATGAAATGGCGCAAAAATTCTTCGCAGAAAAGACTCAGCAATCGGAGATGACACGAGACATCACAGACAGGAGACAACACAATGACCCACGCCACGCACACAGACTTTTACATCAGAGATTGCCAATTTATACAGAAAGACGGTAACATTAGGAACATACATATAACATTTAACATTACATAACAGACTTTTACTGACAACCTCTCACTTCCTCTCCTCTTCCTTCCCTCCTCTCTCTTTCCTTTCTGCCTTGCACTTAGTGCAACAGACATAATATTAAAAAGGAAAAAAATAATAAATAAACAGTCAAAAAAGGCTTGTAGACCTTTTTTTACCTACAAGCCTTTTTTGACCGTTTCAGAAAGTTTTCAAGTGGAAATTTCCTAACCCTAAAAAATGGAAGAAATAAAAATGATTTAAAAGTAAATTTGTTTACCCTGGATACTTTAGAGCATAAAAATTAATTTTAGATTGAAGTTTAAGGTATAAACAAGCTATATCTACAAGGATTTTTTTGAATAAGTATTTTATTTAATATTTATGTTTTAATATAGAGTGGAAAAAAAATTATAAAGCTTAATTTTCATGTGCAATTTATAAGGAATAAAAATTATAAAAATTAAAAGTAAGTAAGTATGCCATTGAAAAGCTGAATTCTTCCTCTTTAAAACGCTACCTTTGTTTTTTTTTTTTTCGTTTTTAATGAGCCGAACTAGCGAACTGTAATAATTTCTCATGCTGAGGGAAACATTTATTTAAAAAATCTCTTATACTAATTTTGTGTAAAATTTCCCGCTCTTTCGCGTGGTGCTATCCGTTTTTTTTAATTATTATTATTTTTCGAGATATAGGCAAAACACTGATTTTTTTCCGTTTCAGAGGGTTGTTTATAAGGGTTCGCGGGGTAGATTTTGGTAAACTTTTTGAGTTACTTTCTACTAGCAAAAACTAGCCTTCCATGAAAAAATTAGCGAGGTAACAATTAATTCTAACTTTTCGTCAAAATTAGTCTCTGGCATCTGGGCTATGAAGCCAATAAGTGACTAATATGTTTCTTATTGTTTCCAATATGTTACTGTAATGCGCCTTACAAAATTGACACAAATAAATCTAAATTGTGCCGAGAACCACATTTTGGTCTTCGAATATTTTAAAAATAGACTTAAAGCCCACACAATGCGTTATTCTCTAAACATTTGGCCAAACAATGGACACCGTTGGCATGCAGTGATATTATCTTCTTATAAAAATTACTTTAGACAGAAGGAATAAGTTTACACGTGTATAAGTATATGACCCAAAAAAATAAAACAACCTATTTTCTCTGTGAAGTGTGATCAGATACTCATAAAAAATAGAAGTCCTTAAAATATTGTGAAATTAGATAAAATTATTTCTAATGTATTTTGTATGTTGCAAGACACTAAACTAAGGGAATTTTTATAACATTTTTGTGTAAAAATATATGTCGTTAATTTTTAAAATAACTATTTTTCTTTAAGTTCTGTTTTTCAACATGGATGCCCATTTGAAGAAAATATGGTGGATTTGTATAATGTGTCTAAATGGAACCACAAATTCTTATTTTGGAACGAATTTGACCCAAAATCTGCCTGTATGGGCACACGACTGCATACCAGATAATAATCAGACTCAAATTTCGACTATTTTATTAAATGTGTACTAAAATGTGTCTATGCTGATATATACGACACGATTTAAAGTCTTGTGTTCAGTACTGGTACAAATAATTCGCATAATATTACTTATATGAAATAGGTTACATTTTAGACCCAATTTAGACTCCAACTTATTTACGTGAAAGGTGCCTGTTTAGGCACACACATCTGTGGGCAAATAATCATGGCCAGATGACAACGCCCACATGTTTAGGTTTTCTATAAAGGAATAAGATGTTTCCAATTCTCGATTAATCTCATCAGCGCTAGAAAGTATGTTTGAATGTTCATCTTGCTTTGCACCATAAGAATTTCCTGCATTGCTTTCATCGGTGCATTGTAGCCACAAATCACTAATGGGGCCGTCTAGATCAGAGTAAATAATAGATTTAGATGGTACTTTTAATGAAAATTTTTTGACGAAATTTAAATCCAATCAAATTCATCTATTTTTAATCACGTGTGCGAAAATAGCCAATGAAACCATATGATTATTGCGTTGTATTTCCATTATTGTCTTTTCAAATTTTTTGAATTGTCAAAATTGTCAGATTCGCGTTACGGAAATTCAGACTTTAATCATAATAATAATTGTTCCTTTAATACATAGTTTTAAATAAATAATTTAATTTAATTATTGTCAAAAATATTTCCTACCGAATACACCTCAATTCAATTCAATTCAAAACAAATTTATTAACAGTTAAAATATACGTAAAGTTTACTCCTCCGGCATCCGCTCGGAGCCACCCATGCGTCCGCATCGCGCAGCGTCGCGGGGATTGCATGATTGGAGGAGGCGAATCCGGATCGGTATGTTTGTACATTTCTATAATACGTTGTATTATAAATTTTTGAAAACTTGTCCAAAATTCAACTTTATGGAAACATGTGTTGGTGTAGACGCATTTAAGGCATTAAAAGATACGTGTGTGCCTAAAACATGAACATGTGGAGATATAAGTGTCCCCTTGGTCAAATTTCAGCAACATGATGGGTACACGATTTTTAGAGACATTTTAAATACATTTTGACCAAGGGGTGTAGACACATTGTATTAAAATTGTGTCTAATGTTTCCAAATAGGCTCAACATAGAAACATTCTGGGCACAAAAAACCAAAATGTTTCAATTTGGACGCAGTGCCTATTTTGACACAATGTTTCATTAATGTGTCGACGCATGACCCGTAAAATATTACCATTAGTGCAGACAATATATTGTGTCCTGGTCCAGGCACATTTTGCTTCTTGGTCCCTCTCCACACTTTGAAAAAATCTTTAAAAAATACACGTTAGTGACTCATTTTTTGGTAAAAAAATAGATTAGATCCGCAACAATAACATTAAACAAATGTAATTAGAAATTTGCAAAAAAAATTTAGAAAATAAAAATTTCAAATCATATGTGACCTGATATTTTTCTGTATATAAGAAGAACATACGTCTCCAATACGAATTGGAAATCAAATCTGAGAACTAAGCTTCTTCACCCATCTTTCCTTCGAACAATCAGATTATTCTCTGCAGGGAAAAACCTAGTATAAATATGTATACTTCATTTTTCTTGTAGAGAATTATTCGATTTTATCAGCTGCGACATTCCAAAAGAGCAAAATTTCTTGCTTAACTAGCAATATAGTCATATTTAATATTTTTTTTTTACATATTTAATAGAAAGAGGAAGAAAGGCCCATTGATGAACTAGAAGGCTTACGAGTTCACGCTTGGGTGTTATTACTAGCCGGAGAAAGAAACGTAGAAGACACTGTTTTCATAGAACCAAGTACTGGATTGGTTCATCCTCTGGATAGCCCATTGTACTGTGGAGTGGAAAGCGTATGGAATAATTTAAATTACTGGGTAAATAACACTCGCTCATATAAGGCAAACCAACGAATTCGAGAGGCGTTTAAAAAAAATTGTGTCCTAGACCTTGCTAGTGTCGAGAATTCATCAGTATCAATTATTACGATTATTTAATTTTGTGTCTTTTTAACAAAATGAAACTTTATGTGTACAATACATGAATAGAATTCAGAGACGGATCCATAATTTCGTCAAGGGGGAAATGGTGGCAGATGATTTTTTTTTATACCGAACGATTTAGTTTGGTATTCGCGCCCCTGTATCTTTTTTATTTCAGCAATAAACTACAACAAATCATATATTTGTAAATCGCTTGTCAAGCTCTATCAAATGATACCCTTGAATAATCTCTGTGATCACATATACCAAAGTAGCGATTGTCAACTTTTTTTTTTCAAATGGTATTCTATACTTTTTTTGTCGATTATTGTAGAGATTTTATTTCTGCATGCAACTGTGTAAAAATATACACTTCCATAAAAATAATTCGAGAAAATTAATAAAATATGCTAAAACTATAACTAGACTAAGCTAAACTAAAACTATAACTAGCATAAAGACTTTTAGTTTAAGGTACTTTAAAGCTATTAACTAACACAGGTACAAAATTTGAAAATTACAATAATAGATACGTACCAGTTCGTGAAAATAAGCCATTAGAAGTCTCGCTGACAGTTAAAGAATTTCTGCTAGCCCATTGTTGAAATTTTTCATATTCTTTCTCATACAGTGATCGGAATTTTTTTGGCAACAGTGTCTCATTTGCTTCTTGTGGCCCTTTGGACGAGAATTTGTGGAATTTCTTCGCCCTGCAAGGTTTTGTTTGTGAATCAGCTTAGTTGGCCATGGAAACAATTATTGAATCTTGACATTGTTAGTAGCGTTAAATTAAAAATACAGTTATCCGTTTTTGTTGTATGCTATAATGAAAAGTTGCAAAAAAAGGCTTAAAACAGAAAAGTTCTGTTACAGAGATGTAACATGTGTCCCCCATTTTCAAGGGCGCTGAATACGATGATATTTTTAAGGTTCCCATCCCTCAGCAACTACCCCTAAACTCGAAGGAACACCCCAATTTTGCGTTTTTTTACATCGTAGGCATGCAGATCGGTTTTTTGGGCAGAAATATCCCCAAGAAAATGAAAATGCATGAAAATTTGTTTATCCTCATTTTCGAGGGTGCTCAACACGATGTTAATATTGATTTCTCCCCCGCCTTCCACCAACCACCTCTAAAACCACCCCCTTTTCATAATTCTTGATACTGGGCATGTGGGGACTCGTTGAATCGGGGTTTTTAAGGAAATTTCGACATTGTAAAGGGAGTTGAGTGAAGATATGTGTACAATTTATTTTTTTATTTTTAAAATAGCTTATTCATATACATAATTCACATTTCTAAAGTATTGCAAATACATTCTTAATTGTAAATATTTATTATTAATCTTATACACCGGCTCAGTGGCTCAACGCTTACGTGTTAGGCTTGAAACCAAGGAGTCCCGGGTTCGAATCCTGGCTAGAGTATGGATGTTTAGTGGCATTTTTCATGTGTTACAGAGTTGGTACCAGTGGAGTAGATGAGGTTGTGTGAGAGGCAACACGGCTAGTTACTGTACCACTCCTGAGTTCGATTCTCAACTGTGGCAAATAGCAATGCATATACGCATATACAGTGTGTTTCACTTCTCGTGAAGACGCCCCTGTATCTCTTTTATTTGTGGCCGAATTCATTTCTAATTTTTATCAGATATATAACTCTATAAGGCGACTTTACATGACACATAAATATCGTCTAGATCTAAAACGCCGGCCTACTGCGACAAAAAGACAATCGCAATTTTCGAGAAATCCTAGTAGGCTTAGAAATAGACAAAAATTTTGTTAATAAAAGTTGTTCAGAATCACGGGATATGCCCCCCTATAAAATTTGGTGAAAATCGGAAAACTTAAAAAAAAAAAAGTTTGTTTCACTTCTCGTGAAGACACCCCTGTATCTCCTTTATTTGTGGCCGAATTTCAAGACTAATTCATGGAATTATACAGCTCCACAAAGCGACTTTGTCCAACACATAGAGATAACTTTTTCCAACAAATGAAAGTCATGCACAATTATTATTAAAATTATTTATTAAATAAAAGATGAAGTAAGTGTTTACAATGAATGACTATATTATTATATTCGGCCCCTTTCTACTAACCCACCATCAAGTGTAATACACTTCTCAATCCGCTATTTGTTATTTATTACAACTCTTCGCAATTCTTGAGCTGTAACTTCTAAACACGCTTGCCTTATCCTCTCACAAAGCTGCTCCACATTTTGAGGTCTGGTCTTATAAACTTTGTTTTTAATATGACCCCAAAAATAAAAATCCATGGGAGTGAAATCAGGAGATCTGGGTGGCCAATGTATTAGAGGGCTATTTCATCCTGTCCATCTTTGGGGAAAATGTTTATTCATCCATGTTCTTATTACTACGGAATTATGGATAGATGCTCCATCGAGTTGGAAATACAATTGTTCCAAAGGAAAATCGACTATTGCATTCCACAGATCATTATTTAAAAATTGTAGCAAATGTAACGCATTTATAATTTGAAAAAAGAAGAACGGCCCTATTATTGTTTCGTTTAAAATTCCGCACCACACATTTACCTTCTGGGAATATTGCCTTTTACAATTTATTACCCAATCAGGATTTTCTACTGCCCAGTACCTAGAGTTTTGTGATGATACCACCCCGTTGGTGGAGAAAGTTGCTTCATCCGTGAAAATTATTTTCTTCAAGAAATCTCGATTGCTTAAATAATTACCTTGGATCCACAAACAATATTCCAGTCTTCTCTCTTCATCACCTTCCTCCAAAGTGTGTAAAAATTTTCGTTTAAACGGTTGTAATTTATGGCGTTTTAAACATCTCCAAATTTTTGACACCGACAAATTCAGGTCACGAGCCATATTTCTAAGGCTGGTAGTGGGATTGGTGTTAAACGCCGCTAATATAACATTATCATCTTCATGCCTTCGATTAAGATGTACTCTCGGTTTAAGCACATTACCAGTTGTATTGAACAAGTGACATATTCTTGCTATGGTACCATGGTGTATTGGTTGTCTTAGAGGATGTCTTAAATTAAATTCTTCTGCTGCTTCTCTTGAAAACCGTACATGTTCACCGACTATCTTTATTATTTGTACTTTTTCATCAGCAGTTAAAAGTATTCTAGCCATTATGAGTAAAAAAATCAAACAAGGAAACTAACAAACTCAACAATAGAAAACAATCACTTCTGTCATAAAAGTAATAATATTGACAGTTAATTTCACGGCATTCTTAACATTTAAAACAAAGAAACCGCTTCTAAATCTCTGAGCCGATAAGGAGGAAGGATATGATGGAGCGTTACTTCTCAAGAACAGTGACAACAAAAAAAACTGTATTACATTGTTAACTTGATGTGTAATAATAAGAAGTGACTCTTTTAGCGTTTTATAGAATCATGATTTTTGCTTACGACTTTCATTTGTCGGAAAAGTTATCTCTATGTGTTGGACAAAGTCGCTTTATGGAGCTGTATAACTCCATGAATTAGTCTTGAAATTCGGCCAAAAATAAAGGAGATACAGAGGTCTTCACGAGAAGTGAAACAAACATTTTTTTAATAAGTTTTCCGATTTTCACCAAATTTTATAGGGGGGCATATCTCGTGATTCTGAACAACTTTTATTAACAAAATTTTTGTCTATTTCTAAGCCTAGTACTATGATTTCTCGAAAATTGCGATTTTCTTTTTACCGCAGTAGGCCGGTGTTTTAGATCTAGACGACATTTATGTGTCATGTAAAGTCGCCTTATAGAGTTGTATATCTGATAAAAATTAGAAATGAATTCGGCCACAAATAAAGGAGATACAGGGGTGTCTTCACGAGAAGTGAAACACACTGTATATCATGTAATATATTCAATTCTCCGTAAAAGCCCCGATTCAACGAGCCCTAGATGCCCACTATCAAGAAATATGAAACGGGGGTGGTTTTTGGGAGTGGTTGGTGGAGGGTGGGGGAGAAATGAATATAACTAACGTGTTGATCATCCTCGAAAATGGGAATAAGCAAATTTCCATGCATTTTGATTTTTTTGGGGATATTTTAATATTAGGGGTTCGATTCCCGCAAGGCGAAACAATTTTTCATTAAAAAAAATTGACCCAAGAGTGGTTCAGAGTCCACATTAAACTGTAGGGCCTCGTCTCTCTTTACCTAGCACAAGATCCATGAGATCTTTCAGGGGTTACTTCGGTAACTTGAGAGGCGGTTAAGAAAATAGAAACAGAAAACATCAGTGGCGTATCCTCGATTAAATCCCTCTCTTTCGAGTCGGATTCGCCTAGGTGGTACTAGTTACATTACTTACAATGCCAAATATCAGTTATTTCCATGGCCAACTATGCTGATTCAGAGACAAAACCTTTGAATGTAGTTTTATCATATTTTATTAATTTTCTCGAAATTTTTCTTATGGATATGTATACTTTTTCTTACACAGTTGCATGCAGAAACAAAATGATCGACAAAAAAGTACCTATAGCATATACCATTTAAAAAAGCAGTTGACTATCGCTACTTTGGTATATGTGATCACAGAGATGTTTCAATAACGTCATCTGATAGAGCTTGACAAGCGATTTACAAATATATATGGTTTGTTGTAGTGTATTGTTGAAATAAAAAATATACCGAATACCAAACTGAATCACCGACATACTGACATGGCATCAAACTAGTCTAACTTTTTAAATTGTAATTCGCACAAGTAAGAGCATATGCGTAAAGTAAGTAATATAGCGTCTTTCAAAAATAGTGCACGTGTAGAGATAGCCACATAACGTGACTGGAAATGATTCGATATCAAGAAAGTACCATCATGGTGGCTTGAAGATATACACAACTAATTGTCTTGTTTTTTGAACGCCTCTTTTGATAAGATCCATTATGGACCTGGTGTACAGTGCACATTGTCCTTCCTCGAACGATTATTACTTATAAGCGAGTTACCAGTGTGTTCTAGTTGGTAATTGTGTAATATCTTTAAATATATACGAAACCGTGTATTTTTAAGGTGAACATGCAAGACTGTGCTGAAGGTATGGGCTCTTTGGAATACGAACTAACTAACACTGAAAAATGGGAACACCTATTACTTGGGGAACCATTGAAGTGGCGAAAAGAGAAACCCAAAGAGTTAGGGGAAGATGAAGAAGAAGATAACGTTGCTGTAGAAAAACATCTTGACATGCCGCTTTCTTGGAGCTTGCGTATTAATATTCCTCACGATGGTATGCGGTTACAGAGTTCAAATTAGTAGTTAATCTGAACTTTGTTGTTGTTAGATGAGTTTCATAAAACATTGTAATTTTATTTTTTAGTACTGCAAAGACGTTTTCCTGATGGAATGAAAACCACATACTACAAGCGTACTTATGTAGAAGAATACGCACCTTATGTTAGCGATGATGGTCTCATAACGCGCGTTATTAGATTTGCAGACTTTGATTGCAACGTTGCTCTTAGTCAAGAAGACAAATACGAGAACAGACACGACAAATTACAGAGAACCAACCACGATTACAAAACTAATCTTGTAACCGATTACTTCAATCCTGGAAGAGACGATAGGGTTGTCAGTAAGTAAAATAGTAAAAAATCATAGCGAGTATACTTTTATACAGGGCCGTTCTTAGGTGTACAGCCGCCTGCGTGCTGAGCAATTTTTCGCCGCCCCCCACCCTCACCTTGACAATCGGAAAAAATATTTAAATTAGCATACATAATAGTACAATAAATCTAGACCAATTTTTCACATCTTTTGGATTTTATTTCTCAGGGGATAATTTTATGATCAATCGATGTGGAAAAATGTCAGGAACAACATACTGAAATGTTTAAGACTTGGGTGTTGTAGCAATTTTGTAAATAAATAAAAACTATCAACAAATTGGCCTTACTCGACTTCAACACGGTACGACATCCATAAAATACTTGTAATAATTTAAAAAAAGATATCACGTTTTAGAGAAAGAAATTCTCTACAATTTTGATACGGGAAATAACCTCCTACGATGCTTATTTTTTTATAAATCAATTTTTGAAGATTTTTGCCAAGTTGTTTTCGTTTGGTCAGCTGACCGTTGTCGCTATGCCCTTCTTCGACGTGGCGGAATGGCGCGTGCTGCGCGCGCATCCAGAAGCGCTGAATACGCGGGAACTACAGCCCATGTCGCAAAGGGGCGTGGCAATAAAAGTCAGCTAACCAATTGAAAACAACTTGGCAAGAAAATCTTAAAAAATTGATTAAAAAAAAAATTAAGCATCGTAGAGGGGTACTTCCCGTATCAAAATTGTAGAGAATTTCTTTCTCTATAACGTGATGTATATATTTTTAATTATTAGAAGTATTTTATGGCCGTCGTTCCGCGTTAAAGTCGAGCAAGACTAATTTGTTGATAGTTTTTATTTATTTGCAAAATTGCTATAACACCCAAGTCTTAAACACTTCAGTATGTTGTGCCTGACATTTTTCTACATCGAATGATCATAAAATTATCCCCTGAGAAATAAAATCCAAACGATAGATTGATTTTATTGTACTATAAGTGCTTTATTCAAATTTGTAGTGAGAAATTCAGAATACAATTAATTTGTCGTATTAACGGATTTTATAAACACATATCGCATTCGAAATTCCTAATATAAAATTTTAGAGTGGCGCTTTACGAGCTTTTTTCGCAGCAAACTGGTCTATGACTTTGGCATAATCAGGCGTAGTTGACTTTGCGCCGCGTCGGCGTCTCTGTTCTATTTTCAACCGCAGTCGGCCGCCCCCTAAAATCGACCGCCTGCGTGCGGGCATGCACTGCACGCCTGGTAGGAACGGCCCTGCTTTTATATGTTATGGTGCCTAAAGTAATCATACCAGTCCATCGCCATTGCCATTCTTATCAAGGCCTTTCACGATTCTCGAATCTGTCAGTATCTACCAGAGTTGAGACACGTACTTTCAAAAAGTACTCCCAGTACACAGTACAAGTAGTTCAAATGTGCTTCCAGAGGGCAGAATATTAAAACATAATTTTTCAGTCGCAAATTCCTATAAAATCCTTATTTTACTATAAGGAACATAATCAGACTGCAACCAACATCTACTCCCCGGGCTATGTGCCCCATCGAGCGCTGGATTACAAGTTACAAGCCTGGCGCGTTAAGTGTAATAATTGCATATTACTAACAGAACGCTAATGCTTCGATTGCAACAAACAGCAGCCAAAAGACTGATCCTACTTAAAGGACCTCTGGTGTCATCGTCCAACACCATTTGCGGACTGCAGTTTCGAGCTGTTGGCTCTCGACACGAGGATCATTTGACTATTTGGTACATTTGCCCAGTCAGGCTATTTATTCTTCGATTTCAACAGACACTGGACCGCTAGATGGCGCCTGCTGACTATTTTGCATGTCGCTATCCTAAAGATATCGATATGTACCAAATAGTCAAATTATCCTAGTGTCGGTCGTCACATGCCTACCTTGCACTGACGAGAGCCAACAGCTCGAAACTGCAGTCTGCAAGTGGTGTGGACGACTGGCACGAGAGCTCTTTTAAGTAGGATCACTCTTTCGGCTGATGTTTGTTACAATCGAAGCATTAACGTTCTGTTGGTAATATGCAATAATTACACTTAACGCACCAGGCTTGTAACTTGTAATCCAGCGTTCGGCGAGGCACATGGCCCGGAGAGTAGCTGTTGATTGCAGTCTGGTTGCGTTCCTTATAGTAAAATAAGGATTTTATAGAGGAGTTTGCGACTGGAAAATTATGTTTGAACAGCACAAGTAGTTCAAATTTTTATTTTTACTCCCAGTGTTTAAGTAAAAATACTTTGAGAAAAAGTACTGAAAGTATTAAGTAATTTAGTTTAAATTTAAAATTTAAATAACCAGTAGAAAGTAATTACTCCGTGAAATACTCCAAGTATTTTTTTAAGTACAACGCAACAGAAATTTTACGACATAATTATATCGCCGCGGGTCATGACGCCATGCCCGTCATCAAACGACCTGACGCACATTAAAAACCTATAAAGATAAGCGAGTCAATTTGTGAACAGCAGTACAAAGAGTACCGGTATTTTAATGTTTTTGTCGCGTTTTTATTTGCCGGGAACTGTTTACTTCAACTATACTTGAAGTAATTTTTTAAATGTACTGTAGTACTTTTTTAGATATTCGATGCCAGTAATTTTTAAATTACACTGTCTTACACTGTCGAGAGGTGAGCGCACTTGCCTCTCACCCAAAAGTTCCGGGTTCGATCCCCGGTCGTGGCAGTGGAAAATACTGTGAGAGGGATTTTTTCACTATACACGGATATTGGGTGTGTGTCCCTTGTCTCTAAATGTGTAGCCCCCTCCCACACAAAGCTCTTCTAGAGCCTTCCGGGATAAAGGGGGTCGTAATTACCTGTGGTGTTATTTATTATTTATTTATAGTACTGCTTTACAAAATATTTAGTTATTAGTAGTAACCATGTTTTTCGTTTCAATTCAAATTGCATATTACTCTTTAACATTTTAAACAAATAACAATTTTTTTTTTCATTTAGCTACATATAAATAGACACAGCATAGAGGAGGAGAAAACTTTCTGCATTTGTCTTGTGTTCGCCTTTAGGTAAAATTTCTAGAAAAATAACAAAGTTAATGGAGGTAAAATCTTTTGTGAATCACATCACATCAAGCCTAAAAACCGCTGCCCAAGTAATCACTACTTCCACATCCAAATTTTGTATCCAAGTCTTATTATACACACTAAATCTCAATGTAATATTTTATTCCCTTTAATAATAAGGTGGCGGTGACAATGGGGGTGGTAGAGGGGATGTCTAATGCCAAAATAAATTTTAAAGGCTCGGTTCTCTTACTTACACTAACTAAATTCCAATTAAATTTTTTACTCTCTTTAAAAATAGGGTGGGGGTGGTAGAGGGGGTGGATAATGCCAAAAAATGTTTAGAGGCCCTTGGTTCTCTTATACACACCAAATCCCAATTTAATTTTTACTCCCTTTAATAATAGGGCGGGGGTGGTAGACGGGGTGGCTAACGCTAAAAAAAAATTTTTTGAGACGTTTCGTTCTTGTATACACACTAAATCACATTTTAATTTTTTTACTCCCTTTCATAATAGTGTGGATGTGGTATTGGAGGTGTTAGTGGAAGGTGGTTGATGACATAAAAAATTTTGAGACCTTGACTTTCATACATGCCCTAAATTGCAATTTTATGGACTCTTACCCGGTTCAATTGCTACTATATATCATAGATGTCTCCATGGTGTATAGCGACTTGCGATACTGCAAGTACCGAGAGTGGCGACCTTTTAGCCCTATATGGACGTAACCTACTGTTGTAATATATGATTTGCAGGAAACAACTACTCAACGGGCAAATACCCCGACCTGCATTGAATTATACCTTACAAATCATAAAAGATTTGTAGCCAATGTCATGTCAATGTCTAGAACTTATTAGTTTTCATCAGTATGCCATAGGGCATGGAACAAACAAACAATTGTGAGGCAATTGATCACATGAGAGGATTCACTTACCTCTCACCACTACTCCATTTACTATAGTTTCTATAAAACTAGCAGGTTGGCCACTGTCATTTGTCTGTTCCATGACTTATGGCATACTGATGAGAACTAATAAGTTCGAAACCGGTCTATGTCTGGTCAGGGAATTGACAAATGACATTGGCTACCAATCTTTCATGATTTGTAAGGTATAATTCAATGCAGGTCGGGGCATCTGCCCGCTGAGTAGTTGTTTCCTGCAAATCCTATATTACATGTCTTACCTGCTTGCTTTGGTCGTTTACCCTTATTTACCCCATTTACCCCCGAACTCTTCAACGGAATTAGATTAAAATATCTAGTTCCAGATCTCGTTATAATACATAAGTGTACCAAATGTCAACCGACCGACAGACATAATTTTTTTTCGCTCAAATTTAAAGTATCGACGTTTCATGACATTTTAAGCGTATTTCAACAAAAAAATTTTTTCTTGCGTTACTGTACTTCCACTGGACGTGGACGTAAAATAAGAGATGTGATTATTTATTATTCCTTTTTATTACTACCACGTCTAGTGGAAGTATAGGTACGCAAACAAAATATTTTTTTTGTTGAAATAGGCTTAAAATGTCATGAACGTCGAGATTTTAAATTTGAGCGAAAAAAATCTGTTTGTCTGTAACTTTTTTGTCCGCACGTTTAGTCTGGAACCGTTTATGATATTGGCTTGAAATTTGGTACACTTATGTATTCTAACGAGATCTGGAACTCGATTATATTTTGATCTAATTCCGTTGAAGGGTTCGGGGGTAAATGGTTAATAAGGGTAAATAGGCAAAGCAAGCAGGTGTCCATAAAATTGCAATTTAGCGCAAGGACGAAAATTCAAAATCTCAAAAAAATTTTTTGGTATCAGCCCACCCTCCACTATCACCCCCAATACCACCACCCCACAATAGGGTTTTCCCAGAAAAAAAAAATTATTGCTGAAATACTTAACTTCCGTAAAAAAATGATTTATGGCATATTTATTCTTATTAATTTTACTAATAGTAACAAAAAAAAAGTTTGAAAAATATTGGGTTCATTTTAAACAGCCATAAATTGGCGCGTTGTGACGTCAACACCCTGAAATCCAATCACAGAATTAACATTACAGAGATTGTCTCTGTTCAAGATTGTTTATTAATCTTGGTCTCTGTTAACATAACATAACCTCTATTTATTGACAGCACTCAGCACTTTTCTACTTTAGGTAAATTATCAGCGGCACCTTTAGCATACCCCTTTTCCACTTGACTCCATTTTGATTGTAGAATTAATAAAACATAAACCAGAAACTGATAAAATAATATTTTCACTCCAAACAATACAAACATAAAAATATAAATTTAACGTTTTAGGTTAGTCATCTGATGTGTAAGTACAAAATATTAACGTCCGACGCTTTCACGAATAACTTGTGCGGCATTTATCTGGATTCTGATTGGCAAATATATACACGTCCACTGTTTTAGACCAATCACAGTAAAAGCATTACAAATTGAAATTCTGAGAAGTTTTAGAGGAAAGCTTTCTTTAACACACAGTTAGAATCTATTAGAAACTAATTATATCCATAATCTCATTGGTTTTCCGGGTAGATACGTAATTCTGGCGCGTAAAAATGCCCGTTTTAAAAAGCAGTGAAATTATCAGCAAGTTGTTTTAACGATATTTTCTTAGAAATAATTCTTATTAGAAAAGTAAATTGTTGTAAATTAATAAAATGTTTTATTATATCATTTTCACGGCACAAATTGTTAAAATAAAATTAGTGGGAAAACCCTATTATGAAAGGGAGTAAAAAAAATAAAATGTGATTTAGTGTGTATACAAGAACGAAACGTCTCAAAAATTTTTTTTGGAATTACCCTCTACTACCCCCACCCTATTATTAAAGGGACTCTAAAAATTTTTCGGCATTAGCCTCCCTCCATTGCCATCCCCGCCCTATTATTAAAGGAAGTAAAAAATTAAATTTAAATTTGGTATGTATAAGAGAACCAAGAATATCTAAAATTATTTTGGTATTAGTCACCCCCTCTACCACCCCCACCATATTATTAAAGGGAGTATAAAATCAAATTGGGATTTAGTGTGTGTACGAGAACCAAGGGCCTTTAAAACTTATTTTGGCATTAGCCACCCCCTCTACCATCCCCATTACCACCCCCACCCTATTATTAAACAGCGTAAAATATACATTGAGATTTAGTGTGTATAAGACTTGGATACAAAATCTGGATGCGGAAGTAGTGATTCCTTGGACAGCGGTTTTTGTTGTTTGTTTTGTTGAAGTGCATTTTTGGATTAATTGGATTGTTTACAAAGTTCTAAAGCCACTTGCCACTTTATATAGCATGGTCATGATCGCATGATCATAATCCAAACCAATAAATAATGCATGACTGCATGTTTGTTATTTAACAAAATTATTCAAAGTTGACTAGGTAACCTTTTTAAATTTTATAAAAAATATTGAATATTTAAAAGTACTTGGCTACTCCAAGTACTTTTAAATATTCAATATACTTTTTATACAAGAAAGCACTTGGTGTACTTTTTAAGTAAGAAGTATTACTTATCTAGAAATACCTACAAGTATCAGTACATGGATTTGTAACGCCGCTATGTCAGTGCTGCAACTTGCACTATATATCTACTAAGCGGGTTTTTGCCTCGAGGGTCAGTTTCTGTTTAAAGTGCAGAAACACCACTTTCTCTATTAACAATATAATAAAGGCCCCAGATAGAATCAGTGAAGACGGCTTATTACCAGGGGTCGAAACGTAGGTCGTCTTTCTCAAGGAATGGACAGCTGATGATTTTATTATTTGTAACACTTTTATTATTTCCGGGCAGTACAGATTAGAGTAAAGACTCAAAATAAGGCACACAAAACAGTTTAATATTATATTGAAAATATTTACAGTTCAAAGTAAAAATAAATCAAATTACGATATGTTAGGTATTTTAAGAAATGTGTATATTTATATTTACAGAAAAACCACAAAATAATAGAGATACATTAATATAGCAAATATATTAAAATATTTAATTATCCAGGTTTGGGAAATATTCATATTTTATTTAGTTATAACTTTTCCCCTTTTTCATTTCTCTAATTAAAATTTCTACTAATATTGTTAACCAGGTACTTATACAAAGTGAAAGCAAGTAAGTAAATGGTATCATGTAAATGTGAAATAACAAATGAAATCAAATGACCAGCAAAACAAAACCAGCGGTTTGACACGTGCAACAGAAATGAAATTTGGACTAAATGACAGACAAATTATTATTAAAATTTTGAAATTTCTAACAAGAATAAAGTGACCTTCTTTATTATGAAACAGTTAAATTTGCAAACTTGACGTGGTGAACCCGGTGATGGAATGTTTAATTATTGACTAAGATGGTACGTCTCATTTGGAGTGTCCCACTTAAAGGCAGCATCCTCGACTGAGAATCTCGCGGGAAAAAAACCGGGTATAACTACTATTGTACAGAAAATGTTACTAACAAACAGGTTCAAACGTCAAGTGTTATTTTACCAGATATTAATTTGTCTTTGTTTATTTTTACAATCGTGTTTGGTATTAATTTATTACAGTTCGGCTCAGGTGGAGTGTCCCACTTAAAGGCAGCGTTCCCGACTAAAAATTTCACAGAAAAAGTAATTTATTTGCAAAATTAAATCATAATGAAATCAAATCAAAATTTCAGCGTACACCTCTGGAGTGTCCCACTTAAAGGCAGCGTCTCCTGAGGGTATTATTCACGATAAAATATGTTCCCGGATTTACTAGACACGATCGGTTTATTGAAAATTATTATAAGTTACTGAAGGCATAAGTTAACAAAATATAACAAAGCCAAATTAAAAATTATTTACAGAAAATACCGGAAAAAGTCCAAAATTACCAAGAAAATAAATATAAATTCAGGGCAGTGAAATATTACCAAAAGCCGACTGGTCAGGTCGGGAGTAGGAAATCAAAGATATCTTTAGCAGAGGGCCTAGGCAAGATTTCTCCATGCTAAGCTAGAATTCATCCTGTCGGATGCACATTGCGCGAGCATATGTGAGTCAGGCAGTCATCATCAATTGACGGTGTAGCAAAATGTTGATAACCGGTAGCGTCAATTGATATAAGCAATAAATTTTGAACAATTTAAATGACTTCAAATCAAATATTTATATGATTTCACAAAAATAACGAATTTAATAGCCCCGGTATTAATAGTTACAATTCTAACAAAGTATTATTTTTGAAGCCGGTGCATATTGAAAATTTTGGAGCGTTAATTAATTTTAATAATTGGTTCTCACAGTTTAAACTACTTGCAATCAGTTTGTAATTAAAACTTTACCTGGTACTTGAAAAGAACTGAATTTTATCGGCCCTATATTATTTATTTATCTAAATAAAATTAGTGAGTTCCAAATGGTTCCACCATGAATAGTCTTTCCCTGAAATTAAATTGCTTGAAAGCGGTTCCTTCCCAAGTTACTCAACATTATTAAAATATACCCGGTGGATAAAAAAACTATTACTTTTAATCCAAATTAAAATGAATATTTTCCAAACAAAAATGACTTCATTACAGATTTTAAAAGTTCTTACAGTAAAATACTTAAAGTAAAAATGTACTGAATACTTGGAGTACCTACGTTTTAGTACTGAGTACCTCAACTCTTGTCTCTACCAAGATGTAGACTGCTGCCCAGATATTGTACACCAGATTTCCATTTCATATTGATTTCCACCAAGATTTCCATGGATTTCTAAACTTATAATTCAGTCACTTTAGGATTTATCTTCTTTAAAAAATGCTGGTAAAATGATTCCTTTCTTGTGTATTTAATATACACAGCATATAAGAATTGTCTTCAGTACTTTGAAAAAGGAAACATATTAGGTTTCCGAAACGTCAGAGAAATACTTCATGTCACTTGAGAATCAGTCAACCTTTCGATCTATTGTTGTTTGAAAAGTCACTACATTTTTCAGAGCACGTTTACTACAGAAATCAAGATGCAATAGACGATGAGCGTACAATATTCTTTAACCACAATGCCCGATATGATGCCTTAGCAAAAATCGAATGTAAACCAGAGTTGTTGACAGAGCATTATGAAAACAGAGAAGACAAGTAAAAATCGAATTAAAATGATGTTGTCTTGTCTCTATATTTATTATTCTTTTAGGATGTACTTTAGACAAGTCACATATTATGCTAAACAGTCAGGAAGATCCGCAGAAAATTTACAGGGAAATAGAAGACCTATTCTGGTATGTATAACTGTGAAATTTAAAATACCGGGTGTAACAGGATCATGGTATACCCCCTTTTCTTCTTTAGTTTTGAAGATAATTGATTGAAATTTAGGATATACTACATACGTTTTCAATTATAGATGAAAAAAATATTCCACTCCATTGAAGGGTGAAAACAACCCCGGGGGTGATTACACAATCCTGGTCATCTACCACCTTACTCAAAGAACGCCTCCTACAAAATATTAATTTTTCTCACAAAAACAAATAAAAATTTTCCACCCCTTTGAAGGATGAAAACAACGCCGGGGGGTTGGTTACACAACCCTGATCACCTACCACCTTCCTCAAAGAAACACATAAAATATCATTTTTTTTCTCGCAAAAGCAAATATTAATTTTCCAACCCCCTACAGGGGTGAAAGTCTGGGGTAGGGGTGGCCAAATCCCTACCTCCCATCTAAAAATTTAGGAGTTGCAACTGCCACTCGAAGGGGATTGAATTTAGGGGTGAAATTTGTACGATTTCAGAATCCAAAATCGACGTGTCTCCAGATTTTTTATAAATTTATACAATAATTGAGATAGGTACTGAATTTATTCCAATTTGGCTGTACCACACTGTATATTATACTGAATCGCTAGTGCTTCCTGAAGCTTTACACGAATACATACAACCTCCATAAAATTCTTGTCTTCAGATTTATTTTTTAAATGTAGACATAAACACTAGGGTTAGGAATTCATGGCCTAAAACGAACACTAAACTTACTATATCTTGTTCGCAGCAAATTATACAAAAGTTTAACAGAAACGAAGATGTACCGTCCAACGAAGATATTGCGATGAGAATATTCGAAATAGTCGAGAGGGAAATACATCTAAAATATCATTACGGCAAAGGAAACGTAACGGCATCTACGAGGACCTTTGTAAAGCCTCCTCTGGCGGAAATGGGGGAGAGGATGGTGTTCAAGTCTGAACTGACTTACGGCTATCAGGCGGAAATTGGAGTTAAGCCACCCAGACAATTAGCTTTGTTCCTCCTACTAGAGAAACAGTTGAAAGAGGAGGAGGAAGTTCTGCTGAATATAAGGGATAGAGAAAATCAGGTAAATTGTTCTGTAGCAAACAACAAACAGTCCGTAATTTTACGAAGGTGTCGCTTAATAACGAATGTCAATTTGACTGTCAAAATAAGACGAGTCACAGTAGTCAACCGAAACTTTTAGACCTTCCCCTGACAAGGATTTCATTGACCCATGGAATCGTACGGACTTTGACTTCGGAATCTTAATTGGGGACATATGTAGGTCAGGAATCCATGAGGCGGACATCCCGGAAAGTGAGAGGAAGTCCGCCATATTTGATTTTATGCCAACTCGGATGTGCACTCTTATCTCCGCAACCGCTAATCCGATTTTGGTTTTCTTTTTTTTTTTTTAGTTCAACTACAAATTTTACGCTGAAAGATAAAAGCTCTTATGAATGTTTTCGTATCTTTTAAGATAACGGAGTTAAAACTAATACTATAATAAAGATTTAGAATTTCGTTATTTACACCCGTCCAACTTTTTTGTTTCACAATAAAAATAAAAAATTCTAAGTAAAGGATGTAGACAAATTATTTGCCTACAAAATGACGCTGCGTTTAATTCATTATCTTCAGAAATGACAAAGATATTTTCATTTAAGTTGCGCAGTGTCACATGCAGCGCTCTGCTGCCAAATTCAAAACGAATTGATCTGGCACGAAAAAGCCCCGAAACGACAGTGTTTTTTCGATTTTCTTTTCTGTGTATATAATGTAGTCGGACTCCCTCTATCATCTGGTCATGTTTGCGGGGGAAATTTACATGTTAATAAGATAATAATTAGATAATCAGTTTTTCGGACATAACTCGTTTAGTTCGATTCGGATCGAAAAAGTGTAAAATGGATAAAATGAAGGGCTCGCGAAAGCGCGTAAACTGAATTTTGACTCGTCGAAATCTGTCCTGCGGTTCTCGAGATATTGCGATTTGAAGGTACGGATTTGTATACAGATTTTTCGTTGCGGCGGGAACGTATCGAGAGCCGTTATCGCGTTTTTTTCGGGGAAGAAAGTGACTTGGCGATTTTCTTTTTTTTTCCTGATAGACACTCAGGACCTAAGCACTGTGTCCAAATTTCAAGTCGCTAGGTTTATTAGGTGGGGAGGGGGAAGGGTAAATGTAAACGAAATTAAAACTGCTGTAACTTCCATCCATCGAATGTGGATTTTCCCCTTTAATTTGAGCCCAAGTAGAATGCGATCGGATGACTAGGAGGGGAGAGGGGGGGGCCGCCTGCAAAGTTTTTGCCCTGTGGAAGGACAAGAGAAAGGACTGGCGGGTCATTTTCAAGGGCAATCAATTCTCTTTCAAGATTTTTTAACACCGAAGCTCTAACTTCATTAGGGACTGCACGCACGCGTGATACATTTATAAAAACGAGCGCGGCAATTCAGCAGAAGATGCCGGAGGAGGAGCATAGCGCTCCCACTTGTTCCCTTCTCTCTCACAAATACACGTCCCACTCCGCTCGTCCGTTTTTATAAATGTATCGCGCGCGCGTGCAGGCCCTAATGAAGTTAGAGCTTCGGGGTAAAAAAATCTTGAAAGAGAATTGATTGCCCTTGAAAATGACCCCAGCCTGAAGTCCCTAACCCTTTCCCTTGTCCTTCTACAGGGCAAAAACTTTGCAGGCTCCCCTCTCTCCTCCTAATCATCCGATCGCAATCTGGTCAGGCTCAAATCAAAGGGGAAAAAATCCACATTCGACAGCAAAAAAAATCTCCCCCACGTCTTTCCTTCCTGGCGAAAAATGACTTTCTAAAAACAATAACAACAATAAATTGGTTATTTCGCAACCATTTGTTTAATTATGGCGAAAATTAACAATACATAAGCGGAACTCAAAGTAGGTACATTAGTACACAATCTCACGTTTGCTGCGCGATTTGCGGAAAAAATTGCGGAAGTTACAGCAGTTTTAATTTCATTTACGTTCACCCTTCCCCTCCCCACCTAATCAACCTAGCGGCTTGTGTCTATCGGAGATAGAAAAAGAAAGTGGCAATGTCCAGAAAAGCTCCGGCTGCGAGTTCTTTGCGGTGTAGCGCCTTCTCGATCCTGGAAACAATCGGATGAAGGGCCGTCTCCACCGACTTCCCAGCCTGGTAAGCATGTTGTGATGGATGCAAAGGTTCCAAGGCCAATGCTCCGTCTTTAACATACCTTTCGACCAACCTCTCTAACGTTTTGAGAAGGAAGGATGTAAGGCTGATTGCTCTGTAGGATTTGGCAGTGTCGTAAGAAATGCGTCCTGCTTTTGGGATGAAAACCACTCTGACCGTTCTCCAGGGTATGGCGACATACCCTCGGGCCAGACAAGTTCTCAACAGGTGATAAATAGGACGCATGAGTATCTCCAGGCCCTCCTGAAGACGCGCGGGACGGCCGTGGGGCTGGATTTTCCTCTGTCTCCACCACAGATTCGGGGAAATGAGTTTCCAACAAGTGTTTGAGGCACTCTGCAGTGGTAACCGTAAGACTACCAGAGGGGAGCCTCAAATGTTCTATTCTTGCGGCTTGCGGGAGGTCTTCTATGCTCGCACAGAAGTCCTTCCAAGCAGTCCTTTTGCTGTCTCGAATGCCACCCCCACTCAATTATTAAAGGGAATAAAATATTACATTGAGATTTAGTATGTATTAAGCTTGGATACAAAATCTGGATTTGGAAGTAGTGATTCCTTCGGCAACGGTTTTTTTTAAAGATACGAAGTGTATACTGTAACAGCCTACGGGGAATACCACGTTAAAAAATGCACTGTTAGGCTCTAGCTCCTGAGTGGTGTGGAAACGAGTTACAAAATGAATTGATATATCGTACCCATTAAGGAAGTAGACATGTCCCTAAAAAATATAATGCTAATGTCTATGCGTTTGATAATAATAGATATTTATATGTTGAAATTACTTTGCACAATTATTTATTTTTTAATTATTACTCATTTTCTCTCTTTTATTATTTATTATTTTAATTTATTTATAAATTTATTTATTGTATATTTCGAATACCCTGCAATAAACTACAAATATATTGTTAAATACTCTATCTAGATCCCCCAAACTCCGCATCACAACTGTAAGCATCTACAACATAATCGCGTATTAATTTTTTTATCACTCAACAAAAATGCAATATATTTGACATGACAGTATCATGTTTTTAGTTAACCATACCCCATCTAGTCGTATAAACCATAAGATACGACCTTGAAATAAATCAGACATTGTGAAACGGATTTTTACAGAAAACCAGTTCTTAGCTATTATTAAACCAAAGACTGTGAAACCGGCTGTAAGTATAAGTAGGTACTATAAAATACCCATGACGATACCACGGGGTGCCATATTATAAGCCTGGAATACTAAGACATGGACTCCTTAAGTAATTTCGAAAGCCGCCGTAAAAGTGTATCGCATAGGATTTAAAGAAATTATATTGTAGGTAACTTTTTGGTTACATTTTTGGTGTCTTGAATTTTCTTTTTCTTCATAACTCATAATATTTATTTGTGATATTCTCACCAAAGAGGCATAAAAAAATGATCAGAGGTTAATATATGCATTATCAACCAGCGAATATTTGTTTCAAGATTGCAGAATTTCTGATGCAACGAGAACACGAATTGGCTTTCCCGAAACTGGACGTTTCTATATTTAACAAAGAACAGAACGTCGATTTCCGAGCGGGTATGCTGGAAAAAGAAGAGCAACAAAGGGTGTACAAAGAGAAAGAAGTGGAAGAAGAGATAGATTATCTGGCCCCGTATATAGCAAAATTGGGTAATCCGACGCGTTTAAGGTATCAGAAAGCGTTAGACCTCAAGTACACTTGTGTAAACGATTTCAGACAGTTGTTAGTGGAAAGGGCTAACGTTATCCAAAGACATTTCGACAAGGTAAGTTCACACAGGACATATTTCTTAGAAAATACCACTTATAGAAAAACGCCATGATTGAATTTTTGACACGTAAGACGTGAATAATTTTTGGGATACAGTGAAATACTTTCCACCCCTATGTGATTGTTTTTAGTGATATATCGGTAGAGAGGTATAATCGAATCCACATTTACTGGGCACTCAAAAAATGCAACAAAAACTTTACGACCTCATTATTATCACCGTTGGCCCATGCGGCATGTTGTCATCAAAGAAGCCGATGCACATTAAAAACCGGTAAGGTAAGCGAGTCAATTTGCGAAGAAATAGTACAGAGCCGAACTTAAAATTTGTATCTATTAGAATGTACACATTAATAAAATAGACGGTAACGCGCTTTTAAAATTGAACGACTGAGTGGGTGATCTAAATATTTCAAGTGCGTGTCTGAGCGCAATTACTTTTGCGACTAGTTTAACGGTATTTTAATGAGGTCGTAAGGTTTTTGTTGCGTTTTTTGAGTGCCCAGTAAATGTGTACTCGACTATATTAGTTAATTGAAATCCCCATTAATTATTTAACCAGTACTTATTTCAGGTAAAACTAAAAATAAACAAATTCTAGTTTTGCAAAATTCAGAACCTAAAGTATGCTCCCACAAAAGAGCTATATTTCTATTTTCTTCCATTCAGGCGCGATGATTGGAGAAAAAATTTGCCATCTTGTTAATAATATCCAAATAAAGAATTTACTCAAAATTTTAATACTTATGCCACTTTTTTCCATTCGAATGTACCTAATACTAAAAATATAACAATTCGATTTCAGCAAAACGAAGAAATGCATGCTAAACAACTTTGGTACGCACAAAATACTGATACAATTACACCAGAAAAGGAAACGATATATTTTGAAGAAATTAATCAGATGATTTATCACCTGCGCACTTTGGAAATTCGCTTAAACCGGCACAAAGATCTGGCTCCGTTAAGGTAGGCATTTATTTAAAATCGTTAATACAATACATGACATTGTTTTGATATTATAATATAATTACCGAAAAATCATATTGCATATAATAGCTTCTCGTCTTAAGACCAAAGTGCGTATTATATGGGCAACTTTTTTAGTTAAATAAGCTGTTATACATATATCATTAAAGTAATAAAATTTTAGCATTTAATATTTGCTAAAGGTCCTTTTATCTAATTCTTGTTGCAATAGGCCTCTAATAGATGGATCAGTAGACAGTATTACAAGTCGCCGACTTATATCTATTCCAATTTAACAAGAGTACACATGTTAAGGACTGGTTGCATTGACATGGTTAATTCTAAGTTCAGCTGAATTTAGTTTAAAATTCAAGGTTACAATAGGATTTTCCCAGAAAAAAATTATTGTTGAAATACTTAACTCACGTAAAAAAATGATTTATGGTATATTTATTATCTTATTAATTTTGCTAATAGTAACAAAAAAAAACTTGAATTTTGAAAAATATTGGGCTCATTTTAAACAGCCATAAATTGGCGCATTGTGACGTCAACACCCTGAAATCCAATCACAGAATTAACATCACAGAGGTTGTCTCTGTTCAAGATTGTTTATTAATCTTGGTCACTGTTAACATAACATAACCTCTATTTATTGACAGCACTCAGCACTTTTCTACTTTAGGTAAATTATCAGTGGCACCTTTAACATATCCCTCTTCCACTTGATTCCATTTTGATTGTAGAATTAATAAAACATAAACCGGAAACTGATAAAATAATATTTTCACTCCAAACAATACAAACATGAAAATATAAATTTAACGTTTTAGGTTAGTCATCTGATGTGTACTGTCGGTGAAGGTTAAACCTAAACTACAGTACAAAATATTAACGTCCGACGCTTTCACGAATAACTTGTGCGGCATTTATCTGAATTCTGATTGGCCAATATTTACACATCCACTGCTTTAGACCAATCACAGTACAAGCATTACAAACTGAAATTCTGAGAAGTTGTAGAGGAAAGCTTTCTTTAACACACAGTTAGAATCTATTACAAACTAATTATATCCATAATCTCATTGGTTTTCCGGGTAGATACGTAATTCTGGCGCGTAAAAATGCCCGTTTTAAAAAGCAGTGAAATTATCAGCAAGTTGTTTTAACGATATTTTCTTAGAAATAATTCTTATTAGAAAAGTAAATTGTTGTAAATTAATAAAATGTTTTATTATATCATTTTCACGACACAAATTGTTAAAATAAAATTAGTGGGAAAACCCTATTGGTTTGGATTTTAAATAACGAGGTTCACTAATGAGTCAGAAGCAAGTCTGCAGATGCTGTTTGGTTACCTATTAGTGGGTATTGATAATCACATTTAATGGTAAAAGGTTGCAAAACCTCGGACCGGTATTATAATTTTTTTAAACCCATAGCCGGGTTTACTACTTCATTTAGGGCCCGTTTATCAATACAGCGCTAACATTTACCTATAGGATAAACGTCAAACGAAATCTATCTATTGTTTTGTTTGACAGTTATCCCTTGGTTACGAGTTAACCTTGCATTGATAAACCGGCCCTTAGGAAAATTTGCCCTTCGTTAATGAAGGAAAATTACATTAGTTGTTTTTATTTTAGATTCCAGGCGCTATTAACATATTTGGGCCAACACCCCCTACTGGATGTTTTACACAAGTAAAGAACAAATTTCCTCAATGTATTTTTTTTTATTACATAATATAAAATTTGTAAATGTAAATAAAATGTATAACGAGATCTGTAATTTTCGTACTACACAAACTAATTAAAGCTTTATTTTCACAATAATAATTATAATGGAAATTAACAAAAAACATAAGAACTGTTGAAGTAGTTTCCACAAACTCCAAAACACTTGGAACTCTATATATTTGACGCACTTTCCGTCAATTACGTTGGCATAATTGAGACAAAACACCTATAACCAGTTCCTGGTGATGCCAACGTTGGCGAAACAATAATCAATTGTAGTGCGGTATAGTCCAGTGTTTCAACTCCTCTTGAGTAGTATATTATAATTTAACTTTAATAAATCTTTGACTATAAAATAAATGAGTATTACATTTTCTAGACAAATTTGTATTCATTCTGGAATGTATAACTTATACCGAATATTATTTTTAACTTGAAAATTAATAGCTAAAAGACCAAGATCCCATTTGGCCGATACAGTGACCATCCTCATCAAAGGTCGCAAGGGTGAGTCGATTTAGTTTATTGCACAGGGAAGGCAATGTGGTGCTATGCGTAGTACCCATGATAAGTGAAGCGTGATTTTCTAAAACAGAATACAGCGGAAATAATAGAAATCGCCAGATATAGATTAACGCAACTTATTTTTCTACAGACATTTTTTAAGTCACTTTCACAAAATCTTGAAAATCATGTTTTGTATGTTAAACATGGAGTAATATGGACTAAAATGGGCTTTTTTGCCATATCTCAAATTCCAAAAATTTCGCGATTTTTAATGATGATAAAAATTACTGTATTCAAAGCGTAAACTAACTTTTTAATCGGTTTAATAATCATCGACTATCGAGATATCTGAGCTACCTACCATTTTCGTTACTGGTCTGATTATCAAAGGCTGTATCAGTTTCATCATTGGACCTGGATTTGAGTTGCGTTACGAACACAGTAATGAGTGTATCCATTAAACTAGCCTGCCTAGAAAACACCTGCAAGATTTTCGATACTCTTGCGCCGTTTTCCACTACCATAAATTGAATAAATAAGCAAGGCAAGCAATTAGGATCCTCTTCTTTCGATGGCCTTGCGTATTCCCAACTGAATTCTTCGAATCTCAATCCCAGTAAGATCGACTAAAACTTCAAATATTAGAACATGAATTAATATAAGCGATTATTCAAACGTTTTGCATCGCCCTTTAATAATTCCGAAGTCAGCTTTTAACTCGGTCTGGAAACTAAAAAATTAGCAAAAGTTGAATCGACATAACAAATTGTATATATCTTTTAACATAATTTCTTGGTTCTCAAACACACAAATTTTCATAGGAATGCCCATGGCATTAAGAAATTCCATAATTATAGCAATGCGACAAAAATGAACCAAAATGATAGAGAAACACTCCTTTTCAATGGTAAAAATGCAATGGAATATAGACAAACTTTGGTTTTCATTTTAACCACATTTAATTGATAAGGATATATCCAGATCATACTGCATCGACAAGTTTAAGTTCTTTGAGTTATATTAATTTCATGGATGATATAACTCGCGCACTTGCAGACCACCTAAGCCAACTTCACATGCAACTGATTTTCATCGGCTTCCGATGTTAGCTTACTACTACTTGTTATAATTATTCCGATTTGTTTAAAACCAAGATCATATGTATTTAAAAGTTTTCGTTAGAATTTTTCAGTGTTATTAGCTGATGCAAAACTTTTGTAGGATTGTGTATGTTCACTCATATTTTGCGTCTCGAACGGCATGTGTTGGTACTACACAAGTTTCGCGCACATTAGTACCAGCTGCTACCCTAAAATGTCTAAACAGCAAGGAAATGAAGTGTTGTATCTCGACAGGTAAGAACTACCATTACGCATCGGCATTCAGCACCGTGGTTTAAAAATGATTATATCGCGTGATAAAAAATTTTCTACTAAACTACTATTGTTTGAAAACGTTTTTAATCGCCTTCTCTCTTAAATCTAGATTTGTCTGAGTCAAGGGAACGGGGCCCTACAGTTTACAGCGGGATCCGAACCACTCTCCTTGGGGATAATTTACAATTAAAACTATTTCGCAGTTTGTGGGACTCGAACACACTTCGCTAGGTATGCTCAGAGAGAAAGATAGTCGTAGTACCCACTGAGCTACTGTCGTCTGCCTTCACATTCTTGGAAGGGCAGACAGGTGCGAAGCGTAGCGGCGACTGCAGGGCCGGACGATGGCTTTGCCAAAACAATAAAAATAATAACAAGCCTAGTTCCCTTTGTTAAAAAAGAAATTAAAAAGCAATAAAATTAACAATTTCTAATAAAGGCTACAAATGCTTAAAGTTAAAATTTTACTCTCCCTCCGCTCACCATAGCATATACACAGACTTTAAACAATAGATCTGAAGAAAAACCACATAACCCAACTGAACAAAAATTCACATGCAAAAAAAAACATTTAAAATTTCTTTATGATTTGTTATTAATCAATCATGGCAACGTTAGCCCCGTAACATGGCCATGATGCTTGAATCCTCGGCATTGTTTGAACGTCCGGATTATTAACACAGATAAGTGAGATCAGTTCAGAGCAGCAGTAACAAAGGCAACCCGCTTCAAATCTAGTTCTAATATTCCAACAAGGTAGTAGTTTACTCAAGAACTGTCTTAGTACACATATTTCGAGTAAACTATAAAATACGTGTAATCCATACAAAATGTTTAACATTATTTTTAAGCATCTTTGCCACGTATTTAAAAAATTTGCATGCACAGTGATTTTTTATTTAAACTAATGGGCGCTAACTAGAGCTGCATGCGAGAGGGTTGGCCATAGGCGCCTACTGAATGGTGACAACCACGTTTTTAGCATAGAACAAATAATAAAATATAAAATAATAACAATAATGTTTATTTACCAACAGTAATAAGTAAAATAAAACAAAACAATACATAAAACAGTAGTAATGAGTAACAATATAAAAATATTAATACTAAAATTGGAAATTATAAAACAATTAATAACAAATATTTTAAACAATGTAAATAAACAACAAATAATTCCAATCATTCATTAACTTCCAGTAAATGCCATTGACTTGATGACCTGCCTTCATCTCTATACATCAACCCCATGGGAATTCCCCTCTCACGAACAAAGTGACACCTACCGGGCAATGACCTAAGTATATACCAGTGTTATTAAACTTGTGAACGGATTTCATATTTATTATCGTTCGAGAGTCCAGACACAAGAAAAGAAAGAACATAACTGTTACTTACACATTGCAGATCATCTATGATGTAAAGCCCTTTCGAGTTTATAGCTACTAATACTGGAATGTCCTGATGTGTTATTAAGGAAGTCAAACCACGGACGGGTTGCTCTACTTGACCCTCAAAATATGCCGATCTAAAAAATGGCAGTAATAGCCATCAGTAACTTTAAACATAGAGGTAAGGAAGGAATGCTTGGTTGCTTATGATGGATAATTTCCCTTGCCCTTGACGGCAGCCAAGATCGGATGTGACACGAGACGATCGTGCTGTGATTTGTTATGGTGAATGAAATAGTGGTGAGCTGTCCATCCGCCATATTGATCAACCATATTATTTAGAATTCTATACGTACTTCCGTCGCTTTTTATTTGAATTGCATTCCTTCCTTACCTATTTAGTCAAAGACCAGTAATGTCAATTTTATTGTCAAGTCTAATCTTCTATAAAGTATTGAACATTTGAGAATGATCATCCCGTAAAACTTTATTTAATCGGTTATTTTGCATTTGCGAAATTTTTCGTTTCTTTGTTTTTTGAAAAATTGCACCGACAATAGCACATCTGCACGTTTTCAAGGTTGTGGAAAGGAAAACAAGTGAGACATAACCTCACTATAGTTAGATGTTTGTTTGCAGGTAAAACAACTCAAGGTGATATTTGACATATTAAAGAACTAAAGTGTGGTTATGTGTTATTTGTGACGTCACGTGCAGATGCCCTATGGCAATGGGTAATGAATGCGTCTACACTCCAAAAACGTAACTTCCTTCCAGGCAGCCTTGATTTCGGACTTGAGGGTTGTCTACTTCATGTGGTGTGCTTAGTACTTTAAAGACCGGTCAGAGAAATTCAAAGGTACGCCGATTCACACGACTACAGGAATTTCTTTCAAGGAGTAAAAGCAGTGTACGGCCCCAGTCGGAAAAATATGTGCCCTATTAAAGATTTAAATGGAAATCTCCTCAAAGAAGACCAGGAAATAAGAGCCCGATGGAAAGAACACTACTTTAACATTCTTAACCAGCAAAGTTAAGCCGATCACGATATTATAAATCTTATCCCTCAATATGACACCTTCGAAGACTTAGATAAACCACTAACAACGGAAGAGATCTTAATCGCCATTGGGCAGCTAAAAAATAACAAATCTCCCGGCGCCGACTCACTCCCAGCTGAGATCTTTAAATCTGTGTCGTCAGAGCTCATACCCTACCTCAAAAAACTGTTTGATGTCGTGTGGGAAAGTGGTCAAGCTCCGCAGGAGTTTCGTGATACACTTTTAATCAACCTCTTCAAAAACAAAGGGCGCGCTGCGGACTGGAAATTACAGGGGTATAGCTCTCCTGGCTGTTGGAGGGAAGATACTCACTAAAGCGATGGCAAATAGGCTAACACCTGTTATGGAAAAGTTACTTCCTGAAACACAGAGTGGCTTTAGACCAAACCGAGGCACATCGGATTTAATCTTCACACTTAAACAGCTTCAAGAAAAAGCACTCGAACATCAAGGAGAAATTCACATGGCCTTCATTGATTTAACCAAGGCGTTTGACTCGGTGGACAGGGAAGTGTTCTGGAAAATTATGTTCCGCTTAGGTATCCCTAGAAAATTTGTGGAAGTATGTCGCAGTCTACATACAAACAACAACGCCCAGGTTATGTATAATAATGAGGCAACCGAACCTTTCCAAACCCTCACTGGAGTTAGGCAGGGATGTGTCCTGGCACCCCTACTCTTTAATTTGTTTACCACTGCTCTAACAATTATTGTTGACAACAAACTGACAGTCAGAGGAATAGGTCTCAGATACCGTTTTGATGGCGGTCTCTTTAACATAGGGCGCTTTAGAGCTTTCACGAAGATAACGCACACGATTCATTTGTGATCTCCAGTATGCGGATGACTGTGCACTTTTAGCCTCTACGCCGGAAGAGCTTCAAGAACTTTTAGATGTGTATGCCCAGAGCTATGATTCCTTGGGACTTAAAATCAACATTGGAAAGACTAAGATTATGTCAACTCCTCATCAAGTGAACCAAATAGACATTACACTTAACGGAAATTCTCTTGAAGTGGTGGATCAGTTCAATTACTTAGGCAACGTTGTTAATGACAAAGCAAACATGGACAGCGAGATTCGCAATAGAATTAACGCCGCATCTAGAGCACTCTGGGGACTTAGAGAGAGAGAGTATTTGACAACCACGACCTTGCTTTGTCAACGAAAATGGCTGTCTACAGAGCAGTTGTCACTCCAACACTGCTATATGGATGTGAAAGCTGGGTCACTTACCGTCGTCATGTGAAAGAATTAGAACGTTTTCAGCAAAGACACCTCAGAAGTATGATGAAAATCGGTTGGTTCCATCACATATCAAACGTGGAAGTACTCAGGAGAGCAAACAGCCTTCCAATTGAAGTGCTTATCTCAAGAGCACGCCTAAGATGGGCAGGTCACGTTCATCGTATGCATGATAACCGCCTTCCTAAATGTACACTTTATGGTGAATTGTTAAGCGGTAGAAGAAGGCGTGGCGGTCAACGAAAGAGGTTCAAAGACGCTCTCCATGAAAATCTGAAATCCTGCGGTATTGCAGACGAGCAATGGGAACAACTTGCAGCGGACAGAACCGAATGGCGAGGGGTTGTGGCCAGCTATCAAGGAAATGTTGCTGCAAGAAGGCCGAATCCAAGACCTAACCAGGTCTATGTTTGTCCTGACTGCGGTCGACATGTGCTCTCCCGAATTGGCCTCTATAGCCATAGTCGTGTGCACCGTAGATGAATGGGAATTACAATAGACTACACCTTTACTTGTTTTTTATTGTACACAATCTATCGACTGTAACATTTTTATACTCGGACTCGAGTAACGGCTAATAATAATAATACTTAACAGAAAGTGTATCTACTGAGCAACTAATAAAAGGATGATACACACATCTAAATTACTTAGATGGTTTCACCATAATTCCTTTAATTTTGGCAAAATAACACAGCGGTACAACCAACACACATTTAAATTTAACATGTCTAGTATTCGCCCTAATATACTGTTACAAGTATACTCCTGACATGTAGTATGCTTTCTCACAGTAGATACCTATGTAACTGAATCACACGATTAGAGTGATAATGCGGGGAAATGCTCAAACATGGCGTTACTGGTTTCTAGATTACTATACAGGATAGTTTTGTTCAAGAACCATAAACCAGAATACTTCAGGATCTAGTAGATTCCGAATTGCCTGTCAAGAGCTATAAAGTTCAGAGCCGGTGCACACGAGCGAGTTCGCTTTTGGAAAGTGAACTGATCCGATCAGAAAAGTAACAAAACGATCAAAGTAGTGTATTAGAGAGTGATTAAATGATGAGAAGTAGTAATTAGTGTTGTGTTAATTATTTGGTACATAAATCAATAGTTAGTGTTAGTCACTTGTGGTGCAATTTATTGAATTCAACTTTGGGATGTTTATTAAGAAACGCGTAACAGTAATTTTCTCAAATGTACAACAGGAATTTTATTTATTTTACCCGTAAAAAGGCAGAGACCAACAGAATTCGAGGTACTTCTTCATCAACTTCCTGTTAGTAGCGGAATTTGGAATTCTCTTAAACTGCTCTAGAAGTCGTACCTCCGCCGAATTTTTAGAACTAATGGGAAGCCACGTCCAAGTTGCACTTTTTCTTACATGGATAGGTAAGTATTTCATCTGTTCCTCTCTAAAATAATGTGTAGAGTGTATTTGGGGGTTGTACGGTCCCAGTTCGACTCGCGCTTGTATGCCGCCCAACATAATGTAGTGTACAACTTCACACGGATACCTTCCTTCTAATATATTATGACGAGCTTCTTCGTACAACAATTCAAGAATTTTCTGATCTCTGAAATGTCATCTGATGATGATTACGGTTAAGTTAATTATAGGTCATGGATAAGGGGCAGATTTTGGGATTTTTATTCATTAAAATGTTTAAAATAGGCCCTAAAAGATCCTAAAATTTAATAAAAGAGGCACAAGAAAATGAAAAAAAGAAACAGACATTAACGCTCCTTTCATACTGGGCGATTTAGCAGCGCACTTTAGTAGCGCGGCTGAGTCGTGCACACCATTTTTTGTACGTGATGTCACTATACCTTTACACATTAAGCGATTTATCAGCGCGATCGAGCGTGCAACAGCAGGTAGCCGCGACGACTCACCCGGCTCGTGTCTTTACATTAGAGTCGCGCGACTTAGTCGCATATCCTTTCACACAGCCGGGCTACTAATTCGCACTGCTAAGTCGCCCCCCATTTATTTACCATTTAACAAGTCTTTATTTTAGTTAGCTATATTTTGACATTTCCCTTAATATTATGTATCTCATGTATTTGATTACTTCATTTTACTATGAGTTATCCCGGCGCGTTACAAAATACCAAAAGTATCGAAACGAGTCGGCTGGCTGTTGTGCCTAGAGCATATATTAAGTGTTAGTGTTGCTCTGGTTATATTGCTACTTTTGCTCACCGAGTTGAAGCGCTTTATCAGTTTGTATTCCTGTTGGATTTTGACTTTGACTATTTAAGTTTTAACCGGCTGTTTATTACTCGTAGTACTTGCAGGAAACTGAAAACCTGCTTTAAATAATCTATGTACAATTAAAATTCATTAATACTATCTTATACTACTATATTCAAATTAAAATTGTTTTCTGTTTTGCAGGTTTTGCGTTAAGGGAAACCAATTGTCCAGTGTGAAAGGAGCGTTAACGCTAAATGCTCACTTTTGATAACAACTTCAAAAAATTTTGTTGGTGTACGAAAACCCTAAGAGATGTTCTTTCACATCGTCAGCGTCGCCTGAATATTAGTCATGAGAATCTAAAAAGACCAAATTTTTAAGAGTCCTTTTATTTAAACCTATTTATTATAAGTAAATTTAGGTACTTTACCTGCACGAAAAAAAGAGGTAGCACAAAATAAGGGTATGTTAGTTAGTAACGTGTTAAATAGCTTGGGAATGGACAAAATAATTTAACAGTTAATCTTTATACGATCATAATTGAAACGGTCAGTGTTAAAGCACAGGCCCGTGCGCACTGCACTTGATATTTTGTCCTATATATTTAGCAATGGTATCGAAATTCGAATCGTAATTGAAACTGTGCAGGCGAGTTCAAAACTGGCAATATAATCAGCCTGAATGAACCATCTACGACTGCACTGATTTAAAGATAATAAAACGGACAGGCCTATTAACATAAAGAAAATTCGTAAATCGTTTCTCAGAAGTAACGTGGACTTGTGAGATGTGTTGTCAATGTGCCAGTGCCGTGCATAAATAATATCAAGCGTAGGAGTTTAGTTAGTTATTGTTCATATTTATAAATATTTGCTACTAATAAAAGGTAAAATATTTTAGTTATTTACTAATTTATCATGCCTTTCTGGAGACCATTTGAAACAGAGGATAACATAATAACGTCCGAAAATCTTATCATTTTCTTATGACAAGCACTTCTATTTACCTCTACCCATGTACAATAAAGAGATGCCGACTTTTAGTTTTTATACGGTTCGAATTAACTTCGTATACACTTTACAGTGCTAATGAGTACTTACTTTATTTTCTCTTCCAAGTGTTGCGGAAAAAACACGTTTCTCTGGAACATTAGCTTGGGTTCGTCTCTCTGCTGTCGGTTATACGAAGCATGACTATACTGTTCAACTAGAGCCCGCCAGTATTGCCTTGTTTCATATGGTCTGTGTGAAGGCTTTAGTTGCAATTCTGCAACATCACATCATGTAGGCAAATCCATGCAAAATAGGGAAAACTAAAAGGCGTATTATTGAGAAAAATTCGGCACAAGTATTAACAGTATGCTTTAGTGTCTTGAAAATAGTTTTTTAAACATATTGTTACAATACAGGGTGTTCACTAATTGGTGGAAATCCTTTTAAATAATACTAATGCCCATAAAATGGAGTAACTTTTCTATTTAGGATTTTTGTCTACTATGCCAAATAACCGAAACTTAGTGGATTTCTAAGATATATGGGAAACTGACACACGTTGGCAACGTTCCACGTTACATTTGCCATCGCTCGCAGGAAGCGCTCGATGTTGGTCGATCAGTGTTTATTAGTTTATTTACGTTTCAATAGAGCAGCATAATTTTTCGATAAGCGAGATATTTCTTTTCTTTCCTCTCTCAATGACGTCAACAGTATATGCACTCAGTTCTATGATATACTTAATTTGGAGTTTGAATTGTGTGTACCAAAGAAATCGGCCTCGCAGAATAATAAGTCCCCCTTGGTTTAATGGTAGTATTATAAAAAAAATTAGGCTTAAGGAACGTCTCCGAAAAATGTGTTCGGAAACCGATGATCTTTTTGAGGAGTTTAAAAAGATCAGACGGGAAGTAAAGAGGGATATTAATACTGCCTACAAAAACTTTGTACAAAACACGGAAAATAATATAAAAAGCGATCCTAACAAATTCTGGGCGTTCATTAATAACAAGAAAGGTTCAACCGGTGTTTCAGATGACGGTGCTTCACTTAATAGTCCGCATGATATTTTAGATGCATTTGCCAGATTTTTTAGCCAGTCATATTCTGATTCCTCATTAGACGCCGTGAATAATTCTATTGATAACGATTGTCCAAATAATAACCCTACCGTTAATATACAGTTTTCTTCATGAGGCAAAAGTTCTCCAGGCCTTAAAACGCATTAAACCTAAAATGACTGCAGGTCCCGACTCCATACCAGCATTTTTATTGAAAGACTGCTATTATTTTTGCATATCCTCTAACCCTAATTTTAACCTTATTTTAAAAAATTGTCAATTTCCGGACTTATGGAAACTTTCCAAAGTCTGTTTATAAAAAGGGGAATAAATTAGATATTCAGAACTTCAGGCCTAATTCTGTAATCTGTAATTTTGCAAAGTTTTAGAAATCCTACTTCACGACAATATTTATTGTTCAATTAAGTCTAAGATATCTATTCACCAACATGGATTCATGAATGGGCGTTCAACGACGACTAACTCATTTTGTGTAACTCAGTATATTTCCGAATCCTTAGATGAACATCGCCAGACTGATGTCATATATACGGATTTCTCCAAAGCATTTGACAGGTTAGATCATCAGTTACTGTTAATCAAATTAGAGAAAATTGGCCGTTCAACTTCGTTCATAAATCTTTGGAAGGTTTGTTCAGCATTTCGGACTCCAAAGGGCGTTCTAAGGAAATTAAAAAGACCGAAAGGGGTAGTTATTGCTGTTTTATAAACGTCCTCTTTTCCAATTGGGGTCTGATGATAGGCACGGACCAGATCGATTTTGGAAAAAATGGTAGTACTATGTAAATCATGGATGTGAGGCAACGGATATCGATCAGGGATAGTGACTATATTAAGCTGTCGATAGTCACCGCAAGGTCGCCAATCCGTCAGATCCTTTCTTGGCAACCATGTGCAAAGGTGAAGAAACTGACGATGACGATGGTTCGCTAATTCCCAACTCAACCATGTTTGAATTCATTTTTTGCAATGTCTAATTTAATAGGGTCAAGTCTACGCGGGCGACAAAAAGGTAAATGTCCCTCTATCACTATATGGTGCTTAACAGGCAATAAATAGTTGGGAGAACTAATTAATTAGACTTGGGAATTGTAATAATAAATCCGTTAATTGATTTTCAACTGAAAATAATTTAATAGTGAGGGTGGGAGAATGGTCAATAGCACAGATAATTGATAGAGATGTTGTATCATCCACTAAACGTTTATGTTTCAAGTCTACTATCACACCAAAATGTTTTAAAAAGTCAGCGCCGAGTATAGGAACTGGTATATCAGCTATATTAAAAAAGAAAGTAAAATTACGGCGTAATCCTAAGTTGACTGTTAGCAACTTTTTGCCATAGGTAGAAATTACAGATCCGTTAGCTGTGGTGAGGATTAGATCTGGATTCTTTTTAAAATCTGTCAGATGATTCGGAATGATTGATAAGTCGGCACCGGTATATCGCAAATAAAAAGGCTGGTACAGCTGGTGATAGTAGCACACAATGTTGTTGGTAGGGTCAAAATCGACACGGTTAGGGGAGCGTGTTTGCGACCGAGGTCGATTTTGACAATCTGGGCAATGGTTGAAGGCACTTGGTGAAGTTGAGGTTGGTGTAAAAGAACTATTATCGTGAAGCGAAAAGGAAGTGCAGATACGTATGCCTCGAGTGACTACTGCTTTTGTAAAATCTGGTTTAATGTAGCCTGGAAATTTACAGTAAAGCTATTGAATTGGGAGAGCAAATCTGGCACATTAGGTGTGTTATTGATACTTTAAAACTAGATGAACTACTAGCGTTCGCAGGTAGGTTAAAATTAGACTAATCATGTGACGGAAGGTTGAGTTGAGACATGATTTCAGGTCTCGTGGTCCAGAACGGGGGAAAACCGAGCTGTGGTCGTAGCGTAATGGTGCGGAAGTTGTGGTTGCGTATCAACCACAGGTGGAGGCAAGTCTGCGGCTTGATCGAGCATATTATGATAAAAATAAAAAAGAAATGCGAGAAAACGAGAAAAAAATATGAACAAATAAACAAGCCAAGAGAGAATTTATAGGACGGATTGACTCTTTGGCTTATGATATATGGCAGGGAGAATATAAATGTCGTACTCGCCTACCAATAATTTTGATAAAAAAAAAAGGTCTGGAAACAGGGACCGGAACTGACTGGTCGGGACAGCCGAACTGGGCAGCCTACAGGGTCCGAAGGAGGACCAGTCGGGGTTGAAGGGGCAGGGTTCTGGGGAAAACAGAAACAGGGAACCTAGAAGTGGAAGGTTGGGGCAGGTTCTATCGCAGGCCAATCTACGGAGCGTCGGGAATGGAAGGCTGGTGCAGGTCGGAGCGTCGGGGGTCACCAATTTATAGCGTTAAACTATACTGGCAGGAAACAAATCGATGAAGGACAGCACTCCCTTTAAATTTCTTACAGGTTTTCGAGTCTTGCGTGTCTGGAGCGAAGGCATCTTTAGAATTGCGTATTAAATACCACAATAATCATTTTAATTTTGCTATTTGGGGTTAATTACTATCCCAGGCTGCGGAAAGACCAATAAAGGTTGTATTCTTAATATTAGTACGCTCACAACGTCCCCGCATCTGGAGATCTCCAATGAGGTGGTTCTTCTTAGATAAAAATGGAAGGATCTACTGTGTGTGAATACCCCGACATATTAATTATTTATGGTGAAGCCAGGACAAATAGCTCTCGTGCAAAGGAACGGTTTTTACAGTGAGGTTAAATATAGTTGTAAAATGTTTTTCAGAATGGATAAGTCTATTATCTAATCACATATTTACTGTGCATTACTTTTAAATAAAAAGTTGAATGTTTAATGTTATGTTTTAAAAAAACACAAATATTCATTTAGACAGTACAACAGTGTTGGCTTTGACTTTTGAATTTTAGCTCTCGTTTCCAAGTGCATTTTTGAGAAAAATGCAATATAGAAAAGTTATTCCATTAAACGAATACTATCAACCATTATAAGAACTACCACCAATTAACGAACACCCTGTAGATTAAATCACGTCATTGAAAAATTCTAACGGAATAACTTGTAGTTCCAAATGCGATTTAGAGAATTTGTCTAAATGCGCTAAAAAAAATAATTTGACTACCTAACATATTATCCGGTTGGAAAGAAATATTAATAAGTTTTGGGAAACATTTTGTTTACTCTTGATTCTCTCTGATGTGAAATGTAACTACGTAAAGAAAAAAAAATTAGTCAGTTTCTCTTCTTCCTTACAAATTTACATTTCTGTACCGAAGGGTCCACTCCCAATTTTGACACTTTAAATGGTATTGGTATACGCGAATTAGATTAAAAAACAGTGAATAGGAGAAATAATTTATAAAGAAATAATATTTGAGATGTGTGCTCTTGATAAGGTTGGTGATCTGTGAGTCGATTGCTGATATATATGATAAAATCACCAAACCAAACCAAAATTAAAATTTACCTAAAAGTGGGCTGACCATCCACAGCGTAAAAACTTGAGAAGCCAGCTGCTTGTTGAGTCCTAGTTCGTCGCTGTTAATGATCGCTTGACACATTAATTCACACGTTGCTGTAGGTGTGTCTTCGATTTCCATCATGACAGCTGTGCGGTTGTGCAAGTATACGCTAGTAGGGATTATGGGACCTTGGAATGGTTCCGAGCTGCTAGTTGTTGGAGCGCTACTAATTGTGGAGCTATGTACAGAAGCCGTAATCGAGTCTGGAAAGAAAATTAGTTTGTCAAAAAAATTGGCCCGTATTAGAAGGCGACGCGTCGATAACTTTAATACTTCTGATGATAATATATATATATATATATATATATAGATTAGATTAGATTAACAAAGGAGCTGGTTGTTTAGCCTTTACCACCGCGACCTTTTCAGGTCTATTGTGATGCTCCCAGAATATCTTCCTTATAGTACCTCATCCAGCTTTGTCCTTTGTACTAGACTCCACAGCTTTGATAAAACCCCTTTGGAATAGCTGTCCGCCCTTGGTTTTTCTTCTCCGAGTATTTGAAATCTCAGCCTCACCAGGCCTTCACAGTGGCACAATACGTGAACTGAGGTTTCCTCTTCCTCTTGGCAGAATCTGCATGTCGCGTCCTCTGCCAGGCTCATTAGACTCATGTGTCTATTGAGCCGGCAGTGGCCAGTTAGAAGGCATACTATTACTCTGATGGCCTTCCTATTCTGGCTTAGTAGATCTTCCGTAAATTTGGCCTAACGTTCTTTAATGAACTCCTTGCCCTGTCCCTGTCTTGAGAGATTCCTCCACCATTCCAGAGATTTATTTTGCACCCATTCCTTAATGGCTGCTCGTATGCATGGCTTTGCCACGCCACCAAAGGGCTCGGGTCCTATTGGGGCTTCAAGTGCACCTTCCTTGGCCAGTTGGTCAGCCTTTTCGTTTCCTCTGTGTCCTTCGTGTCCTGGTACCCATGCTAGGGTCACTCTGTTCTGACTTCCCAGCTCTGTAAGGGCCGTCAAGCAGTCCCACACCAATCTTGAGTTGATTTGCATGGAACTGATTGCTTTTATTGACGAGAGTGCCGCTTATTTTTTGCGTTATTGATTCGAGTTTTCGGCAGAAGTATGTGTGCTAATAGATCACAAATCGATGACAATAAATTGAAGCTGGGCAGTTCTAATAAAGATATACTTAATCTTACTTAATCACTTATTTACTAAAATAATAGACCTAAAGCAGTGCAAAATAATATAGGACGAAATCTACCTTTCCGACTGGCCCCTGCCATCGGGGTATTTTTAATTATTCTGCGCAGTCTGTACACTGTACTGTAATTTGGACGATGGTCAATACCGACAATTTTTCTGATACATCCGCTTCTTGCACTTATATCTATGTCATGCACCAATCTTGTGCAGTTTTCTGTAGCCTTTAGAAAATCCTTCACCGCAAATTTTTAAATGATGCTCATCCACAGCCACAGCAATGTAACTTTGCATTTATTATAATGAAATTTCCTCATAACTTTAAAACAAATACCAATCTTCGTAAACGGCAGACTGATTATCAAAGCAGGTTGTTATATACTTATGACTGCAATGAATCATCAGGGGGTGCCGCTGTGCCAACATAACCATAAATAAGAGATATACGGATTATGACATTCGCATCTCATTAAAAACAATAAAAAATATTCAATAATACTAGATGGATGAGCAAGATACCAAGGTCCCGCAAAGTAAATGCCAGATGATAAATAAAAAATATTAAGGTATTAAATAACAATATGCAATAATTACAGTAGCCGAAGCTACGGTGCGACCTATTAATTTTATCAGTTGTCAACAATTACATCTGTTTAATAATGTAATGTTAATAGCTAAAAAAATATTTTCAATGTTGTAGATGTTATCTTGTCCTCTATGACATTTTCGTAAACAGAAAAGGTTCAAATTAGCTATCAGGTTCATAAAGCATGATCGAGAATGCAATTTAATCTGAAAAGAACGCAATATACTTAATGCATAATTTTTGAATATGATTTTTAGGTGCTTAAGACTATAAGATAATGGCATAACTACTTGTCTATTTTTCAGAGGTGTGCGACAAAATCATACACGGAAAGAGAGGCGCTAGTTGGAGTATTGGAAGCCACAATGTTAGAGCCTTATCAACAAGGTTATTACACAAAATTTGATTATTTTATAATAACTGAATATAATATTGACATTATTAGAGATAGTACTTAACACAGGTTACCTCATTGTTATCAGTTTTTTAAATGTCTTTCACAAGTGTTTGACGTTTTATTTTGATAATTTATTAGTTTCGTCAGAAAGAATATAAGAAAATGGCATAACTTTTTGTTTAGCACAGTAAACGTCTTATTAAATTCTACTGCCGCTAATCTACTTTATTGTACAGAGTGTCTCATAAATAATGGATAATTCTGAAAATGGTAATAGGCTAGACCGAAATCTATCAGAATATTACAACTTGACCTTATTAAAAACCCTACGGTTTTCGAGATATGGATATTTTATTTTAAATTTTGACAATTTCTACTCTAGGACATTATCTTGCATGCCATTGTCACAAAGTAAGAATTTCTTCATTCTGTTTTTTGGTGGGTATTCTAGAACAGAACAGTTGTGCCAGCAAACGTGTATAGGAGTTTTTGGATGACGCCGACAGTATCCTCAAAAAAAAAATTTTTTTTCTTAAATTTCGGTTCCACCAAAATTCCATCTGCTGTCTTTGACCTTTAGTGGTGTAAAAAAAACTAAAAAAAACTATCCTAAAAACTTGCCCACTTATTATTACATTTTAAAATGGTATAAAAATTCTGAGTTGTCCTGTTAGCTGTTTGAATGGTGGGCGAGCTTAATTTATCAGTTGAAATGTTTAACAAGCCTCGTTTTTAATTGTATTGCTTGGTCAGTATTTTCGTTTGTGACACGTCATTTTGCACGTCTGGCGTTAGTAGCTACCTGTCATTCTTCGAAAATTATTTAAATTCTTTGAGATCTGGCTGTAACGTTTACATAAACTTTGTGCCCTGGACTTGGACTCCATTTGGTTACCGATTCAGACTTTGTATTTTGTCGATAATAGCGGCTTGGCATTTCTTTGGACATATTGGAACTTGTTGAGAACCACAATGCCTCGTATCCAGTACACACCGTGAGTATGCTAATATGTATTCAATTTACGGGGAATATCAAGGCAACGCCTGTGCATCCGCTGTGCGTTATCGAGAAAGATACCTGAATACACGCTACCCTGACTATCGTGTGTTTATTAGAGTGCATAACGCATACTGCAAGGGAAGGATTTCTAGTCTTCGTGGTATTGGTGGTGGCAGTGAAGGAAGACCTCGTCAAGATTTCGACGACGAAGAGCTTGATGAAATTAACGACGATCCATCTACTTCTGTACGTATCTTATCACGACGCACTGGCGCGGCGTATCTAAAACAACAGTGCACATGATTCTAAAATGGTACCAACTCCATCTTTTCCATGTACGACGTGTGCAAACTCTACTACCCAAAGATTATCCCTTGAGAGTGAAATTTTGCCGGCGAATGCTACGAACAGATCCAGATTTTTTAAATAAAATTTTGTGGTCTGACGAATCATCGTACAGGAGAGATGGCTTGTAAATTCACATAATCTGCATAGCTGGCAGTTGGAAAATCTCCACTTGATGAGGGAAGATCGATCACAATAACAATTTAAAGTAAATTTGTGGACAGGCATCCTAAATGGTCAAGTGGTAGGCCCATTCGAATTGTCACCAACATTAGCGTCCGACAATTATTTGCAATTCCTTCAAAACGATTTGCCGGTCTTAATAGAAGACTTTCCTTTATATCCCTCAGGCGGACAATGTGGCTACAGAACGATGGATGCCCTACACATTATGGAAGAGACGTGAGAGCATACCAAAATTTGAAATATCCGGGAAGATGGATCGGTCGCTTAGCTCCAATTATGTATCCACCCAGGTCACCAGATCTAAATCCTTTAGATTTTATTACTGGGGATGCATAAAGGAAAAGATGTACTTCCGGTCTATTTAATCCTTAAATGAGTTGCATGAGCGCATCGGAGTAGCCGCTGAAGAAATCAACCGATCCGGATATTCACGCAATTTAAAACGTTCCTTTATTAAAAAAGATGCATCAGGGCTGGAGGAAAGCAATTCGAAAATTTATTATAAGCTGTTTGAATATTTCTTTTACTGACGTGGAAGTATCACTGATCTATATAACTGGATATCGCTTAGTACTCCAGTCGAATTGCGGGGTTGATTGTATTATCAGTTACCGGAACAAAATATACTTTACATCAAGTCTTTTTGGTCCCTGATTACGATTCAAAAGTTTCGCTCGGTGGAAATTCCGGAAACACTCCTTTTGGGGCAAAAACACCCCTTTTTGGGGGTTTTTCGCAATATTCTGAGTGTAATTTTTAAATTATCTTATAAAATGCATTTCTTCTGGTACTCTATATGTTTTTTGGGTCGCTGATCACGAATTTCAGGGCCCATACCCATAAAATGAATCAAACATCCTTATGGGCAAAAACACCCTTTACAAGGGAGTTGTTTCGCAGAATTCTATTTCTCAGAACAAATATGAAATTATAAAAAAAAAATTTTTTTTGTACTTGTAATTGAAAAATTTATTAGGTGTTGTTATAATTAATTTTTTTTTTTAATATTAAGGTTAATTAGAGGGGGTTGAAATTACTCCAAAATAAAAAAATTAAAATAATACGATAAAAAAAAATTATCACTTTGTAACTCATGATATTTACAATGAAAAAATTGATTCCAACCCCTACGTTTTTAAAAAATTTTCATGGACTATTACCTGTGGCTTTTAAATTTTATTTATTATATAGATTCTTACTTTGTGACTGTGGCCTGCAAAGTACTGTCCTAGAATAGAAATTGTCTAAATTTCAGGGAATGGTTTTCAACAAGATCATTTTATGATATGATAGGTTTTGGCCTGGACTATTACCATTTTCAGGATTATCCATTATTTATGGGACACCTTGTACAAAAGACACAAGAGACTTTGGCGTTATTCCTCAATGCTATTCTAAATCGGGGATTTTCACCACATAGTTGAAGAAAAGCGGCTGCGGTACATCGTTTGGAGACATTATGAACATACCGCAGTGTGCAGATAATGCAAAGATTAACTACTAGTAAAAACAATATAACAACAGACAACAATGTTTGATAAACACACCATATATTCAGCGAAGTAGTCAGTTTATCCTGCGTCGATGCAATATACCGATAATATCTGAATAATCTACGCCGCAAAATGTTTTTACAAATTATAAAACTTTTCCAGGACAATTTAGATTTTGTTAATTCTGCCTATCCAGATAGTAAGCAGACACAATATTATATATTATTATAGTACAATAACCAGATATGAGAGATAAATTATTTAATTAATATGATAACAGAACATACAATAATAACAAATTGAAATCATTGATATGATTTGATTGCTTTAAGAAAATAGGCCACCTATTTTTAGCACACAATATTTTATTTATAGCTTGACAGAAGTTATGTACCGGAACTTTTCTGCAAAATACATAATATATATAACGTCATACCTTATTTTTGACACCTAACCATGTGCATATGTACTTTGAACATATAAAAACAAACCTGCGCGTACTTAGATGTCAAAATAATGTATAACGTACAGTATATACTTTCGATAACTTGCTAACTCAAGCTACTCAGCTAAATATCCGAAGAGTTTCCACTCTATTCAGGAACGGAAAGTCCCTTTTTTGCAAAAAATACCCCTGACTAGGGTTTAACGCTGGTTTTTCACTTTTATCTTGTGAACCGTTCACTGGAAGACAAAAAAGTAGATGAAATAAAAAAAAATCCCTCAGCGGAAAACAAAAAAGAAAATTTCATGCAAATGAGCAATTTCAAACGTTTTGTTCCTATCTGGCGTCAAGTTAGACGTACGTTTTAAAGAAAAGCAATTATCGCGATATAACAAACGCCAGACAAATTCCGAAGGCCCAACAATGAAAAAAATTATTTAGTTGTCTACTTTTCCGCGAAAATCAAACGATTTACATTTGTCTGGCATTTGTTTTTTTCTTAATATTAGGCAATAAATAGTTTCAATTTAAGGGTCCCAGACGAATTGGCTGGGTCCCCTGGATAGCCAGACAAAAAGAAAAGCGCGAAAAAATGCAATTTTTTTCAAACGATTTATTCCTATCCTGGCATTTGGATTTTAAAAAGATATGTTAATAAAAAAGCCATATTTCTAGTCCCAGATAAAAAGCTTGGGCCCAGATGTACATATGTTGATCGAAAGTATTGAAAAATCAAAAAATAGTCGTGTAAAAATCGATGCATTTTCAAACGATTTACACTCATTTGGGATTTGTTTTTTTAAAAAGATATATTAATAAATAAACCATATTTCAAGTCTCAGACAAAAATCTGGGGCGCAGCTGTAGAAATTTTGACCGAAATTATTGACAAATTGAAAAACAGTCGCGCAAAAATCGATGCATTTCCAAACGATTCACACTCGTATGGCATTTGGTTTGTTGAAAATATATGTTTATAAAAGGCTAATTATAAGCAACATTTTTACATATACAGTGCGTCGTCCCAAATGTTTTAGGAAAATGGGAAACTGGCAATTCTTGAAAAAATCGCTCGGACAGTTCAATTTGTTTCCTTGGGGCATGAACTTTGTTAAGTTCAGTTCTCAAAAATGTTACAGTGGCGGCAGAAGGGGACGAAATTATTTTTTCAAATAGCAACCTCCTTTTTTTATTGCACCGTGTGAAAGCTAGCTCTTTCTGATTCATTTGGTGTGCAACATGTGGGGGGGTTGGTGAGGAAAATTTCCAAAGAGAATTTCGTACTAAACGGGTTTTTCGATTTTTTTCGAAAATTTTCATCACCAACCCACCACATGTTGCACACCAAATTAATCAGAAAAACCTAAGCTGTCATACTATGCAATAAAAAAGGTAATTGTTATTTGAAAAAAACAACTTGTCCACTTCCTATGCCACTGGTCACACTAAAATCGAGGGATCATGAATGTGAAAGTGGCAGTTATAGTGATTCCAGTGATAAAGAAAATCAAATTCCAATTAAGTTTCAAATGAGAAAAAAGCGGCATTTAAGTAGTGACGCGAAACAAATTTGTTTAAATGTGTATAATACTCTTTTACAACGACAAGCTAATGAAATGTCAGACGAATGTAAATCGTTTGAAAATGCATCGATTTTTTTACGACTGTTTTTTTGATTTTTCGATACTTTCAATCTACGGCTGGACCCAAGCTTTTTGTCTGGGACTTGACATATGGTTTATTTATTACCATTTTTTTTTTAAATCCAAATGCCAAACAGGAATAAATCGTTTGAAAAAATGGCTTTTTTTCGTGCACTTCTTTTAAGATTTAAAATATGTTTGGCCCATTAAAAATGTCTGTGGATTCAATGCATTTGCGTTTTGGTTAATTTTTACAAAAAAAGTCATTTCACATGAGAATCAATCGTTTGATTTTCGCGGAATAGTTGACAACTTGAAAAATAATTTTTTCATTGTTAGGCGTTTGTTATATCGCGATAATTATAATCTATTTACCTATATATACAATTTCCAGATAAGAACCAAATCGTTTGATTCTGGACCATTTTTCTTACAACTTTGGATTGAAATTTCGGGCCTTAGAGTCCACGGAATTTGTCTGGCGATAAGCTTCCGTCGGATGTTTTTCTTTAAAACGTAAGTCTAACTTGAGGCCAGATAGGAACAGAACGTTTGAAATTGCTCATTTTGTCTTTTTTATTTTCCGCTAAGGGACCCTGGATAACCGCTTGATAAACACGAAAATGGTTAGTACAAATCAGGCACAAAAGCCTCCCAAAAGGCCAGATAGGAATTAAACGTTTCAGAAAATCTGTCACTATCCCACGGTCTAAAAATTTCACAGGGAATATCTCAAAACTGGTTACTTCAACGACAAAAATAAATTTTCTCTACACGATGCATGTCTAGTGTATTTTGACGCAAGTGATTTTTATTTATTTTCTTCTTTTTTCCATAAAGATGCACCTCACTAATTTATATAAACCATTCATTCTAGACGACCTTAGGAACAGATATTTGAAGCATTGAGATATGTAGAAAGAAAAGGCACAAGCCAGAATAGGCTCTTTGTTAAGCCTGAGAGTGCCTTGTCCCTCGTGCGTGTAATAGTACGATAGAAAACGTTTAGGAAATACGGTGAAGATAGATTGAAAGAAATATAAAAGTATATGCAGATACATTATTACTACATAGACTTAAATGTGCGTGAAAGTGTTTCTGTAGATATGGAGACAATAGGTGATTGTTTCATTTGCGTAAAAACGCTTCAAGAATGTGAAACTGATGTGCATATAGAAAGAGGCTTGGTGAATTTAATAGCCATTAACAAAGCTCGACAGGACAATAAATAATATAAAGAGCCTCAAAATATTACGGCTATATATATATATCAAATTCAATCTTGGCGAGGAGAAAACTTGGAATCAACGGAATGAGGTTGGAAGAAAGTGGGCAATAATCTTCTTAGCACACCCATTTATACCACGAACACGGAAAAGTCTCGGATTTTATGGATTTACAGTCTTACGTTGGGCGTCGTGAATGCAGACAACAATAACAGCTTTGAGCTTGATAGAGACCCTTGCGTGCACTTAATTTACAAAAGAAAGAACTTCGGGAGGGTTGCACTTCAGAGGAGTTGGAACAGGAAATTGGCTTACTCTGTATAAGCCTCTGCTGATTATTTCTAATGTAATTTGTAGGTTTCTGAAGTTTAATTTACTTTAAACTGAATTTATTTCTTGTGACAGGTGATTTTCCAACACCCTGTATATAATTCTTAAAATAGACCACTTCTGCATGCTGGATCTAAGCAAAACACTTTTGTTTAAATTGAATATTTTTAATTAGGATGACCAGTTATTTTGGAGCACCCTGTATGCAGTTGCTGAATATTAAAACACTCTGTTTTAAAACGAATTATAATATTTATTATTAAAACGAACACAGGTTTAAATAAACTTAAAATATGATTCTCTTTTACAGTTACTATTTAGTAACTTTTCGACAGCGAATAAATTCCAGCTTAGATTTGATTCGGTGTTGTTTAAAAAAAATGTCAAAATTTCACTCGAAATTAGGTGCGCGGTAGCAGATTAAACTATTTTAAAAAATTTCTGAAACAATTCACATAAGACTAGGGCACTAGGTGCGATTTAGATTGATGTGCGGATGCAGATTAAATTAAATAGAAAAACTCTTTTGGAAGCAGCGCGTGTACTGGATTTGATTATCGCGAGTTACACCGGAAAACTGACTTGCAGAACACTGTGACTTCGGATACCGACACTGACTTGCCCGAAGCGGGTTGAGCTAGGTCTTTTATACTGTTTAGTGTGGTTTCGTTTTTCGTGCCCCGTAAATCGAGCACAAACGTTTTTACCCCCAATAAATTCTAGAAAGTTGGATCCAGACATTCCGTGAGGGTGAGGATGACTCTTCGATTGCGCAATATTGCGTAATATTGCATCATCTTTGTAAAAATGGAAATTTGGAAATTAAAATTATACGAAAGTCTGGGCAATTGAAAGGGAAGAAAATTGATAATTGAATGATATTCGAATCTGTTTTGGTTTAGGAGATATAGCACGAGAGAGAAGGCTGAATATATTAAACCGTTCTCGTACGGTCAACTTTACTCACGTAATAAGGTTATTGAATTGTCACGCGCGATGATGTTTCGAAGGGGTAATATGGAGTTGAAAGTGTGTTAGTGCGTAGAAACTAGAATAAATCGTGACATTGTTTTGGAAAAGTGTACTGAAATGATGTAAATAAAATAGTTCGGGAGCAATCCGAGAAGAGATTAAAATCGAATAGGAAGAGTAGTAGAAAATTAATGAATACGAATTTAAGGTTTATACTGGAGGTACGGAAAGTATGTTGGGTGTCGAGCGATACTATACGGGGGCTATATTTTTGAGTGAGTGTTTTGGAAAAATTATATTGTAAAATTGACGACTGGAATCTTTTAACGTGTTTTTTGATTGTTTTTGATTATTTTAGAATTATCGGCGTTTCGTAAATTTTTTCAAATTTTTGATGATGTAATCGTGGTTTTTGATTGAAATGAAAATGTAGGTAACTTTTTTATCGGGGTTTGTTCCTTTGAACTGAAAGATTGAATTTTTTGACTAATTTTGACATTTTGAGTTTTGTTTTTTCTTGTAGGGAGTGGAACGTACTATACCAACCACCGAGTTACCAGTACCAATTTTCACCCTTCGCTAGTATCCTGCAGCTGCAAGAAGGGTTGCAAAAACGATGCAGCTGTGTTAAAGTTGGATTGCGCTCCTCAACAATGTGCTCTAATTGCCATGGGCAGGGATATTTAAATTTCAAATTTGAAGGACAGTTCGTCTATGAAAAATCCTCTTATGAGTAAAATTGGACAGAATTTTTGAGGAATAGGTCTATATCAGAAATCACTTTAAAAAACGCACCGAGAGCTCTGCCTCAAGGGTGGGTTGGAAACGAACTTAAATTAAAAAACGCATCCTTGTGGAAAAAAAGAGAAAATAAATAAAAATCACTTGGGTCAAAACCCGCTAGATATGCATCTTATAGAGAAAATTCCGCTCTATAAATTCATTCAAGGGCATTTTTCTCGTTAAAGTAACCGGTTTTGATATATTCGCTATGAAACTTCGTGTAAGATCGATTTTTATCTGTGCGCTCCAAACTACTCCTCAGTTTGGGCGCTGTTACTGCGAAATAGGTGGGGATAAGCTGCAAGGTCAATAGAACATTTTTACACAGAATTTAACGACAAATTTTTTATTTCCTATACTTTTTTCTCTTCCAACGAACGGTTTACAAGATAAAAGTGAAAAACCAGCGTTAAGTCCCCATTAGGGGTGGTTCTTTTCGTTTCCGAATAGGGTGGGAACTTTTCGGACATCTATTTCTAACCCTATCGAGAGTACACATCTCAAATATTATTTCTTTGTAAATTATATCTTTTAAAATGTCTAATTTACGTGGACTATTGGACCAGAACATCATCGTACAAAAATAAAATAAAAAAGTTGCATCGAAAAGATATAATGCAATTTTTCCAAGTGATGCATCGTTATTGAGTAAATCGCAAAACATGCACTAAAAAATCAACTTCTTTAAAGGGATAAAAAATTGCCAAATTTCGAAGTTTTTTCGCTTATTTCTTATTCAAATTTAATGAGGTTTCAAAATGTGGAACTTCAGAAGTACAAAAAATCGTGCTTGATAATTTTCACAGGAACTAACGGGTTTCGAGAAAAACACAAGAATCATGTTATTTTAGGCTTCAATAGCGAATTCGGAAGTAAACCCCTAAAGACATTTACTCGAACTTTCTGTTTATAAGTACCTGAAATATTATCATTTCAAGCAAAAAACTGAGGTCCTCCAAACAACTGTTTACAATCATTTTACTAGGCTATAAATATATTTTAAAATTAACTGTGTTTGCAAAGATACATATAAAATACCACCAATTATTCCATGTTCCATGTGAAAGCAACATCGTTGTTAGAACTATTTTTCTAAGTAATAGTAGAGGAAAAACAGCCAAAAATAAGGCGACAGAGAAAATTTTGCATAGAGCAACGCAACATACAAAAACAAATTTGTTTTGGTGAAACTAAGAATAACATCGGTCATTTTTATGGGTGGTTTTTCAGTTTCAATTTATTTTGGACCCTTCAAAATGCTGGTTAAGAAACAATTGCCTGGATTATAAAGTGGCAATATTGTATTGTAAAAGTCTTGTCTGTGAGACACTGAATAATTTAGTAGATAGAACTATAGTTAGATGTTAAGTAGGCATATATATCGTTTATTCTTTTGATATACGTATTAACAGATTTGGTAATGGCCCTGACAAAGACAAAATATCGCCGTATCAAATATAACATTGGATAATTTGCATTTTACATTTTATATGCAACATGCAATATTATTCACTTTCATATGGCAGTGCATGTCGTTTCATAAAGCACAACCCTGAAAATTACATTATCATTGTGGAGACATGATGAAAATTTAACTTTCATTTAAGTCCGGAACCGCTTACATGTTTCTGGTATGTATTATTCATAAATTTTTAATGTAATGTAAATGCATACAACCAAGTTCAAGGGTAAGATTAACACTAATACAAATATTGCTAAAAGTGGTTATATGGCGTTATTACATTATTTGTAATAATAAAACTAACTTCATTAAATTTTATTTGTTATGTCTTCTTTTATATCTTCAATGATTCACATTAGACCAGGGCCAAACCGTTTAAAATATCGTAATAGACGATAAATTCTTAGCAGTATACGAATGGTCGGAAAATGTAGTTAATGGGGTAAATAATTAAGGAAAAATCGTCCAGACTGAGTAAAAGTTCTGGAATGGGGGTTGGGGTGGTAATATACACGTTTTTAGGGGTTGGTACTCGTTTTTTGCGATTTGCGGCTAAACTATGTATCCTATCGAAAAATGTTGAATATAAAAGTTGTAGATAATAAAAAAATCTTGGACATTATTGACCATAACCTCAAAATTATCGAGAAAAATGCAAAAAACCGTTTTTTCGGTTTTTAATTTATAACTATCGCAAAAATGTTTATATTTTCATGAAAATCGGTGAAAATGTTCTCTTTTGTGTTTCAAATAAGCCCAAATTTTGTCAAAGCGAAATATTTAATTTTCGATGTTCTATGAAGAAAATTAAAAAAAAAGACCTAATTTTCAATCGAAAAATTTGGTTAGCAAATTTTCGATTAATGAACTTTACCAGTGCTCATTGTTTTCGTTGAAATCTCAACTTTAATATAGAATTAAAGTATAATATTGTAATTAAAAATATCGTTAAAAAAGCGAAAAACCGAAAAAACTGCTTTTTAAAAATCGAGTTTTCGGTGAAAATCATTAATTTCTTTTTCTTTATTGTAAATAAACGTTTACATTCATAAAAAGCGTTAATTCTCATACAATATACTATGTTATATAAGTAATTTACATATACCTAACTCTTCTCGGCTTTCAAAGTATCGAAAACATTGTTTAAACTGCAATGGGATGTTAAACAATTTGGGCCTAGAAGGTACGTACTTTTCATCATGAAAAGGGTACTATTTATCATTGGCGTAAGGATTTGACGTAGATCTTTCTTATTACTTTGACAGTTGAAATCCCAACGGTCGTTCTACTTTTGCTCATTTGCACGTGCTTAGTGAATTTTGTATTTTGTGCTGTTTTTAAACGTTATTATCTGTGTTTTTGACAACTATTTATGTCTTATACAGTTGTGAATGTGGTAGTGTGGTTTTTATAAGATATTGTGCACTGCACAGACGACTGAATTATTGGTGAAATAAACAGTGCTACTGAGGCAGAGGAGTATTAGTGTATATGACCAGAATTGAAACCGTATAAAAACTAAAAGCCGGCAAAGAGGGCCGGCATCGCTTGCGGAGGTAAATAGAAATGCTTGTCATAAGGAAAACAATAAAGAGATGCCGACTGTTTTTGCCGGCTTTTAGTTTTTATACGGTTTCAATTCTGGTCGTATACACTATAACTGACTGCAAACACTTTGCTTCCTGCGAAAACACGTGCGAGATAATTTGCAGTGCACTCAAAGTTCAGAAGTAAGTTCAAAAAATATTATTTTACTACTATTATATATGTATATGTTTATATCAATAAATACATTTTTTGTTTATTTACACCTTTCAGTTTACCCACGAAGGCCGAGCAACCTTCTTGTGTAATCTGTGATTCTGGAGACCAAAAGGATCTTCTACAAGTAAAAGAACAAAGTTTACGTAAGTTGATAGATTCGAGTAAGCAACGTTTTGATAACAAGTATAAGATAACGGAGAAAACGTCAGAGTTATACATTCATAATAACTGCCGAACAACGTATAACAGGCAAAGTTCAATCGAAGCTGCTCGTAGGTCAGTGCAGAGAAAATCGTTAGATGGCAAACAAATTATAAAAGATGCACAAACATTTGATTTCAGAACTTGTTGTTTTTTCTGTGGTCTTACTTCGTCTCATGAGTCAAAAACTAACATTCGTACAGTCTCCAGTGAGAACACAAAAACAAAACTCTTGCAAGAAAAAGAAAAACCAACGATAACTACGTGAAAGTTGTACTTGCTCGAATAAAAAGTGTCGATAATCTTGTATAAGTCAAAGCTATTTACCACGCTGACTGTATGGCTAAATTCGAACACGAAGACAGTACCCACTGTCTAATAAATAATAATAAAAATAATGATACTGAACTGGACAATCCAGAAGAACTCCAAGAAATTGAAGATATAGAAAATGAACGTGGAGAAATCGAAAGTTTGATCGATTCTGGCGATGAAGAATTGCCCACGAAGAAAAAAAAATTCAATAAAATTATTTTACTTTTAATTTTTGTATTTTATAATCAAATATAAGACTTTGACGTGATAATTTGTAAATACTTACGAATCACAAGAAATAATTAACAAATTTTCTCAGTTCACAGCCTTTGTGTTTTTTGAATTTTTACCTATTTAATTGCAGTTTAAATAATATTTTCGGGACTTTGAAAGCCGAGAATAGTTAGGTACATGTTTTTCGCTTTTTTAACGATATTTTTGTATATAAACAATATTATATTTTAATTCTATATTAAAGTTGAGATTTCAACGAAAACAATGAGCACTAGTAAAGTTCATTAATCGAAAATTTGCTAACCAAATTTTTCGATTGAAAATTAGGTCTTTTTTTTTTAATTTTCTTCATAGAACATCGAAAATTAAATATTTCGCTTTGACAAAATTTGGGCTTGTTTGAAACACAAAAGAGAACATTTTCACCGATTTTCATGAAAATATAAACATTTTTGCGATAGTTATAAATTAAAAACCGTAAAAACGGTTTTTTGCATTTTTCTCGATAATTTTGAGGTTACGGTCAATAATGTCCAATAAGAAAATTTTAGATTTTTTTATTATCTACAACTTTTATAATGAACATTTTTCGATAGGATACATAGTTTAGCCGCAAATCGCAAAAAACGAGTACCAACTCCTAAAAACGTATATATTACCACCCCAACCCCCCTTCCAGAACTTTTACTCAGTCTGGATGATTTTTCCTTAATTATTTACACCATTAACTACATTTTCCGACCATTCGTATACTGCTAAGAATTTTTATTGCCTTAAACAGGATTAGCCCTGGTCTACATAGGCGTCAGTTTTTCAAAATTGGCAGAGGGGCTCCTCCAGTTTTCTCGAAGATAACAATCCTTTTTATGTATAAAAATACGGGGTCACACTGAAATATAGCTCGCCCTCTTTTTTTCGAGAAATGATTTGTTCGTTAATGGACCCATAAAAACACATTATTCGATATAAAATTACCAAAATACAAAACTCTAAATCAAGCCACGTAATAACGATCAATGTAAATGTATACACATAGAAATATATGTTAAAGGATTACAAATAACAATTTATCAGACGACAGTTTGTGCTATGAGCTAATGAAAAAGACTGCCTGGCTGTCGTTCACGATCATCAAAGCCACTCCTAACATATTAATTAGCCAACGCTTCGCGTTTGTTTTAAACCTAATAGACATTATTGATAATAATTATCCGTCTAATTACAATAATTCGGCTATTATTAATTATACAAAGTTCTGAAAAGTATCACAGAGCATTTTTAGACCTTGCAAAACTGACCGGAGGTAACTCAGAAGAAGTAATGACCAGTTTAGAAGAGTTCATTTGCTGGTTATACAGCATGAGGAAAGTTACCGACGTTAATGGAGCAAGATTGGCCATGTTTACGAAGACATACGCATTTAGCAATTAAGATGAGTACTTTAAAATGAACACCAACAATTTCGATGGCTCAGCGTATTCACCTTACAAATTTGATTACGATAGTACCTTTTAAGGGTTTCCTCAATTTAAAATATTTGGCGAAATGCAACAATTCAACGATTTTACCATCTCTTGATTGCGGCTGGGAAGGGATCGATGGAAGATATGATTTTTTTTAGTTTGAAGGGGACCAGGACCAACTACTGGACACGGAAATGCTCCCTCGTTTAGTAAAATAAAAAGATGTCGGCAGACCCTGGAAGCCTTTCGTGCACTTAATTTTTGTGGGTGGGTCACACGCAAAACGTTGGATAGGGTCAAATGCTACATCCTGTATAAGCCCTGGAGCAGGTTGTTTTACTTGGTGGATTCACTTAGGTTTATTTTATTGTTTATGGCAGGGTCCAAGACTTCACCCTTTATATGTTTCTTGAGTAAAACACTTGGTTTAAACGAACAAGAAATAAATTTATTTATTAAAACTGAACAAAGTTTAGGACGGTTTAACTTAAATATTTAATTCACCACAAGTTAAAATAAATACTTTCGACACTAAAATTCCGTATAAAATAAAATATATTAACACGATTAGTTTATACGATTTGCAAAATTCAATTTGGGTTTGATGCGCAAGGGCAGATTATAATATTTGAAATAAAAACCCTTTTTTACTTGGTTATGCCAAGGAAGGAGGCTGTAGTGGCTCGTATCGCGGCGCACGCGACGAACTTGACTTGCCCGAGCTCATTGTGCTCAGTTCTTTTATATGCTTCGTCGGGGACCCGACGAGCAGAGAGCTGGAAAGGTCTGGATAAGTCCACGCCCATTCCGTGCGGGATTCGATTGCGCAATATTATAATAATAATAATAATAATAATATTTAGCTTGGGACCACCGGTTATCTCGTGAAGTAGATGGATTAAGAACCCAGTTAGGCAGGGTAACGCAATATATTGCAGGAAATAGAAGCCGCAAAGTACGAAACGTTTATCAACAATTACAGAGAAGTATGGCGATTCACACGCAACGGGACCCTCCAAATAGAACCCCAGAGCATCTTCTGGACACCTTGCGCCAGAAACTCTCTGTAAAAGCTAACAGATTGCGCAGATACAGACAGTCGGCCAAAAGAAGGGAGCAAAACTCTTTATTCCTGCATAATGAAAAACAGTTCTATCGTAATTTAAGAGAGGGCAGTCATGTAAATGTAAGTCAACCGCCAACTAGCCAGAGTGTTGAGAACTTCTGGAGGGAATTATGGGCCAACAGGGCAGAGCATGTGGAGAATTCCACCTGGATAACATCCGAAGAAGATAGAGTCTCTGGAATACCTGCTATGGCCAATGTAGAATTTTCGGTAAGGGATGTCACTTCTGCAGTGAACAAAACCCTAAATTGGAAGGCTACAGGCCCTGACAGTATCCACAACTTTTGGCTCAAGAGACTGCCCTGCATTCACTCATATCTTTCCAGATTTTTCTCCTTATTCCTCAGCGAACCACATCAAATCCCGACATACATGACAAAAGGTAGGACATTCTTACTTCCCAAAGATGGCGGTAACACCCAAGATCCCTCCAAATATCGGCCCATCACCTGCTTATGTACTCTGTATAAGATCTTAACATCTTGTATGGCTGACAAGATCTATAGCCATCTAGAACAACACTCTGTACTGGCTAAAGAGCAAAAAGGCTGTATCAGAAAGGCACAAGGTTGCAAAGAACAACTCATCATTGACGCAGTGGTAATGGAGCAGGCTTACCATAAGTCCCGGAAAATATATACTGCATTTATAGACTACAGAAAAGCTTTCGACAGTGTGCCCCACTCTTGGCTCATTCGCGTACTTGAGTTGTATAAAGTGGCACCTAATTTAGTAGAGGCGCTTAAGAACTTAATGTCATCTTGGGAAACTGTTCTACACTTATATCACAAGGGAGGGTCCATTTGCTCAGAGCCTATTCCTATCAGCAGAGGCATTTTCCAAGGAGACAGCCTCAGCCCATTGTGGTTTTGTCTCGCACTGAACCCATTATCGGCACTCCTTAATGGCACTGGATATGGATTCCTCATCAAAGGAGCTGATGCAACCCAGTATAGGTTATCCCATTTAATGTATATGGATGACATCAAACTGTACGCAGCCACTGATAGACATATCACCAGTTTATTGCAGCTCACAGAACGGTTCTCCAATGACATCCAGATGTCGTTCGGACTGGATAAGTGTTGTAGACTTAATATCGAGGGAAGCCGGGTGATACAACGAGGGTTCGAACTGATGGATGGACATTATATTGATGCTATGAACTGGGATGAGGCGTATAAGTATCTAGGCTTCGAGCAAAACCGACGCATCCAACATAAGGACATCCGCTCCAAGGCCACGCAAATATTCCTCCAAAGAGTTGGCGATATTCTCAAGTCAAGTCTGAATGGAAAAAATGTGTTTAAAGCGCTTAATACCTTTGCCATTCCGATTCTAATGTACACTTTCGGTGTTATTAAGTGGTCGGAAACTGAGTTGGGAGATGTTGAGAGGGCTACACGTAGTCTGCTGACCAAATATCGAGTGCACCATCCAAGGTCAGCAGTGGAGCGGATCACCTTACCACGCCATGAAGGAGGACGCGGCCTAATTGACATCAGCAGGCTCTGCAGGAACCAAACATATAGGCTTCAAAAGTACTTTGCAAAGCAGAACAACAACTTGCATCAGGCCATAAGGACGTCGGACAACAAGTACACCCCACTGGACTTACTCCATTATGATGGCACTGAACATGATGCCGAGGCTGCCTATATGCAACGGAAGAGGCAGGGATGGATGTCAAAGCCACTACATGGTAGATATGCGAACATTCTCAGTCAGCCACATGTCGACTCTAAAGCTTCATGTGGCTGGCTGGGACGTGCTGATATCTACGCTGAGACAGAAGGTTTCATGATCGCCATTCAAGATCAGGTCATCGCCACCAAAAATTACCTCAAATACATCGTGAGGGTCAATGCCGAGGATGATCAGTGTAGGAGATGTCACCAGCAGTCCGAAACTATCCAGCACATAACAGGTGCTTGCCAAATGTTAGCAGCCACTGAATATCTGACTAGGCACAATCAAGTGGCAAAAATTGTACACCAAGGGCTAGCCTGGCGACATGGATTGTTGAAAGAAATGGTGCCTTACTACCAGTACGTGCCCAATGCAGTCTTGGAAAACGATACTCACAGACTGTACTGGGACCGGTCTGTGCTGACGGATCGAACCATCGTCCACAACAGGCCAGATATCATCTTAATCGACAAAGTCCTGAAAGAAACTTGCCTTATTGATATAGGTATCCCTAACTGCCACAATATCCAAAACTGCTTCGCTGAAAAAGATGGAAAGTATCAACGACTTGGGCAAGAGATCCAGCAAATGTGGCACCAAGAAAATGTAACTGTTGTACCTCTAATAATCTCAGCTACTGGTATAATTCCCAAAACTCTCATAGCAAATTTGAGTAAACTAGGTATCGCCGATAAGATTGCAACTATCCAAAAAGCCGTGATACTCTGCACTACCTCAATAGTACGCTCCTTTTTAAACTGCACCATATAAATGAAATAGCTACAAATGTCTTGCTGCTGCCGACATGTGTCTATATACCCACCAGTGGTGGAGACTTCAACGGAAAAAATAATATTTATTATCCATAGACCATATTACAACAGATGGTATCGGACTCGTCAAATACAATTGTTAGTAAAATAAAAATACATGTATAAATGGAAATAACAAAAAAAAATACAAAACAGTTACAAAAAAATTTTTTATACAGAAAAGTAAGGCTAATCAATTAAAATTGTGATTCTAAATATTCCCGTACATTATAATATACATTATTTAGAAGTAATTTCTTAACTTCATATTTAAATGCTCTTATATTAGTTAATTCCTTTATTTTTTGTGGTAGCTTATTGTACAGCTTAATACCTACATATCGAGGACTTCGTTCGTAAATCGACAACGTGTGAACTGGAATTGCTAATTCATTTTTGTACCTAGTTTCATAGACATGATTATAATTGTTACATAAAAATTCATGCAAATTCAGCTTTACAAATGTAATAATTTCGTAAATAAATATGTTCGGTACTGTTAGAATATCAAGCTCCCTGAAAACATTTCTACAGGATACAGTTTTATTTAATCCTCGTATATTTCTTAATGCCATCTTTTGAATTTTGAATATTCTTTCAAGGAAATGAGATGAACCCCAAAACACAATGCCATACTTCACCCGGGAAAAAAATTGAGCATAGTAATAGGAAAGGCCAACTGATATGCTGGTTAGCTTACTTAATCAAATATGAATTATCATCAGCAAACATGATCAGATTACCATTATTGTGTAGAGTGCTTGGTAAATCATTAATAAATAATAGAAATAGTAGTGGCCCAAGAACGGATCCCTGTGGAACACCGCAAGATACATTTAGCTCATCTGATCTTATATTATTTAATTCAACAACTTGATTTCGATTGGATAGATAAGACTGCAGCCAGCTGTTTATTTTTCCCCTAAATCCATACGTATTTAGTTTTTTAATAAGTAAGTCATGATCCACCATATCGAATGCCTTGCTTAAATCCATGAAAATTCCAAAACACTTATCATTTTTATTTATAGAATAATAATAATAAATACACCACAGGTAATGACGACCCCCTTTATCCCGGAAGGCTCTAGAAGAGCCTTGTGTGGGAGGGGGCTACACATTTAGAGACAAGGAACACACACCCAATATTCATGTATAGTGAAAAAATCCCTCTCACAGTATTTTCCACTGCCACGACCGGGGATCGAACCCGGAACTTTTGGGTGAGAGGCAAGTGTGCTCACCTCTCGACCATCAGTCATACGAATCGTACAATTTATCTAGAAACTGCATAACAGCTGTCTGTGTGGACCTTTTTTCCCGAAATCCATGTTGAGCATCAGACATTATATCGAACTGAAAAATGAATCATTCGTGAGTACACTACTCTCTCCATTATTTTTGAAATTGTCGACAGTAATTGCATCCTAAATCTTAAAAATGGAAAATTTGGATATGAAAATTATATCACCGTATCGGCCTTAAAAAGGGTAATTTTTTGATATGTGAATGAAGTTCGAATCAATTTGAATTTAGGAGTTATTAATGAAAATTGGTTGAAAATATTTATTAAAATTGGAATGACCCCGTAAAATTGCCCCAAAGGTCTGTGCCTATACGTTCACGGTAAATGGAATGACGTGTATTCAATTTGATTTGATACATAGCTTATGTTTCGAAAGTGAGTTTTGAAATTGATGGGGATGAGAGTAACGGTACTTTACTTGAATAATTTGAATGGGGATTGATTGTATGTTGATAATTTGAATACGAAGAAAAACTAAAAAAACACGCTTTAATATCAAACCGAACTAAAAAGTAAAAAATAATGTTTAAATATTAAGATTCTTATTTATTGTAAAAAGCTTGGGGTGCTTGATATCAATTGTTATAAACCCCACGCTTTTTACAATAAAATAAGAATCTTAATGTTTATTTTTACATTTTAATTCGGTTTGCTATTAAAGCATGTTTTTTTAGTTTTTAAAAATTAATTTTTTAGTCACCCTCTTGCCATTCATCCCTCGGCACGTTTCTCACCAATAATAAAATATATATTAATGACAACGGCCCCTCCGCCAAAATCTCGACAGTACATTAGTCATTTCTTAAATTTTATTTTATCCTGATAATCCTGGTGAGGACATTAGGACAAAGTTGTCAAATTATTGTATTGTCATCGGTTCTTGATAAGTGTGCAAAGTTTCAGTTTAATCTGACGTTTTGCGGTGGGTGAGAATCACGTTCAAATTCCGTTACAAACAAACAAACAATACAGATGAAGCTAATAAAAGCGTGTTAAAAATAAATGAACGGTGAAATTTGAAGGAAGAATAATTAATAAGAAGTTTGTTTGATTGAATTAAAATATTTTTACAGGGGGTATGAAAATAGTAATTAAATTTGTGAGTCAGCTAGTGGAACAAATGAAATGGGAATAAATTTACGTTAATGGGAACTCGTAAAATGGCAAGAAAGTGAGACGATTGATGGCACATTAGGAAAGTGAATGATGTATGTTTTGAAGTAGGAATGAAGAATGGGACGTTGAAATTGAGAAAAAATGTTTTATTTGATAGAATATAACATTGCGGCTGGGGGTGTGAAAAGGCAAGGTGGATATGAATCAGGTTAGAGAGGTGCCTGTATTTTTTAGGGCTGTTGTTTGTAACTTTTTTGCTGTAAAATAACTAAAATCCACCGTTGGAACGGTGTTTTTGATACATTTGGACTATTTGTGAATTATCGGTGTTATGTGAATTTTTCCAGATTTTTTCCTTACTAAATAGTAGTTTCTTGTTAATTTAAGCGTCTTAAGGACTTTTTTATTATAGTTTGTCAAGGTGAGGTGAAACAGTTGATTTTTTGGCAAATTTTAAGAATTTTGCAATTTCTCCTGGCACCCGTTTATGGAATATACTTATCAACGACGCCGTCGTTCAACTGGATAAAGAGGAAGGTATTTTTTTGCAGCACCACTTAAAATAATTCTTAAAAAAATGATTGGAAAACTATTATGTTGAGGTCACGCTGAACTGCAGTTTCTTAATTATTTTATTTATGTCTGTGCAGATGATGATGATGATGATAGCAATGATGCCGATGCCTCTGAACAGCAAGAAGAATCTGATGAGGATAGCTGTGACGAAGGTGAATTTAATGAAGAATTTGATGATAATTATAACTATATTTAATTGAAAGAATTAATATCTAGAAATCCTCAAAAAGCAACTTTTTCTTCAGACAATTAAATAACATTGAAATCTTTCCAAACATTTATTTTTTAGACCGCAAAAAATGTTATTACTTTCATAAAAATTAATGTGACAGCCACATACAATTATTTACAGCAAACAGCAAATGGGCTATACTTTACACAGTTTGAATTAGCTTATTTTTTTCAATGCTCAAAATATAAACAGAAGAGGAAAGTACTTACTTGTACAAGTACTTGTACCTACCTACAGGAAAGTGAATAGCCCTCCAAGCTATTTACTTACGTACTATCCTTCCCCGTCCACCGATTATTTTACTATCCGCACTACTAACTCATCAATTCAATGAAAACGCACATTATTCGCTTAACTTGCAAGTTCACTACTGAAGTGACAGCGATACAATTTAGGAGGTTGTTGGTAATTTTATTCAAAAAAATATAGTATCTGTTGTGAAATGAAGTGGTACTGTAAAGTTTGTAGAATTCTATCGTGAATATGAGTGTCTTTGGGACAAGTTACCGAAATAATCAAATGAGATGGGAGCTCTAGAAAATTGTACAAGAAATGCGGCTCGAAGGTTTTAATATTGCTGACGCTAGACAGAAAAGAAAAAGTTTGAGAAACATTTATTTTCAGTTTGAAAGGAGAAAGCACTTTTGTGTGTAAATACCAACTTGCATACAGGCACTATCCTGGCTAATTACGTGTACTAGTAGCTGGTACAAGTAAGTATACTTATGTAAATTCGCCTTTACATAATGAAAAACGCGGACATTCAACTATATCCTCCGACAGTGCCGGAGCCGGGGCTCGAACCCGGTAGCGCAATATCCGTTCGATTAATCGCGATTGCCACACCTCGCGCCTTAACCAACGCAGTTATCGGCTAGACAAACGCTCAAGCACCATGTTATTTTTTTATTGAAATGAATGAATTGAAAATTTATCAAAAATATTTTTTCAAGTAAAAAACGCACTATATTCTTAAATATTTTACAATTAAAAAAATAAAAGAAGGAAAAGTAATAGAACTTATCCTATAATAATAATTACTGTTAGCTATTCAACAATTTTTACTTTTCCTCTGAGACGCACACAACTAACAATCTTGTTCAATTTTATTCAACAGTTATGACGAATGCAATAACCGGATTTTAACAATGCACTCGAAAACTGTGAAAACCACGAATATAAAAACTAAAAGGGGATTTACTTTTCAAGATGTAACGATGACCTTCTCTTCAACCACGAAAATTCCCGGGAAGTCGACTAAATCAAATGCTGAACGGTGTCTATGAAAACAGGAATCGAAGATAGCGTTATCAACTTCCTCGATATTTGCACAAACTCTTGTCTGTTTGTTTTAATTTTCATTCGCGTTTAAGGTGTGGGTAATTAAACAAGAGCTTGTCCGAAGCTGACAAATACGTTTGTAGTGTTTTTAAATGACTGGATGATTTGTAAGTACATGTATCAATTAACTAAAAAATGAAGTATTATTCATAATTTTCTGTAAATTCTGTTTACACTCCACGATTGATCACTAGCAATTGTTACTTATTTATAGTACACATGCAATATAATTGCATAGCCTTTAAGGGGGTGATTTATTGGTTTGTTTCATACACGGGCTATCAGACCATAGCCCAAAGTATACAAACGACGAGGGGAAGTCAATATATCTTTTTATCTGAGTGTATCTTTGTTATGAATAATCTAGCTTTTACTATTCTCTCTTTTATAATTGTTTAAGCAATTGAAAACGCGGTTCTTTGTAAAGACTTTATCGAATATTATAAGTTTTAATCTCCGTCATTTTGAAGGGTATTTAAAAAATGGAAATTTTGACGCAAGTTTCTACTACTTGTTCAAATGTTGACAAAATCTAGTAAATCCGCTCTCATTTATCTGTTTATGAAAATTAAGAAAAGTTATTTGGTATCAAGATCAACAAAACAATAATAAATGTTTGGATTAAATTAGTTTTCTTTTTTATATATTTTTATTTTTATACCACGCATGACATGCTCTCCCCTTTAGTTTTAAAAATATACGATTGAAATTTGGAACATCCTGTATATTATTGCATTTTTGAATTCTGCATAATTTTCCGAATCAGACGATACCACATAAGTAACATTTCAAACGTCAATATTTGTCTTCATTTAATTTTCAATTTTCCATTTAATTGTAAAGTCGAGCTCAGATTTACGGTGAAAATGAAAACTTTACGACTTCATTAAAATACCGTTAAACTAGTCGCAAAATTGCGCCCAGGTACACACTTGAAATATTTAGATCAGCAACTGAGCTGTTTTTAAAATATTTTGGCGGGTAATGAATATTCGGAGGTTTTTTGTTTATAAGTAGGTGTGTTAAAATAATATTGAGAAAATATTTGGGCCCTGGGAAGATCCACAACCAAGCACCAACAAAGAATATCAGGTAGATGTGGGGGATGGTAATGGTTCACAAATTACGAAGAAAAATTTTTGATAGTTCTAACAACCAATTTAATTTCGTTATTTCCTGTCATTTGACACAAATCACCCAATCATTTTAACATTGCACTGATAACACCATTCAGGGAAATTTTCAATCACTATGACAACAAAATCATTTAACTTTGACAACTTCAAAATAACTTCCAAATAAATTTCAAAAATGGTGAAGAATGCAAAAACAACAATTTCTGAAAGTTACTGGTCATAACAATTCAAATTCTATAAAACAATACTTAAACATCGATCGAGAACATCACAATAAGATCATAATACTATGCGTGGTAATAGATCCTCTGTAGCAGAAAAAAATAACCAATCTAATGCTGCAATCTAATTGTTTTGTTGCAACTTTTTGATTTTTTTTTCAAAAATTTTTTTGACTGAATATCCTTCTGACATTGACAAATGCCTCATAGTTCTATAACAAATTTCTCAAGCCCGGCGCCGAAGGCGCTTTCGATCGTCATAAAGTTATCTCGTAAATACATTATCAATATCCTAGGGATATTATAGCTGAAAGTTTCCGCACAATTTTCCAGAATTGAATTTATTTAGTTAACCTGGTTCGATTAGATCGAGTTAGGATTATCGATATAAATATAACATTTTATTTATTTAGAGATCTGGCTTATTTATTTTACCTACGATCACTACTGTAAATAGTAAAAAACAAACTACCAACCATCTATGTAAATTGAACTTTACGCACAGTAAACAAAACGCACGGAGCACGGCAAATATACAATGATATAGGCGGCTGTGATCGTTGACAAGTTGGCATAAAAGTCAAATGCGCCTACTTAACTGTCAAACGGTGTTATAATTCGTTAAACAATATTGTTGATATACAAAACCAAGCTTAGTTTTACGAAATAAAAATGTCAAGCGATAGTGAACTGAACGAAACCCTAACTCCTCCCAATATAACACAAATTGCAGAAGCTGCTACAAATAATTTATTGCCAATAAAATCTAGAGAAAGATATGAAATTGCATATCAGAAGTTAATGGACTGGAAATTAAAAAATAATGTCAAGTCATTTTCGGAGAATGTAATGTTGGCATACTTTCAAGAATTATCTGACAAGATGAAACCTTCCTCGCTTTGGGCCTTTTATTCTATGTTAAGAACAACAATTAACTTAAATCACGAAGTGAACATTGCATCTTATTCTAAATTATTAGCTCTACTAAAAAGAAAGTGGGATGGTTTTAAAAGCAAGAAATCGAAGGTTTTGACAGCTGAAAACATCAATGATTTTCTAAAAAATGCATCTGATAAGCAATATCTGTTTATGAAGGTAAGATCTATTAATTTTTATACAGAAATACCTAGAAATATACATATATTTGTCATTTTAGGTTGTTCTTATAATTGGCATAAGTGGAGCATGTAGAAAGCAGGAATTACGAAACATAAAACCTGAACATATACAAGATACAGGGAAATCTTTGATTATAATTATCCCTGACTCAAAAACTAAGACACAACGTTCTTTTGTTGTATGAGAATATTTTTACCCCACAGTTAAAAATTATATGAATATACGTTCTACAACAAAGAATACTACAAATTTACCTTTTTTTCTGAATTATGTCAATGGAAAATGCACCAGACAATGCACTGGTATAAATAAATTAGGGAGCGTTCCAAAGCAAATAGCCTATATATCTTGGACTTCCAGACGCTGACGCCTATACAGGGCACTGTTTTCGACGGTCGTCAGCGACTATTCTTGTTGATGCCGGCGGTGACCTATTAGATTTAAAAAGACACGGTGGATGGAAATCATCAACGGTAGCTGAAAGTTATGTGGACAATTCTATGAATAACAAAACTAACAATTCAACAAAAATAACATCTGCCATAGCAAATAAAGATTCAGCTACTTCAAGTAATAATATAACTGTGTCATATGCATCAAGCAGCAAATCAAACGAGACTCCTTTTGTATTTAATAACTGTACAGTTACTATAAATAATAATAATTCTAATTAATACATATTTCAAATAGTCTACAATAAAATGTTCACTTAAGTACTTTTTTATATTACTTTTAAATATTCGTTGACAATAAAAATATACAAAGTTTGTTTTTTTAATTTTATTAACTGTAATCGTAGGTAAAGTATAGTACATAATTCGAGTTGTAAGGCAATTACGCACTCATGGAATTTTTTTTTTTTATACATTTATTTAACGTCGGCCTATTTCCGCTACTGAGGCCTATCACCGACGCCTGTAGGCGAACTACCCCCAACCAGGAATTTTGCCGAACCTCTTCCCTTAAGAAGAGTAGGGATCTTTTACTTGCCTAACATTTAATAGACAAGGGACCGACGGCTTTACATCCCCTCCGAAGGATGGTATATCTCCTATACGACCCTCGCCTAAGGTTGTATAGCTTCCGCGCATACACTGATATACAAGCCGCTGGAAGATGCGTGAGGCGAGAACGCGGTTTCCGTTGGAATGGTCACCCATCCAAGTACTAACTGCGCCTGTCGTTGCTTTACATCGCATACCGAAGTATGTACATAGTAAAGACGCACCTACACTCGCCCACTCATGGAATTACTTTTCCATTCGTGCGTAATATGCTTCTTACAACTCTCGTTACGTAATATACTATTAACTATTTTAATATCGAAAATCTTGACTCAGTACCCACATTTTTGGCAAGGAATTGCTCATACCTCCTCGCGGTCCTTGCTGGGCAACAATAATAATAATATGATATATTCGAGGATATATTATATTATTGTTGGCAGATCTGACCAACGAGATAATATTAATTTTAATTTGGAGTTTCAAAATTAATCAATGCTTCACCAATGGCACGGCTCTGTACTATTTCGTTTTCGTAAATTGACTAGTTTACCTTTATAGATATTTAATGTGCATCGGCTTGTTTGATGGCACCATGCCGCATGGTCCAACGGCGATACTAATGAGGTCGTAAAGTTTTTGTTGCCTTTTTTTAGTGCACCGTAAATCTAAGCTCGACTATATCAAGAGCCACGACTTTTGATTTATTTTAATTGGCCCGTGTAATGCTAGAAAAATCAAGATTCCGTCGAAAACACTATATTATGAGATATATATATTTTAGAAGCATTTAGATGACATTAGAAACTTATATTTAAATTTTCGTGTGGAGGTGAAAAGACACCTTTATATCCACAAATTAAATTTTTAGTTCAACTGTATATCACTGGCGCTGCTGTCGTTTTCATTTGTACAACGGCCAATACGATGTCACCTCCGGCTATATATGTTGCTTTTTAGATCATAGAGGGTACGATATCACCTCCAAATATCGGCAACATCGCGATGAATGTCGGGATATTCAATACAACAGACATATACCTGTGTAGCGTTGTGCCGGAATGGGCATTATTAAAATATCCTAAAGGTATGTATCATGTTTAAAAAATTACAGTATACCGGATTGGAGACTGCCCATAATGCCTACATCATAATACCATAATAATGTCATTATTACATAGGTAAGTTTCAACAAAACTCAGCGGCTTCTATCAGAAAATTTCCGTAATCTCGATTTATAATACTTTATAGTAAAACTATAGAAAAATATTATTCCTTTAATATGGAACTAACGGGTTAGAGAATCGTTTAAAAAATGTAAAGGGCACATAATAGTATAGGCCACGACAGCTTCAAACTTCTTTATAAATGATTTCTCTTTGCACTTCGATATTAACAGCTAAAACCTATTTCAAATGATTCCTTAGCTTCTAAAACATCAAAATCTGAAAGTCGTCAGTATGTCGTTCTGTACGGGGTGGTTACAGGGGATGAAATGTGAAAAACACACTAAAAATTTTTTTTGTCCTATTTTAGACTACAAAAGACGAAAATTATTGTATTAAAGCACGACATGCCTAAGAGCAACGGGAACATTAGAAAAAAATATATTAAACAATTCCCAAAGCATGGAGTTAAATAGACGACGTTTACGTTTAAAGTGAGCTGGTGAAAAGCATCTTATTGCATAGGCAATGTTTTCTTTTACCACCGCTCTAGCTACTTCATCCCGATCAAAAAATACTCATTAATAAAGTTATAAATTGGAGTTTCAGGATGTTAAGCCTTTTTTTACTTTTTTGTTCCGATCGCTCTGTACTTGTTTAATAATTTTTGTAAGAGCGCCCGCACAAGATCTTTTAAGGTCGACTTCTGTTTGTTTCCTCACTGCGCGTGGTCTTTAAAGTTTAGTATCGCCTGTACGATCACACAGTATTGATATATTATTTGATATTTTGAAATATTATTGCATATATGCGGATATTTTTGTACTCTGAGATAAATTTATTCCTGCCTGGGCATTGTCTCTGTCAGGAGTTTGCTCAAAAATATTGCGAGCGAACACCTCACGGTTTGGAAACTGTTGCTGACTATGTAGAAACAAACCTATTATAAAATTTAAAAAAAACAGTACTATATAGCAATGAGAGCATACTGCCGGTTGCTTTTAAAAATTCCCGCCACCATAGTCTAGTTCTTACTACACGTACAAGGCGCTAAACTGTCACAGAATTAGTAACAGGGAGATCTATATTATAATATTATTCTTCTTTGTCTATGATTTAGACTCAACTCAATGAAAATATAGGTACAAAGATCGCTCCACGCTTTTTATATTTACGTAGTTATATACATTAAAAATATATTATCGTGTTTTTTAGTTCTTTTAAATTATCTATTTTTATGTTATTTACAGTGAAGGACGTTAGAACTTATAATAATAATAATAATAATAATAATAATAATTAACACCCTATAAATGACCACTGTCACTGCGGTCGAGAGTTTTCTAAAATATGCTCTTTGTAGCATGGTTAGCTAAATATACCTTATTTTTATTTCACGATTAATTCAAACGACCATAAATGCAGAATGATAAGGAAAAACAACTTACCGAATCAATGAATTAGGGCGCAAACAAAACAATAATTAAAACACGAATGCGTACTAGAATGATCTGACATATGTATTTTTCATTTATTTACATACAAATATAGAGTTAGTAATCCAGGAAAATCGTACGCAATGTTAGTGTTGGAAAGTATGTTAATAATTTATTTACCTTTCCAGAATTGATCAGTATTTATTAAATACCATATCACACTTTATCTATGACTTATATAAATACCGCGCTTTTTCTGGATTCAGTCAGTTTTGGTAGCACTTAATTATCACAGGCAATTAATAACAAATTTATTGATATTAACCGTATAGTTGCATAGTTTTGTATTTACACGTAAGTTTCTTATTTTGAATTGTTCAATCAATACGACAGGCATGAAAAAGTAAATCAAATATTGTAGGAATATTTATTTATTAGTTTTAAAGTTGATTTAATTTGAAGTATGTATGTTTTCGTAAGCGCCATCCGCGCGCGTTCGCGGGGATTCACCTATTTATTTATTTAAAAATTTTATAGATTATAAAAAAATATATTTGTACATATTTCCACTTCTGCAGCGTGACCTGTTTCAAACTCGAAATCTTTATGTTTATTATGGATAAGGGTAGAATTTAGACTTTGGCGGTATATACAGTGTCCCGTAAAACCGTACAAAAAATTTAACTACCAATTGCTTATCGAAAATGAAGGTGGTCCTTTATACAAAATCTTTAAAATAACCCTTTCCTGTCCAGGGGGTAAAATCGGCCGCTTTTGGGAAAAAAATTAAATTACATCTACCTAGGTCATTGATGACCGAAAACAACGAACACGATTATATTAGTCAAAACATTAATTAGGCTGGTGTCAAATTATAATTCAGCTTTTGATTGATCATGTAGACAGATGTAATTTAATTTTTTTCTCAAAATCGATCGATATTATGAAATTCCTTCAAGAAATAAAAAGTTTCTAAATGAATCATGTTTAGTAGTTTATTTATTTGAAGGGAAAAGAAAAATAGTAGGCAGAAAGATGTTTACAAAATTTCAAGAAGGGTACTTAATTTCACCCCTTTGTATAAACGCTAGGTGGATGAAATCATTTCGTCACTACTAATGTCTTATTAAACCCATATTCACTTACGTTTTATTTAATTACAATGATAATTTTCTTACGATTTTCTTCAAAATCTGAGAACTATTAGAAAAAGAGAAATATTTTTCTCTTAAAAAAATTACTGCAAGCGGTATTCGTTTTTCTATAAAAATATGTTGAAAATTCGTAACTTTCGGTCGATCTCGGCTTACCCCAGATACGTTGGTGAGCAGAAGTTCGCGACTTGGCAACGTTGCAATTACGCGGGACCGTTTAAAATTGTGTCAACGCAGTTTGTCAATGAATGCGTGTACTTTACAGATAAATTATTATAAAGATCTGAAAACCCAAACCAATTATGCAATAATGCGGGAAAAGAAGGCTTACTTGGAATTCAATTTATATAATAACAGAAGCAATAAAAAAGGTGTATGGAAACATCTCAAAGATTTAGATATTCATACCAAACAAAAAAATCGTTGTATCCCTAGCCATTTAAGTGATGTTGAATTAATAAATAAATATTTTATAGCTTCGTCAAACAGTGATACACCGGTACACGCTGATACACTATATTATTGCATAACTAATACTAAAGAAAACATAGCGAACTTCTCATTTAAAGAAACTGACGATACTGAAATACATAAAACTATTTTATCCTTCAAGTCCAAACCTGTAGGTGTAGACAAAATTAGTTTAAGCATGCTACTATATGCCTGTCCCCATATTTTGCAATATATAAGCCATATTTTTAATTATGCTTTAAAGAACGGAGTTTACCCTATTATTTGGAAACAATCTCGAGTAATTCCTTTACCGAAGGTTACCAGTCCAGAAGATTTAAAAGATTTACGTCCCATTAGTATCCTTTGTTGTCTCTCAAAAGTGTTCGAGAAAATTATTAATAACCAAATTAGATCTCAATTAGATGAATTTAATATTTTACTACTGCATCAGTCGGGTATGCGTTGCTTAAAGTAACCGACGATATATTTATCACGATAGACCAAAATAATTTGTGCTTACTTGTTTTACTAGACTACTCCAAAGCCTTCGATAAAATAAAACATCGGTTTTAAAGAGAAAGCCATGTTCCTGATTGAGAATTATATAATACAACGTTCTCAATCTGTAATTTTGGGAGGATTGGAGTCAGAACTTGTCACTATTGAAAATGGGGGTCCCACAAGGCTCTATTTTGGGACCCCTAATGTTTACTTCGTATAGTTTTCAATTTTATCAACATCTAAAATATTCTAGCGCTCACTTCTATGTGGACGACACACAAATATATCTATCCTTCCTCGAAAGGAATATACAGATTGCATGTCGCGTCGTACATATATTCTTACTTTCTCATCTATAGAGAAAGTCGTGGAAAATTTCCAAATTCTATATTATGATGAAAATAGATGTTTTGAAATCAAAGGTATCGAATATATCTGGATTGCCATACCGTCTGTGTGTCGCCTGTATGTGATATACAAGACCTGGGAAGTTCAAAGAAGAACGCCATTGAATATTGGTGCAATCGGTGCTCCAGGGACGGCCCTAGACAAGACCAAAAAATATTTTTTGTCGACCCTAAAAATGCTTCAAATAAAAATTGTTGGCACTGGATTGGGCTGACGACTTGGGTCTGGTAGAGGAGGGAGAGCTATCCTGGGCGCGTCGTGGTGGTCCATAGTTGCTTCTGTCCAGGCCTGTCTTCGAAGTCTCATGCGGCTGTGGTTCGAATTCTCTTAAAGACGGACTATATGTATAGTCCTAGGGTCGATGGGAGACAAGCGATTTGTTTTGGTTCGATATACTAAAAAGATTCGCTTGAAATCTATTGGGTCGTTGGCAGACCAACGATTTGTTATATAATGCACAAGTGCTGCCATGCTGCGATGTTGTGGATAGGTAGTCGAAATAAAAGATGATTTTTCAAGTTATTCGCTATTGCAGAAAAGTGTCTTGATATGACACGTCGACTGAACAATGAGCTCGCGGTCTCAGCGCTCGTCGCCGGGCCCCTCTAGGTCACGAATTTGTTATTATATTAAAACTACATATCATATCCAAGTGTGGGGCGAGCGTAGGTGCGTCTTTACTATGTACATACTTCGGTATGCGATGTAAAGCAACGACAGGCGCAGTTAGTACTTGGATGGGTGACCATTCCAACGGAAACCGCGTCCTCGCCTCACATCTTCCAGCGGCTCGTATATCAGTGTATGCGCGGAAGCTATACAACCTTAGGCGAGGGTTGTATAGGAGATATACCATCCTTCGGAGGGGATGTAAAGCCGTCGGTCCCTTGTCTATTAAATGTTAGGCAAGTAAAAGATCCCTACTCTTCATAAGGGAAGAGGTTCGGCAAAATTCCTGATTGGGGGTAGCTCGTCTACAGGCGTCGGTGTTAGGCCTCAGTAGCGGAAATAGGCCGACGTTAAATAAATGTATAAAAAAAAAAAATATCCAAGTGTATGATACCTCAAAAGAAAGATCTATATGTGTTTTAGCAAACTGTATATTCGGAAGGGCATAAATTTATGTAGTTTTGAAAAAAATTAATTTTCATCGGTGTTTTCGCTCGATTTTTTGGTTACCCATGACATTGTTTAGGATGAAAAGTTGGACTGAAATGATCCTTTGCAATTTTCTTTTCAGGGGGCCAGGGGCAGCTCCAGGTAGGGCCAAAAAACAGGGTGTCGTAGAATAAAAAAAATTTAATACAGGAATTGTTTAGAATATAAATTGTTGCGAAATGGGTTTTTAAATTTATGGCTGTAGTAGGAGGAGAGTTGTATTTAAAAGCTATTAAATTCTCGTCAGAGTGGCAGAGATGGCTTCAGCTAGGGCCCAAAAACAAGTTTTCGTCGAATCAAACAATTTTTAAAATGGTTTAAAAGTAAAACATTGCGTCGAAAAGGCTTCTTCCACAGAGCACCAGGAGCGAGCGGCTTTTTAAAAACAATTTTTCTTGACAAATAAAAAATCCGATTCAAGTAAGAATTGTTCAGTTGGAAAATTTCATCAAAAATGAATTATTCAGTATCACGGCATCGGGGCTGTTGCAGGGAGAGCCCAAAACAATTTTTCGTCGGATAAAAGTATTTCTAATAAAAATTGGTCAAAGTGTAAAACTGCATCGCAAAGATCTTCTACGAATTTCTCGTCTAGAAACAATTTTTTGACGACCCTCCCTCAAATAATTTACGTAATTTAAAAAAACATTTCAAACAAAAATACTGCAGTATGGGGAATTGTAATATTAAAATTGTAGAATTGTCGAATCAAAAGCTGTATCGAAAAGTTAGTGTTACGTGTTTACACCCTCCAGTAAACACCCCCAAGCGTAGATCCAATAATTGCAACCCAAATTTTCACTAACCACTGATTTATTAATCACTAAATTACAATAATTATTCCTTATAATTACACACTAACTATAACTCTTAATTACTATAAGTTCACTACTTGTTACTATACTAATTTGTTCACTGTTCTTTACCTTCCCTTATCACTTGTCATCTAAAATATATCTTACCTGAACATCTGACTCCTCTCAGATGTGTACAGAACTCCCCCAGGGCGTTGGCTCCGTTACTTATATATCCGTGGCGCTTATTCTCGATTCATTCCATTTCACTCCAGGCTATTCAAGACTGTCATTCGGGATGATTCTAGCTTATCCGTGATAATGGCGCCATCTCTGGCCAACTGGCGAACTACCGTTTTACTGGTAGTTAATTAGGCAGGCCTCCTTTCACTCTGCTACCAAGGATTAAACCTCCCTCCGTACAAGGACGGCACATAACATTAGTTTTCAAATTTTTCGCCTGAGCACCAGAAGCGGCTCCAAGAAGGGCTCAAAAAACTTTCGTCGAATCCCCTCACAAAATTTACCCAAGTTTCAAAAATATTTCAAACAAACATTTTTTAATATGTGAAATTGTATCAAGAACGCCCTTTGTAAATTTCCTGTGGGATTAAACGCAAAAAAATTGTGTTTGGGTTAATTTTACGTTCTATCAAAAAAGTTTAGAAAGTTAAGTACTTATCGTACCCTAGACCAATTTTTACTTCCAAATTTGCCTTTTCAACTGAGTTGGAATTCGCAATTATTATTATTTTTTTTTTTTTGACATTCAGATTTATAACGAAAAAATCTTTCAAACTCCGCCTAATTCAAAGTTATAAAACTTTTCAGTGTCAATTGGAAATGGATACCACCACAGAATATTTAATGCAGTACAATGAAACTAAGACATTGAATATAAATGATACAATAGACGTAAATTCTTCAGGAACGAAAGCATCCTTTCTGCTTTACGATTATTTAATACCGACGATAGGAACACTAATAATAATAACAAATCTAGCAGTTGTGATTTCAAGTGGACTCATTTTAAAAAAAGGTAAGGATCTACTGATTTCCAGTCTCATATACATTTATAGATATGCTCGTTGATGTTTTATTGCTACAAATATCAACATGTTATTACTCCTACACGTCAAATTCACAACAGTAAGTCTACTCAAAAAAGTAAAAATTTTATTTACAAAAACGCTGACAAAAGAATTCCATAAGAAAATCTTGATCAATTGACAGCTGCTCTTATGGGACAATGGGTAATTGGGTAGAAAATATGAAGGCAACAAAAAGCATTCTAAAGTGTTAACTTTGACTGTGATACTAGATTGCATTTATTATCAATAGTGCACTCTACAATGTTTTTAATCTCATAGAAAAAACATGGATTGCTGTAATAGTCCATGAAAAAGTTGAAAAAATCCCAAAAATTCTGTGAGAGGGATGAAACATGGGTACCACCCGTTTTCGAGGACGCTGAACGCGATGGTGATATTTTTAATGTTCCCACCCCTCAGCAACTACCCCTAAACTCAAAAAAACCACCCCTACTTCGCGTTTTTTTTCCATCGTAAGGCAGGATTCGGGTAGGCCGTATAAAATTTAACCATACATCTTATCCGCCCTCAGGGCTAAAACTATCCTCTCCCCTAATACTAAAATATCCCCAAAAAATCAAAACGCATGAAAATTTTGTCTATCTCCGTTTTTAAGTGTGCTCAACACGATGGTAATATTCATTTTTCCCCCACCCTCCACCCCTAATTTGGGAGTGGTTGGTGGTTAAAAATTCACCATCATGTTCAGCGCCCTCAAAAACGGTGGGGGTACCCATGAATCATCCCACTCACAGAACTTTCGTGTTTTAATCCTTTTTTGTAATTTTTCATGGAGTATAACTCCCTCGCATTTAGATTAAAATTTGAAATGGACGAAAAATAAATAACACTTTAATGTTCTAGAAAAATTACTCTGCAAAACAAAAAGATTATGGAAATGCATCTGCCTGTCCAAAATTTATCAAGGATAAAACTTATGGAAAGGGTCCCGACCGGGTTTCTATGTGAAATCCGCCTCTAAATCAAATCAAATTTTGTATCAGTTCTTTTGAAACACTTGAGCCCAAAACGAAACCTACAAAATTCGCCATTACTTTTCCAATATGGCGGCTAATGGTCCCGAAATCTGAGAAAAACAATCTCAGATTAAGTATTTCAAAAGGATTGCCGAAAACTTGATTTGGTTCGGGGGCAAATTCACATGGAAACCCCGTTGGGCCCTTTGAAGTGCACTACTTCTTTGTGTATCAGTAAATTTTGTGATTTTAATGAATATAATTTGTAGGGCAGCAACCCAGATCAACCTATTTATTTCTTGGTAATGTTGCAATGACAGATCTAGTCACAGGAGCAGCAGTGATTTTTGGCCAGGCGTTCCCTAAAGCAAACAGAGATCATTACCTTTGCGCTGTTCAACTAGGTAATCATTTATTTTCAATACAATGTATACGAAATATTCGTTATATTTAAATTTTTAGGTATGATTGTTTCCAGCACACTAACATCCATTTACTCCGTGGGATTAATTGCAGTCGACCGTTTTTTGTATATAATTCATGGCTTGAAGTACCAGACTTGGGTGTATCCAACTAGGGCTAGATTACTTATAGTTGTATCATGGATGATTGGTGAGTTCCTACAACCGCACATTATTTTATCACTTTTGTACTCAGTGGACGTTCTCCAGTGACTTATCTGGTTAATGCCCTCATGAGGATTGCACTGTGATTTAAATATCTACTATATGGTGTACGGCCATACGCTAATCTTAACATCCTATTTTAGGTCTCATTATCGGTTTTATGCCATTGCTGGGCTGGTACGGCGACACGGACAATGGCAAAATTTGTTGGTTCATACTTTTAGCACCCAAAGAGCTAGTGCTGCTAACCGTCCTAATGGGATCGATTCCCATCATAGTGGTATTACTTCTGTACTCGATTATCTTATACCATGCCATAAAGAAAATTATCCAACTACAACAAACAGCTAGAATGAGCAACGCCAAAGTTGAAGAGGACCCTTCTTCAGGTAATATTCGAATGTTTAGAGGTGCCGGTACCAAATCTGAATCAGACCTTGATGAACAACCGCAGCAGGAAGAACGAGGCATATTGAGGTTTTTCAAGAAAAAACCTTCGTCTGCGGTGAAGGTTCCCAATAAATGGAAGGCCATAAAAGTGGTGCTTTTCACGACTGGCAGCTTCATCATAACGTGGTGTCCCTATTTTATTACAAGCCTCATATATGTATTCAACTGCGACATCGACAACACTAGCAAGAACTGCAAGACTATGCGGGCCCTGATAGCGAGTCCTTTGGCCATACTAGGGTTTATGAACAGCTTTTTAAATCCCATAATATACGCGTGGTGGCATAAAGGCTTTAGGAGTTTTGTTAAGAAAAAGGTGATTGCTATGAGGATGAGGAAAAATACCAATATGGGGAATATCTCGGCACCCAACTCGAAAAGTACCACAAGCAGGAGTACTTCTCTCACCGGTAAGACCCTCAATCAGGATTCGAAAAGTGAATCCACTGGTTAAATCAATTAGAAATTTTCGATATGGAAAAAAGTATGAAAAACAATGTACCTATAGAACAAGATACGCTGGTGAGTTGCTTAGTGATATTTTCTATGCGCTGCAATGGAAAAACCAGGAAATAGTAAAAAAAGTATGTTTAAATGACTTCAATCATTTATAGATGACGCCCACTTGGTCGGTTTTTAGTGTCCATTAGTTTTTGTATATCAGGACTATTTTAGTACAAGGAATAAACCTACTGTAAATAGGCTTTTTCATTATAGCCTAGGCGATTTTGTTAAAAAAGGCCCTCATTACTGAATGTGTCGGCAAATCATACAGCATTTTAGCACGCACCCATTATATTTTGTCTATGTACATCTTAGAGAACACAAACAAAATGGGTGTCCAAAAAAACTCTTTCAGGGGTGGAGTAAGAGAGGTTGGACTGCTTACAGGAGAAAAAAAAATTGAAGTGAAAATTGTAGAGTACCTCACGCGCTTTATTTTCTACCCAAATGTATGATTTACAAAAGCCAATATGGCTAGTATGTGTAAATGGCTTCAGTTTTGGATACTGATCGTTTTTTAATAAAAATCAAAACTACGTTCACGCCCCTCGAGCGAGCATCAAATGCAGATAATTTGACTGTCTCGAAATCGAAAACCGCTGGACGACAGTTTTGATAATAAATGCAGCGCGAAGTACCTATGTCACTTTCAACCTTTTTTGATAGTCCGGTAGATGGCCCTGTGCCGAAAGGAAATTTTTCGATGACAAGCAGTTTGAAGTGCAGGGCGCTTAAAAAAGCTTTAAGTTTCAAACAAATTTTTGAAAAAGAAAGGGATATATAAACATCCCTATTTACAACAGACTTTTTTTGAAAAAAACTGTACGTATTTACACCCTCCAGTAAACACTATACATAGGTTCAATAAATTGCAACAAGAATCTTCACAAACCTCTACTTTATTTATCACTTAAATTACAATAATTAATCCTTAATAATAACACAACTAATAATAATTTCAATCTAACATAAATTCACTACTTTAAATCATAACTTGTTAGTGTTCTTTATTTCATCTGATCACTTGTTTGTCTAATATAAAACTCTATCAGAACTGTACTGAACTCTATACTGAACTGAACTATCCTCTCAATATAATTCCTTATATATATATACGCATCGAATGTACTCTAATTTCCTTTCAGAACCCTCCCGACTATGCTAGAAATTTCTACTTTTCTAGTTGCTAAATGGCGGTTCGTCAGCCGGCCACAGATGGCGCCATCCCCGGCAACCAACTAAACTGATCTCCCTTCACTCTGACCAGGGACTAATACATCTCACTCCGTCAGAGGGCAGCACACAACACTGCCCCCTTTAAGCATGAACGTCCCGGTCAGGCAATTCAGATTCAGCAACATGCTTCGCCAACCTGTCCAGGTGCACGATTTTCATCTTGGACTTCTTTCCATGTTGAATCCGATAAACGACATCATTGATCAGGGTGACGATAGTATACGGCCCTTCCCAAGGAAGGTGAAGCTTTGAAAATCTTCCTTCCTTCCGCTGTGGGTTGTACAGCCAAACCAGATCCCCCAAATTAAATCCTCATATCGAGCCTTCATTCGGTCACCGCTCTCTGTAGGTGACCCGTTGGCAGCCACAAGCCTTGCAACTGCAGCACCAATCCTCTACATCCTGGCGGCTTTTTATCCAGTAGAGTCGTTCCTGTACTCTAGACCAAGGTCTTATTTTTTCCAAAATGCTCTTCGGATATTCCTTCGTGCACTTCCCGAAGTACTTTTGGTATCCGGCACCTGGGTATCACCAAACGCATGGTAACTTCCCGGGCTCTCCCATGCTCTCCGTAATAGGCCATCTTCAAGCCTTAGGGAATCCCATTGCGCCCACAAAGCCTTCAGCTCGACCCTTTTATCCGAAACATCCTTCCATTTTGGTCGCGTGCCTTTTTCTTTTGCCTTCAGTATAGATCCATTTCGTCGTCGCTCAGTTGTTCCTTACAACTTCATTCGTCCAGTCCTTCGGAGCCTCTAACTTAACCGTTTTTACTTTCGCTACATCCTGCTGTCTTTTTACATCCTCGGCATTCCCTTCCTTAGGGTGCCTCTGGCGACAGTATCTCTTGGTATGCTCCAATTTGCGCAATTATAACAGCGGATTCTTTTTGTTAGCCTTTCACCACTTCGCTGCTGCTTCAGCTCCTATTTCGGCAGTTGCGATTCTTATTTCGGTTCCGGTCGCGAACTTAATTCGTTCAGTACTTGTGCGACCATTTTCTGTACATCCTTTAACATACCCATCAGTTGCGTCTTATCGCAGGAATTTCCTGTTTTCTTCCAACGTTTACTTCCCCAGGGTTCCATTTTCGATAGTCTCGCATCATATGACCTGGTTTGCTGCACTGGTAACACCGGATACCTCCGCTAGGCTTTACACCACCTTGTCGGTTTTCACGTTTTCCTGGAAAACCTGTCTGTCATTAATTGGGTAAAAATCTTATGTATGTTGTCTGGTCGATAGCCGAGTGGGTTAAGGCGCGAGGTGGCAATCGCGATTAATCACACGGACATCGCACCCCCGGGTTCGAATTCTGGCTCCGGCACTTTAGGAGAAAAATGGTTGTATGTCCGCGTTTTTTCAATGTGTAACCCCCTTCCGCACAAGCCCTGGCTTCTGGAATTGGGGGTTGTCTAATTTCTGTGGTGTTTATTTATTATTTATTTATTTATGTCCTTTAATTGGGTGCCCAAACTCGTTTCCTCTGATTGGGCTTCTTCCACAGAGACAGCTCGTACTCTGTGCCACGAGGAATCCGTATAAGCGGTTTCTATCTCAATTGCATGGATCAATGCTTTGCTACTACTCGTATGCTGAGATAGCCTAAGGACCCGCCTGATCTTCTCGTCTTTCGTGCCATCAATAAACGCGTCAACTGCCAATTGCTCCTGGAACTGTCTCGGTCCATTCGGATAAGCCAAGTGTGCCATTCTCTCTACTGCAGCTTCAAATTCTCGTAGGCTCTCCCCAGCTTTCTGTATACGTAATTTCAACTGGGTCCGATATAGTTGAGCATATCTTAGGTCGAATGCAGCTTCTAAAACTTTAAAATCCGTTTGCTGCGTCACTAGGATCGTCTGCAACAATTCTAAAGCTTGCCCTCCCAATGCTAGAACTAATGCCATAGCCATGTCTACAGTTGCGCCGCCCCCGGTAACCAACTAAACAGGTCTCCCTTCACTCTGACCAGGGATTAATTACATCTCTCTCCGTCAGAGGGCAGCACATAACAATACTTACTAGTTGATAAAAAAAATCGATTACTTTAACTCGGCCGTAATAGTACATAAATTATTCAAAATAAAACTACTCTATTATAAAACAATTTGAAAAATTTTTGTTCAAAAAACAAGCTGACATTTGCATAACATTACAATATTTAATTTATTTCGCAGAGGTATAGAGAAGAAAGTACTTTAATTATAAATGGGTACCAAAATGTTATATGATTTCCCAACACAGGCCACAATAATTTTAGAATTTTCTCCTAGACTATTATTTCTATGTTCTAGTAGAAAAATACTTATGTTTTTATAAAATATCCGGTAATCCTACCTACATTCCAAGATAGTGAGTATATTCGGTCTAAAAGATCATTTTGTTCATTTTCATGTTAATTCGTCATTAAATATTTTGTATAGAAAATAGATTTGTTTCATTTAAACAGTTAATATTCATAATTATATGGCGTATCACATATGGTATAAAAATGTCATGTCTGTCTGTACTTGTTTTGTTAATCTTTTAGTTAAACTGTAATATCTACTGATATGAAGGATAACTTGACCATATACCAAAAAAGTTCCACAATGTTAAAAACAAGCAAAAACTTTTTCCTAAAATAACAACAGATCATAGAAATTTCAATATACCAAGTACAACAGCATCGTGATACACCCTTTTTTCCTTCAATTTTAAAGTTTAAAAAAACTAAAAAACACGCTTTAATAGTAAAACGGACTAAAAAGTAAAAAGTAATGTTTACATATTTTAAATATTTTATTGTAAAAAGCGTGGGAGCTTTTTATTATATTTTTATTGCACCCCACGCTTTTTACAATAAAATATTTAAAATATGTAAACATTACTTTTTACTTTTTAGTCCGTCTGTTATTTAATTCGATTTTTATATATATATTTACGATTTATTAATTTGACATCTATTATGTTCAGAACGATTTGATTTAACAGAGAGTAGGTAAAAATCCAAATTAATTGTAAACGCCGCCGTTTGTCAATTGTTTCTCAATAACGCTGTCATCATTTACTTGTTTTGGGTTGTTATTTTGTAGTGAAAATATTTGAAGATGATAATCTACCTGAGGAAGTGTTGTTAAAGGCTGTAAAAGCAGCCGAGGCACTTGTGCCACAGTAGAGAATAGACCAGTACCACAGCATAAGAAACTATGCTGTGCCAGTACTCCCACTCGGCCGGAACAGTGGGATAAGATTTTCAGTGCGCATGCTCCTGGGCTTAAATTATCTGATGCGCAGTGGACAGCAGTGATGTTATTAGGTTGATGTTTATTCTTTACTCGAGTAGTGCACATGCAAATGCGCGTGGGATGGAAATAGTGGATGCGCAGTGGAATAAAAAAAATAAAATCGAGTACAACAAACATCAAAGGGACCGCCGAGGAGTGAAATTACTGGTCTATTCTCTACTGTGCTTGTGCCTCATAAAACCAAAAAGGTATATGAGAAATAATACTGCCGCTTTGAGGAATAAATAAATAATAAATAAACACCACAGAAATTAGACAGAATGGCTGAACTCTTTATAATGCCCTAGGGCGTTATAGATATTCATAACGCCCTAGGGCGTTATTTTTCATTTAATATATCTCAAAATAGGGTGGTTATTGTAAAATAAAACTTATAGGACATTAAATAAACAATAGATAAGAACATTTGCACACCCTCAGACCATATGACACTTGATCAATAAGTGTTTCTGAACACACAAAATTAGGCCGTTTGGTTCTACTTCAAAAAAGTAGGTAGGTACTTCTACACTAAATCATGCTAATTTGACACGATTTAAGGCGAATTTACACGTGCATAGTAGCTAAAGCAAGTTAATAAATCAAGTAACTAAATTTAGCTACTTGCATCGTGTAAACATTGGATTTAGTATTTACTAAATTCTAAATCCAATGTTCACATGATGCAAGTAGCTTAATTTAGTTACTTGTTTTAGCTACTATACCCGTGTAAATTCGGCATAATTGTAATATGAGTAACTTTCTCATACATACATATATTCCAGTCGAATTAGCATTTTGACAAATGAAAAATGTTTCTAGGTATAAGCCGAATCCAGGATGTCCAGAATGCTGGCAGGAATGTAGGATTTTTTTTGAACAGAGTTTAAAAATAAGGGGTTTAACAAAATTTTCTTTTTAGTGGATGTAACTATTCGACAGCATAAATTCGGACTGTGGAATTTAGCAAAAATGTTTATTAAAGTATTTGACTTGATTTGTCTGAAAAAATTCGCTTTGGTTTGAAACTGTGTGGGCCGTAACCTATTAACCTATTTTAATGAAATAAGTCTCGTTTTGTAGGTTTTTTCGAGGCGCACAACTTTTAAGAAACACTATTTTTTCTAATGTCAATAGTTTTTTCTAAAGCTCGAAAAACCCATTTTCTCAGACCTTAATTGTTTAATGAAAAAATCGTTTCGTAAGTCACAAATGCTTCCTACAACGACGTAGAACACGTCTATGAAAGGAAAACTGCAAAATTGCAGATGGGGATGTTCTATTGAATTACCAAATTAAGAGACTTATTAATAGAAAAATATTGTTAAAATAGTTCAGGAATTATGTGAGAAAAAGCGGAAAATTTTTAGGTTTAGAATAGAATAACCAAATTTGACATTTCAAATTTGCACAGCAACTTTTTCATTTGAGACCATACAATTAACTCCCATCAGAAATTAAATTTTTTTGTAACTTGGTGGGCATATGCAAGAGAGAGCGAGATCCGATAAGGAAATATTTATTATTTCTGGCCATAACTTTTTTTTTGATACATAATATATTGGTAAGAAAAGTATAAGACTACCTAAGTAGAACTATACAGGTGTAGTGATATGAATTTTCACTCAATAATTTCAGTTGTTTGCAAAATTAGTTAATTTAAATTTAAAAATAATGCCAATCTTCATATCTTGTAGTTTTAAATTAACTAATGTTATGTGCTGCCCTCTAACAGAGAGGAGAGTGTAATTACTCCATGGCTAGTACGGTGGCGCCATCTGTGAACCAACTGGCGAACCGCCATTTGTTAGTGCCTAAGAAAACTGTAGATGGAGGATTCCAGTACATTCTGGAAAGTTCTACAATGAGATTCTAGACATTCCAAGTGTGTATATAAAGAAGTGAAGTTGAGCAGGCAAGACACTCAAGGACTCAAGACAGTTCAGTTCAGTTGAGTACACAAGTACACAGTACAGTTCTGGTATACAGACAGTTTTTAGGTTAGATAAGAGTTGACAAATTTTTGAAGAAAAGTAAAGTACAGTTGTGATTTAAAAGTAGTGAATTTATATAAGATTAAAGTTATTATTAGTGGTATGATTTTTAAGTATTTACTATTGTAATTTAAGTGATTAATAAAATAGTGATTAGTGGAGATTCTTGTTGCAAGTTATTTGAACCCACAGAGTGTTTACTGAAGACTGTAAACACGTAACACAAATTTTGCAAACAACTGAAATTATTCAGTGAAAATTCATCACTACACCTGTCATAGATTTACTTAGGTAGTCTTATACTTTTTTTACCAATAGGTATATGTATTAAAAAAAAGTTATGGCCAAAAATAATAAATATTTGTTTATCGGATCTCTCTTGGATATGCCCACTTTAATAACAATACAGTTTCCCATATAGTACAAAGTTATTGACAGACAACTTATAGCAAGTTTAATATATTAAGCTTCGCAATATAATGCCTGAATAGACGATAGCTTGCCTAGTCGAAAACTACACATCTACAAAAAAAAATGCTAAACTATTTACCATTTGTCTGTTTATCGCTGCCATCTGAGCTTGTGTCTTTATTAGTATCTGTTGTGGAAACAGTTCTTTCTCTTTCCCACTCCTGCTGGATTCCAGGATAACTCACTTGATCAGCAGCGTAGCCTGCTTCAGTTGCACACAAATTAGAGTAACTGCTACTAACAGGGGGCATTCTTTGAGAAACTGAGTATAAAGCTCCCTGACTAGATGACAGTTCTTCTGTTTGGACGTAGTCATCGTGGGTTCGACCAGGATATTCACTGCAAATTTAAAGTATCTGATCACAGAGCACTCTGACAGCAACATTAGAGTGTCATAAGACAACTGAACAAACAGATATATTATATAGTTAGTTATATTTCATATCACTAGTGCCATTAGTTCAGTTACTAGGAATAAGTACTTGTATATTGTTAAAAATAATTTTTAACAGTGCCTATTAATCGTCTCACCTGTATTGCTCCATTATATAATCCGAATTTTGGGTATTATAAACTCTGTTCCTATTAAATTCAACTGGTATAACAGTAACATTATAATTATTAGACTGAATTACAATTTGTTGATTATCATTTTTTTCTGAATTTGCAGCATCCATTTTATATGATTTATTGCTCTAAGCACTCTAATAGTTCCCTATACATGGTTATTCATAATAATTTCCATCAATGTGTGCCACGAAAAATCAATACATGGAACAAAGAACATTATTAGTCTTAAAATAAGAGTGGGCGGGTTATTTTTCAGTCAACGGTTATGTTAAATAAAGTGAAGGATATTCTACACGTACTTACATAGTTTGAAATAGATTAATTTGATGAATTTATACCTTTGTATATAAGTTTACCGGTCAATACGATGTTTGTTTTGAATTTAGTGTTGTCATTTGTCAATTTACAGTGGGAGCATTTCGACTCATATACTGGGTAACTAACCGGGCTAAATTTAACGACACGAAAAACGACATATAAGCTTGATGTTGAGATACCATTTCTTTGTGTCGTAGGATGAGTTATCACAAAATGAAATAGTAATGCTACGCCTCTTAGTCTAAGATTTTGAAAATGCGTTTAAAGTGCATAAATAAATGTGAAAATGAAAGTAACTAGTAAGAAATATTCTTTACGATAACCGTGATTGTATAATTTAAATATCATTTCAACTTTTTTTTCACGGAAGACGTAGAAGTATTAAATTAGTGCTATACTAAACTCTCCAGGAGTAGGATTGAGTTAGAGTCTAGACTTCTCTAGATTTTCGAGAAAACTGAAAAATCAACAATAGAAGATGATATATATATTTTTAATTATTACCCATAAAAATAGTTTAATTTTTAAACAAATTACAGTATGGATATTTAATTGAAAAATTAAAGTTATTCTAAAGGCAATGTCTATATACACTTTATAGAAAAGAGGAGACAAAGTTTAGAGGTCCTAGGGGGCCATAAATATAAATACATGTCTATTAACGTTTGATGTTCAGGACCGGGTTTGGGCCCGCTAGTGAATAATTCACAATGTCGCCGTTACAGGGATGTACCAAATATTTTAAATGAAAATATGCAACTTCAGATAATGAACATTACTTGATATATACCGCAAGACATCTAAATAACAAAGGCAAAAATTGTCTTTCTACACTTTTTTGACAAATTTGTCAATGATATTGACTTTCAACATTTCAAGCCACTCAAAAAATCCCAGTCATACTCATACATTATTTTTTTTAATGGGAAATGAATTGGATAACGTCGACATCGTGCCGCTTGAACCGACTACTGGCAGCTAATATTTCCTTAGTCCATCCGCCCCTAAATCCGACCCTGTTATTTTTTTATATTAAAACAAAAAATCATCTGTTTTTAAGTGGACGACATTTACCTGCCGTAGACCTTAAGTAATATTAACGGAAATGAAGATGTAATTTTTAAAAATTAAAATTATATTGAAAAACCTTCTTTTTACGCTTTGCTGTCAAATGTAAACAAGATTATATTGAACACTAGCGAATCCCGACAACCTATCACAGTTTGATACTTTTTGTTATATTCTTATGATTTCTTGTAAGTTCTAATAAATTGTTTAATTTTATGATTTCTATTTTTTATAAAATAATAAAAACTGTTGCTGTAAACATATCTTCATTTAAAACGTATACTATATAGAAAAAAAACTTTCCGACGAGGATGGGATTCGAACCCACGCGGGCAGAGCCCATTGGATTAGCAGTCCAACGCCTTAACCACTCGGCCACCTCGTCTTATAGATTTTTGTTTCTACCATCCGCGTACGTTGACAAAACATTGACAATTAAACTCGATAATGACTGATTAATTTATTAATTATTCTCAATTGAAAATATTAATAAAATTTGTAAGTATTATTTATCTTTTACAACAATTTGATATACAAGCCGCATTCTATCTGCGCAAAACACGCAGAGCAGAAGTATTGTTGGTTGCGTTTCTATAACAACAAAAAGAGAAATGAATACAAAACAAAAGCACCTCTGACAGTTCAGCTGAAAATCAAGTGCGGTGCGTGTTGTATACGTCATAAATTTTCATAGGCTGATGACTGTTTACAGTTTACACTTCACGAAACTTTCGACATATGCATAGGTATGGATTTTTGCGATTTATTTTTTTCACGCCCTTTTAATGTTAAAGAAATACGAACGAATACCTACGACAAATTGAAAGTGAAAATGTAAACAATTTATAAGACAATCATATACAGGTATTTTATTGAAATGTGGTAGATATTTTATCGATTAGATTGATAAGCAGATAATAGGTTCTTTATTAAACAATTGAAATTTTCCATTAGTAATTCCGTTGCTTCGAGAATGATTATTTTGTCTGTGCTTTATGTTTATATAGGTGTGGTGAATAAATTAAAATTTAAAAAAATTGTAAACAATTTTTTTCATATTTTTTGTTACATTTAAAAAACAATTAAATAATTTTCCATATAGTAAAGTACCCCATAGGAATCCGTTGAAGTGGTAGATGATATTGATTTTACACACATTGGGCCTCACAATAACCTTACTACAGTTTATATATCAGTTAAAATGTTTCTTACCATTTATTTATACAATCTAAATAAATATTAACACGTATTTTTATTATTAATCGTCCCCATGCAAATATTAATATTTATCCTGCACAAAAATGTTGAGTCTCGGCCCTTAGCCCTTGGTCCTTGGCAATAGGAAATTTTGTATGTGAGCGGGTGTTAAAAAAATTTGTTCATTTTAAAATATTGAGTTTTTGAATGCTTAAAACATTTTTAAAATATTTTGTCGTCGAATTACACGAATAAAATATGTTAGGCTAGCTTTTGAAATAAAAATGTATCTCAAACATTAAAAAAAAAACAAAATTGATCGTACGCGTTAACTGGAACACCCTGTACATGCCACCGTTAAAAATTATGTAGAAGTAAATTATAAAAAAGCTTTTTGGTGATTTGTTAGTTTTTATTTAACTGGTATATTTTCACAAAGTAGAGATATTTATGGTAATAAAAGTTATCAACAAGAATCCCTTTCATTGAAACTTCATGGATTAACTTTCAAAATAAAATTATATTTATATACAGGGTGATTCACAAATACTGGTACAACACTTAACTGTAGATAGTAGGAGTCAAAATATTAAGATTTAGCCAATAAATGCCTTAATGAAATATTTATAGGTAAAAAGATACACGGTGTTAGAGTTAAAATTATTTTTTTTATTTTCCTTTGTAATTTAATGATTTTTTAACACTTTATCATGAAAATGATGGGTGGGGGTTATTTAACACACCTTCAACTTTCGTCTAGCTCCTAGAGGGCGCTAGTACCCTATGTTTAATATGTTAAAAGGGCCGTAACTTTATCACCCGCACCTTTATCGCAGATTTCGCATAAAGTTTGTATTCCTCTATCATTTCTTAATAAAAAAGGTATACTTGTTTCAAGTCTCTAAGTACAATAGGTTTTGAGAAAAGTGCAAATCAAGAGTTGCATGTAAATATCTTAAAAGCCTTTTCAAATAATAATTTTTAAAAATAGGCGTTATAACACATCATTATCATAGTAAATAAAGAAGCATATTTATCAAGTAGGCGTAAAGACAAAAAGTACCTGTCAAACAATTATTCTTTCAACAATAATTAGTTGTTGCGGAGAGTTTTATTTAATTAAGTGTTATGTTTTTTATTTATTTCTAATATTGTTTTATAAAAAATGCTTCGCCATAGGTACATTTTTTTTACTTCTGAAATGAGAAACATGGTTTGTGTATACTCGCAAGTAAATATTTGTGGTCATGCTGCAGCTCGAAGGTATTTTAGAACTGTATCGAAACAGATGGCAGCCTGCCCTGATCATAGGTTATTTAAAAACCCTACTGATCGTTATTATTTTTGCGTAACAAACAACATATTGACCTAATGTTTATAAAACGAATATTTTTTACGGATGAGGTAACTTTTACCAGGCGTGGGGTATTTAATTGGAGAAATAGTCATTCATGGGAATATGAGAATCCCTATTTATCCAAGGAAAAACACGAATTTAAAATAAATGTGTGGTGTGCTATCATTGGAGACTGCATACTAGGACCGATTGAGTTACCACTAAATTTAAATGGTGCATCCTATCTGGACTTTTTAGAAAACATTCTTCCTGAAATCTTATATGATGTTTCAATAAATTTAAGATACGTGCAGAATGGGGCTCCGGCACATTATTCGGTAGAAGTGCGTAATCATTTAAATATGCACTATCCACATCAATGGATCGATCGAGGAAGTGAATTTCCTTGGCCACCTCGTGGTCCTGATCTCAATCCATTGAATTTTTACTTTTGGGGCTGCTGTAAGTATTTAGTATACAATGATAACATAAATACACGGGAAGAATTATGGAAAAACATTTGTGAAACTGTGGAAATTATTCGGGATAACAGAGAATCGTTATTTAAAGTTAGACAGTCTCTAAATATACGTTTAAAAAATGTATTGAGGTTAATGGTGGTCATATTGAGTATTTATTATAGTAGGTATTATACATTTTAAAACTGTTCTTATTATTGTTCTAGTTCTTATTATTTGTGATACATTGTTTACCATTTTGAATTTAAATTATTTATGCCTACTAGTTAAAAGTGTATCATTTGTTGTGTTTTAATGTCTCAAATTTTGAAGTTGTTAAGCGTCATACAAACAATTACCACATAAGCGGTATTAGCTACACAGAAAAAATATTTACAACTTATGTGTGTCGAATTTTGCCGCCAAAGTAATTTTTCAAATTGTATAATGAATTTGCATGCAACTTTTCATTTGCAGTTTTCTCAAAACCTGTTGTACTTAGAGTATTGAAATAAGTATATCTTTTTTATTAAGAAATGATAGAAGAATACAAACTTTATGCGAAAAAGGTGCGAGTGAAAAAGTTATGGCCCTTTTAACACATTTAAACATAGCGTACGTAGCGCCCTCTAGGAGTTAGACGAAAGTTGAAGGTGTGTTATGATTTCCCACCACAAATAACCCCCACCCACAAATTTTCATGATAAAATGTTGAAAAATTATTAAATTACAAAGGAAAATAAAAAAAATATTTTAAATCTAACACCCTGTATCTTTTTACTTATAAACATTCCATTAAGGCATTATTGGCTAAATCTTAATATTTCGACTCCTACTATCTACAGTTAAGTGTTGTACCATTATACTTTTGAATCACCCTGTATATATAACATTTGAATCCACGGCATGGCGTCAAAGACGTGATTATGAATAATGGTTATCTAGATAAATAAGAGGGACAAAATATACGGTTCAAAGCGGAAAAAGCAAGGTACCTCTCCTCGTATCGAGTTATTATATGCTTAAAAAATATTTTAAATAACATCTTATTTTGATTACTATGGATCATCTCCATAGTAATCAATGAACTATTGGATAGAGTTTTAACGCTCTTGTAAACAATCGCTATCATCAAAGATGTGCTAATAATCCGCAGCAATTGACTAAGGGCCGGTTTATCAATGCAAGGTTAACTCGTAACCAAAGGATAACTGTCAAACAAAACAATAGGTACCTATTGCTTTGTTTGACATTTACCCTATAGTTAAGTGTTAACTCTGTATTGATAAACCGGTCCTAACTTGATCACCGATACATTTTGGCTATAGACCAATGTTGTTCTCATCCGTCTTGATTTACTATATCCTTTCGTTCCAGTAAATAGTGGGTTAAAGTTTATCCTTCCATCTGCGTGTGCGGGACTCTGGTCTAAGGTCTATATTATTACTATACTATGAGCGGCCGTGACCAACAACTGACCTAGATTTTAGTTTTGCGTTCGCATCTAACGGTCAAAGCGTTCGTTGGCGTGGATTCGTTAGTCGCCTAGGCCTAGTTTTTGTCGTTGGAGATGGTACACAAAAGTGTACATCAATTATATTCAGTTTATTATAATATGTGTCTTATTTGGTTGGAGCAATTCTGTATAAATTCACTTTAAACGTGTTGATACCAAACAACTTTTAAATTATTTACTAATTTCTAAGAAACATGGCATTTCGTAGAGGTATTTAGTTTTGACACACTATTTTAACTCTCAAGGTAAATAAACTAGGAGAATTTTCCTTGGAAGTATTATTTGCCATACTTGCGTGAGACGTCGTGTCTACTTTCACATAATCGACTCCTGTTTTATCGCATGAAGCCCCTGCACGAATATCGTTCACTTTCAGGATTTTCAAGAAGTTTTTAATTTTCGTTATAGCAGCTGACATGATATTGTCATGCATTTAATATTCATTAAACACTTTGACGTTGGTCGAGTGAATCTAGATTTTGAATGGTATTTCTGAGAGGGTGGATTTTCGTTTTTCATCCTTTTTTGTTGATTGTATCCGTTTGTATTTTAGGCTGGTGCCAAAGCGGATTTTGAAGGCTAAAAAAAATGGTTAACAGGCGAGAACCAGCCGGGAAATTTAGTTAGGGTTATAATTGAAATTATAAAATGGGGGTGCTATTTAGAGGTTGAAAATGTTTTTTGCGATTTTCGGCGAAACGTGACCTAGTGGAAAATGTTGTAGATAATAAAAAATCTAATACTTTCATATAAGGCATTTTTCAACATAACCCCACATTTTCCGAGAAAATGGCGGAAAACCAATTTGTCGGTTTTTTATTTTTCCTTTCGTAAAAATAATTCAATTTACATGAAATTATGTGAAAGTACACCTTTTTACATTGAATAAACATGATTTTTTAAAAATCTGGTAAACAAGTAGTTTCAGAATATTTCTTTTTCGAAAAAAATAAATAAAATCTACGGAAAACTAGGTATTTTTTTTATTTAAATATTCTATCCGGGCTCATTTTAACCGTTGAAATGTCTAATTTAAAATTATATGTTGATGGTTTATTTTTCATGAAACCGCTTAAGATTGAGAAAAATCAAAAAGGTGACTTCGAATCACGAATTGTTAAATATTTTTTATTATTTTCAATTTTTTAAAATTATTTATGTAAACAATAGATTAAAATTTCAATAATAGAATTTACTTCAATGTAATATTACCAAAGTTGAATAAGAAATTCAAGATTCAAGCCCGCCTAAAGTGGACAGAGGGGGGGGGATATAAGAAGGACCGGGAGCTCGTACCATGATACAATTAAAGACATGTATCATGGAGTAGTACGTCTTCACTCATCTAGTAGGCCGGGTTCAGAAGCGGAAAATCAGTCCAGTTCTGATATAATAACACGATGTATGTTCCCCTACATAATTTTTCGCGCTAAATCGATTGCGCGCGGGGTCCCAGCTCCCCTATCTTCTAGTTTCACCCCTATTGGCCAAAAACCACTCCCGGAATGCGTTTTCCGCTATTTGCGATGCGGGACTGGTTTCTTTTGCTTTTTTTTTCCAGAAATATTCTGAAAATGATGCATACCAGTCCAGAAGCCCTGCTGAGAAGCCGCGGAACCGCGCGGAGGGGGTGAAACCACCCCTTCCGACAAAAAATTGTATTTTATGGATGCTGTACGAAAATCTCGTTTATTTGGAATCCTTTAAAAATATGTGTATATCGACACATATGTATATAAATGTTTATGTATATATGTATATTACGTGCATATATTAATAATATATACAAGGTGATTTATGTAAACATGCGGGAAATAAAATGGTATACAAGTCTGTTATGTGGAAAAGCCTCTGTAAAATTTTAAAGCGATCCGAGGTAATTTATTATATTTTTTTGCATTAAAACCTGCAAAGATACGCTTATGAACGGGTGAGTTATGTTATCTCGACGCGTTCACACATGTGTCGCTTGTTTGTTTAGCAGGTAATAATATCAGCTGTCTTAGTTGTCTCGGGTCAGTGCGCCACGCGTTCACTGTTCAGATCAGTAACTCTTCAACTTCCAAAAAACTCATGCACCTTCAATGTAAAAAAAGATATACTTTCACATAATTTCATGTAAATTGAATTATTTTTACGAGTGAAAAAAATTAAAAATCGAAAAACCTGTTTTCCGCCGTTTTCTCAGAAAATTTGAGGTTATATTGAAAAATGCTTGATTTAAAAGTTTTTTATTATCTACAACTTTTGTAAGAGACATCTCTGGGAGGTCACGTTTCGCCGATAATCGTAAAAAACCACTTTCAACCCCTAATCAGCAATTTCACAATTTCACTTTATCTCGTGTTTAATTTTTGTTTTATCCCTTAGTTTAACCTTAACTAAATTTTGCAGCTGGTTAATATATATAGCCTGTTAATATTTTTTTTCAAGAATGTATTGGCACCTGCCTATTTGTGACAGCGAGAAAATAAAAATAAAGTCCCTCCAAAATTAAATTTCAAGGGAAGAAAGAAAGTTCTGTTAATTTGTTGAATTACAAAAAAATTTAGAAAACATGGCTGATTTTAAAAAAATTGTTATATCTTAAATTATTTGCGCTGTGTCACCTTAACGTCGAAACATTCAAAGCATTCAGTTTGCCCATTTTACAACTCAAACTTCTTAAAATAATAACTTTAAAATTATAGCCCCCGTACATTATCAAACCACTCATAAGACACTTTGCATACTCCGCTATAAATATTTAATTCATTTAAATAAAATTGTTCGTTCAATCTAAATATCTATTCGGTACTGCGTCTTAAATAATAAATTATCATTAATTTTTCTACATAACATTCTACAGCTCTTCATCGATATTTACTTGCACTCCTTGAACATTTACGTATCTGCGCAAATAATTTATATCAAATCTACAGCCCGCAGCACAAATAAATTATGTTATAAAATTTATTTCCGTTCGTTCAGATCGCGCCAACCGCGGCACTTAGTATGGCTGCAGCCTCATTAGTACAATAAATTCGGACAATTTATTAAATATCACAAAGTAAAGCCGATTCAGATTTCATTTAAAAAACGAAAGATTTCTAATTTTAAAACCTACACGACATATCATTTTCAACTCGAAATTCAATCAATTGCTCCTTTATAATGCAATATGGTACAATCCTAGCCCGCACTGACTGACCGGGAACTTATCCAGCTTTAGACCGTGTCCGCACGGAATGGGCGGTAGCTATCCAGCTTACAAAAAAACGATTGTGCGAGACTCGTGGTGCACGGCAAACGCAACAGTAGCGATAGTATAAAAGACCGCGCGCGGCGAATCTCGGGCAAGTCAATTCCGATCCGCATTCTACAACCGATCTCGAGTTCTTCCTTGGTAGCTCTAAGTAAAAAACAAGTCTATTCTGCCCTCGCGCATCTAATTTTAAGTAAATTTTTTAAACTATTATAATCGGCACCTTCGCCAAAAAAGTGAATTTTTACAAATCTTCTCATCAAATCAAAAATCGAGTTAATTTTTTAGTTTTCAAGACAAAACTTTCGCTGTTGAAAAGTTAACATTTTTGCAATCTACCTAAGTTAATTTTAAGTGCAGTGTTATAAAAATAAATATTCTAATTTCGTTTTAAACTAGTGTGTTATTTCAAGAAGTAACATACAGGGTGGTGAAAAATACCCTGTCACAGATAATAAAAAGTGTTTTTTCAAACTTTCCAAGTGCTCCAACTGCATATACAGGATGAAGCCTTTGACCCTTGTGCCGAAAATATTAAATTTTTTCAAAACCTAAGCCGATACTTTCCAATCGAAAATAAGTGCACGAATCTCCTCAAGGGTCTCTACCAAAGCTCTCGGACGCAAACTATTTTTAATATTACAATTCGTGTTTACCAGACAATCAATTGACCGAGTTAATGCTTCAAACATTTCATGATAACTATTGTTTCACAGTTGTAGAAAGCCGTATTTGCATAAATTTGAAATAAAAATACGAAATATATTTTATATTAGAAGACACCCGTATAGAACTTGCTTCAAAACCCACAAATAAAAACAGTTTCAAATGGTAATTTTGAACGAAAGTATTTAACTTTTTAATTGTTTATAAATAAACAAATATATATTTTAATCTAAAATTACACTGGTTCGCTTTATAAATCTTGTGTTAATGTAAAAATCATAAAGTAAAATGCATGCCTCTCTCAATTCTCATTTACATGAGGTAAAGTAAACTTTTTGAGGCACCATCGACATATGTCACGACCAGAAGGAAAAACTTCATCACTCGAAGTTTTAATTGTCTTTTTTATATACTATTTGCTTGTTTTATTAATTGCCAGATGAAAGGAGGTACATTTTGCAATTTACAAACACTGAAAAACAAAAAGTAAAACGAAGTAGAGGTCTATTAATGACTTCTATTAACAACTATTTTGGCAAAAAAATACTTCTTATGGTGTTATTCTCTTCTGAGGAGACTCGCATTAGTCTGCCATCCGTAGTCTACTTATTCGTCCATGAATAGGACACGAATAAAAGTTAATCAATTTCCAGTTTTCTTTCAATAAAAACCTCGTTAAGGATACAGATACAAGCAGACAAAAAAACTAATCTATTAAGAATTTATATTTAAGGACGTGGACAATTATATATTATTAGCACCAGGTAAATCCCACAAAAACTAATTTATTACCAACATAATAAACAGCTTATCAAAATAATTATCGCATATCACCAATTTAATTGGTTACTTATTCCTCGATGTCTATAATTCAGTTATTTTTAGCTCGATTTGATCGCGTTTTGTTTAATTTGATAGCTCATTCATTTGTGTACAAAATCGATTGCAAGACGACTCGACTGCTTGAAAAAAAAACATTCTTGTAAAGAAATCAATGGATACCTATTCCTTTACAACGAATACATAATTACTTTTATTACTTTTTCTTCAACCCTTAGAAAAACTTGACATTTCTTAATTCATTTCATGACATTTGACATTTTAGACAGTTGTGCGTGTTGTCGAACCCCATTTTTTTGGCAAAATAATTAATTTTAATTTTCATTTTTATTACTACTATGCATACAACGTACAATGTACGAATATGTCATATTCTCAACAAAGACAGCATCAATTCAAACTAGGAGGCCCGGTCACACCGTTCCAAACTCCGGCCGCTCAACGTTCAGAACTCCGTTCGCCTCGATCTTTAGATATATCCAGCGAGGTTTCGCAGCAGCATCTCCCCGTATTATCTACCCCGAAGTTTCATGAAAAACAGTCAGCCAATTCCCCCCCCTCCAAACCTACAACGGCTGGGCTGTTACTAACAAGGAAAAGTTGGATTCCTTTACAACCCTATACTCCACCCAAGTTACCCCGAATCAAATTCATCCTAGATACCAGGTGAAGTCGGAGGAATACGAGAGCTGGATAAAACAAGTCAGACCCGAGTCCACCAACCAACCAATCCCTATTTCCCCTTCTCAAGTCATTTCCCATATTAAAAAACTGAACCCAAAGAAGGCCCAGGACTTGTCAATATCCCTCCTTATGCCCTCCGCCATCTCCCACCCAAAGCCTTATTATTTCTGACCCGACTATATAATACATCATTACAACTCTCCCACTATCCCACCCCAAAACCCAACAAGCCTAGAAATCAGACAACGAACTACCGCCTTCTGTCGGTCCTGGGAAAATTCTTCGACTCCATAATCCGTTCATCCCTTCTGGACGAAATCGAGGGCCGCAAAGTCCTAAACGAATTCCAGTTCAGATTCCACCCGGAACTCTCCACAACCCAACAGCTTTTCCGAGTCGGCGAAATTCTATCCACGAACGTCAATCGAGGCTACCTAACAGGGATAGTATCCCTGGATCTCGAAAAGGCGTTCGATAAAGTCTGGCACCCTGGATTGCTATACAAGCTCCACGTCGCGAATATTCCGATTGGTATTATTAAAACAATACAATCTTATGTTCTAAATCGATAATTCCGAGTAGCAATCTCTCTGGCGTCCCATAGGGGTCATCCCTTGGTCCCGCCTTATTTTTATTTTATACCAACGACATCCCACCACTAAAAGACCACAGACTGACTTTCGCGACGTACCCGGACGATACCGTCATAATAGGCATCTCTAAAAACCCGGATGCTGCAAGGAAAGAGGAAATCAGCTCCGAAAGGGCGAAAGTGATGGGCTATGTTAAGAGCTGTTTGGAGTGTATTAGTCATCCATGCTTCCAATTTTAATTGTAAATGACTTCACGTCAATAAAATGACGCAGCCGAATGTACGGTGTGCTTGGAAAGAGAGAGATAGAGATGTAATAGAATATGACATTGAACAAATTTATTATACCTAATCTTTAAATTTCTCGGTACACTTGAGGACATTAGGGCTAATTTTATTTTAGTTCTACAAAAGTGAAAATGTTTATTTTTAATAATACCTATGTGGGATGATAAGAATTATTTTTGCAAATCGAAAATGGAAGAAAAATTTTTTTTTTATATATATACTTTTTCTCTTTCATCATCCGACATTGTAACATGTTTTTAATGTCTTTTAGTGAAAGCCGTTTATTAAAATAATGATTTATATGAGAGTAAATTGAACCGTCTTTCCGGTTTATATCCGGAGCGCTCTTAAAGGATATGCAGAGAATGGTCGCGCAAGAGTGGCGCTGCCTCATAGAATACACTGGAAGAAGTAGAAATATCTCGAATGACAGTCTGATTGAATAGTCTGGAGGGAAATGGACGAACGGAGAATAAGCGCTACGGATATATAAGAAGCGGATCGAACGCACGGAGTCAGTTATATATGAGATGAACAAGTGATCAGATAAGAAAAAGAACAGTAACAAGTTGAGAATTATAGTAGTTAGTCTATAGTAGATCAAAGTTATGATTACTGTGTTATTATACGGATTAATTATTGTAATTTAGTTAATAAATCGGTGGTTAGTGAAAATTCGTGTTGCAATTATTGCACCTACGTTTGGAGGTGTTTACTACAAGGTGTAAACGCGTAACAATATCAATCTCATATAACTTAATTCATTGTATCTTCTATATTTAATTTGACGTAATCTGGTGGTATTCTTGTTGTATTACTTAATTAGATTTTTAAAATTTGTCTCTGTAATTGGATTCTTGTACCCAAGTAACACATGATGATTTAATAAACATTTATTATATGAAATTATGGTTTAAATTTCGTTATCGTATAAATCAACGTGAAAAGCGTTTATTTTATAAACGATTTTTCTACGTATATTATAAAAGTATTTCTCCGAAAATTTTTGGAGTAACGGAGAATATTTGAGAAATAAATAATTTCGAGTTGAGACTACACTTCCGTCAAATGTTTAAATTGTAAATTGGTGAAATTCACGCTACTTGTATTTTTTCAGCCATATTATAGTTTTTAATATACTATTTTTAAATACGATAAATATGTATTTGCGCTACATTTTTTATAGGCATGCCATAAACAATTGCAACTAAAAGTTCGAAGATTATAACAATATCTGGAAATATGAGTAAAACATTTACTCATATCATTAATCAAAATTTGTTATAAATAGATGCCGAATGAAAATATTTGTTCAGTAATATTGCAGTATATAATGTACGGTTTTTAAACGTATATCAATCTGCATCGATTGTGCAGTCGCCAGCAACCGGGTTAGTATTATTGTCTTTGTTGCAGAATACATAAGCATTTCTCATAAATATATGCATCTCTCTCATTGTCTCAACAGTATAGCTGGTGAGCAACCACGGATCGTCGTGATAATTGCTGTTTCGTGTGGTGGTAATCAATCTTAGTAGTGTCGCCTTGTGATCGAAACAAAGAATATTTACTTGTTTGTTTTTGCTTAAATATTATTTGATTGAAATTCAACAAGTGTTATGTTACAAGAATGAACCAACTTGTGATTGGTAAGAATTATTGTTTATCTGAGCGATTTCATAGTAACTGCATTTTTTTATCACAGAATGTGTAAAACTCTGCATGACTAGCGTTGAAGGCGTGGGTGAGACCAGTGACAATAAAATTAGGGGGACGGTTCAAGATTGGTTAAAGCTTGCCAAAAGCCGCTATAGTTACAATAGTAATAATAAATAGACTCTATTTTTGGATTTTAGTAAAGAGTAATGAACAATGTTGTGTTTTGTTATCGTTGTCAAACATCCTAGGTCCCCAAGGGTGAAATAATAAATGATAAAATAGTTTTACATATTTAGCCAATCCCGCAGAATAGGTAAAGCTTAATATAATATAAAAAAGCTAGTACTAAATAATAAATATTTTTAAAAAATTACTATCTGCATACATATATACAATTGAATTATTTTTCCTTGATATTAGTAGTTATATATAGGTAGGAGATTTAAAATATGTACTTTTAAAAAATTGGAGATCATTATAATATTAACTTTCGAATTTAAAAACGGGTACCTTGTATCTTTTTTATAGTGTTGTAGACCGATCAATTCTAAATAATTTTGCAAAGGGAAATGTATCGCAAGTCAAAAAAAACTTCAATTCTAATTTCCCTGTTATAATTAAAGAAAAATTAATATATTTTACAAAATAAGGCACTTAGAAATTGATTTGTTTCAATGTCATTTTATTATTGTTATACAGCAATATATTTTAACAATTTTATCATAAGTAGCAAATGATTTATAATTTAAGACAGGATTTGACTTGCAAAGTTATTTGAAATCGATTAGTCTATAATACTGTATAACAGAATTTCCCATTTAAAATTTGAAAGTTTAGGTAATTTTGGTAAAAATAAAGTGATGAAAACTATTTAATCATTTATTAAATAAGCTCTTAGTTTATAAAACAATATAAAAAAAGGTCCAAAGAATATTTATTAACAAAGATACAAGGGTGGATTCCCTTAAAAAAATCTCTCGATGTTTTCTATCTTTTTATTCTAAATTTTTTGAGAAAAACTATATTCTTCAGAAAAAGTTCAGACTTTCAAAAGAAAAAAAAAATAAATTTATTATAATTTACGATTACATCTAATTTCCTTTTAACTATATAGTTCACCAGCTTTATGAGGCTCTGAAACTTCTATATTTTTTTAAATATGTTCATCTTACGCGAAGTCAGATATTTATCTTCTCTGAATATATTACCTAAATTTTGGCATTGCCAAAAAAAGTTTGATAAGCTGAAGCAACACTATAAAAAATGACTTTCTCAAAAAATTTAAAATAAGAAAGTTTGTAAGTATTAGATATTCCATATGGGGATACCCTATGTATGTATGAATTACAGTGGATAATAAAGGTTTATTACACGTATACCAGCAACTGGAGAAAAGGTTTTTCATAACCGTGAGAAAAGCCTTTACATCATACGTATTATCGACGTATATCGAATACGTTTATTTGAGGTTCCACATAAAAGTATATATTTAGATTATGATGTACCATATATACACATTTTTTTGAAAACGTCTATATTTAATATATGATAAGACAAATATATACGTTTGTAGCGCGGACATTCGAATGTTGAATATAGGTTGCGATAAACATTATATATACCAGTCGTATAAACGAAATCAAAACTTTATTAAATCATTTGGTGTTGCTTGGGTAATAATAAATCGAATGCACTAAAAATTATTTTCGGGTTTGGTAAGGTCGTGTCCACATCCAAAATGTTCTTGTCTTTATACACCTAACATACCTATTTTTCCTGGAGGCGTTGTAGATAATAGATATCAATTTGTAATTTTCTGTAGATGTATTATTTTATCGAATATACAAAAATGTGCCTATTGGTCATTTCAGTAACGAAATACCTTTTTCCTGACCTTAAATCTCCCTATTGCATGAGTATCGTGAATAAGTATTATTCTTTGCAACGATATTTGTACTATCCCTCCGCGTTTGAAATAATAACTGAAGCGTCGACTCATTACTTTATAATCACAGTTCTAAAAACCCCGTTATTCTGCAGTGGAAGAGTCCAATATCCAACATTCGCCCTCTCTCAAGCTTCAATGTGTTCTGGAAAGCAGTTATCCTGTACACATCAGATACACGCCAGTGCAGGAGAAAGCGAAACTATAGCCGCGACCATTTAGTAAACGGTTGCATTTTCAATTCTTCGAATTATTAAATTTTTTTTTTATTTTTGGTGATTCCCTCAAGTTTTTAAATCTTTAGTTACAAGGGTGTAATAAACAGTTTAAGAGTAAAAATAAAAATAGTGAAATTATATTTTTAAAAAACGCTTTTAATCCTAGTCAATCAATGTAAGTTAAATTGCCAGTATATCGATGAACGCTTCTTAAAATTAGTCATTAATCATAATTAAAATCAATCATTAATTAATCCACTTCATGCATTTCTTAATCACCACAAAAAAAAACAATAAAAGATGTTATCTAATTTAATCCACAGAACGCTGAATAAAACTTGACGATCTCAAGTAAAATGCACGACCGTAGACCATTGCTATGGAGCGCACTCGTCTCGTTGCATATCCTGTGACGTCATGGAGCTGGTCGCACTCATTAAAAGCCGTGTATATCGAAAACCGCGTATCAGATTAAACTAAAATTTTCAATACGTGTTACTTTGACCAGATGAAGTGACAACTGTCAAATAAAATTCATTGAATGAGCTTATTCCATGTAGATTTAGATTAAATTTAAATATCATGTAATACATGAGCAACTTTTAATTAAGATATAAATAAACGTACCTTCTAGAATTAATACCGACGAGGTATTAACACAATTTTATAAATCACTTTTATAATTTGTTGTAACTTAATCTTTACACTCGCCTTAGCTATATGCGCCGCCACATTTGACAATTTGACAGGTCGTTCATCAACACTGACCTCGACAACCGAAATTCTGATCTGTGGATATATTAGAGGTGTTACGTATTTGTTCCACCGTATATTGAGTGATTCTTAAGGAGACGAACTTCTGACTTGGCGAAAAACGAGAATTATACATGCATAGTACTACATCATAGTAACATAATTTACCATATATTACTTTGCCAAAAAATTTTTTTTTAAATCCACCACAGCAGAAACATACGTCAACTGAACGTCGCGGCCATTATACTCCGTCCTCCGTCTACAACAGCATTAAACGAATCGGCCTCACTCGCAACAAACAAAAAGGGGGCCGGGGACGCGACTCCACCGAAGAAAAGCTCCGCGACTAGACAAAATACATGCACGTGCTATGCTCACGTAACACAAAAGGATTGTAACTTGTCCTGCGTTCGCCCCACCCAGCATCCGTATTCCCTCTACTGTCTCGTAAATTAGTTATTATTCATTTGCGCAAAAAAAATTAACCACTACACTCACAAAACGCTATAAAACACGTTCCTGAAAAAAAAAACACCCTTTTATTTCTTTTTTTAAGTTACGGATCAAGTTTAAATTGAGCCTTTAATGCATCATTTTTGTAAAGGAGAAGTAAACGATAAACAGAAGAAGTCCAATGATAGAACCCTGTGGGACACCAGAAGTAACTGGCAAGGCTAATGACTTTGTATTGTAGATAGAATAAGAATTACATTTAAAAACTATTAGGAATATTTTGAAATATGAATGCAATATAAATACAAAAACGATATCTCGTATAAATGTCGTGTAATGTTATTGTTACCTAACAGTTGGTAATGGTGTAGTGTTCAGGTACTAAATTGAAGAAAACGAGACCAAAGAATACAGTCTAATTTTTTACAATAATATGTAGTATTCGTCAAAAGAATTTAAAACTGGCCGATCATTTTAAACCATTCCCGTTCAATCAAGTATACTTCTGAAATTACTCAAATTTCAGGAATTACGATGTGGTTCGACCGAGGTAACGAAATTGGCGGTCAAGACAATGGAGGGGTGACTTTGAAGGCGGGCGTCCCGACGTCTCAGAATGAGTAGTGCAGCGAAATCCGCCGTAGAAACGACGGGGGCACATAACGTTGGACATCGCCGCGCCAAATCACGTGGCGTCTCGAAGCTCATGTACGCCGCACAACAAGGAAACGTCGACAGGGTTCGAAAGATTATTCGTGATCAGGTCAGTGTGCCATTGTTATTAGGTTAATATTGCTTTATATGCGTTTCAATTTCACTTTAAACTTCTAAGCGAGCATGCATGTCTCAATTTTTTGTATCAACATAATGCTTAGGTAAATATTGACGTTTCCACCGTTGAAAATGAAAGAACCAAATAACAAAAAGTAATTTACATGGAATACACTATCTTCATTCGACTCTAGAATAAATTACTTTGTTTAGACGGCCGTATTCCTATTTTTTTATTTAAATTTAAGAAATTACTATTTTGCTATGAATTGACTACTTAGTGATTGCTAAAATAATAATAATAATACTTTATATACAGCATGTTGCTCTTAGGAGTGTAACGCCCTTAATTTTTTCTTTTTTTTCCGATTTGAGCCAAATTTTACTCAGATCTAGAACAAAGTAGGATCTACCTATGGTCAAAAAAACATCCGCCCTCTACAAATGCAAAGCTACCTACGATACCAAAATTAACGGAAAAAAATCAGAAAATCTTATTAGACATTTCTTATCGGAAATTTTTATTATTGATAGGTGTTCAGAATTGTCTAAAAACCTTGAGTCTAAAATTTCATTAAAATTTAAAAAACATTAAGATTTTGTTTAAAGTAACGTCCAAGTCCAAAAATATAATTGTAATGTATTTCTTTGCTTAGAAAAGTGTGTTCTGTTTTAAATTAAACGCAAGCTGTCAGGTGTGTTTGTCAAATAATTATTAAGTTATTAATAAGTTATTTAAAATATTTTCAGACTGACATTATTTTAAATAAAATCATTATTTCTTATTTTTATTAAATTTTGGACCAAAGGTTTAAGACAATTCTGAACAACTTTCACAAATAAATTTTGTCGATAAAAAAATGCTTAATATGATTCTTTTTCATTTTTAACACGCTTTTATTAGCTTCACCTGTATGTTTGTTTGTTTGTAACGGAATCTTGAACGTGATTCTCACCCACTTCAAAACGTCAGATTAAACAGAAACTTTGCACACTTATCCAGGACCGATGACAATACAATAATTTGACATCTGTGTCCTAATGTCCTCACCAGGATTATCAGGATAACATAAAATAAAAACTTATAATAACTAATCTGTTGTCGAGATTTTGCCGGAGACGTCGCTGTTATTAATATATATTTTATTATTTTATTAGCTTCACCTGTATGTTTGTTTGTTTATAACGAAATCTTTGATCGTGATTCTCACCCAAACTGTCTCAGTGGTTAGCATAAGAGCGACGCGCACATAGGTGTACACTTTTGCGCAACCTTCTGCGCATATGCGTTGTGCGTCTAAGTGAGCAGCGGTAATTCACTGCAGACAGCTACGCAACTATCCGCCCTCGCTTAAGCTAATATCGCAGAACGCAAAACGGTATGAGTGTTGGACGTTTCTCGTATTATATTATTATATAAGCATCAGCACCCAGCGCTCGACGAGAGTTAAGCAACCGCGGTACAGTTTGTGTTCATTGCATACCATAATACATATACGTAACTTCTAAATTGTCTGTAACGTATTTGCCGTTGTATAAGCCCTTGTTAAACGCTAGTTTCAACTTTAATACATACATTATGATGTAATATTAATTATGTACTACTAGCGGATACTCAGCGGTTTCGAAAAGCAGGCGGGTATCAGCTGGTTTCTGTATGTATCGGTGTTCAGGATGCTAATTCTAAAATTCACTCAATCCAATATATTGGTAAGAAACGTGCCGAAGAACGAATGGCAAGAGGGTGACTAAAAATGTCATGTCGCTAGCGTCAAGCGGTATATCGAGTTAGTGGACTTTCTACCGCTGTTGAACAAAATCTTAATATTTTAACATTATTTTTTACTTTTTAGTTCGGTTTGCTATTAAAGCGGGTTCTTTTGGTTTTTTTAAACTATATTTTCGTTTATCTTGGTATTATAGGTGACTTTGCATTTGTAGGAGGCGGATGTTTTTTTAACCATAAGTACTTCTACTACTTCCTACTTTGTTCTATATTTGAGTAAGGTTTGTTTCAAATCGGAAAACAAAGAAGGGTGTTACACTTTTAAGTGCAGCACATTGTATATCACCAAAACTAAAATTTAAAACAATAGAAAATACTCCATTCTATTGAATAAAGGTGATTATAGAAGTCACTTTAACAATAAATGATAATTATTTTATTTAGTATATAAAAGTTAAGTATGTAAAAGTTGAAGTGCCCCCCTTGAAGAAGATATATGACCGCCCCTGTGCTTCAATGTACCTCATTGGTAAGGGAGGAGGAAAGATCTTTACGACAAGGAACAGGTTTATGTTAAAATACTTTTTGAACATTTAACTGTAATTTGCAGCCAGTGTAAATTGTTTTATTATAGAGCTGTTTTCTACCTACCCATGTTTAAGTTCTGTTGCAAAAAATTGAGTTTTATGGTTTACGTGGTAGATGTAACGATTTTTTAAGATTGTACTTAAACAATAGAAAACAGTTTGTTAACTATTTTGGAGAAAGTTCCGATAAACTTACAATTTGGTTGGTGTTCCGCAAGAAGGCGTTTTGGACCCGTTGCTATATTTTTTATGCTGTAATAATCTGGATAAATATCTCACTACATTTCATTGTGAATTTGCAGATGGTATGAAAATTGTTGGTTTCAATAAAGATCAAAATATTGTTAATCAATAACTTAATATTAATTTATTAGCTCAGTAGTATCTGCTTGAAAATTAACCGGGAAAAGACACATATTTTACAGTTCCACCCACTTACTGCAAATTACGTGAGTAGTCCTCTAATTAGGCTGAATGGAAAAATCATTGAGCTTGAGCAAGTAACAAGTTTCAAACTATTAGAAAACACATAGACATATCACTGTCACGGAAAGAACATGCTATGTATGTAAAAAAATGTGCCAGTACTTGTTTCGCATTCAAAAGACTTAGCACCATAACCAATAAAAATATTACAAAGGCCTTCTACTATTCAAATTTCGAATCTGTTATAAGATATGAAATTATCTCGTACAGATACTCGACAGCAGCCAGCAGAGCATTCATAATGCAACAAAGAGCCATACGTTGTATGTTTGGTTTAGAATACAGGGAGTCCTGTAAACAAACTATTATTAAAGAACAAATTCTCACGTTTTTCTGTTTCTACATATTAGACACTTTAAAATCTTACATCCTGCAATCTGTGATCTTATGGGTTAATAAATTTATTTATTTATTTATATTTCTTTAATTATTTCAAAAACGTCTATGAATTCGTATAGTAACGCTTATAAAAAATTGTATAATTTGGATTATGCATATTACTACGTAAAAATATACAGGCTGTTTCATTTCAAAAGATTGAGTAAAGGTCAAATTCTCAACGTTTGAAAATTTATGTATCTGATGGATTTGAAATAACTAGTTACAGTATCATATGACTTTCATTAAAGAAAAATTCTATTCAAATTCACAGTGATGTAAATTGCATCTTTCTTCATTTTTAATTTTTTCTCTCTAACCATTAGAATGTGCTCATATTTCAGGTGTAAATATTTGCTGACACAATGGGATGCACCAACTTTCCTGGTTTATGTATCATTAGCATTAATTACCAAACGGCTAATCTAGGTACTGTTCCATTAGATATATTTACCCTTTTATTTCTAAATCAACCCATTTTTGGGATTAGGATAATTCAAATATGCTTTTAGAGGGCAGAATGTTAAAACATAATATTTCACTCTCAAAACTCCTGTATAAAATCCTTATTTTACTATATGGAACGTAACCAGACTGCAACCAACAGCTACTCTCCGGGTTATGTTCCCCGTCAAATTACAAGTTGAAAGCCTGGCGCGTTAAGTGTAATAACTGTGTATTACCAACAAAGCGCTAATGCTTCGATTGCAATGAACACAGCTGATCCTACTTAAAGGACCTCTCGTGCCAGTCGTCCACACCACTTGCAGAGTGCAGTTTCGAACTGCTGGCTCTCGTCAGTGCAAGGTAGGCATGTGACAAACGACACGAGGATCCTTCGATCCTTGGACTATTTGATACATCTCTGTATTCTTAGGATAGCGACATGCAAAACAATCAGCAGGCGCCATCTAGAGAATTGCGAAAAATCTTATTTTTTGCAATTACAACGCCATCTATCATGAAACAAAAAAGTTTCAGACAAAACCTACATATTTTGTGGCATGGAATCCGGATCTGCAATAAAAAATGGGGGTGTCTATTTAAGATTTCAAAGTTGCCCCCACTCTACCCCCAGGAGGTGGGGAATACGGGGTCAAGTTTGGTATCACTGGATAGCTTTTTCAAAAATATTTTTGCTTTTCGATCCCATGTGTATTTCTCGAGATATTTGACCGTCTTAGAACTTTTTAGTCACTCGGTATGTTATTTTGTTTTGTTACTGTTTTTTTGTGAATATTAAATTTTTATAAACCAAAAAACCTTCCAGTATAGAACTCTGTGGGACGCAATAAAAAATAATTAATGGATCAGAGAATGGATTACTAATTAAAAGCTTTTATTTAACTTGCAATGTTTGTTAGTTTGTTTAGATCAAATCTTGCAATCAAAATTTCGATTAGTTCTAATTAAGCTAGAGCTTTGAAATTTTACACATGTGTATAAATCCGGTGGCAATACACTTTAATATTTTAATAAAAGAAAAAACAATTCAAAATGGCGGCGCCGGGCGACTTTGATCATTTATAGTCCAAATCGATCAAAATCGATATCTGGTGGTTTTCGGGTTCGCCGATTACGAATTTATAGCAAAAAATTTAGTTTAGGATGGCGAATTCAAGATGGCGGACGACTTTACCTTTTAAGATCTGATTAAATTCAAAATCGATATCTGGGGGTTTTCTAGGTGTGGATTATGAATTGTTAGTCAAAATTCAGGAATTCAAATTGGCGGCGCCACTATGGCTGACGACTGTTGTCATTTAGGTCCAAATCGATCAAAATCGATATCTGAGGGTTTTCGGGTTATTTAGTTCAAAATGGCGGACGACTTTACAGTTTATAATCCGATTCGTCTCAATATATCTGGGTATTACAGCATATCAAGAGACTAAAAAGTATAAAATTATATTAAAAAATATTTTTAAAAAAGCTTTTATTTAAATGCTCTAAAGAGTAGAAAATAATCTTTGAAGTAAATCAAATCCATCATTTTGCTACATTATATAATTTTTTTATGATGCATATTTTTTTATGATATAAAAGCTTGTCGAGATTTTCCTGTGTAAAGGGAGGAGCTTTTTTAAAAAATATTTTTTTATATATAGTTTTTAAATATTTGGCTATGGTAACGGAGATATAGCTACAGAAATATTCGATAGAACTTTGTCTCACTCCTTATTAGTTAGAGTGGAGATTAAGAGAATATTAATTTATAGTGTCCTTGAATATTGAGTAAGTCTAATGCGCAGCCATGATTTTTTTCTAAAGCCGAATTGGGTATTAGGTAATATTTTAAATTATTTCAAATTGTAGAATAATTAGATATGCAGTACCTTCTTTTTTATTTCTTTACTGTGACTTATGCGTATGACAAATAATTGAATAACGAAAAGACAACAGTACTAAACTAATTTCATATTTAGGTCATCTGCACTAGAGGCAACAGATTTTGTCATATTAAATACAATACAATAAAAACTAGAATGTACAAGGTTGATCAACATTTTAATGGACTTATGTTTATCAGCGAATCCGTTAAGAAGAGCGCGCAACTTCAAAGTTTTTCGAATGTCTATGAGTCAGGTCTAACAAAAATCGAGTTGACTACTATTAGGTGAAACTAAACGGCACTTAGGTTTTTAGATTGTCTTATATGTGAGTTAAACGGAATCACCTTCTGGATATTTCAGATTCCCAGCTAATACATTTTTTAGCCGCCATTTTGAAAATTTTTCATCTCTTTGACCCAATAATGCCTGGATGTCAGAAACCGTTGAACCTAGATGAAAAATATTTCTTAGTAAAGTTGTTCAGAATGAAATTTTATCTACAGTTGTGAAGTTTTTATACCAGTTTAAGGCAGTTTAAGACAGAAATTGTAAATAAAATGATTTTTTGAATGTTGTGTTTCTTTCTGGTTTTTGGAATAATAATATTTTTAAAATTACAATTCCCCATTATTTGGTTTCATTCCAAGTTTGCTGGAATTTGCTGAGAAAATAGTTTGAAGTGTAAGAAAAATGAAAAGAAGCTAAAGGAGAAATTGATGGGAAAAAACTGTATTATACATTCGGGAAAGAGTTGAATTTGAACGAACTAACCAGCCCTCGAGACAAACGTTCGTTCCTGGGAAACGCTTTGTGAGACTGCAACAGTAAGACAGTTTATCCCTATTTTAACATTACCTCAAAGTAGTGCGACTGTACCAAAGTGTATTATATATTACTACAAAGAATGCACGTCACAATTCACCCACCCAAAATCCCTGGCAATAATTACTACAACTACGTCTTCAAAAGAAGAGGAACAAACTTCCGCGGAAGAAACAGTTCCGGAGCCAAGGTACTCCATGAGGCAAGCTCGAAATGATGCTGCGCAGTCCAGAGTTTATGATGAGGAATTAAATTGCGCATATTCTCTGGGTCTTCAAAATTTTCTGTACATCCTACTTGGAGGAAAACAAGATGCCTCACCTCCTATCATGAGGCTTACGTTATGTATTTCTCAAGACATTATTGGTGCAGTAACTTGTGCTACAGTGCTAACTCCTAAGCATGTTTTGATTCTTTGGATTATCAAAAACTTGACAGGCAATGCAAGTTTGATTAGAACACTGAATCGATTAGGCCATGAATGTTCATACTCATCTTTGGAAGATATAGAAACCGCATTGTGTAATGTTAAATTAGTGCAGTAGACAGAGATGGCGTTCCTCTCCCTATTTACAGTACTGGCGTATAATAATATTGACAGACAAGAAGCGCTATTCAGCGGCATAGGAACGTCTCATCGTGTTAATGACATAATTATTCAGCCCAGATCCTTTTGTCATGTGCCCCACGTAAACCAACGGGAGAGTCAAGAAGAAAGAAAAGAAGCAATCTATCGAATCAGCTGAGACCCCTCATCCCGTGTATACCGTAGAGAAAAGGCAAGGCCCACCTCCCATCGTTCCAGCTGATCTTTGCAATACATTGGATGCTGCAGGTCCGAATGCTCTTCAGCGAAATATTTTGTGGATACTGTTGCGCGCGCATGATAGAGAATCAGATAATCTGATCTTGGACTGGATTCAATGTTGTAACAAGAAATGGTATACAAGCAACGAGAGATACGGTAGGATATCTTTCAACAATCAATGCCCCTGCAACTGAAATGTCAACTGTGCAAGAAATTTTACGAAATTCCATCACCATCCAAAAATCGTTACACCTTGAGAACTACCTTGAGGTAGTGTGAAAATAGGGATAAACTGTCTCACTGTTGCGCCTTACAAAGCATTTACCAGGAACGTTCGACTCTTTCTCGCATAAAATACAGCTTCCCATCAATTTTTTCTGTAGCTTCTTTTCATTTTTCTTACACTTCAAACTATTTTCTCAGCAAATTCCGGCAAGCCTGAAATGAAACCAAATAATGGGGAATCCTAATTATAAAAACGTTATTATTACAAAAACCAGAAACACAACATATTCAAAAAAGCATTTTATTTGCAATTTTTGTCTCAAACTGCTTCAAACTAGTATAGGTAAAATTTTATTCTGAACAACTTTACTAAGAGATATTTTTCATCTAGGATCAACGGTTTCTGAGATTAGGTATTATTGGGTCAAAAAGGTGAAAATTATTCAAATTGTCTAAAAACGTAAATGCGGTTTAGTCCCACCTAATGGTAGCCACATCCTGACTGGCTCACGGGCTATAGTTTTAAATCTCCTTATCGGAATTTTCTTTAATTCTCGGTTATTTGACAATCGGTCACTCGAAAACATAAAATGTTATACTATAACATATCCTTGCCATTTAAATTTTTAAGGGCGGAGGTTACCCCTGCTTAGGGGCTGATACGCCATTGATGAAATCGCTTAATTAACGTGTGTCCTTTCTTATTTTGTGTAAAACCGGATGGAGTGTTTTCAATAGCCTATTACGTATGTATATTGATTTTTGAATAAAATTTTACAAACAGATTATTTTTAATCGAAGGAATAAATTCTTATTAAACTTTCCCTCCTTTAATTTAGACTAAGTAATATCTATGGAATTGATATGTTTGCATGTTTGACACAAAGTTACCCTCGGTTGAATGCACTTCCAAAATAATGATTTTACATTGTCATAGCAACTTCTAGAGGACTTCCCTTATCAAACTCAGTTTGTTAAGTTAGTAAAGAACAACAGTTGTTAAACTCAGACTTCATTCTGTAGATAATGTTATAAAAGGCATATTTAAAAAAAAGTTGTGCGTGCCATGTGTTTCATGTTTCGATCATGTACCTATTTGTAATATTTATCTATTAATACGTAAGTGAATACAACGTAGTTTTGATAGTTAGAAAAAAGTTTGTTTAATCTTTTGTCGTTATAAAGTATAGAGTGCGAATATAGGCCTTGGAACAAAATATGTTAAGAATATTATAATTTTGTTTCCGAAAACGATGACATAAAGTCACTGTTCTTTTTCAAAAATACATTTAATACAATTTTGAATATTTTGAATACCTTTAAATTTTGGCACTCTAATAATAGTAGCTACAAAGCCAGAACCCCATTGTTTGGTTGAATACATCTTTATGTCTTATGCTCTCTTTAGAATCCTAATGTTTTCATTTCCTTGATTTTCAATTAAAACCTGGGTAATTGAATCTGGTGACTGTGGTGGCCACTATATTGCCCCTACTCTTCCTAGTGATGTGAATTAAAAGTCACTACGCATGGATATATATCTTTATACAATTATCTGGTGGCGTGGCTGAAAATCTCGCATCTACTCTCCCCCCTCCCCCGCAATATATACGATGAGGACCTTCAGAAAATCAAAAACTGCCTCCAATTTTGTTCAACAAAAATCGTTAGGTACATAATATCACAGGCCGACATATGTTTTGGTGCCTACGATTTGTTATGTATTATAGTCGAGTCCAGATTTACGGTGCACTCAAAAAAGGCAACGAAAACTTTACACCCACATTATTATCGCCGTTAGACCATGCGGCAGGCTGTCATCAAACAAGCCGACGTGCATTAAAAACCTATAAAGGTGAGCGAGTCAATTTGCGAAAAAGATAGTACACACTCGAACTTAAAATTCGTATGTATTAGAATACAATGTTGGTCTGTTTGATAAAATATCCAATTATTTTACAGAAGACAAATATTTTCTATAAATACATACAATTTTTATATTTCAGCCATTAAAGAACAGATAGAGATATTTATAACGTAATTTAATTGTAATTAGAATCAGTTATTTTATTTAAATGCGATTAATTATTGTTATACTAATTATTAAAATGTTTAAAACATTTCCAACTGTTTACGCATTTAATATGTTCATCTAGATATTAGATTTTTGACTAATTTGTGCCGGAAAATGATAAAAGTGAAAAAACTCAATATCACGTAATGAGAAATGAGGAAATTAATTTGCTTTGTTAAGTTTATGTCACGAAAGTTTCAACCGTAAGGCGCTGTTAAAATTGAACGACTGAGCTGCTGATCTAAATATTTCAAGTGTGTGCCTGGGCGCAATTACTTTTGCTACTGTAGTTTAATGGTGCCTTAATGAGGTCGTAAAGTTTTTATTGCCTTTTCGTGTGTACTGTAAATCTGAGCTCGACTATACTAAGTAATTTTGGAATGCAGCATCAAATCAAGAAAACTAAATTCATGATAATTGCTTAGAAAAATGGTGTAATAAAATGTTTTTTCTTTGCCTAAAACTTTGCACCAAAGACTAATAAATTTATATTTTTATCTTTCTAGTCTTCGTCACTATTTGACCGAGACAGAACAGGAAAATCTGCGCTGCACTACTGCTGCACGAGCGATAACATCTGCGCGGCTCATGCTGCCGATCTTCTGGTGATGGCTGCGCCCGACCTGGTGGATGGTCGCGACGAGGACGGTTTCACGCCGCTCCACCTAGCTGTTATCGCTGGTAACATGCAGCTCGTGACATTCCTAATTGCCAATAAAGCAGACGTCAACGCAGTGGACAACGAAAAACACACCGTAGTACATTGGGCAACAGGTACTTAGGTTAGATTTATTTAATTCAAAAAACACTTAAGCAATAATAAATAAATAAACACCACAGAAATTAGACAACCCCCAATTTCAGAAGCCGGAAGGGGGGGTTACACATTCAAAACACGCGGACATACAACCATTTCTCCGGCAGTGCCAGTGCTGCAGCCGAAATTAGAACCCGGTGGCGCGATGCCCGTGTGATTAATCGCGATTGCCACCTCGCGCCTTAACCAACGCGGCTATCGGTCATACTAAAGTGTTATACTAGTTCGCCTATCAAGGTGGTATCACCTGGAAGAGGTTAAAATCTGCTGTTGAATGCGAGGGATACTCCGATGATAAAAAAAATAATATTTTGGTGCGTGGTTTGAGATTCTTAGAGTACCTTGTGCCTTTCTGTAGTTGGAGAAGTCGAAAAACACGTTTTAAGATTTTGGTCAGGGTTCAATGCTACACCCTGTATATGTATATTTTTTAAACTTCTTGAGCACTGTTTATGGTCATAGATTTTAAAAAACACTTTTTTAAGATTTCACTAATCTGGTCAGGGTCAAAATCTACACCCTATATATGACTTTTTTGAAATTTCTTGATAAATACCTTTGATTAAACGAACTGAACAGTATTTACCAAGGTAGTGAATCAGATACAGAAAACGCACTAGGCAGGTTGGCACAATATTCAAAAATATCATCTAGAATACGCTTTCTTGAAGTTTACCGAAATTTACTCGCGACGAGGAGGTAGTGAATAGCAGGTACAAAAAATGTACTAGGCAAAATATCATCTAGAAATACACTTTTTGGAAATTTACCAAACTACACACAAACGAAGATATACAGGGTGTCCCAATAGTGCATCGAAGTAGAGGTCTTCGTGAAACATTACCGGACCATACAAACGCCAGTTCGTCTAAGCATGGCAATTAATCCTAAATAATACAATACCCATTTCAGATAGAGACTCCAATCTTACTTCAAAAGATGCCCCTTATCAACGTCCAATTTCCTACATAATTTTCAGTTTCAAATTATTCCATTTTCTATGCGAAAATCGCTCTCTCGCCGAAAATACTGGACGGTGCATGATAAACGAAAGCAAAAAATTGGGATCAACGATGCGGCGAGACACTGTCCCCGTCTAAACGAAACCCTACCGGGCCTATATAAGGCGGGGATTTTTACACACCACAAGTCAGTCTTCAGTGACCTATTATGTGTTATACATATACAGGGTGCCCAAATAGTGCGTCACAGTCCGATATCGGCTTTATTAGAAGACTGTGGAAAATTCTTTTTTTATGGAAGCAGTATAGTGTCAAAAGGCGGACATTTTAAAAATATTTTGAAATATACAGGGTGACTCGCTACAGCGGAGCATCTTCGAGGTCATTTTTTTATAGAACACCCTATATATTTTTACATTTATGAATTCAGCGTAAGATTATCTTTCCAACGACCTCCAGATTTTTTGTTTTTGACGTGGCGTTGCCGAGTTATTCGAAAAAATATGAAAATTTTGGTCGGAACAAGGTTTAACAAATTAATTCGCTGTGTGTGTATTACTATTAATTAAGAAGATTTATTTTGCAATTATGTAGACAAGGTATATACTACAACGATACAGCCACTAAATAATGATTATAATTATACCTACAGGGTGTATTTTATACTAGCGCTAATTCAGGACATTTCAAAGTGAATTTTCTCAATTTTTTTAAACGGAACACTCTGTATATTATTGTATTTTTGAATTGGCACATTAATTCTCTACGACTTTTGTGAATTAACCTATACCCAAAATTCAGATTATTTCCAGATATTTCCAGAGATATTTTTACTTTTTCATTAAGAACCTAATAAAACCGATATCGGACTTTGACGCACTATTTGGGCACCCTATATAACACGTAATAGGTCACTGGAGATTGACTTACTGGTGTGTAAAAATCCCCGGCTTATATAGGAGCGGTAGAGTTTTGTTTAGACGGTAACAGTGTCTCGCCAGATCGTTGATCACAATTTTTTACTTTCGTTTATCGTACACCGTCCAGTCTTTTCGGCGAGGGAGCGATTTTCGCATAGAACACCGATTAATTTGAAAATGCAAATTATATAGGAAATTGGACATTAATTGAAGTAAGACTTTATCTGAAATGGCTATTAAATTATTTAGGATTAACCGCCAGGCTAAGACGAACTAACGTTTATGTGGTTCGATAATGTATCACGAAGGCCTCCACTTCGATCTGAGTGGCAAATTTGTGTATCGGAAAGCATTTACAGTTAACCCGCGAGCTTTCGCAGTTTACGCGAGAGCTTTAGCGTATAGGTTGTGGTCTGCATTTGTTGAAGGGGAAATAAGTTTTGATGAAAAAAGTTATACTTCGGAGGCGGAGAGTTTATGATTTAACTATTGAAATTAGATAATTTGAAAGGACGTGAAGCAGAATTAGACGTTGAATAATATGAATGGAAGTTAATAGAAATAGAAATAAAATGTTGTGAACATGGATTTGTGAGACCATTTAGGCAAGATTGAAGTTCATTTTTTTTAGGGAAGTAGTTTGTAATGATTCGACTGTAGTATTGTTATTTGGAAAGTTTGAAAGCTATTATCGGCAAATTTGGTTTATTTGTGAATTGTCGAGTATTTGTGAATTTTTTCAGAATTTGACTATCAGTTTTTGATAAATTCAAGTGACCGAAAGTTTATTTTGAAAATTATGAAACTTTTTAATCATATTTTTGTGCTTATGCCTGAAAGGTACCAGAACAGTCTGCGAAGAGAGAAATTTTGAACTTTCAGGTATTTTAACCGCGGTTTAATTCACCCCTACCGTCTCGGCAAGATTTCCAACTATTTTAACCATTTCCTATATCATATTTCAATTGCTGTCTTTCCCGTTCTACCCATCGTAGGAGATTTATTTTATACGAATTTTACATAGAATCTTATTATATTTAACAATAATATATACATCTAAAACTTGTAAAAGTAGATCAGGCTTGAGACTGAGGTTGAGAAAAAAAAGTCACAATCAAAGCGGTTCAGCTTTTTCTTCCAGTGGACCACGAGCAGACCCCTTTCAACACCGTTATCAATGGGGTCAATCAATGTTTCTATATATTAAGTTTTTTTTTGTGGCGTAAGTCTAAATTTGACGTTCTCTATACAACGTGTAAATGGTTTAGGAGGAATACAATGGTATTGTTATTATCAGTGTTATTAAGCTAGTCACGGTTCGACGAACCGAGTCCTACTAATCAATAAAGCCTGTTTTTGATGGACTCATATCGATATTCATTATTTTATTTAGCATATGGCATAATGCACGTCATGGGATAAAATAACATAAAAGTATAATAAACAACTGAGAATTATCAACTAATATTTAGGTTACAGATAGCTTAGTACTATGAAGTTTTTCAAGCTTTCAAAAGCATCTAATCGACTGTTAATTGTTATGCAAACAATCAACGTTGATTCGTTAAGGTGTCTCATATTTGTATTTGCCCATCAGACTTATCAGCGATTCTATTCTAGATTACTATCTGTCGTTGATCTCGTAGATCTCCAAAATTTGATTTACTTGAATTTTATCCTTTGAAATATGCGGTATTGAAATTTTTTCTCAATGGACCTTTCCCAGTTGTGTTTTTATTCGATTTGATTTATTCTGGACTAAGTTCACAAATGAGCTCTTGTTAAGGAAATACATTATTTAGGAATTATACAGTCAATACCTCCACACTGATTAAAAACTACCTACATTCTTATGTTTATATCGATGGTATTCCATCTGACCATGCCATAAATGTACGAAATTTAAAAAATCATTATTAACAAACACAAACTAATAAAAAATTGCAGAAACTGTTCTGAATTTATAGGAACTTTCTTAACACTGAATGTGCCATTAATACCATTTTCTATTCGCTTCAAAATATTAAACTGTCAGGTTAAAGTTTGACATTATTTTTTATCGCTTCAATTCTATAAGACTGCAATTAGCTAGGATAAGGTAGTTGTATTGATAGTCACAACTAATTTTGATAAAATTCCATCCTTTCTACTTAAAGACTACGCGTCTGTCATTCTAGCATGAATTAAATTTTTATTTACCTTAGTAACAAACATCTCAACTTTTCGGGAAGTGTGGAAGTTATCCCTAATTTACCCAATTTTTAAAAACGGTGACCAACATATTATTCTTATTAATAAACTCGAACTAGTATGTATCTCTGATAAATTACTTGCTTTGTTTACATCTTAATAATATGCTGCAATTTGTGAAATGTCAAGGTTACTGTTCAGATCAATTTAAAGCTTTATCTGGGGTGCCCCAAGGTTCGACACCGGGCCCGTTATTATTTAATAGTTGTATTAATGATATGATTTCTACACTCTGAAACAACTTAAAATTTTAATAATATATTGTTTAAAATGTCTACTTGAAAAGGCTCTAGCTTGCTCAAAGCTGGGTGTGAGAGAAAACTGGATTAATAAAACACGAACAACGTAAAATTCAATTTTATGTTTCGAATACGCATTCATAAATAATAATAAATAAATAATACGCAATCAAGTCATAGAAAAATAACTAAACTGATACAGACAATTTTACCGCAACAAAAGGTAATACACAAGTATGAACACAATCTAGCATTTTCCTAATAACACAAACTAATACAACCATGACAAAATCTGGGGTATACAGAAAATAGGTAGATACTCCGATATGAACACATATTATAATTCTTAAAGTCAAACTCTCGAAAGGAAAGTTGGGCGCCACGGATTTTATTTTTGGTAAAAAAAACCGAAAACCATTCAGGAAACTTAATTGGAACGTTCTTGCATTCTCGTTGCACTTTGTCACTGAAGGCATTAGACGCTGACAGCAATCTTCCAAATACCCATTTGGAGGGTGTATAATTCGAAAATGTATAAATTCACCCCTAAGGCACTGAGGGTTTCCGCACTATACAAGGATCATTTCCTCAGAAAGTCTTTATTTCGCTGGGAAAGTTTCTAGGGTTTACACTTTAATAATCCAGTACAGTATGTCATTAATACCGTAAATGCATATAACAGAATTGAACGTGAAATTTTCGTACTAAATATGGCCGACGTGCCGTGTACATCATAAATCATGGCGTTTTTTTATTAGCCAAACAAACTTTTCGTTAAACTGGAATACACGGTAATATAACACTTGCAGTTCATCTTTCTAATCACTCTTCCCCCTTCTTCCTTGTTGATCTCCGCGTACACCTCGCCTCGCGCGTCCTTTCTCGTTCAGCAAACGACGTAAAATCCTCTAACCAATCAGAGCCTCGGATTCAAAAATGCGCCGATTATAACCTTAGAGTAAATTATAAATGGATCGTACACTGTAGGCTTTGTTTATACAGATTTATATACGACTTTTTATTAGTATTTCGCTGAATTTACACACGCTAAAAAATGGACTGTTACAACTTGATATTAATTACTTACTTCATGCTAACATGAAAATTTATTGTTCAATAGACAGCATTGAGCTATGTCCTTAAGATGAAACTGTGATTTTCAAAGATCAAATTCCTAAAGTATTTTGTCATATTCCTGTTCCTAAATTTCCAACAATTTCAGGTTGCACTTGAGTTGAATCATATTGAAAAGTCAGGTCTTCCAATCAATAGAATCTTCTAAATTATAATATTCAAGAGATCTTCAAGAACTCAGTTGAGAGTCTAAACTTTTCTGTTGGATATCTCCTTTCAATGCATTTTCAATGATTATTTGGGGATATTTTTTGTTTTAATGATGGTTGACACCAATTCCTTAAGGGGTTGTGTTATCGATTTATACGATTTTTTGAGCGTTGACTCTGATTTGGCAATATCACGTTTCAAGCTGTTATATTTTTAGTACCTTTTTTATTGTCTTTAACAGCTCTGCTGCCAGTGTAGCCGAAAAACTATAATGGTTTTATGAGAAATCGAAAACAATATGAATGTTATATATCATAAACATATTTAAAATTATTAAGTGCTTTAAATATTTATATATTTTTTTCTGACACTGAACCATTTTTATGGTAAGCCAAAAAGCGTTATTTATCTATTTTTTATGTTCTATTTAAATTGTGATATATAAGGATCTTGCGTGTAAAGTATGAAATAAATTGTTATTGCGTAATTAATTTTATTTAAATAATTGCCTTGAACTTTTCATATTTTCGAATAGTGCCTTTCTATAAAGCAGTAGTGACTAATCTTCATTGTCCGCTTGGTGGTGACGTCAAGTAAAATTAAGATACACATGGTTGATAAAATTGCGGTAAATGTAAATTACTAGGCGAAGGGAAGAAAGTATTCAACACTTTTTCAAGAATTTTGCTTTAAATTACATAAATTATTATGCCACGCCCTTACGTGGGGGTTGACAAAACGGTGGATTCAAGCCATTTTTTAAAAAATTTATAGGTAGGTATAATTTTTTTTTTTCAAGCGACTTACCCATATTAACGCCCTGACAGATTTACCGTTCCCCACGCGACGTTGCCATTTGCCGCAGCTGAAACTCGAACTTAAGAGGGACTAACCGTGTTGTCTCTCGCACAACACCATCGAATAATTTCTTAACGTCATTTTTTCTTGTGAGTAGTATGACAGGGCACAAAGAAATATCCGTGGAGACGGTATTTCCAGAGTTCTAAATCTTTAGGTCTTTTTTTATGGTGGAATGGAAATCCTACATGGATACCCGACGCACTTCGTAGTGTCGAACTCCTACCGACTAAAACCCCTCCTGGATCAGTGTTTCCACGTAACTTGGAACTGCTTTCACTTTCCATCAGGCCAAGGGTCATTCATCTTGTATTGCTGTTAGTAAAACTTCCTACGTTTCCCCTTACATCCCCCATCTGTTAATACAATTAGAGTTTCGGGGCTAGATTTCTTCTGTCCTCTTCCTTTGTCCTCATTATTCGATTTAGACCATGTGCTACATTTTCCCATTTCTCCTCCGATTGCAGCATATACCTAATTAGGTAATCAGTGTTCCAATGGTCTCCTGATCTCTCGGTCCTCCACCGGTTGCAGTAGAACACGATATGTTCTGCGTCGTCATTCTCCCCACAGTACACACACTCTCGTGTGTCAACCTTTCCTATATCAAAGAGATATTCCACAAAGCTACCATGTCCCGTGAGAGCTTGGGTGGGGTGGAATCTCATCTCCCCATGCCCCCTCTCCATCCACGTTCTTATGTTTGGGATAAGTCGTCTTGTCCACCTTCCTTTAGTTGAGTTGTTCCAACTAGTCTGCCATCTCTCGAGGAGTCTCTCCTTTGCCTCTTGCTTCCCCAACCCTTCATATACCTCTCTTCTTTCCTTAGCCAGTTGATCTATCGGGGGACTCCCGCTAGCACCAGGACTGCCTCATACGACACAGTTCTGTAAGCACTGCAAACTCTGAGTGCAGCACTGCGCTGCACTATCCCAAGCCTCCTTCTGGTGCTCTGTACCGCCATCGAACTCTCCCATACTGGTGCCGCATACAGTAGAATGGAATGCACCACACTGCATAATACCCTTCTTTTACTAGTTTTGGGCCCATACGTGTTACGTGCCTTCCCCGCCTTTTCTGCTGTCTTCAATGCATGTAACCCATAGGTTAGCCGCGGGTCTAACCATATTCCCAGATATTTTAAGCCCTTGCTAGGTCTAATCTCCACCTCCCCTACTCTTACTGTGAAGGGTGGTAAATGTTTAGGTTACAGTTTTACTAAAAATAGATAACTAGATATAAAATAGCTTTTACAACATTTGACAGTTATAGCGTTAAATCATGACAAATATTATTAGAGATCTCAAGCCACACAATGCATATATAAAATGTGTAAGTACATGTACAAGTCAGAACAATAACAGATCTAGACTTTCTTATTGGTCGGGGAACAAGCAGTTGTAAATAATCAATTATTGTAGGACTTGAGTAGATAACCTATGAGAGTTCTGGCGCAAAATTCCATATTATTTCTTATGGAGGTTCATTCTGGTTTTCAAGGTCACCTTTCGTCAGGCTCCGCCCACCTGTAGCTAACTTCACAACTTGCGCGCGTAGGTCACTAATTGGCAGGAAATTCAAACGTTAGCGGTCATAGGTAGTTCATGGGGGAGTCATGGATAGTTCATGAAGTTGGGTTCAGGGGGTATCATGGACGGTTCCTGGGGGTGTCACGGCCTGTTTGAAAAACAGTACAGCTTTCAAACAGATCATGACATCCCATGAACCATCCATGAACCTACCTCATGAACTATTCATGACTCCCCCATGAACCACCCATTACCGCTAACCTTTGAATTTCCTGCCAATTCGTGACTTTCGCGCGCAAGTTGTGAAATAAGCCACAGGTGGGCGGAGCCTGGAAAAAAGTGTCCTTTAAAATCAGAATGGATCTCCATAAGAAATAACATGGGATTTTGCGCCAGAACTCTCATAACTTATCTACTGACTTGTTTTCATATTTGTTAAATAAAAACATTTTCCGGACAAACGCTGTTTCAGAAAAAAAAATCAACAAAATAGTTCTATTGAGGCGGCCTTAAAGCAGGCAAGTTCGCTAAATAGAGCAACAAACTTTTCGTTCCGTTAGGAAGAGTTTCACCTAATTAAACGCAAAAAATATATATAAAAATTCTAATACTGAAAAATGTATTAAAATCAAATAAAAATTACTTAATTCATATACGCAGTATTATTTAAACTTCTATAATATACAGGGAAGGTAATTAAGCTAAGTATGGTAATTATAGAAATTTTTAATATTCAAATATATATTAAAACCAAATTAAAATGATTTAATTTACATGCACGGCATTATTTAAACTTTTGTAATATACACTGAAGGCCCCTAAGTTCGGTAATTACAGAAAATGAAATGAATCGCAGTAATATAAAGTGTACATAAATCTTTCAAGCTGTTTCATTTATAGTTTTATTCAACAACGCTAGGCTTATCAGTTTTTCTGATATAAACTAACGTCTGTAGTTGCTGATTTCCAAAAATTTGATTTACTTTCATTGCTTTAAATAATATTAATAATTTGTTTTTCAGTGCACCAACCTAGGTCGAATTTTTACTCGTTTTCAAAAAAAAAAATGAAATACTGTTCTTCGAAAGATAATTCAATTTTCAAAAAATATATTCCTTATTGTATCACGTTTCTATTAAAAACAAAAATCTGTAATGGCTTTAAAAGAAATCACAGATATTAATGCATGTGACATATTTAAAGTGCGTTAAATATTTACATATTTTTTCAATGACATTAAAGCATTTTTATAATACGCAAAATAGCGCCATTTTCAATTTTTTATGTTCTATTTGAATTGTAGCATATAGCGGTTCTTGCGTGTAATACTAAATCACGAAATAAATTATTATTGCGCAATTAATTTTATTTAAGAAATTCGCCTTGAACTTTTTATATTTTCAAAGAGCGCCATTCCATAAAATAATTGAAATAACTGTTTTTTACTGTCCGCTTGGAGGTGACGTCAAGCAAAATTTATAAGACTGCGGCGAATATTTTTATACCAACAATTCTTGGCTGATTTTTTTAAGTATGGTGGAAATGCCCTGTAAACGGCAATGTCAGAAATAATTTTCAAAGTGTGGCAATAACAACGCGTACTGAAAGACTGGAATGTTTACATCTGTTCACTCTCCATTGCACAAAAAAGAGAATCAAATCCATCAATACAGAGGGGTAACTTATTAAACACTGTTTACAAAATTCTGCCATATACTTATACTTAAATACTTAAATGAAAGCTTGAATTTATGTAATACACATATGCCTATGAAAACTTGTACTATCCGCAAACAATATATGCCTTGGTTAACCGACAACGTAAAACTATTGATCACAATCAGGGATAAGAAACATAAGAAATTCAAATCTAGTAGGACTGTCGCTAATTGGGAAGATTATAAAATATGGCGCAACAATACTAATGTTGAAGTAGTTTCTTCAGGGTCTTGCCATGGTCGTCGAACTTGACTTGACGTTTCGCTGATTATCCTGTCAGCTTCTTCAAGAGGATTCTAAAGACCGAGTTTGTTGTGTTACACTCCTCGTTATATACCTAGGCACCAGTGGCGGTTTCTCTGAGGAGGCAGAGGAGGCCGGGCCTCCCTACTTCTGATTTGCCTTTACAGTTACTTTACATATTTACATTATTATAAATATAAATATACTTTATGAAACGACAAATTTAAATTAACACAAATATTCCCTAAATCTGCGAATTTAAACTATTATTATTATAACCGGCAACGCTGCACAACTGTAACATTCTATCCATGGCGACTGGTGAGGCAGGCCTCCAAACGCTTCTAACATAGCTTTCGCGTTTAGAATGGTTCAATTTGAAACGTTTGAAGCTACCCATTAAAATCTGCTCTCAAAACCACGTGCCGGAGGCCAAGCTCCGGACCAATAGGAACAAAGATTAATAAACATCTGACTTTTATTTTCCCGCTTCCTGAGTCCAGACAGTCGTACCGTTTACCGTTTAGGTTAATTGAAAGTAAATGTGTCTGTGGTGGTTTTCATTTTATTAAGTGCAATAAATTCATTTAAAATTTTTGTTTAAATATTGATAAAACGTCAAAAATGGAATTAAACGTAAGTACAAGCAATAACAATGGTAATGTCAGTATCGGTGAAGTGTTTAAATCTGTAGATGATATTGTAAATTTCCTTTTGAAGAATGTTCATTTTAGTCAATTAACATATGATGACAAGATATTTATAATAAAAACTTTAAAAAGGCCCCAACCTACCATGCAAAATCTCATAGTAACTTCAAAACATAATCGTTCTTTTTGTGTACAATGGTATGATAAATGTGAGTGGTTAACTGGATGTCCAGTACAAAATAAATTATATTGCTGGTATTGTTTACTTTTTTCTAATGACCCAGAGAACACTGTTTGGTCAAAATTAGGATATAATGATTTAAAAAACTTACCCAGATCAATTGAAAGGCATGCTAGGCTAGGTCAAAAGGACATTTAACTGCTTCAATAAAATTCAAGTTATTTGGCAAACAGAATATTTTAAATTCTATTGATGAAGGGCACAAACAGTCAATTGTAGATCATAATGTAAAGGTTAAAGAAAATAGAGACATCTTAAATAGACTAATTGATACGGTAATTTTTTTATGTTGTCAAGAATTGGCTTTTAGGGGACATGATGAGAATGTGCATTCAGATAATAGAGGAAATTTTCAAGAGCTTATTTCTTTTCTGAGCAGATACGATGGCAAAATGGAACAATTTTTAAACGAAGCTACAGTTTTTTCGGGAACTTCTAAAGCTATTCAAAACGATTTAATTGAATCAATTAGTTGTGTTGTAGTACAAAAAATTGAAAGCGAATTAAATGAAGTACCTTTCTTTTCTTGGCAAGCTGATGAAACCACAGACATCAGCTGCTGTTCACAGTTATCGGTTGTTTTCAGATATGTTATTAAAGGGCAAGTGGTTGAACGATTTGCAGGTTTTTACAATGTTAGTTCAGGTCGAACCGCAAATGATTTATTTAATTTTTTAACAGAAAAATTTGGAAAATACGTCTTAAAAAATAAACTTGTTGCTCAGACATATGATGGGGCATCAGTTATGGCTGGTCACTTAAATGGCTTACAGGCAAAAACTAAAACAATGGCCCCTCAGGCACTTTTTACACATTGCTATGCGCATACGTTGAATTTAGTATTGAGTAAAGCCTGCATAGATAGCATCAAAGAATGTAAAATTTTTTTTGCCAACTTGTCTGGATTTTCATCATATTTTTCAAAATCAACTAAAAGAACAGAGGTACTTAATACCATAGGATCTGACCGTTTACCGTCAAATGTGGCAACAAGGTGGAATTTTACATCTAGAGCAGTTTTTACAGTATTCAAAAACAGGGATAAGTTAATAGAAGTTTTTGATTATATTTTGACACATGATGATTTCAAACAAGATCAGCCAACTTTAAGAGAAGCTGTTGGCTTAAAAAGACATCTTAAAGATCCTCATTTTCTCTTTCTTTTACATACTTTTAAATTTATCTTTAAACACACCGATGTTGTATTTTCAATTTTACAAAATAAAAGCACAGACATTTCATACGCCAGGAAACGTTTGAATGCATTAACTATTACATTGCAAGATTTTAGAAATAATGAAATTCATTTTAATGATCTTTACAACCAACTGTCTGAAGATTTCCAAAGTGGTGAACCGGCGCCAAAGAAAAGAAAGACAACATTAAATCTTCAAGATTTGAGACTGAATTATAAACAGATTTTCAATGAAATTTTGGATACAATAATTAATCAACTACTGATAAGATTTTCCGATTTAGATAAATTAGAATTTTTCGATTTAATAAGAAAAGATAATTTTCTCTCATATTCAAAAGAATTTCCAAATGATAAATTTGAATCATTATTAAAACAATATAACCTTTTTGATTCAATAGCACTAAAAAATGAATTAACAACTGTATACGCTGACAAAGAATTGTTTCAAAATTGTCAAACCCCTACCGAAATGATTTCATTTATTTATAATAATGACTTAATTTCTTGTCTAACAGAATTTTATAGATTACTTACTTTAGCTGTCACAATTCCTGTTACGTCTGCTTCAGTAGAAAGGAGTTTTTCCGCCCTCAAACGAATCAAATCATTTACTAGAAATACTATTGAGCAAGAAAGATTAAAAAATATTTCTATCATTTCTATCGAAAAACGGCTTGTTAAGGAACTAACACAGAATAATACATTTTATGACGAAGTAATAGATATTTTTGCCAAACAAAAAGATAGACGGATTTCATTAATTTACAAGAACATTTAGACATGTAGTTTTTTTGTTCAATTTCTTTTTTGTTTAAAATTTAAAAAACCACCACAGCAATTATTCAACTTCTGTAGATTGTAAGTATACTACCAAGTATATTTTTATTTGTGTTGTTTTTCAGTTTGTTATTATTTAACTATTTTTAATTTGAGAATATTTTTATTTATGTTATCGTTTCAGAGTTTATTATTTATTTCATATTACTATATAATTGTTTTGATTGTGGTAGCATTTGTACCATATTATTATTACTATTATTATATTAATAATTAACTCCCTCACCTATTAAAAGCACCCCTACCCCACAATCCCATCCTGGCAAGATATAATTCAGACCTCCACGTTGGTTCTTGCTGGACGGTAGAATTTGTTTTTTACTTTATACTTTGATACTTATCATAAAACAAATTATACTGACTAACATGAAGAGAAAATTACTAATATTTGTGTAATGGTAAAGTTTAAAAGTTCGATATATTCGCAAAATTTTCATCGCGGCGCACATGTGTATACCTCCCGCCCCTCGGAACCACCCAGGCCTATCTATCCCCTGCCTCCCCAGTTTAAAAACTGAGGAACCGCCACTGCTAGGCACCGCTTCGTATCGCTGGTCATTGGTCGTGCTTAGTTCGCTTCCCTGCTCGTTCGTCGTGTTCGGTTGACCGTGACTTACTACGGTGCTTGTACTTGGTAATGCGTCCTCGTAGTCGATTTTATGGTTCTCGTTATTATGGACAGGTTCTGCTATCACCGACCTATCTATGTATTCAAATCTGGTATTTCTCTGGTGTTCGTTGATTCTGCACTGGATATTCTTCACACAACAGCAACAACCAACAAGGTATGCATGCCTACCCTACGTCGCGGGAGTCACAGATAGGCTGAAGAAGATTTTATTCAAAAAGAAAGTAGGTGTACGGTTTCGAACAGTGAAGAAAATACAGCAGATGCTTCCCTCAATCAAAGACCCTGTCCCCAAACTGTTATCAAAAGGTGTTTACCAGTTGAAGTGCACATGTGGTAAGAGCTACATCGGACAAACAGGACGGAGTATTCAGTGCAGAATCAAATAACACCAGAGAAATACCAGATTTGGATACACAGATAGGTCGGCGATAGCAGAACGTGTCCATAATAACGAGAACCATAAAATCGGCTACGAGGACGTCAATATATCAGACAGTAATACGCGCTATTATTCGCGAATCATTAGGGAATCACTGGAAATTGTGAAAAACGTGAACAACTTTAACAAAGAGGATGGGTATCGACTTAGTAACACGTGGAGACTGGTATTGTCAAGTACCAGCACCGTAGTAAGTCACGGTCAACCAAACACGACGAACGAGCAACGAAGCGAACTAAGTACGACCAATGACCAGCGAAACGTCAAGTCAAGTTCGACGACCACGGCAAGATCCGGAAGAAACTAATTCATTAGACAACGGCTGTGAAAACCTGCATTCTACCAATACTAATGTTATTGTAAAAAATGAAGAAAGGGCTTATTTTAATTATAAATTCCAAACATTAAAATTTAAAAAACCTGGAAAGAACTAAAACGAATAAATATTGTTAACAAAAATGCTGTTACGATCCCTAAAGAATTACAAGACCCTGATGATATCAACAACTACTTTGTTAACTCGGTTCACAAGTCGGTACCAATAATAAGTAAAATTTAATAAACTATTATAATATACATATAAAAAATTCTATACCTAACAATTTTACATTCTCAAGAGTCAATGACGATGACGAAAGTAAGAATTAATAACATTTCTACCAAAGCGATGGGGTCTGATGGCTTTAATATTGCCTTTGTAAAACTGTGTTGCCCTTACATAATTTCGCTAATTACCCACATTATGAATTTCTGTTTAGATAATAGTGTATATCCGTCTTGTTGGAAAGAGGCTTTAATAAAACTAATACTTAAGCCGCCTAACCCATCAGATTTTAAAGACCTTAGGCCAATTGCAATACTGCCAGTACTATCTAAAGCGCTAGAAAGAGTAATTGAAAACCAGCTTAGAGTGCATCTTAACAGTAACCAATTATTGCCAACATATCAATCGGGATTTAGACAAAATTATAGTTGCGTATCTGCTCTACTAAATATAACAGATGATATTATTGAAGAAGTGGATAAAGGGAAAGTAGCAGCACTTGTTCTCTTAGACTTCAGTAAGGCATTTGATACCCTAGACCAACACATATTGCTTGCAATTTTGCACTACTCAGGTCTTACAAATCATTCTACATTATTTAAAAATTATTTATGTGATCGAGTTCAACGGGTTGTTAGTAATGACAGATATTTACTGAAAACAGTATACACTCATATATACTATTAATTTACACATCACATTTTGAAATCTTTATCTCAGATTGTAAATATCATTATTAGGAAGATGACTCCCAATTATATCTCTCGTTTCCACCATCTGATGTTATTGCTGCTTGTCGTATAATTAATAAAGATTTATCAGTTTTAGCCAATATAGCCGCGGCCCACTCCTTAAAACTTAATAGTACTAAGTCATCAGTTTTGATGATTGGCTGAAGACACTTCCTTGATGATGTAGTTTATTTGTGGTATAAAATAATAATAATAATAATAATAAAATAATAATAAAATAGTTCGACCATATTTTTCATGAATTTCAAAATTTAAAATGGTTGTCAATGAAAAATAGACGAAATTATTATGCACCTTGTTTTTATCATAAACTGATTGTCAGCAAGACTTCTTCATATCTATATTATAAACTAAGGTTTAGGACTGACGTACACAACATTATATACTTAGTAAACGTCTACTTTATATGCCTATGCACAAAACTGCATTTTTTGAGTGATCATTCTCTTATGATGTAGTGAAACAGTACAACGAGCTGAGTACTTCTTTAAAATCAATGTCCATTGGTAAGTTTAAGATTTTCCTTAAGTCTAAGCTGCTAAATATTTAGTTAATACATTTTTTTTCTCTTTTTATTTTTTCCCTCTCATGTTTTTCTCGCATATTTACACAGTATTACTGCACGAAATCATCTATCATATTTAGGATTCCCGGAAGAACAGAAGCTGCTTTGGTAGTAACTGAGCGTCTTCCTTTTTATTCATTTTTTTCCCTTTTTATCGCACTAATGTAACATTATTGATTGTAAGTTATGTGGATAAATAAATGTCTTTATTATTATATCCTGTCAGACGCATTCGAAAATAACATAAAAAAATATATGTCTGTCGTCTGTGGTCACACCTAGAGCCCAAACCACTAGATCGAGTTTGCTCAAATTTTTCGTGCATATTCAAGGCGGTCGAACCTCGAGGCGAAACCGCAACATCGGTCCTAACTCAAATGTGGAGGGGGTTAGCTCCTAAAAATCGGTAAAAAAATATTTTTTTCTCTAAAACGCCTCAAATGATTTTGATTAAATCTCTCACATAAATACTTCCTTAATACCGGTATGAAATAGCATGCCCATGCTATTAGAGAACGCAGGGAGGGAGCTTGTGAGGGGGTAAGTTTTAAACAATTTAATATTTTTTTCTCTGGAACGGCCAAACCAATTTGCATTAAATTTAACACACAGTGTCGGTATAAGATGGCATAACAAGTTCCTTCTAGAAAATACAGGGGGGGTTTGCGGAGATAAAGGCTTAAACAATTCTTTTGTTCTCTAAAACGGCTCTACAATTTTGTTTAAATGTAACGCTTAAACACTCCCTCAATATCAGTGTACGATGGTATAACTAGGTGTTCCTAGAATAGAGAGTAAGGCTGACGGTAGGATTTATAGAACTCAAAAAATTATTTTTTCCAAAACTGTTCTTATATTCCTAAATGGAAAAGTTTCTCCGAGTCGGGCTGATTTTTAAGAATTGATTTTCTTGTAAATTTTAGTTTTACTGTTCAATTTCAAGATAAACTATTTATTTCAACAATAATGTGAAAATTTAATAAGTTTTTTCATTAAACTTTCATGACAGAGAAACAGTTAGTCCACCCCTGGAAGTCCACGTTGACTAGATAAGTTCATTCGACGAATCATCAATTCTGTAGCATAAACTTCAAGCAATTACATAGGACTGGGATTGACCCACGTCCTCAACTTGTTACTGAATATATGTATGACTATTGTTTGCGCTGATTTAAAAGAAGCCGAACCTGCTTTATGGCTTTTTTTCTAACTAAACTGAAACTGATATGCGTTCGGTCTCATTTACGTTTTTGTGAGCTTTTTTTATATCACTGTGTTATGTATGGTAAAGTGTAAACGAACTTAATTGAAACCTTATAAAAACTAAAAGCCGGCAAGAACAGTCGGCATCTCTTTATTGTACATGGGCGGAGGTAAATAGAAATGCTTGTCATAATAAAATAATAAGATTTTCGGGCGTTATCATTTCAAATGGTCTCCAGAAAGCCATGGTAAATCACTAAATAATTAAAATATTTTACCTTTTATATAGTAGTAAATATTTATAAATATGAACAATAACTAACTAAACTTCTACACTTGATATTATAACAGGTATTTACGCACTGCACTGGCACATTAACAGCACAGCACAAGTCCACCGTTGACTATTGAGAAACGATTTACGAGTTTTTTTATGTTAGTAGGCCTGTCCGTTTTATTATCTTTAAACCAGTGCAGTCGTAGATAGCTCATTCAGGCTGATTACATTGCCAGTCTCGGACTCGCCTGCACAGTTTCAACTACCATTCGAATCTCGATACCATTGCTAAATATATAGAACAAAATATCAAGTTCAGTGCGCACGGTCCTGTGCTTTAACACTGACCAGTTTCAATTATCCTGGTATAAAGTATACCTACTATAACTCTATCGATTAAAATCGTTGTAACATGCACAAATATATCCACATTTATTTTTTAAATCAAATAATCAACTCAGTCTAATGTTATAAAATTATGTAAATTGTTTGATAAATACCGTAATCAATCATAATGAGCAGACTTTATCACTTAGACGATTTACAGGTTATTTTGTTTTATAAATGACGTTGTGGATAAAAGCAATATCTGCTGAAAATTCTTATTTTTGAATCTTAAATTTCAATTTTTTTTCTGATCCTGAGTCGGTGACCTGTCCATTTACTTCCGCAATCGTTATTTAATAAAGGGCTATTGGGTAAACGCTAATGGAATGAGATAGTCAATAATTCAACGTATTTAAGTTGTCTTTTTTAGTTTGATATCATTAGTTGACATGACGACACGAATATACGCCTAATGTTATTAATAGAAGGGGCATTTTGAAATTCACTCAAATGAAATCATTTTGACTTCGTTAATGTTCTACAAAATATTACTTTACACGATATATACTACTACTTATACCTACTACGCAAAATTTTTATTACAACACAGCCAACCATTTTCTAGTTCTAATTAATGTTCTAAGGGAACACCATTCTAGCGCCTCTGTAAAAGTGGTTGCAACAGTCTAGCTACCGTCAAATTTTCCATTTAAAAAAATGGATCGATCAACTTATCACCAATAATCCTACAAAACACGTTCTGTCACAAATCAAGTTGCTGCTAGTTGAGACAATCAGAAAGAGCGGTTGTGACATATTTGGCGGATGCGCCGGGTAGTTGAACACGATTGTAAGGCTTGAAATTCTATATATAAAAGATCTTCGTTGTGTTTTTCTCGCTTAGACAAGGCAATGGTTTTCAATGTGAAACGCAATTTAAAGCCAGTGGGACCAGGTAATAACAAAAATCAAGAGACATTGACGGTGTTAGTATCTTTCATATATCAGTACTATAAAAAATTTCAAAAAGCTTAAAATATAATTCAATCTTCAAGCTCACATAGTCAAACTACTTTTTCCATACGGAAAAAAAATTTTGTTTATCGTTCCGCTTGCTGGTTCATTAATATCAAAACTTACCTATCGTACCTATCGGCACAATTTCATATTATATTCAACTCTAAATGCAACACCTTCTGGACGACTTCACCGGGTCATTTCAAAGTTAATAAATCTTTTCAACTAATTTTCGTTAATAACTTCTGAAAACAGATAGATTCGACCTTCGTTCACACATCAATAAATTTCCCATTTTTATGCCAAGACAGTCGTATAATTTTTATGTTGAAATTTTCCATTTTTACCTTTTCTGATACAATATTGTGAAATATTGCTCAATACTGCGCAATCGTGCCCGCACGGAATGTCCGAGGACATCTTCCAGACCTTTCACACGAAGTCCTCGGCGATGGATACATAACAGAACTCAGCACGCTCTGGCCAAGTCAGATATCATAAAGTCAATATAAGTCAAATATTGTGATTGCTTCTCTTAATGCTTCCCACATGTCCGTTGTTGACATGCCATCCTCAGCAGCTGCTATAATGTTGCTAACGAGGTTCTGATATCTTTGTGAGACTTCGGGATTATTTAGAAGATACGTGTTATACATATCTCGTCTAGTGCCTTTTTGCTTCTTTATGTTTGATATCCTAGCACGTAGTTTTGTTCCAACTAAGTAGTGGTCATTGTCAGTATTAGCGCCTGGGTAGCTCCGCACGTCTAGAAGGTTTGAGAAGTTTTTCTTATGAATTCTTAATTCGTGGTCTATTTGGTGGTTTTAGTGTATTCTATAAGTCGGACAGAAATATGAATATTTTCTAATCTGACGAGACTATGTCTCCCCCCGTTTTCGAGGATGCTAAATACGATGGTGGTGGTAAAATTTCTCTTCGAGGTCACCCAACCCTTCAAACGGACAAAAGCCAACCCCGAAAGATATAAACCGCATATCCGCCGTCTCCACCATCCAAACTTGTGTTATCTCCATTTTCGAGGATTCTGAGCACGATGGTGATGTCGAGACCCCTCCTCGATCCCCGCCAACCGCCCAAACGGCGAAAAACCATCCCCGAAAGGGGTAAATCGCAGATAGACCGTCTTCTCTCAACTAAACCCGTGTTACCTCCAGTTTTCGAGGATGCTGAGCATGATGATGATATCGAGACCTCTCCTCGATGCCCGCCAACCTCCCAAAGGGCCAGAATCCACTCCCGAAGAGGGTAAACCGCGGATAGGCCGTCTTCTCTTGGTTAAACCCGTGTTACCTTCAGTTTACGAGGATGTTGAGCACGATGATGATGTCGAGATCTCTCCTCGATCCCTGCCAACCCCCGAAACGGCCAAAATCTACCCCCTAAATATATATATCGCGGACAGGCCGTCTTCTCTCTGCTAAACCCGTTTACTCCCCGTTTTCGAGGATGCTGAGCACGATGATGATGGTCATTATTTAATATTATAAGATAAATAAAGTTGTGCCAGTGATTGCATATACCTGATTTTCCCATCTGAAACCTAGACACAAAGTATGCACTCATTTTATTTTCAGTCAATTAAGATACCTGTAATCATCATCCGGTACGTATTCAATGATCTGTGAACTTATTCACTTACTTCATAATTCCGCATATCAAAGGGGTAGTTCTTGTCCGTTTGAGGAGCCAGTTCGCCCCAGGGAAAAGATATTCAACATCACCATCGTGCTTAACATCCTCGAAAACGGGGATAACACAGGTTTGGATGGTAGGCGACGGCGGATAGGCGGTTTACCCCTCTCGGGGGTGGTTTTTGTCTCTTTGGAGAGTTGGGTGACCTCGGAAAGAAATTTTACCACCACCATCGTATTCAACATCCTTGAAAACAGGGGGGAGACAGTCTCATTAGACTAGAAAATATTCACATTTTTCGCGGTTCTATCCAACTCACAGAAGGCACTATTTTGACTAGTGCTATCTGGTGATGTCCATGCCACTTTGTGTATTCTTTTTGAGGAAATTGGCTAGGTACTTCCCACTAACATACTCTTTGCGGCTGCGAAGTTGATTACTCTGATTCCATTGTCATTTGTTTCGTCATGAGCACTGTGTTTCCCAAGTTGCTGATAACATTCTCCTTTCCCAATTTTGGCGTTGAAGTCCCCTATTACCATTTTTATATCATTTGCTGGGCATCCATCATATGCGTTTTCTACGTCATCGTAGAAATTATCTTTATCCTCTTCAGCTTTGTCCTCAGCTAGTACATGTATACTGATGATATTTATGTTGAAAGGTGCACAGTTCCTAATTTAATAATGACGATAACCACAAATCACTAATTTTGTATATTTTGCTCCTGACTGGCCTACTCTCTGGGTCGGCCCTGATGATGGGAAAGAAATTTCGATAGATGATCTGATGCTGTCAGATGGTGCTACACAAATTAATAGAAGTCATTTGGAATAATGCATGGGTCAAAACATCTTTGCAGACAACTACGTTCCCGATTATTTTCAACAATCTTTTGTTACACCCTATAAAATATTGAATGACAAACGCCTCTACTAGTATACAATTTCATATATTTCTCTATTACACACGAAACAGCAATTTTAGTAAAGAACAGTGAACAGTTCTCTATTTGAATATTAATTCTGATTCCTAATTCCTACAAATACGTTAAATATTTTATTGTTAGACGTTAACACATTTACTTTTCATATCTAGGTGACCCAATTTGATAATATCTTTAATGGTAAAATACTAGCTAGCTATTAGGCATACGTGACCAGCTTCAATGATAAGATTTGTTTAATTGGTGGGATTTACATAGTCCTAGTTTGTTGTGCATTAAAATTATTACAACAGTCTATGTGGAGGGCTATTATTATTTTCAAATTAAACGTTCTTGGAATTAAAAACATCTTAAAATAGATGGAACGCCTCATTGTGAAATTTTTCTATTCAATTTTTGCCACCAGAATATGAAAAATAAAAGAAAATACTACTAATTATTTGATAGAGATAAAAGGAGTGTAAAAAATCGGATGACATTTTGAAAAATTTTGTTTGAAATTATTGTAAACTAACATGCCCATAAATTTTTATTTTAGCCAATCTTGATAAATGTCAAACACACAATTTTAAAGGGCACTCAGTTGAATTTCTGCACCCACTATAGTTCTCTTTATTAATTTTACTTTTATTGATTGTTAACTCCTCCCCCTACAGATTCTCTCGTTGCATTTTCTTAGACGAACTAGGAGGAATCATTTATGTCGTCTCATGGTGTATTAAATAATAATTTAATTCTTTAAACCAACCCTCTACTACATCCCTCCCTGACCTTTCTAGAAGCAACTATTGAACTCGCACAAGCCTTATAGGTTAGAATAAAAAATTGTTGGATGGAGTTTCGGAGCTAGTAGGGACTCTTATGGCCTACGTGCACAAAATTTATTTGAATTTGAAGTCGGGGAGGTCACTCATAAAATGTTGTACAGGGTCAACAGCTACACCCTGTATAAGTCTCTCTGGATCGGCTTTGCTCTGTATGTAATTAGAAATTGTCCAAATTCACTTTTATGTAATTTATTGTTTATAGCAGGGTCAAAATTACACCCTGTATATAACTGTTCTTGAATTTAAGCGCTTTTGTTTAAATCGTAACCAACGAATTATGTATTTACGAATAGAGTTCGTCAACGTTTAGTTTATTATACATTAACAAGTGGCAGAAAGTAGATTTCTTGACAGGAAATTCCGACATGGGGATAATTAGTAAATGAATGAATAAAATGAATTAAAAATTGTTATAGAATATTGAAATAATTTACTTAAAATCTAAATTTGCGAAGCGGCAGGAATATGGTTTACTTGGAAGGAAGCAATTATGGGTATTTGGTTATTAAAATTTAAGCGTTGACCGGATGAGAATTAAACACTTAGGATTAGGGACTACACTCGCGGAACACAGAAACTAACTCAAGAATACACTGAAAAACTGACTTAGCCTGCTTAGCCTGAGCGTGATGAGCTCGGCCTTATATATCCGCCAATCGGGACTTGTGTGCAGAGGTCTGGAAAGATCTGAAATTGGAGCCCGCCATTCAGTGCGGGCTTCGATTGCACAATATTGCATCATGTTTTTTCATTTTTTTGGAAATATAAAAATTTTAAGTAGAAAAAGATTTGATTGTTAGGTATTAAAGTGGGAGATTTTTGATAGTAAAACGAAGCTTGGATCAATATTACTTTTTGAGTTATCGAAAAAAATAATTTATTAAATTTGGTTTGACCCTCTTAAGCAGTCCCAAAGGTCATGCACAAGTAGTTGAAATGAACTTTAATTGGTGCTATCTGGTCTCTGCAATGTGCCGCTTACACTACAATGGATTGCTCTCACATTAACGAAAACTATTCTTATGTTATAAGAGATAGAAAATCCCAACTATCTTTGTTCAAACGGAAATAGTATGACGTCATAAACTTTGGTCAGTCCTAACCACGTTGCCGAATTTACGAAAATTCCTCAACTGGTGATTGACATTCACATTTGAATGAAATTTGGATAAATAATTTGCAGCTTCAGCGGCACTTTTTCACAGATTTGTAGATTGAAAATGAAAAAGAATTGAGATGATAGAGTTTTGACAATCATTTTAATAATATCCAAATGACATGTTTTAAAATATCTCTAAAAGAAACGAAATATTATGACTCTTGGCATCAATGTTATTGTAACCTCAATTTACGGTCTGTCACGAATGAAGTCTAGAAGTCGTCATATGATATTTTCAACATGTTGGTGTATTTTCTTCTCTATTATAATTTGTCAAGGTAAGTTTTATGACTATATTTGTATGCTGAGACGCACAAGCCTTTCCTTATTAGTTAAGTAGCTCTAAGTTGGGTGCTATGAACACGCACAAGAATGAGATCTATGAGCTTAGCAAAGAGACCCTTGAGGCTTGTCGTGTACTGAAAGAGGTTTAGGGGGATTGCACTTAAGAAGGTTGGAGCAGGATAAATTGCTTCAACCTGTATAAGCCCCTGTCGGTTGCTTTCGCTGTTCTCTAATTGATAGTTCAGCTAGCACTTTAGATGTTTTGATTTATTCAAGATGTTAGGGTAAATGCTACACCCTGTATAATAAGTCTTTGATTCATTGAATGTATTTAGTTTAAATTGAAAAGTTGAATTTATTTGAATCAAGTTTTGACTCTTGTCAGGTGATTTCTCAACACCCTGTATGTACTTCTCAGAGTATAACACTTTTGAACGCAAGATTATTGTTGAAGCAATTTAAAAATTTTAATTAAGATGTCCAGATATTTTTGGAGCACCCTGTATGCAGTTGTTGCAGATTAAAACACTTTGTTTTAAACGGTATTTTAATATTTATTATTAGAACGTACACAAGTTTAAATAAAATTGAATTATTATTCTTTTACTTACTTACTAGTTGGTAACTTTTCGAGAACGAATAAATTCCAGCTTGGGAGATTTGATTCGATTTAAAATTAGTTCAAAATGTCAAATATTCACTTAGAATAAATTAGGTGCGCGGTGGCAGATTAAATTAATTAGATTGTTTGAAAAAATTCACTTAAAAATTAAAACTCTTTTATACTTGGTTGGGCCAAGGAAGCACAACGCGGGCACTGGATTTAGATTGTCACGAGTTACACCGAAGAAAGTGATTTCTATTTATTGTACTGTGGCAGATTAAAATTATTTAAAGCTTTGAAAAAAAATTCACTTAAAACTAAGTCTTTTTTACTGGGTTCCGGACAAGGAAGCGCAACGCGGGCACTGGATTTAGATTATCACGTGTTACACCGACGAAACTGACTTGCCTAAAGCGTGTTGAGCTCGGCCTTTTATACGTTTCGCTATAGTTTATATCGTGCCCCGTGAGTCTAGCACAAACGTTTTTACGCCCATTTTATTCTAGAAAGTCGGCTCCCGACAATTCGTGCAGGCGAGGGTTACGTAGTATTGCGAAATGTTTCATCAGTTTTGCAAAAAGTTGAAATGAAAATTGCATGATTGTTTGGGCAATAGAACGTGAAATCGTTTAGTAATTGAATGAAATTCGAATCGGTTTTAGGATTTAGAAGATATTGCATGAAAAAGAAGTTGAATATATTGAATCGTCCTCATATAATCATTGTTTACGCACGCACGTAATATGGACTTTGGGTTATCTCGCGTGTTGATGTTTGAAGGGGGTAAATATGGGGTTGAAAAGAAATGAAAGTGTGCTGATGCATTGGAACAAAGATAAGCGATGACATTAATTTGGAAATATGGTCTGCTATGAAATAGATAAAATAGTTAAAGCGTAATTTGAGTGAATGTTAAAATTAAATAGAAAATAGGTTGTAAAAAGTGTATGAATATGAATTTGAGATTTATACCGAAGGTACGAAATGTGAGTTGGGTGTCGAATGCTATTATATGGGGGCGGTATTTTTTTGGTGAGTAATTTGGAAAGCTTATTTCGTAAAATTGATAAATGGAATATTGTAACGTTTTTTTATTGTTTTGGGATATTTTAGAATTATGAAAGTTTCGTGAATTTTTTTCAGATTTTTTGTGAGGTTATTGTGGTTTCTGCTTGAAATAAAAGCGAAAGGTACTTTTTACCAGGGTTTGTTTGAATTTCTTGATTGTTTTTGATATTTTTTGCATTTTTTTTATAGGGAATGGAATGTACTATAACAATGCCTGTTATAAGGCCCCATGAAAATAAAGATATTATTTTTACCATTTATTTCATAATGGTCTAAGGAATTATCCAATAAATTTGTGAATATGCCGAAAGGGAAATTAAATAAAATAGTCTCAAAACATTATTTGTACATCGTTAAACACATATATGTGATGAACCACCTTCCGGAGAGTCTTTGGCTTTGGATTTGGGGGTTGTTTTATGTTTTTATTTATTATTTCAATTATTTATCCTGTTTTTCGCCATTAAATAGGAAAGAAAGAAATAATTTCAGAGACATTTTTGATTAAAAAAGGAGTAGATAGGTATCTGAATAAAAATATTTTTTAAATATTTTGGTAAATTGGTGTTAAATAAAAGAATAACAAAATGGCAAATTTTTAAACCACACTGTCGGAATGTTATGCGTTTGGACGCGCTTCTCATTTTTTTCTTACCTTGTTTTGATTATCGCCCTGGTGTTTAGCATTAGCTATTCTACCACTCAACCAGGACACATACCACAGACAATTACACAACGACCATTCCCTGCGACATATGCATCTGCCGCAACTGAGATTCGAACTCAGGAATGGTACAATGACTAGACGTTTTGCCTCTCACACGAACCCGTTTAGTCCACGGCTACCAACTCGGTAATACATTGAAAATGCCACTAAACGTCCATATCCTAGCCAGGATTCTCCGAAATCTCTTGGTCTCAAGCCTAACGCGTAAACATTCAGCCACTGAGCATCAAATGCTAAAGAAATGTCCATTGTAATTTCACCTAGAGTACCCACCAAGTTAAAATTTCCAAACACTTTTCTCGTTATCATGGCAACATTTTAAAATAAGATCATTTGATTGATTATAAAACAAAATTCTAAAAGTTTCAATACAATTTTCCACATAGACAATTTCAATTTGAAATATTTTTTAATTTGACGGCAAATTGCAGGACCCTTCCCTGATTCACTGACAAGAAATTTGCAAAAAAATTTCCCCGTGCAATTTTTCCTTTAAAGCATGTTTTGATTTCGTGAATATGATTATTAAAATAAGACTGACAAAGGACCTCAAAGAATACTGTTGTTATAGATGAGCAACATGCAAAAACAAAAATCAATCTCTGTTGGCCTTGTCACAACTGACCGCAGTGACGTCATTTAAATTAACATACCTAATCGATTTAACCTTACCTGATTAATGCGTAAGGGTAAAATATTACTATAACACTGTCGTATAATAATTTTTTCTATATAATTAACAACAGTAGGAACATATTTCTTGCATGACTTGTGATTTAGAGTTGACATTAAAATAAATATAATTTATATAATTACATATGTCTACTATTAACAACTTTTGTACCAAGGCAATGGAGTAAATAACACGGGGTGTAACTAAATCAAGTCTTTCGTGGATAACTTGTCAATTATTAGCTCTTCAATAGAAATATTTATTATGAAATTACATTTACAAATTAACGTAATCATTATTGATAGATATAATGATAACAGTATAAGTATAATAGCTATGAAACAATGTTACCGGTCCCTTAAATTTTTTGCATCTACGGAAGTTTTCCTCGATATATCAATGAATGACAAATTTCTTTCCAATGAAAACAAGAAAAATATATTTCATTCTAAACTGTCTCAAAAAAGTATTCAAAGATCACTCAAACTCATACAAATACAAGTATTGTTACTGGCGAAGGCGTAGATTTAACTAAACAAGTAATCACTGATAGCAACAGAACTTTAGCTGTGTTTGATGATGATAAAGCAAAGGGTTTCTAAATATTAGATTAACAGATTAGATTAACAAAGGAGCCGGTTATTTAGCCTTTACCACCGCGACCTTTTCAGGTCTATTGTGATGCTCCCAGAATATCTTCCTTATAGTACCTCATCCAGCTTTGTCCTTTGTACTATAGACTTCACAGCTTTGATAAAGGCCCTTTTGTATAGCTGTCCGCCTTTGGTTTTTCTTCTCCGAGTACTTGGAATCTCAGCCTCGCCAGGCCTTCACAGTAGCACAATACGTGAACTGAGGTTTCCTCTTCCTCTTGGCAGAATCTGCATGTTGCGTCCTCTGCCAGGTCCATTAGACTCATGTGTCTATTGAGCCGGCAGTGGCCAGTTAGAAGGCCTACTATTACCCTGATGGCCTTCCTATTCTGGCTTAGTAGATCTTCCGTAAATTTGGCTGACCGTTCTTTAATGAACTCTTTGGCCTGTCTCTGTCTTGGGAGATTCCTCCACCATTCCAGAGATTTATTTTGCACCCATTCCTTAATGGCTGCTCGTATGCATGGCTTTGCCACGCAACAAAAGGGCTCGGGTCCTATTGGGGCTTCAAGTGCGCCTTCCTTGGCCAGTTGGTCAGCCTTTTCGTTTCGTTTCGTCACATTCATATATTATTTTTTACTAAGTCAAGGCGCTTTAATAGAGTGGTGAAATTATCTACCCATTCGACAACAGCTGGTGTTGTTCAACAACATATGTATCAGATATACGACCAAAGGCAATAATGGCTAAGTAACAAACTCAGTGGTAAAGACTGGACTTGAAAAATGAGTAATGAAATTTTATTGCCGATTCCAATTCTGTTACCACCTGCCCCAGACGTTTTGTTAATTATATTTTTGTGCAATTGCTCCAAAGAGTCTAGATCAGACTGTGGTTGCAGGAAAATAAACTAGCATTACTCGGCAATGTGTGATAATTGCACCTCGATGCAATGCCCGAAATACTAGAAAAAAGCAATATTGACAAATGCAAATACATTGTACTGTTCTACTATTATTGAACTTAATAATTTGCAGTACTAATCAAACTTTAACTTGTTTATTTCCAATAGATAAAAAAAAAACTTTAAAACCAAAAGATCAAATTAAAATCTCTTACCTTTTGATTCGAAAGTATGACAAATTTATTTAATGGGCCGGCTAGCTTATCTTTTCCTTCAGGAGCAGGTTCAAATTCAGTTCCTGTTTTAAAATGAAATTTTATTAAAGTAAAATTTTTAATCTGATGTAAGTAATTTATTTTCCTTGATATTTAGATAATTTAGCAGTTTTATAACAGGTTTGAAAGTCTAATACACTATTTAAATTTTAATATACAACCTTGTCCAAAATTAAACACACAAAAACCTTCCTTCTTCGTAGCTACACTCTTCTCTTTCCAAATCCAACAATTCTCCTTTCATTAATTCTTCACCTTATCTCGTCCTTATCTCCTCTGCAATTCCTATCCACAATAACACCTCTTCCTTCTTATTTACAGTCTAATCTTACTCTTCTTCGCTGATCTCCACAATTTTTGACTTTTTAATTCAATTTCAAATTATTATTTTTTTTGTTTTTTTTATTTTTTTCCTTCACTCCCTAATTTTCACTTGTTCTTTTTTCCTTAAATATGTTTTTCCAATTTTACAACCTCTCTTTTATCTGTTGTTTGTTGTTCTATATCACTAAATATCAAAGTACCCAAAATAAACAAAACAAAACACCATATGAATTTTGATTAATTTCATTCTAAACATAACCTAACTTAAACCTCCTTGTCTTTCTCCAGGAAAACATTTACCAACTATAAAAATAAAATTTCCTACTTAAAAGAAATGTCATAATGACTTAAATGTCAGAAATTATTTCAACTACAACTTAATAACCACTAATATAGATGTCAGTATCAAACTTACTGTTGACATCAAATAAAAACTTAAAAACTATTAAAACAATTCTAAATCAGTATTAACATTCTAAAACACATACCTTTCGGATCTTTAGCTAATTTAAATAAATTTTGAAAACCGTCTAAAGGAAACAAACAAATTCAAACCCTGATTCAGCAAATAACACAAAACATGCAATCTTCGTAATCGTCCAATATGCGAATACATAGCAATATATGTCCTGCCAATTCTTTAACTGAATCCATGCAAATTGAAGAGATCAATGAAAAAGTGATGTGGGATGGGGACAGTTACCAGTAAAGATATACCGCCAAAAGCTTTGCTGACGATATAGCCATCATACTGTGAAGTAAGGCACAGTACGGTTAGGGAACTTATGCAGAAAACCCTAAAGGTAACTCAAACATGGGTGGAGAAAGAAGGACATACAATAAACCCTCAATATCGCACCTACTTTCCATTCATCATGAGAAGAAGCTTAGAGGAACCAACAGCCTAAGATTCTCAAGTGAAGAACTAATAATGTGGAGAGAAGTAAAGTATCTTGGAATAATAAATATTTCCAAATGTATCTGGAACCAGAATATTGGCAAAATAAAACGAAAATCTGAAATTATTATAACTGTAATTAAATTAATATGTGGAAGGTCCTGGGTACTTAAACCTGGTAAGGAGCACTGGCCCTATACTATGGTTATAAGACCCTGGATTACATATATAGCCCTCTTGGTGGCCTAACAAGCTAAGCCAGACACAGAGCTAATGCGCCATTGCCCTCGTTGGGGTCACTAGTGAATGAGAGAAACTATGGGGGACCCTGTTTGAGATGACGTCAGACCACATGGTATCGAAGTACTTCATTCATACACCTCTCGAGCTGGTGATAGTGGATCGAGAGTAATGGCAGAAGAGGAGACCAGAATTCCTGAGTAAAGAATTGGCCTGAAACACAGACGAGCTTAGAACCAGCATTTGCGATGCCAAAAAGCATTGCAAGAACGTGTATAACAAGCTTTGCCAAGGAAGCACACTTTAGATCCTGATAGAACTTACCGGGGCACCGTCTACAAGGATGTTATAGCTGAACGGTGCAAAATATATTTCAACAACTACTTGTACTAAATAGGAATCAAGCAGGATTGCTCACAAATTACGTACTTGTGGAGGAACACCTGCTCCTCGAATTTCTCGAGTCTTAACTTACCGGTAGAAAACAACTCGTGCAATGCAATGGTTACCAGTCTATTCAAATGGCCTCTACCTCTGGAGTTCCACAGGGCTCTAACCTAGGTCCACTGTTATTTAGCATATTTATAAAATGACATTGATCTGATTTAAATGTTGCTTATATGCTGTATACTGACGAAATGAAAATCTACTCCACCGTTAAAACCAACAAGTGATTGTAACAACTTCTTAGGATTAAGCAACAGTGTACAGAAAATAAATTATATTTAAATGTTCAAATATGTCGTATTAGTGTAGAAAACATATAAAGAAAATTTTTAAAGTATGCTTGTTATTGAGATGGTGTATATCCTGCTATTGATTTATTTTCCTAATGATAGAATGGAAGACAGAAGATCCCGAATAAGAATTTTTTTAGCAATCACGATACATAAACAAACATATCGCGAATGGGTTGTCTAATGCAATTGTCATCGTTATTGTGAACGATCCATATTTTCATGGCTGAAGAACTTTTAATACCCTTCCTAAAGTGGATATTATAATGTTCACCTGAAGGATTCGAAGCGACTGATTTCAAACAGAATTATACAAAAATCTATACTTACTGTTCGTTTTTGCTTAACTGCTTCACTAATGGTACCAATTGGACGTCGTAACACTATAAATTTAACACAGTAAATACTAACACTTTCTTAAATTTAAGCCTGAAAAGGAATTTTGAAACACAAAGAAATGACAATATAATGTTCAAAATATATATATTGAATCTTTTAAAAAATTATGTTTTTTTCAAGAAAATGTATGATAACTATAGTCTGGCCGATGTACAACACAAGGTGAGGAACAGTAACGACTTATAATGTAACCAACTACCATCCAATATGCTGTTTATAGCTAACAATGCGTATTTTCAGTTCAATATCCATTTAGTTCGCTCCTTGGAGCTTAAAAATGCTTGAATCGCAACGACTTTGAATTATATTGTGGCAATTATATATTCATACGTTCAGACAAGGCGGTCCCATGCACATCTGAGTACATGGTAAGGATACTTTTCTGACAACGAATCACTGAGGAACCGGTTTAGGACAAATACGCGGAAAACACGAAGTTTTTCCGCCAAAATCGATGATTGAAAAGTGAAAGGTCACCCTCGACGCTAAGGTCGGTTTTCGTTATACTTTCTAAAATTTTGTGGTCGGGGCGACATTATGTCCTTGTGCAGCGACATCTACTACACTTTCGAAAATTACACTCCTTGATGAGTTTCCAAGATTTTGACATAAAAAACGCTCCGTAGAGCGAAAATGTGAATTTATATATAAAAACCTCTTCCAACGCCGTTTTTACGTGAAGCACGCTTTTCATGCGGATTTTGTTATAGTTTCGAAAATTTTATCGAGGGATTTGGCCTGTGCTTTAACATTATCACTGTTTGTCAATTGCAATATATCGTCAACTTGGCATTTGGTCCCCAATGAACCCTGTTGGTTTCATATTGCCATCCATGAACCAACCTCGTTATTTTCACATATTTACAAATTAGCTCCCTGTTTTTTTACACTACGGGTTGATTTTTGCAATATTGTTTAATTAATATTTGTAAAATGAAATGGTCAAATCGTCCTACAAATTTTCTGGCAGGTTTTCTAGTTCTACGTCATGAAAGTGTCAGTTCCAAGAAAGTCAAAACGAAGCCACTCACGAAAATTCAGCCCGTTAGTAATCACTTTAAAAACTGGGCGGCGGACCCCAGACTATTAGAATCTCAGTATTTACAAATACCAATATTTGATAAGGAAATTATAAATCGTTCATGCAAAAAGGCTAATTTGATTAGAAATAATTCTCAGAATTTCGCCTTCTTTACCGCGCCCACATTACAAGCAAACTCTAAGAAATATAGGTGAAGGTGCCAGGAACACCAACAAAGAATGAATAAGTATTACTAATGTTTGTAAAGTTAAATTGCTCAGCCAATTTGAAACTGAAACTATAGCAATTTGACACGGTGTGTCACGCACACTTATTCGTCTGTTTTACAGCAGAGGCTCATAACCTACATGTTCAATTGCAGTGTGTGGGGAGACGGCAGCTTTGCGAGCAGTTCTAGCGGCAGGTGCTCCAGTGTCGACGCCAGACGTTCACGGAGGATTCCCGTTGCACTACGCCGCTCAGATGTGTGGAGGAGCAAGCAATGTGAGTGGAATGCTTGATGGGAAATAATACGCTCAGTTTCTTTCAGATAGAGCTTCATTACAATTAAATTTTCCTTACATCTACTATATGTTTTGCAAAATATAGGATAGCTGTGATGGCTAATTACACAGCCACACACAAAGAAAAAATGTTGGCCATACATATTATAGTACGCGAGCTAGCTACGTCGCCAAAAGGATTTTAAGAAGGCTAGTTTTTTTATATTCCCTCCCTTGTACTATCTGAGTAGGCATGAGGGCGGTCTGGCTGGTGGGAGAGGTTGCGTTTACCTGCGCGCCTAACACTTATACAGGTAAAAATTTAAATTTTTAAAATAATGTTAGGTACATTTTTTTTTTCATTGGTTTTTGTTGATATTTAAGAACACAAATTTATTATTGCCAGACATTTTCGTCATTGGTAACAGCGTCGATTGCAGTCTGGTTACATTCTCAATAGTAAAATAAGGACTTTATAGAGGAGCTTGCGACTGAAATATGTTTTAATATTTCTGCCTTCTAGAAGCACACTTGAACTATATATACAGGGTATCTCACCGGGAATTGAATCGATCGATATAGAGAAAAGTACGCATCAGAAAATTTTGAAAATTTAGATAATTACTAATGTCGGTGTGGCCAATCCAACTAAAATGATTACAAGTAGCTGGAACTTCCGCTTATACCGGAAGTCGATGCCAACTTGCTTATTTCAAATGGAATACCCTATATATTTTAGGGTTTTCAAAAAGAGCATAAAATTTTGAGTCGAAAATATGTAGCATATCCTATACCTAAACCTAGCCGTTTCAGACATATTTGACAATATATAGAAAATTTGACAGGTGCAACGGTTTGCAAGAACCGTTATAGCTTTCTTCGTGTTAAAGATCCTCATTTGCTTCTTGTCACACAGAAAGAACACAAGGAGAACTACGTTCTACAACAGAAATAAATTCAATAATATCATACCAAGTGTTCCATTTTTCGCGTTACATTTTGTCAACTTCAAATCGCGAAAACTTGTTTAGGTTAAATGGAACACCCTGCATTTTTTACGTCAAGTTGTGTAAAATTGAATTCCCTTTTTTTCTGATATTAGCATTGTGGGGGTTAAAGTTACAACTTTTTGAAATATTTGCGATTTTATTAGAAATTCATGAATTGTTGTAATCATTTCATCAAAATAGCCATGATTAGAAACAATCAGTCATTATCTTATGTCAAAAAATGCCAGCACGTTCAAATTACACCCACGAAGACTTTTTAAATTTGTTTATTATTTATGGAGAATATGATAAAGTAATATCAAGAACTTGCAGCATATTTGCTACTCGATATCCAGAACACGGAAACCGTCACCAAACACTTTAAAACGCATACTGGAAAATTTTAAAAATTATGGCTCTATCAAGGCAAAAATGCAAAGAAGAAAGCCTATTGTTGATGACGAAAACATTGAAATAGTCATTCTGGGATATTTTCATGCATTTCCAAGGATGTCATTAAGACAAGCTGCTCTGGAATCGGGACGATGCAAGGATTCAAATCACAGAATCATATTAAAACATAAGTTTCACCCGTTTTCATTCCATATGGTTCAAGGATTAAAAGAAACAGATTTCCTGAGAAGACAGAATTTCTGTGAGTTTATTCTAATAAGGTCTGAGGGTCACGATTCTTATTTGGGAAATATTATATGGACAGATGAAGCAAAATTTACTAAAAATGGACTTTTTAATAGACACAATTCGCATTATTGGAGTGACTCAAATCCTCATATGTTCAGAGAGCGAAACTTTCAGGAAAGTTGGCAGTTCAATGTTTACTGTGCCATAAGAAACGATAGAGTGGTGGCATTACAATTTTATCAGGATAATTTAAACGGTAAATTAAATTTTCTCTTCTGCTAATATGTATAGGTAAATTTTTGTTTTTTTTTTTAGGTGAAAGATATCTGAATATCTTACAAAATTTGAATAATAACTATTTAGACAATTTACCTCTAGCTGAACATAGAAACATTTTTTATCAGCACGACGGTGCTCCCCCACATAACGCATATTTAATTAATAATTATTTACAAGAAACTTCTCGCGAGCCTCCTCGCTCGCCCGATTTATCAGTTCGGGATTATTTCATTTGGGGAACTATTAAAAATAAAGTTTATGTGAGCCCATTAGCAGCCATTGAAGAAATGCATTTCAAAGCATATCACAGGATTAAATTAGAAAAGCTACCCATGAGGAACTAATCCGAAGGTGCGAAAAATGTGTCGAGGTTCGAGGGCGGAACTTTCAGCAATTATTAAATTAAAATGAAATCATATTTTAAATTGATCTTATCTCTGTTATTTTAGTTCATGTCATATCTTTAATTCGATTAATACGCATGTTACAGTGTTAGTGTTATTTTGCGTTTTTGTGGATATCGAGTAGCAAATGTGCTGCAAGTTCTTGATATTACTTTATCACATTCTTCATAAATAATAAACAAATTTAAAAAGTTTTCGTCGGTTAAATTAAACGTGCTGACGTTTTTTGACGTAAGATACTTACTGATTGTTTCTAATCATGGCTATTTTGATGAAATGATTACAACAATTCATGACTTTCTAATAAAATCGCAAATATTTCAAAAAGTTGTAACTTTTATCCCCACAATGCTAATATCAGATAAAAGGGAATTCAATTTTACACAACTTGATGTAAAAAAATACAGGGTGTTCCATTTGACCTAAACAAGTTTTCGCGGTTTGAAGTTGACAAAATGTAACGCGAAAAACGGAACACTTGATATGATATTATTGAATTTATTTCAGTTGTAGAAGGTAGTTCTCCTTGTGTTCTTTTTACGTGACAAGAAGCAAATCAGAATCTTATACACGAAGAAAGTTATACCGGTTCTTGCAAACCGTTGCACCTGTCAAATTTTCTATAAAATGTCAAATATGTCTTGAAACGGCTAGGTTTAGGTATAGGATATGCTACATATTTTCGACTCAGAATTTCATGCTCTTTTCGAAAACCCTAAAATATATAGGGTGTTCCATTTGAAATAAGCAAGTTGGTATCGACTTCCGGTATAAACGGAAGTTCCAGCTGCTTGTAATTATTTTAGTTGGATTTGCCACACCGACATTAGTAATTATACCCTAAAATATATAGAGTGTTCCATTTGAAATAAGCAAGTTGGTATCGACTTCCGGTATAAACGGAAGTTCCAGCTGCTTGTAATTATTTTAGTTGGATTTACCACACCGATGTTAGTAATTATCTAAATTTTCAAAATTTTCTGATGCGTACTTTTCTGTATATCGATCGATTCAGTTCCCGGTGAGACACCCTGTATATATGCTATATTACTAACGAAATTAGTAAACACTCTAGAGGGCGCATTTCTCAACGGATCAAAACAAAATATGGCATGCATATACTTTTGGTCCATATCTCGGTTGTTCGAAGATGGGCCAAATCGCCTTCTTCATTTCAAAATGGCGGCGGTTCAAAGATTTTTAAAAACCTCAACATTTTATTTCGAATCAAATATGTACATGTAATACATCGTTGGATAGTGATCATCTAGCCCTACAACTTTTATCTAAAACATTTTTTGCTAAAACGCATAGGAAAAATTTTTAAAAATGGCGGCGGTTCAAAATCTTTAAAAAACTGAAATTTTTTTTTCGAATTAAATATGTACATGCGATACACCGTTGGATAGTACTCATCTAGACCTACAATTTTTGTCTGAAACATTTTTTTGCTAAAACGCATAGGAAAAATAATTTAAAAAATAGCGGTGGTTCAAAGTCGTCAAAAAATCTTCAAAATTGAATGAAATATGTACATGTGATGTAGGACGAAAAAATATACCTTTCCCACTGACCTCTGCCATCGGGTTTTTTAATATAAAATAGCATCTGACACGGTGACGAAAATGTCTGGCAATATTAAATTTGAGAAATCAATGAAAAAATTAAAAAATTAAAATTTTTACCTGTATAAATGTTAGGCGCATAGGTAAACACAACATCTCCCACCAGCCAGACAGCCCTCATGCTTACCCAGATAGTACAAGAGAGGGAATATAAAAAAACTAACGTCTTAAAATTCTCTCTCGAAAACGTTGGCAGCTTAGACTATTATTTTTGGTGGCTGAACAAATCAGTACTCAAAATAGAGACCTGTTATTCACAAATGTTTTGTTATTTACAAATTATTCTATTTTTTGGCAAGAAAGAAACTTTCTATTCGTTTTCTGCATCCGTAAGTATGGATTTAATATCAAGGAAGAAGTAAAAATGAATTAAAACAAAATTCTGACCCCGAAGTAAAACAAATCATTGATTTTTACTACTAATTCGTGTTCAGCGACAAAAAATACAGGGTTATCCATTATATCTTGACCACTCTTTATTTCTGTTATTATTAGAGAGAAATAATCCGAAACATTTTTCATATAAATAGACAAAAGCGGTTATTAGATTCATGGTACTGTCGTGAGCAGAAAAAAATAGGACAACTTTTTTTTTCTAATTAAATCTGTCTCTATTTGAATATGTAATGAGTAGCCGAAATAAAACAGATATCACTTTTAATTAATTTTTTATTTTAATGCTGTAGTTATTGCTATAGTAAATGATGGATGGTTAATGAGACAAATTATATATATATATATATATATATATATATATATATATATATATATATTATTATGAGACATTATAACATTAACAAAAATTTGGTGTGTAACATTTTAAGAAAATGGAGAATAAACGGTACGATTAGTAGAAATCCTGGATCAAAGGACAAAGGATATCCTACTTAACAAGAAACTAACTATTAATATTTCGTTATTGCACCATTTCTATTTATAACTTCTATAAGTCTGTTTGGCATAGAATTAAATAATGTTATACAATAATCATTAGTAATAATATTTTCCCATGCATTATTTACTATTTCCAGTAATTCTTTGGCATTCCGTGGTTTTACATTTCGTTTTTGTATACTTCTTACGAGTAGTTCCCATACTTCTTGCATAGGGTTAAGATCTGGACTATGATTGGGCCAGTTAAGAACATTGATGTTGTTATCTTGAAACCAGTTAGTTATGGTATGAGCAGTATGAACGGAACAATTGTCTTGTTGAAACTCATTATTAGGAAATGATTGTGACGCAGAAGGGAGCATAATATTGTCTAAAATCCCAATATACGTTTCACTATTAAATCGTTCCTCAATATGCCACAAAATATCAGGACCACGTATCGATATCCAAGCCCACATATTGACGGAAAATCTACCACTTTTATCATTGTTAGATATATATTTCTCATCGAATCGGGTATTCGGAGGGCGGTAAACACGACTACGACCGCTGTGTGTTGACTGGAAAGTTTTTTCGTCTGTAAAGATTACGTTATTCCAATAACTTACATCATGCGCTAAAAATTCAAGCGCAAATCCTACTCGAGCTTCTTTATGTTCAGTTTTAAGTAAGTATTTCTGTGCTGATGCATGACAGCGTAGCTCCGATTCTCTTACTCGCCGGCGACCAGTACTACTCGATCCAGGAAAATTCGTTTCTTCAGCAGCCTGAATAACTGAGTAAAATGCACTTTCTACTAAAGCATTTACCAATTGCAAATTTTGTTGTTGAGTTGATATCCTTCGTCGCCCTGATCCAGGATTTCTACTAATCGTACCGTTTACTCTCCACTTTCTTAAAATGTTACATGCCGAATTTTGTCAATATTATAACGCATTTCAATTTGTCTCATTGACCATCCAACTTCTGCTTTAGCAATAACTCCAGATTTAACTAATTGTTAGATGTACACAACTAGATTTTAGCAAAATACCGTTATAAGACGTCCTATTTTTTTTTTGCTCACGACCGTACACATCTCAAATATTATCAAAAATGATTTCTTCTAAAATATCTAATTTGCGTGGACTTCGCCCAATTTAAAGATCTTCGAGCCATTTCTGATTCAAAATTAACTTTAGTTGCCCATACATTACTGCTAATGTAAAAGTCTAGGCTCTTCTATTCAATGCTTTTGTCAGCCCTAAATTAGAATATGCTGGGGACGTTTGTAGGTATATACTAGAAAGAAAATGTATAATTGTTTTGTACATTTCTACCCTCTAATTGGATGCTTATCGACAGATACCCAGACAGGGTAGTTGTATTCTTAAACAAATAAGTCACAAAAACACTCCCAAGGAATAACCCCTTTTCAAATGGGCGAGAAATTATCAAATTTCGAATTTTTTTATCTCGCTTATTTCTTGATCAAATTTAATTTGCAAAGTCTGAGAATATCAACCTTCAATAGTACTAAATAAATATCATTGAACTTGCTAGTATTCACAGGAATTACCTGGTTTCGAGAAAAAAACTGAAAACCTGAGCTTTGGGGTGAACCCCCTAAAGCAAATATGTTTGAAGGCAGGAACTTTTTTCTATTCATAATTACTTAAAACGCGAAGCCCCAAAAAGTCCACAAATGTACTATTTTACTGGGCTGTACTGTATGTGGGAAACATGCTACGTTGTTTATGGAATACACTTTTCTGATCCACCGAAGAGATTCCTATATAACGTGTAAGGTGTGGATAAACATATGTTATTTTCCGCTCTCACATTCAAATCGTTCGTTGAAATGTGTATTTATATTTCCTAATTTCGATTTGAATTCGTGCCTAGTTTAATTGATTTCGTTTTCCTGACGTAAAAATCATCTGTTGTGTTTAAATATTTTATAATTGCCTTCTGGAAGTTGAACGTTACAGCACATTTAAATTAAAAGTTCTGTTTTGGATTGGCATTAACGAAAAAAGCTCATCAACAATGTTATCGATTCTTTTTGATGTCCTGTCTAAATACACTGTAATTCATTGGCCGTGACATTGACAAATACTATTCATTTGAGTTTGGTTTAAATCATTTACTTTATTTTTATGATATTTCTATATCATTTTATACCCAATGATTAAAGGGAAGTAATTTGATAAACATGTAAGTTCTTGGACAATTATGGGCTATCATCATTTATTATTACTGAGGTACTTATTTTAATATTACGTATAGGGACCCCTATATTGCCTCTAACTGAAGCTTTAGAGAGCTCGGTCCAATTTTAGTATGGAATACAGTTAAAAAGAATCCTTTGCATACAGAATTTGCTCCATCCTAATAACTCGGTTGTTGGACGATTGAGTCAAAATTTCAAAATCTACATCTAATTGAACAATTTTTCATAAAAAAAAAAATTTTGAAATGTTGTGTTTACGAAAGGACGTTATTTTATTTGAATGGAGTTTTTTATGGCTTTGGACCATGCACCCAGTCACATTATGTTAAAACTATCTAACTTAAACAAAATGGAGAAAGAGAGTGAAGAAGAGCAGGGAAACACGCTTCTCATCCAGGGGTCTGTCAAGGACATTGAGTTTGACATCACAAAGAAAAGACCACGGTAGGATAGGTAAAAACATAAGGTTAAAACAAGAGGAAAACAAAGCTAACCTATAATGTGATATTAACATCTATCAAAAGACCAATGATTAATTCATAGATTTTATTACTACTTATAGCAAGTAAACTAACTACGTTGAACGGAGCCATCATATTGAAGCATGAACAGATATTTTTAACAAGTGAATCTGTAGCTGTCTTGTACTTATCGCAAGCGAAGAAAAGGTGATCAAGATCGCCGATAACACCACATAGATCACAAAGTTGCGATGTGACTACACCAATTTTATGCAAATGGGCGGGAAAGCAGGCATGACCAAATCTTAGTCTAATAATAGTGGTAATATATTTTCGTGGAACGTTTAAACTGTCATGCCAGAACTGTAGCGGGATAGTTGGCTGTATTTTACAATACATTATTGAGCTGTTTAAAACGTACTGTTCCCAGGTGTGAATCCACTTATTTCTTAATAGAACTTTATATAAATTGGAGCAATCCGTTAGGCACAGTTTGTGGTCTAATAGAGTACCATTAATGGCGGCGTCGTTGGCCAAAATATCAACGTGTTCATTATCTTCTAAGCCTATATGGGCTTTGACCCAGACAAATGTGACGACTTTACCAGTTTGTGCGATATTGTAGACGGTATCTTTTATTTTCAAAATTATGGGTTTGTTTTGTATGAAAAGAAGTCAGTAGATTTAACAGCTGAGAGAACCGAAAGAGAGTCAGATAGAATTATTATTTCCTTTGAGTTTGTTTCTTTGATATAGCTTAAAGCTTTGTAAATGGCAATTGCCTCTAAGGTAAAAATAGAGCAGGCAATTTTGAACTTAATTTCTTGTTTTCAAAGGTAATGACGAAAGCGCATCCATTACCATCTTTGGATTTTGGGGCATCGATGTAAATAAATGTTGGATTAATAAACCGGTCAAGGACATTAAGAAGCATTTTCTCACTAAAAATGGAATGATAACACTAGGTTTGAAACACATAGATCAGTAATTGATATCATTTACATTAATTTTTTCAATATTATCAAACTGTTCGTCAATGTTACAGAATGAAAGGCACATAGGCGAAGAAGGCTTCTTAATCCAATAGCTGTTGGTTAGATCAAAAGTATTAAGGACAGAAATTTTTTTTAGTAAAGGAGGGTTGTAGAGATTCAGCTTGAGTAGAAATTTATTGTCTAAGAACTCTTATTAGAAGCGGTGGCTCAAGTGCTTCAACATGGAGGGCTTCATTTGGGATGGATTTCATCGCGCCTAGGCATATTCTCAGAGCTTTGCGTTGCATGATGTCTAAGTTACTCAACAGGTTTTTGCTAGCTGAGCCATATAAAATACAACCGATTGATCTAATATAAGCTTTATAAAAACAAAGTACCGTTTTAACATCAGATCCCCACCAGGTTTTGGTGACAAATTTTATAAAGTTAATACCCTTCATGCATTTGTTTTTAATGGACTCTATGAAAGGTTTCCAGGTGAGTTTTTTATCGAGTATGACCCCCAAATACTTAATCTCAGAACGAAACGGGAAATGATAGCCAGCTAACTGAATTTCAGGAGTTTGTAAGAGGTTATGTGTGTTATGTCTTGTAAAAACGCAAAATGTTGTTTTTTCTGTTGACAGTTCAAAACCATTTTCAAATGTCCATTGCTTCAAATACGATATACCGGTTTCAAGGGTTTCTAGTGAATTTTGCCATGTTTTATTTTAGGTGTAAAAGCAAAGATCATCCGCATACTGTACAATATTTAAATTTGCAATCTTTGTATTGTAGATGTCGTCCGTATACAAATTGGAAAGCAGAGGTCCCAATACAGAATCCTGTGGAACTCCAATATTGACTAATCTTGGCCATATTCTTTGATTCCTACTATTTCTAATGTATATTACTCTGTTTTTGAATGAAGTTCTTATTCATAAAGCTGATATTATTCGAGATTTAACGATTATTTTTTTCCAAATCTAATGACCTATCGGCTACCCTGATTTGCCACCTATCAATTTTAATGTATAGGGAACATTGAAGAAAAAACTAAGACTAAGGTTAAGAATCAATGCCCATTATCCACTTAACAGATGTATTGGAAAGAAGTACTCAATAATTTGCTATGTAATATTAGAGTAAAAGTTTTTTCCTAGGACAGGGACTCCAGCTTAGGGATTCAAGTGTTGCAAACGCTACTGACTCATAGTGATATAGTCGTGTCTGTCGCCGATGGTGACAAGAGGCAACCTTTGCTATGGGCAGCCAGCGCGGGTTCCGCGAAAGCAGTTCTTGCCCTTGTCAGAGCCGGTGCAGCTGTGGAAGCGCCGGACAAGGATGGACTTACGGCATTACATTGTGCTGCATCCAGAGGACACACCGACTGCCTGGATACGCTGCTTACTCTTTGTGGAGCATCACCGGATGTCATCGATAGCAATGGGTGTACTGCGCTACATTATGCAGTAACACTAGGTAAGTACGAAGGAGAAAAAGTCAACTACATACCCTTTTATTTGACACAATAAGACTCGTTATATTGATAGTTTATGAGGTATTACCGACATGCCCATTGGTGTATTTGTTTTTTGAAGGTATCTTCCTGGGTTATAGCACTCCAACAGCACATTGCTACGCTCACTATCCATAACATATTTTGATGGAAAATACTTGTTTTTGGACATAATTTTGAAAAACAAACAAAGGAAACACATATGGTGGAAGGCGGTAATACTTCAGAAACCATCGTTATTGATTTTAACTAATAAAACTGCAAAATAAATCCCATCTTTTAAATTTAGGTCACGCCGATGCCACTGCGCTTCTATTAGCCCACGGGGCCGATCCTAACAGGCAAGATCGAAAAGGGAGGAGTCCCGCCCACTGTGGTTGTGCCAAAGGTCAGTTTGAGACAGTCAAACTGATTGGATCACATCGTGCCAATTTGTGGCTTAGGAATGCCAGAGGTGACCTACCTTTGCACGAGGCAGCTGCATCCGGAAGGAGGGATTTGGTGAAGTGGCTGCTCGAGATGAGACCGAGTCAAGTAAATGCTAGAAATAACGATGGCAGGTGCCCTTTGCACATGGCTGCATTGAATGACAATGCTGATATGTGTAAGGTAAGTTGATAATCGATTGTTTATTTTGTATAAAAAACAACTTCAAGTACATTGCTTAAGAGTTCAGATACGTCATTAAAATTTAAGAATGTAAGTCGGCATAAAAGTAGAGAACGTTTTCATAACCGCCGCCTTCCACTACCTCATCACCTCAACATGGGCGTGCCCACGTGACGTCATCATAAACAAGGTCAAGTGGCTGATTTCCCTTTCATATCTTGCACCTCATTCTGTATTCTGTAAAGCCAAATATAATTATGCCAACTATACAAAGACGCAATGAATAATAAACTATTTACGGGAGCTCCTCGTAATAATGAAATATACCTTTTATTAGGAGCTGATTTTATATTCGAAAATCAGACGTCGGCATTGACTGAATATGTTTACTAATTCCGCTACAAAAATACTAAAATGTACTAGATATCTAAATTTTGATGTACTGTATGTGTCCCCAAGCTCTTCATGGCTTAATTTTAAGGGTAATTGAGGGTAACTAATGTTAATTTAAAACATAATATTTTTAGTCGCAAACTCCTCTATAAAATCCTTATTTTGCTATAAGGAACGTAACCAGACTGCAACCAACTGCTACTCTCCGGGCTATGTGCCCTGCCGAGCGCTGAATTACAAGTTACAAGCCTGGCGCGTTAAATGTAATAATTGCATATTACCATCAAAACGCTAATGCTTCGATTACAACAAACACCAGCCGAAAGACTGATCCTATTGAAAGAAGCTTTCGTGCCAGTCGTCCCACACCACTTGCAGACTGCAATTTCGAGCTGTTGGCTGTCGTCAATACAAGGTAAGCATGTGACGACCGACACGAGGATCCCTTGACTACTTGGTACATTTCGGTATCTTTAGGATAGCGACATGGAAAATAGCCAGCAGGCGCCATCTAGCGGTCCAGTGTCTGCTGCAATCGAAAAATAAAGAGCCTGACTATGCTTAGCATAGTTCAAATGTGCTTTTAGAGAGTGGAATATTAAAACATAATATTTTTAGTCGCAAACTCCTCTATAAAATCCGTATTTTACTATAAGGAACGTAACCAGACTGTGTCAGTCGTCACATGCCTACCTTCCACTGACGAGAGCCAACAGCTCGAAACTGCAGTCTGCAAGTGGTGTGGGATGACTGGCACGAGAGCTTCTTTAAGTAGAATCAATCTTTCGGCTGGTGTTTGTTGTAATCGAAGCATTAGCGTTTTGATGGTAATATGCAATTATTACACTTAACGCGCCAGGCTTGTAACTTGTAATTCAGCGCACGGTGGGGCACATAGCCCGGACAATAGCTGTTGGTTGAAGTCTGGTTACGTTCCTTATAGTAAAATAAGGATTTTATAGAGGAGTTTGCGACTAAAAATATTATGTTTTAATATTCCGCCCCCTAAAAGCACGTTTGAACTAATGGTAATTTAGGTAATAAATAAGGGTAATTAGCGGTAATGAATACGGATATCCCTTCACTTATTTTAACCTCCTAATAAAGTAAATCGTTAAGGTGGGTATATCCAAGAGAGAGAGTTCCGATAAGGAAATATTTATTATTTTTGGCCATAACTTTTTTTTAATACATATATTGATAAAATAAAGTATAAGCCTACCTAAGTGAAACTATGACAGGCGTAGTGATATGAATTTTCAGTCAATAATTTCAGTTATTTGCAAAATCAGTCAATTTAAATTAAAAGTTAGTGCCAATCCTCATAATTTGTAGTTTTAAATGAGCTAATTTTGCAAATGACTGAAATTATTGAGTGGAGATTCATATCACTACACCTGTTATAGTTCTACTTAGGTAGACTTATAATTTTTTTAACAATATAAGTATTAAAAAAAGTTATGACCAAAATTAAGAAATATTTCCTTAGCGGACCTCTCTCTCTTGGATATGCCCACCTTAATGTAAACGATGAATAATGCTGAACACTGATCCATGTAGCACCTTATATTTAATTTGTAAAAGAGTGTCTTTTCTGTATGTGTGACAATTATAATTTTGTAAACCGCTAGTTATTATAATGAAACAGTGGATAAAAATAATAAACAAAAACCAACCCCAGTTCGTATATATTAATATTAACGAGTACAAAAAAACATTTATATTTAGATCATCGCCCTCTCTCAACATGCCAAACGATATATTTAACAGAACATTTATTACGTCAGTCGCATATATTATTTAAATGAATTCGGAATTAATTATTTTAAAAATTTTACACATCGAATATGATTTGCGTAAAATATTTAGCTAAAAATAATTTTGCGGCGCACGCGTGAGCCACCACCAAGAATGAGAAGTATTCAACAGTTTCTAAGAAAATCGTACGTTTTAAGGACGTACATTTAAAGACCCAATAATCTATTGGTAACGATTTTCGACATATTTCCTTAAAATCTATTAATGTGTGCCCGTGTCTATTTTCGTGTTAATTACATTTTATCGATAATATATTAGTTACCAACTTGTTGATAAGCAGGAACACTTTACACCGCTGTACTGTTCGGAACTGCGATGGACAAATTTTAAGTCGTAATGTGTCCTAAGAATAAGTATAAATTTTTTCAGATGAAAAATTGCTATTCAGCCATCATTTCAAAATGTCGCCGAAAGTTCTCTTTGGGCAAGCAGCGACTTTTAAGTTTAAAAAGGATGATATCCAAGGTATAAATATACTTTTTATGTGTTTTTTATCTATAACAATAACAAGGACGCACATAAGGAATATTAAATTTTATTTCTATTTCAAAACATATTTCTCAGAATTTATACTAAAAATACAGGGCTTCCCAATATTGCGTCAAAGTCCAATATCGGGTTTATTAGAAGGGTTTATTAGAAGAAAATTAATTTATTATTTATGGCCTATGTCCATTTAACAACTTTGATAAAACAGCTGATATTTAATTATGTTTAGCACAATCTGGTAGCACTTAGATTTAGTTTTTGTACGTAAGACTACCTCAACTTAGCAGAATTTCTTTTCTATAACTGCTAACTTACTTCACATTTTATATACAGAATCGGAAATTGTAGTTCGTTATACAGTGTGTTTCACTTCTCGTGAAGACACCCCTGTATCTCCTTTATTTGTGGCCGAATTCATTTCTAATTTTTATCAGATATACAACTCTATAAGGCGACTTTACATGACACATAAATGTCGCCTAGATCTAAAACGCCGGTCTACTGCGATAAAAAGAAAATCGCAATTTTCGAGAAATCGTATTTCAAGACTAATTCATGGAGTTATACAGCTCCATAAAGCGACTTTGTCCAACATATAGAGATAACTTTTTCCAACAAATGAAAGTCGTGCACAATTATTATTAAAATGATTTATTAAATAAGAGATGAAGTAAGTGTTTACAATGAATGACTATATTATTATATTCGGCCCCTTTCTACTAACCCACCATCAAGTGTAAAACACTTCTCAATCAGCTTTCTGTTATTTATTACAACTCTTCGCAATTCTTGAGCTGTAACTTCTAAACACGCTTGCCTTATCCTCTCACAAAGCTGCTCCACATTTTGAGGTCTGGTCTTATAAACTTTGTTTTTAATATGACCCCAAAGATAAAAATCTATGGGAGTGAAATCAGGAGATCTGGGTGGCCAATGTATTAGAGGGCTATTTCGTCCTATCCACCTTTGGGGAAAATGTTCATTCATCCATGCTCTTACTACTACGGAATTATGAATAGATGCTCCATCGAATTGGAAATACAATTGTTCCAAAGGAAAATCGACTATTGCATTCCACAGATCATTATTTAAAAATTGTCGCAAATGTAACGCATTTATATTTTGAAAAAAGAAGAACGGCCCTATTATTGTTTCGTTTAAAATTCCGCACCATACATTTACCTTCTGGGAATATTGCCTTTTACAATTTATTACCCAATCAGGATTTTCTACTGCCCAGTACCTAGAGTTTTGTGATGATACCGTTGGTGGAGAAAGTTACTTCATCCGTGAAAATTATTTTCTTCAAGAAGTCTCGATTACTTAAATAATTACCTTGGATCCATAAACAATATTCCAGTCTTCTCTATTCATCACCTACCTCCAAAGTGTGTAAAAATTTTGGTTTATACGGTTGTAGTTTATGGCGTTTTAAACATCTACAAATTTTTGACACCGACAAATTCAGGTCACGAGCCATATTTCTAAGGCTGGTAGTGGGATTGGCGTTAAACGCCGCTAATATAACATTATCATCTTCATGCCTTCGATTAAGATGTACTCTCGGTTTAAGCACATTACCAGTTGTATTGAACAAGTGACATATTCTTGCTATGGTACCATGGTGTATTGGTTGTCTTAGAGGATGTCTTAAATTAAATTCTTCTGCTGCTTCTCTTGAAGACCGTACATTTTCACCGACTATCTTTATTATTAAAGTTTAAGCCATTATGAGTAAAAAAATCAAATAAGGAAACTAACAAACTCAACAATAGATAACGACAATCACTTCTGCCATAAAAGTAATAATATTGACAGTTAATTTCACGGCATTCTTAACATTTAAAACAAAAAAACCGCTCCTAAATCTCTGAGCCGATAAGGAGGAAGAATATGATGGACCGTTACTTCTCAAAGACAGTGACAACAAAAAAAACTGTATTACATTGTTAACTTGATGTGTAATAATAAGAAGTGACTCTTTTAGTGTTTTATTGAATCATGATATTTGCTCACAACTTTCATTTGTTGGAAAAAGTTATCTCTATGTGTTGGACAAAGTCGCTTTATGCAGCTGTATAACTCCATGAATTAGTCTTGAAATTCGGCCACAAATAAAGGAGAAGTGAAACAAACATTTTTTTTTTTTGCAAGTTTTCCGATTTTCACCAAATTTTATAGGGGGGCATATCTTGTGATTCTGAACAACTTTTATTAACAAAATTTTTGTCTATTTCTAAGCCTACTATGATTTCTCGAAAATTGCGATTTTCTTTTTATCGCAATAGGCCGGCGCTTTATAGAGTTGTATATCTGATAAAAATTAGAAATGAATTCGGCCATAAATAAAGGAGATACAGGGGTGTCTTCACGAGAAGTGAAACACATTGTATGTAAACGTGTAACAGCCCAGGTAAACCACACCTTGTCGTGAATCAACGCAGGCCATTGGGTACATGTTCACACCACCACTTTGATGACTCCGATGTCCTATTCTATCGGAACGCTTTCAAGTTATCGGTACGGATATTTTGTCTTTATCTAATTGCGCCACGAGGTCTTAGTTTTGATGCGATTAGTCAATCCATATCTGTTTACTTTATAAGGGGAGGTTACCTGCGCCACGAGGTTACGCGAATGCATGCTTAAAAAATAAAATCTAATACATTGAAGTCTGTGCCTGCGTTCAAGAATTGTGGGGGGACTCGGGGCGTGGCAGATATTTCCTATATCACCAACTTCATTTTCCGAATCGGTATAGTTATTTTTGTATCTTAGGAACTCAGTCATGTATATTTAACACTAATTTATGTAATATGTATCTCTGTTATAGCACTTCAGTAACTTATTGTCCACCAAAGCCCGGCTCGCTCAGTCGGTAGAGCATGAGACTCATAATCTCAGAGTCGTGGGTTCAGGCTCCACGTTGAGCGCCATTTATGTTAACTGTTTATCCCCTTTTTGGTTACCTGATGGTAACCTGATGGATACCTGATGGTAACAGAGATACATATGATATAAATTAGTGATAAAAATACATGACTGAGTTCCTAAGACACTATACAACTATATATAAACTGTGAAGTAATTTAGCAGTTATACAAAGGAAATTCTGCTAGGTTGAGGTAGTCTCACTTGCAAAAACTAAATCAAAGTGCTACCAGATCGTGCTAAACATAACCAAATATCAGCTGTTCTAACAAAGTTGTTAAATGGACATAGGTCTTGTAACAAGACCTTGGTGGCCATTCATGTGGAACCCGCTATTTTAGTGGTCTATTACTTGAATGTTAAAATGTGGTGGGGCTCTATCTTGGTGAAACAACATGCCTCTAATACGGATATGTTCTAACATATTTGGTAAAATGTTTTGAAGGAAATTACAGTAAATATCACGATTTAATCCTCGTTCAAAAAAAATGTGGCCCTGTCAAATGTGTATTCACAAGTCCGATCCAAACATTTACAGAAAACCTGTGTTTACAGAAAAATTGGTGTTGGCGTGTCACATGCCTTTTAGGTACTGTTAATCAATGTATGGTTAACTCGTAACTAGAAGATTAATGTCAAATGAAGCAATGGATATCTATTGTTTTATTTGACGTTTATCCTGTAGTTAAATGTTAACCCTGTTTTTATAAACCGGTACCTTAGTGGCATAGTTAACATATTTTACACGAATTTTCACAATTTAATGTAGTTAATGGGGTTATGGATGGAAAACTTCCTTTTTAAAAACAACACCAAGTACTAACACAAAGTATTTATTGAGAAAATACAGTCTGACTATTAATACAGAATTACTCTTATTTATACATTAACAAAAAGGGATGCATCAGCATTACGTGACGCGAATACAAGCGGATAATACCTGGAACTATATAATATATAAGGAGGTACTTCACAACCTCAATGCGGATTATTGACACATTAAATTACAAACAATTAATTATTCAACTATTTAGGAGATTTCCGACAGTTTTTCGCCAATAGGCATCAAACCTTGTAGAAATTATCTTTAAACACAAAACAACAATTCTGTAGAGCGACATTTGTCGAAACTTGAAATTTCCTCGCAGTCGTTCAACAAATATTCAACTTTTTTTCTGCCTCTACCAACAGATGAAATATTTTGAAAACTAATGTAAATGAAGATATGACAGTGACACAAGGACCACAAGGTGAAATCATAATTTTAAATCAGTTAGTATAATATCTGATGGTCGAGAGGTGAGCGCACTTGCGTCTCACCCAAAAGTTCCGGGTTCGATCCCCGGTCGTGGCAGTGGAAAATACTGTGAGAGGGATTTTTTCACTATACACGGATATTGGGTGTGTGTCCCTTGTCTCTAAATGTGTAGCCCCCTCCCACACAAGGCTTTTCTAGAGCCTTCCGGGTTAAAGGGGTTCGTCATTACCTGTGGTGTATTTATTATTAATTATTATTAAATATCTAAATCTTCGCCTACTACACGCTGGTCGGCTCGTTCTGATGCTCGTAAAGCTTTATCTGTCTCATATAACGGAAAAGCGTAGAAGAAATATCCCATAGCAAAAATTGAGATTGTTAGGTAAATTTAATTTGTTAGAGATGGGAATTTTAACATCGTTTTGATCAGATGTAGTAGAGATATGTAATAAAGTCAGTAAGACTTTACAAACCGTTGATATTAATTTATCAATAACGATTGTAATTTTTGAATCACTGATTGGCTACTTTAAATCATTATGAGACCGAGACCAGTTTGATAAATATGAAGAAAGGAGCAAACAACTATTCAAAATTGTAGAATATAATAAAGATAAAAAAGGATACAGAAGAGAAAGCTTCAATTTGACGGAAGAGAATTAAAGCTTTTCCTGCTATTATTGATAGGCTAGATAAAGAATTAAAGAAACGATTGATGGCTTAGTAGAAATAGAAACACGTTCAGGTTTTTAAATAAACTTAAGATTATGAATGACAACGACATAGGAAATGATTAAAATAATTTCCAAGCTGAATATTCAAACAATTTGGACGACTGCTTTGCTGAGGAATATATTGAACTCAAATATTTTGTTGAAAAGATAGAAAATATCGTTAATATTAGAGGCATATAAATGCCATTAGTCAAGAAGGACTTAATAATTTATCTGTGCTATTAATAAATCATGACTTAACTAGTGCGCTTGATTTGCCTCATATTATAAAACGTATATAATAGTTATTTATGATGTAAGTATTAAAAATTATGTTTCATTTACAAATTATTTGTTTTTTATTGTTTTGTTCATGGTGCTGCTCAACTCGCTTATGCTCGTTTCGCAAACTTCTCCACTCACAAAATAATAATAATAATAATAATAATAATAATTTATTCACCATATGGAATGATACAATAGTATATATTATGGTAAGTCAAAATAAAAAATACAATAAAAGTAGCAAAGAAGTAATGAATATATAACAACAGTAAATATAACAAACAGCTTAACAAAATAAGACAAACGACATTTACTATAAATAAATATATAAACAGACAGATAAAAAGATACACATTTATATATATACAAACGCGTCACAGTTATAATAACAATAATAATAATAATAATAAATAATATATTCACCATATGAAATTATACAATAGTATATGATATGGTAAGTCAAAAATAAAAATAAATAAATAATAAAATAAAATATCATTTTAACATTTGATCATAAATAACTATTATACCTACTTGTTTAATTTTCTCATTTAATGTTTTTTTTTTCGTTTGTTTGTGAGTGTATATTGTTTTTATTATATTATTTTATATTATAAATAAAAAGGGGGGCGCTATAATATAGTTGCCTAAGGGCGAAAAGAGTCATAATCCGACCCTGTCTACTATCATTGAATATATATTTTGTTAATTTATACCCGATTACTTAGTAGGGCTACATTTTTTACCAATTTTAAACATGTTAGGATTCGCCCAAGCCACCTAGTCTCAACAGAATTTTTGCAAATATTAGTTACAAAATTATTTCTTTCACGTGAATTTCATTTAATATCGTTCTGGAATCCATATTATTGTATATTTAACACCGTATTTAAATAACCACAGGGGTTTAATAAAAAAAATGAAATCGGCCATTTTGCTTACTTTTGCTTAAGTAATTTCTAGATAATATATTTCTCTGGTACAAGACATAAAATATTCGTAAATCTTGGGCTCTATCGTATTAATATATTATCAAAAATATCATATTGTAGATTTCATCATTCTAGTTTCTTAATATCAAAGTGGTAATATTTTGCATGTATTCCATCAGACTGTCTAGGGGTATGAATATTTAACTACTTTGTTTGCCGTGTCCGATTTCAAGAACACGTCATGTAAAATCTTGACCTTTTCCCGAAATACATTAACAACGTACAACAATGAGATTGACTTGATGGCTATTCCTGTCGTTAATTGCCAAGGTTAAAGTTTACGTGTAAAGGAAAATTACTCTTTTTTAATAAAATGCAGATGCTTTAAAAAGTGTGCGAATAATATATTCAAAGATTGTGCAAGATTACGTGCTGTATGCTGTCACGCGAAAGGACTGAATCTATATATTCCTTTGTAATATATTTCGTTTGTTGAAAAATCACACTACAAGTTCTTATCTGTTAAAAATATTATTGCTCCTTCCAAAAATGACGATTGATCTTTATAGATGTGAAGCTGCTGAAGGAGAATTTAGGGACAATTTCGAAATCAGATACTACTTTAATGACAAACATGGCACTTGTTTTTTTACTACCTACTTACATAGTGAAACTAACATTATTGTGTAAGAAATTCAAATAGGATTAATGACATTGCGCCTTAGTCCTCTAGACGAAGACAGGAACTAATTCACTATTTCTATATCCTCATTCTCCGTTAGACCAAGAGCTATGAATTTTTCAATGAGCTTCTGAAAACCTCCTTCAAATTTTATGGTGCGTAATCTTGTTTAAGGATAAATATTACGGTAGGTTCGGGTTCTGGTGGAGAGGGCATTTTCGAATGAAGGCTATTTTTCACAAATCACTATCTTTGGTGTTTAAAAATCATTCTACAAGTCATACAAACATGAACAAAATCCGGAGTATAACCGGAGTCAGAACACATATAGATTATCAAACATTAACACACAACTTTAATTTTCAAAGTCAAAATCTTGAAAGGAAAGTTGGGCACCACGGTTTTTATTTTTTGGTAAAAAGCTGAAAACCATTCAGGGAACTTAATTAGAACGTACTTACAGTTTACGATGCACTTTGTCACATGAAGCAGTAAGTGGTACTGACGGAAATCTTCCAAATGCCTACTTAGAGGATATATTGTTCGAAAATTTACAATTTGACTCCTAATTCAGTAAAGTTTGCGCGCACTAAACAAGAGTCTGGGCCCCAAGGAAGTCTTTATTTGACTAAGAAAATTTCTAGAATTTACCCATTGATAAAACAGTACAACAAGTATACGGACTAATACCGTACGTTAACAGAACTTAACATCGCAAGCTTGTAATATGGCGTACTTGCCGTTTACACCGTAAATACATGACGGCTTTCACTAACCAAATAAAATTTATCTCTAAACTGAAACTTATGAAGGTAATATCGCCATACTTTAACATCAAAACGAAGCTACAACTAACTAACACAACTTTAAACGTAACTTCGCAATCTATCTTTTACACTTTTTTAATCGCCGCTCCGCCATGCTGTTATAGGTGGACCCCATATCTCAACGGAGAAATCGCTCGACGCATCCTCTATTTCTCATCAGAACGACGTTAAATACCTAAAACCAATCAGGTCCTCGGATCCAAAAATACACCAATTGTATAGAGTTGAATCGCTACAGGCTTTGTTTTTACCGATTTATATATGACATTTTACTAATATTTCGTTACAATGAATTCTAAGCTTTCTGTTAACGAGACAAAAAACAAACAGTAAAAAAAACATTAGAGAGTAATGGGCGCCAGACTCGATCCCAATAATCTAAAATCTATTAAGAGTTGTTCGGAGTGTATTAGTCATCCATGCTTCCAATTTTAATTGTAAATGACTTCACGTCAATAAAATGACGCAGCCGAATGTACGATGTGCTTGGAAAGAGAGAGAGATAGAGATGTAATAGAATATGACATTGGACAAATTTATTATACCTAATCTATTTCTCGGTGCATTTGAGGACATTAGGGCTAATTTTATTTTAGTTCTACAAAAGGGAAAATGTTTATTTTAATAATACCTGTGTGGGATGATAAGAATTATATTTGCAAATCGAAAATAGAAGAAAAAAAATTTTTTTTTTATATATACTTTTTTTCTCTCATCGTTCCACATTGTAACATGTTTTTAATGTATTTTAGTGAAAGCTGTTTTTTAAAATAATGATTTATACGAGAGTAAATTGAACCGTCCTTCCGGCTTATATCCTTAAGTATTTCATATTATTCCAGGAGAAATTTTAATGCGGACCGGTATAATATTAATAAGTAGGAGACATCTCTTCCAACAGTAATAATGAATTTCATTGCAGATTCTTCTGGATGCTGGGGCTCATGTAAATCCTATTTTACGAACTTCCAAGAATACTTTTATGACACCTCTAGACTGCGCCCTTCAGAGAGGTTTTCGATCCACTGCAAAGTATTTACAACTCCATGGTGGTGTTCCGGCGAATAGGCTCGGCGATCAACGCTCCCAAACCGTCAATAGTGCTGTGGCTTTACAAATCAGAGACGACGTTACGTTTTGGGGAGACACTAGTTCAGACAGCGAAAGAGAAAATGGGGAAGCAGTAAAAAGTGGTAAAAGAACACACAGAAAAAAACTGTCTCACAAATACGAACGAAAAAGAGCCTCGCTATCGGGTAGCGACGTAGAACCGGGAAGGCTGAAAAGTAGCAAATTGGAAAACACAGAAAATAAAGCAAAGAGAAAATTAAGTGAAAAAAGGCCAAGTGCTAAAACAGAGAATTCCGGATCCGCCGAAGTGTCTAATAATCGAGGTAGTCACAAGATGATATCTTCTAGTAGACTAGACTATAAAAATGAAATTATAATAAATGGAAAAACTGAGATAAACATACACCAAACCAAAGAAATAGTTGTAGATAAAGAAGTAAAAGAAAGAGACATTCCTAGTGAAACTGTAATTCCAAAATCTGCAAGCGCAGAAAAAGAGCGTAGACCTAGAAGCGCAAAGTATAGCAGAGTAAGAGACAGATCAGCGAGATCTAGCGCAGAAAAAGTAAAGGCAAAAGCGTCCCGCGAAAGAATTACCAGTCCCGAAACTATCATGCAACAAGAGAGGCAACTGAGAGAACAACATTCTCTAAAAAATCAGAGTACTAATACTTCAGAAGAAACTGCTGAGACAGTTATAGAAAACAAAAAAGCTGAAATGCCCACACCACAAGAAGAAATGGAAACGCTGTTTAAAGAAGAGTACAAAACAATTGGAGAATCCAGGAGACTACTTGATCAACACTCCGTAATATCCAATACCAGCGAAGATGTTGAGGTACAAAAAAACTTTGTTGTTGAGGCATCAGTACACGCACCACCCAAATCGTATGAAGAACGAGAACGGTTGGAAGATCAGAAAGCTCAGGAGAACCAAGTTGATGAAGTTACCTCAGAACAAGTTCGAGAGGGTTCGGATGGCGCTGCAGACGAAAGTCAAGAAACAGATAAACCCGTTGAGAAACAAGATGTAGAAATTACGAAAGCTATAACAGAAATACACGATACAATTGCACCTAATGAAAATGATACAGTAGCAACAAGAAGTGTAGAGAACATAGAAAAACCTACCAGAATAGATAATAACGAGGGTGTTAGTGAAAAGGAAATAAAGGACAATGAAGACGAAATGAAACGAGTTGAAGAGGAAACAAAAAGAAGCGATATACCTATAGAAGTATCAAAAGAGGAAACTGCAGATGTTGCAAAACCTGTTGAGAAAGTTACAGATTCAGAAAACCAAGTTGAACTTAACGTAAACGGTCCTGAAGAATCTTCAAACATAACACCAATAGGCGAAGAACAAGCATTAAAAACAACGGAGACGATGAATGCCAAAGAAATAGATACAAAATCGACACATGATAATGAACTAGAAAATTTTAAGAAAACTGAGGAAACAGTAGATGCATCGAAAAGAGAAGAAAATAATGAAGATGAATTGCTTCTGGAAGGGGATACTGATCAAACTATAAAAGCCGTAACGGTTGAAAGGCCTCCTGTAGACACTACCACTGAAGAAACTGTAAAGGTGGATAATAATAAAGAAATAGAAAGTGGCGTTACAGCCGAATTGGCTGAAACTAATAATATTAAGGGTAATGTAGTTCAAATACATTCAGATATTTCTGATATCGACAGAAATAAAGATAAGAAAATAGGTGCTCCTGAAACAGGGAGACATCTTGAACCAACTTTAGATGAAAATGAGAATAACACTCCACCCAAGGATGTTATCGTTTCAGACAATATAGCCAATAGTGAAAATAAATCTGATCAAACTGTAGTGGAAGGCGAAGCAGAACAAATCCAACAAATTAGGGCAGACGAGGAAGCTACTGCAACTTCTAAAGTACCAATAGTCACTGCTGAGAATGAGCAGAAAAAAGATAGGCAAACATCGGAAGAGCAAAGTAAAATAAACAAGGCCGAGGAATCAAAAAAGCAAAAACATATACAGAAAAAACACACTGAAAAACATGATGAAGTAAAAGAAGAAGAATATTCTCAAGAAGATTATAGCAGTTTCGAGGATAGCTCTTTGTCCACCCCAACAGAAAAGACACATAAAAGCTTTCGAGTACTAGATGAGCAGGAAACTTTGGACCGTTCTGAACCTACGAGAGGCAGAGCTAAAAGAAGTGCTAGAAAAGGATCTCGATCTCGTTCTATAGAAAACAAAACGAAGAACAGCACGAAGGAAAAGACTAAAATTAAAAATAGCAAAATTCCGACACGGTTGGCAAAGACCAATTTGTCTAAGAGCGATAGACATTTAGATAAAACGCACAAACCCGAAAGAAAGTCGCATTCTACTTTGGATGCCCGGGTCCCTTCTTTACCAGACATCCACGAAGGTAAAGGTCAACTGAAGGAGCCACCTAGATCAGAATCAAACATGTCAGCTCCACTTATGAATTCGCTTTATAGCGACAATGAAAGGGACAGTATATCAGACGTGGAGGCGGATACGCGAAGTTTGGCGAGAAGTAAAAAACGAATTAAAAAAAGGTCCAAAACTAGGGAAGCCAGAAGTGCAGGTAGCGACTATGAAAGTAGTAATTTGATCGACTCGGGGTTTGAACCCAGTCCTAGAACCACAAGAATACCCAAGTGGAAGAATATGTCTGAGAGGGGAGTCAATATGACATCTGTTACACAAAGCATACAGACTAACATAAGAAGGTGAGTTATATTTTAATATTAAAGCGGATATTTTTTGCTTGTATATATTTCTTAATTCTAATATTTCTCTTTCAGATACCATCTCGAGCGAAAAATTTTTCAGCACCTTTTAGAACTGAAGAGGCATCAGATAAGAGCTGGGCAACACAACGAGGCAGTTTTAGTTAAAAGGGCTATTGACGCATACCATCAGTCGTGCGCGTCGACAGTCGGCGCTGGACGCTATATTCCAGAAGATTTTACCTTTAAAAGCTTCGAAAAATTCCTCTATGAGTCCCTGAGGAAGTTACAAAAAACTGACGTCGATTACATGAAAGGATTGCCAGATGCCCCATCTAATCCGTTACTGTGTACAAGGAGCACAAATAGATGTATGCATGCAACGCATGCGTATACAGGAGTACCGTGTGCGGCATATCGTAAGTAATTTTGAGAAACTAAGAGAAAAGATTCCTTCTTCAAACGTCAAAAGAACATAACTTTATAATGACAGGTTTTATAAACTTGAACTGCCATTTCTCCGACACTTCATTTGAGCGGAAGTAGAAATCTTTTACTTCCTAAAAGTCTTTTACTGTCGCTCACAAGCGGCACCAAAAGTATTTGAGGGAAAAATAATATTTTTCTTCAAACGTCAGAAAATCATGTCATTTCTTACTCATCTCATGAGATTAAAGTTTGACATTTCAGACTGCCGTGCGTTGCTATTGGCAACGGAAGTAAAAGTACTTTTTCTTCCACTCGAGCGAAATTTTACATCCGTTGCTAATGGCAACGCACGGCTAAAGTTTTTTCCTCAAACGTCAGAAAATCATGACATTTCTTACTCATTTCATGACATTAAAGTTTGACATTTCAGACGGCTGTGCGTTGCCATTAGCAATGGAAGTAAAAGTACTTTTTCTTTCGAGCGGATTTTTTATCCTTATTTTTTATAGCTAATCCACGTTTGAAGAAAAAATAACATGTCTCATTCGGAGTAAACGCCACTTTCACTCCTAATAAAACAATATACTATATCTTTATTTTTTTATAACAAATCGATGTTTGAAGAAAAAATAACACGTCTTACTCGGAGTAAAAGCCACTTCTGTAATTGCCGGACTCACTTCGTTTGTTCAGTATACCTACAGACTCATCACAAAAGTATCACATTTACTCCTAATAAAACTATATACTATTTTCTTCAAAAGTAAAAAAATGTTACTTTTAAGTTTTTTTTAACCTAAATTATCATTTCTTTGACACTACGGCAACCGGCTTACTTAATATCTTATTGCTACTAATGAGGTCTGAGGGGCCGTAAATGTCTATTACTGCCGGTCACGAGCGGCATTAAATATATTCGAAAAAAATAACAGTATTTATGTCATCCATAATAGACGTTTGAAGAAAAATAGCATGTTATATGTGGAGTACAGTAATTTTTTGTGTCTCGGCTGTATATCGTCGACACAAAAAATGTCACTTTTACTCCATATAAAACAATACACCATTAATTGCGAACAACCCTAAAAAATAATAAAGTTTTATTATTTACGATTATTAATGCAGTATGTCAGGAATTTAACTTAGGAAATAGTCAAGCTCCTTTTATTATTATAAATTGGTAGTAAATGAGAAATTGGTACTTTACTACTCAATTCGAGCTTGCTTTTCTTAACGGAGATTCAAAATTTAATTGCGCAGGCAGTTTTACAGTAAACATACAAAAGATAGCTTGAAAAGACAAATGGGCCTTCACGGCAAGCATTAAATAAAATGTTGAAAAATTTGCTTTTTGATTTAATGAAACATTAACAACATTAAAATTAAATTAAAGTTAAAAATTCGTTTTCTAGTTCCAAGAATGGATCACCACACAATACCGAAAATTGGATTCACCACTGTCAACTGCAAACCTGGAACTGGTTTCTTGCCAAACATTAGTTCGAAAAAAGCCGTTACGCTGGAGCTTAGCCACGGAGCTGAGAAACAAGTTATTTCACTGCCTACTGATCGTCTCGACAAAAACAAGCGGTATTACGTTACTTTCACGGTAAAAGGACGCGATCCCTCTCCTACAGACGTCGACGATGGTACCGGACACAGACATGCCAAAAGTGACTAGGATATTATCGCAATATCGCAAACAAAATTACAAGTACTTTGGACCAAGTTGTTTCCAATAAGACCAATTACGTTGTCCTCGATAAAGCAATTAACTTCAAAATCGAAATATTAATTACGACTACCTACTCTGTAGATATATATCTTTGTTCATGTGTTGATTCATGCAATAATAAGTATATTAAGTATTTAACTTTCCCTTGTAAAGATAAATTTGTTTCTTACGTTGTTTGTTATTGTACAGTTTAAATTTTAATAAAATATTTTTAATTAAATAGGTTCATTTTGTCAGGAATGAGCATGAATAATCTCTTCTTAAGTTTTCTTCAAACAAAGCACCGGCTGATCCGGAACTCTTACAATTTTACAGTAGGTAACAATTTTAAAACATACTTTGATTCTTTATTTAATTTTAGAGCAGTCTCAATTGAAATAGTTAAAAAACACTTGAAGGAAATTAAGTCATTTGCATTAGGGGCAGATGAAAGAAACTTAGAAGTTATTCTTTTGTGTTGCCCAAGAATGGTACCTTTTCTTACCCATATTGTAAATTCATGTCTCATTGATTATGATTTTTGTTAGGATTACCCTCATAAATTGGAAGACAAGGTGTTTATAATCTGAGTATTTATTGAAATGGAATACAAAAATATATAACTCAAAAGTGACAGTTTACATTAATTAATTAAATTCACAAATCATACTATCCAGCATAGTCACAGTATATGAGACCAAGTAGAAGATATCTATGCTAAACACAATTACGTGTGTCTTGAACTGCGGGGAATTCAAACATCGCTAACACGCCCCCTCAAGATGCACGCTGTTGATAATTTTTCAGTGTAACAAGTCCAAGATCACCAACACATCTCCAATGTGGTACTTTTGACAATGCTTTCGTTAAGATATCTGCTACCATTTGGTCGGTCGAAATATGTTCCAGAGTAACTAGTCCTCTCTCAACAGATTCTCGAACAAAATGATGGCGAATATCGATGTGTTTCGTTCTGGAATGATACATCGAATTTGATGCCAGTTGTTGTGCTTCTTGATTGTCAATGTACAATTTTACATCTGACATGTCTTCAAGTTCTATTTCACAAAACGGACTACGTAAATACAACGCTTCCTTCCTGGCTTTGGACATGCTGACATATTCAGCTTCCGTCGAGGATAATGCAACCGCTTGTTGCTTCTGCGACTTCCAAGTTATTGCTGCACCTCCTAAGATGAATGTATAACCTGTATATGAACGACGATCAGTTACACAGCCTGCCCAATCTGCATCACAATATCCGAACAAAGGTTCATCCGTTCTGGTATACATCAATCCTAAGTCTCTGGTTCTAAGTCTCTGGTTCCAGCTAAATACCTTAAAACTCTTTTTGCTGCTGCCCAATGTTGATTACTAGGTTCATTAGTAAATTGAGCTAATCTTGATACAGTATTTGCAATATCTGGCCTAGTTCCTACTGCAAGGTACATAAGAGCTCCAATTAGTTCCCGATACGGCCAATTACAATCTTTTGATTCTTCTGTGAATTTACTCACCTTCTTAGTTTGAATCTCAGCAGGTGTTTTCACTGGTTTACATTCACTCATTCCATACTTCTCAAGTATATCTAGAATGTTCCCTGTTTGTGTTAACATAATGAAGTCACTTCCTTGGTTGATCTCCTATCCCAAGCAATACTTCGCTGGCCCTAGATCCTTGATTTCAAATTCTTCTAGTAGCTTAAATTTGATTTCTTCAATCCATTCAACTTCCATCGATGCCATCAATATGTCATCAATATAAATAATTAATAACAACAAGGTTCCTTTGCTTTCTGCGTGATACAAGCAAGGTTCTCCCTTCGTTGGTACTAGTCCAACGCTATCTAATTTCTTCGAAAGACATGCGTACCACTGTCGACCTGCTTGACGTAATCCATAAAGTGCCTTTTGCAATCGACAGGCATTTCCACCTCGCTCTAATTTCAATAGCATTTCTGTAGCTCGTTCCTTTACTTCTTGAATTGCCCGTTTATCTTTGCCTATTCTCTCGAGCATTTCTTGTAACATCTCTGGAATCTCCATGAATACTTTTTCTTCAAGATTTCCATTTAAATATGCGGTTACCACATCAAACTGTCGAATTTCCATTCCAAGTTTTGTTGCAAGAGCCAACATGAGTCGTATGGACTCCAATCTTGCTACTGGGGCGAAAGTTTGATTGTAATCAACGCCATATTGTTGACTATATCCTTTTGCAACGATTCGAGCTTTTCGTCTCTCAATGGATCCATCTGGCTTATACTTGTTGGTCAACACAATGCGACTTCCCACTACATTTTGACCTTGTAGTTTTTCAACAATCTCCCAAGTATTATTCTTTACCAGACTTTCAACTTCCGATTGAATAGCTCTTTTCCATTCCTCTTTTCAGGCGACATGATTGCTTCCTTTACAGTAATTTCTACAACTCCAGCAAACATTTCATCGTTTTCGTCATTATCATTTTGAATTATTGGAATAGCTTGTCCTACTCGATCAATTCGTTGAGCCGATGAAAATAATTTCCTAGGACGACCTCTAGATCCAGTACGAATTATCCTTGGTCTGCCTCTTCCTCTTCGATTTATTGGTACGAATTCAGGATCCGAAATTGGTATAGTCTGTGGGGATTTCTGTTGCCCCTGTGACTCCTCTAATGATCTATTATTCACATTAGGATAATTTGTTATTATTTCGACTTGAATCTCCTGTTTAGGCCTTTCAATGTCATCGTCAATTAACACAATTTCCCTTTGATTTTCTCGAGATCCATTAGTGTTTTCCTCTTGGAACCTGACATCCCTTGCGACAACAAATTTTCTGGTTTCTGGCAACCATACTCCTTGTATGTATCAATACATCAAACAAATACTAAACAAAAAACTCTCACTGTGCACTTATAAAACCATAGGATATAATGAGACACTACGGTGAAGTTTATGGCATTACAGTGCACCTTGCAAATATTCAAAGACTATATACCATTTGATTCCGTAATTAGGGGCAATAAATATAAGACTAATTGTAAGTTCTAACCCCTGATGTCGGGTTTAACAAGCTATAAAGCAAGCAATCGAAGTATTTTTTAAATGTTGGGCCCATAACGATGACATCCAAAGCACTTGCATACATGAGGCTGATGTGGTCAGGTAGCTGCCTACCGTTTTAAAATTTTATCACAGAATTTTCTGTAACGCTTTCATTTACAAAATCAGATGTAAGTACTCTTTCTGCTGTAGTTTTTAAGGAGGTGGAGATTATTTATGCAATTCGCCTAAAAATCTTTATATCTTTAAAATTTCATATTTTGAAGCTTCAGTCTTCCTCGACCACGATTGGGGGAACGTCCCCACCCCCCCACCCTCCTCCATAGCGACACGCCTGCCGTTAAGTATGAAACCCATACAAAATATTTCTAAAATTAGAATTTTGACCTTATTTTCAATTTTTCACATTTTTTTAACGTCTTGAAGAGATCCATGCATCCAAATTTCCCCATTCAGTGACATTTGCAGTGAAAATGGCCGAATTCCGGTTTCGACGGAAATAATATCAATTTTTATTTTTTAAATAAAACACCCTCTAAGCATATTTTATTATTTTTAGAATCTATTAACCAAATTCTATCTGATTACTTTATGAAATTTAGATTTTTTCAAAAATAATTGAAAAACTTTTAATTTTTATTTTCCATCCAGAAGGAACGATAATTCGTGATAGTAAATTAATATTAAATGTTATGTGGGCCAATAAATTTTAAATGTTCATTCTTTTCAAACCGAAACATTTATGGACCATCTTCTTTCAACGTGAGATGGGAAATTTTATTTCGAATGCGATGATATGCGATATGTCTAATTTTATTTCTATTACATATGCAACTTTCTCTTTCAGGGCTTTTTACATTTTTCTATAAACGAAAAATAAAATAACCAACTCAACAATTAACAATCGACCATTTAATAAAGTTCGTCTTAAAATTTAAAGTTTAGAAGATACAGGATGGGAAGGAAAAATTTCCTCCCAAAACGCCATGATTTCCCTGTCTGGATCGTTTTTCATCCTCAGTGTATCACTCATAGCGAGGTAACGCAAGCTTGTATCTGCTGGTTCCCACGTAATATCTAGCAAAGGATCCTTGAAGGGGGTGGGATTGCCACACCGTGCAAAATTCGTCCACAACTTAACAACTCTTCTCTGGCCTATATCTTCATTGCTTCCCGACGTGATTTCTGGTGTAAAACGTGTGTCAAACAAATATCCTAAATCATCCCCATGACAAGCACCTGAAATAATTAAAACGCACGGTATAAAAAAGTTACTTTCCAATTGCAATCGTTATGCCAAATTACGTTGTTCAAACGATATGTTCAGTTACAAATAATATTACGACTACGGAGAATTATTTCGTAAATCATGCATTTGGCCAAAGTAAATGTATTTCATTGAGCTGTATACCTGGACCGTCATATCTTTTAACAGCCTTAAATAAGTTTAATTTTGTGTCCATATCAAATTTGTACAAATACACTGGAAAAGGAGATGTGCTGACGTACTGCCTGGCCCCATATAACACTATCCATGTAAACAACTCTTTAAATACCTGAAATAAGTATAGTTAAAGAAAGTGAAGCTGAAAAATGACTTAAATGTACGTTATAAAAAGTTTCGTGTGAAAAATCATTCTTCTCAAAGTAACGCAACATATATTTCTGAGCAAGTGATACGAAATCGGCGTTTTCTTTTTCCAAGTTGAGAAAATGCGGAACATAATCTTCTATATCGTACCATTTTGCTGAAAATAGATCTGGTACCACTCCTTCCATTGAATTATAGCCCATCATTATAGGAACCCTGTTGTATTTTCCAGATTTTATTAAATCCATCGGAGCGACGGTAAGAAAGGCGGAATCATTTGGTTTCTCAATGACAAGTCCTATGTGTCTTTTTTTCAGCGAATTGGGCATTCTCTGCAAAATATTTGTTATATAGAAAGCGATAAACAGGGTATGCCAAAATCAAAAACGAATGGGCCCCGCTTTTTTCTTACGGAAATTAAATTTCTATCGAATTAGCTAAATTTTTTTTAACACGATATTTTGTTTCTATACAAATAAATTATTTTGACTTAATAATTTCACGTTTCTGACATATTGCCCTTGGAACACCTGTATATACCGGATGACTCAGAAAGTACCTACCGCTCCACTTTTTTCTACAGTTTTAAAAGTAAAATTCTAAAATTTGGGAAATCAAATATAAGTATCAATGGCCTCATTTTGACCATCGGTGGTAAAAAAATCACTTCCGGTATGGTCGGAAATTACCATAACTTTCTTATTTTAAATAGCACCCTGTATATTTAAGTCACTTTTCTCATAAAGCTGTAATTTCTCTTTCCAACTCTTTTTTCAGATTTAAAATCGGATGAAAAATGACCTTGGAAATAGCATTTATTTGCTATTTCTAGTTGGCTTTGGAATTCAGGAACAATTTTAAAACATGTCGAGGTAGACTTTGAATTTGAATAAAAAGGTATTTCTCAACAAATTAAATGTAAAATTGGCCTATTTTGTTCATTTGCCTGGATTTAGAAATATTTTTCCATTTCATAGAAATTCAATTTGTCATAACTCTAATTTTTCAAATAGCACGCTGTATGTTTTATTTTTTTTATCAGATAGTGGTAAATTTGCGTGAGACTGGTTTTTCCTGATTAAAAATTGAATATAAATTAAAATAAATATTAAGCTTTCTGTAGAAGCGTTTCGAATTATGTGTCCATATCTTGCAGTAAGCCATGAAAAACAGATGAAAAATTGCACACAACATCTGTCAAAACGTTATTGCTGGGTGAAATAGAGGCGTATTTATTATTTGTAAATTTATAATTACTTTATTCACAATAATATACGATTTACACAAAATGAAAAGGTAGATTTATTTTTAATTTACGGCGAATGTCAGAAAAATGCCCATGCGGCCGCACGTCTATACTATAAAAGATATCCCGATCGTCGTCAGACATACCGGCAGTATTTTAAAATTCTAGAAGACGCATTCCGAAATGCAGAAAATATTGAGGTGGCAGAGGACAGATTTATAGTAAAGGCGAAGAAATTGAGATAAATATATTGGCTTACATACATGTGTACCCTAATGTTCCTACAAAAGAGCTGGCAAAAGAGATAGATATTGGTCGTGAGACAGACTCAGGTTTCCCACCGACATTGGAGTTTTGAATTCCTTGACTTTCCAGGACAAAATTTTAATTTTCTAGGATCATAATATGAATACTTATCCCATTCTATTAAAACCTCTTTATAAGTCGATGTTAATTAATGTATTAATATTCGTCAGATCAACATCGAAAATATAGGTAATTTGTCGTTATGTTGTTATAAGAATTTATTTGAAATGTTGAATAGTTAATTCCACCTATATTTTTTTTAAATGCACGGAAATTCATCTAATTACATTAGCCAGATATTACACAAAACGTAAAATTAAGACTCCAAACATTGCCTTGCCTGAACACAATATTATTAAGGTATTCTAGATAAAAAATATTAAACATAAACATTAATATATGTTACTATAGTGCACTCTTATTTCTGCTTTGACGATTATTGAACATATTAGTTTGGGTATTTAGCTGATAACTTTCATACAACATTTCTAGTACCTACTGAATGAATATAATACTGTTGATCTATTCTGATCAACCTAGTACAGTAAATAAATGACATCACAAGGACATCATCAATAAGTGAAGAACTAATTCTTTATATATATTTCTATTATTTAATAATTTATTTTTATTAGGAAATGGTGTATCCTATCACACAATTAGGTACTCTCTAGCGATGCAAATAGTTCTATTAGGGAACAATCTGTTTTATCAGTTATCACATAATAAAATGCTCTCTAGCTCTATTTTTTTTAAATTGACCGGATTCAGAAAGATGTCATTTATTTACTTTGTTACTATATTAGGTTGATCAGAATAGATCAACGATATTTCTATGACAGTTGTCAACTAAGTACCCAAAATAATATTTTCGATAACTGTATATAAATCTCCATCTTCTATACAAATAGTAATTTTATATACAAAAAAGGAAATCAGATATTATTCTTTAATGTTTCTATTCTGGCTTCAAATTCTTTAACTTCACTATTTAAAATTACACTAATTTTATGTTTTTTAACTATAGCTGCGCACCGCCGCATAATGCTGGTTTTGTAGGAAATTACCTTAGTGCAAAGTTTGACAACCGGGTAATATCTACTAATGGAACTATTAAGTGGCCTGCTAGGTCACCAGACCTAACTCAACTTGATTTTTATTTTTTCTTTGGGGTTATCTGAAGGACAAGTATACTGAACGCCGCGCCGTCTGCAATTTTAGAAGAATTCCAAAATAAAATTTTAAATGCCTTTGAATCCATAACTCCAGCCATGTTACAAAGTGTTATGAGAGAAACTATTCGAAGATTGAACAAATGTTCTGAAATGGGTGGGCGTCATTTTGAGCCATAGGTTTGGTATTTAGTTGTAGTAGTAGTATTGTTCTAATTATAATATTTATAAATTTAGTAAGCTGTTGTCCATATAAAGTATCCATAACTTATAAATTGATTTTTATTTTATGAATTTTTGTTTTTTTGCTAATGATTTCATCTACATTTTTGTTATATTTATCAGAATAAATTTTCTCTAATTACAAATAACTCATCTGTTTTTCATAACTTACTGCAAGATATGGACACATAATTCGAAACGCTTCTACAAAAAGCTTAATATTTATTTTAATTTATATTCAAGTTTTAATCGGGAAAAAACAGTCTAAAGCAAATTTACCACTCTATCTGATAGAAAAATGAAACATACAGGGTACTATTTGAAAAATTGGAGTTATAACAAGTTGAATTTCCATGAAATGGTAAAATGGAAACAACATTTCTAAATCCAAGCAAATTAACAAAATAAGCCAATTTTACATTTAATTTGTTGAGAAATACCCTTTTTTAAATTCAAAGTCTACTTCGAATTTTTTAAAGTTTGTTCCTGAATTCCAAAGCCAACTAGAAATAGCAAATAAATGCCATTTCCAAGGTTATTTTTCATCCGATTTTAAATTTGAAAAAAGCGCTGGAAAGAGAAATTACAGCTTTATATGAAAAGTGGCTTAAATATACAGAGTGCTATTTAAAACAAGAAAGTTGTGGCAACTTCCGGCCATACAGAAAGTGATTGTTTTACTACCGAATGGTCAAAATGTGGCAATTGATGCCTATATTTGATTTTCCAAATTTCAGAATTTTATTTTTTAAACTGTAGAAAAAGTTGGGGGTATTTTCTCGGTCACCCGTTAGAAGGAATAACATATTAAATAAACAGCTTACTTTTTCTAATTTATTTTGTATCGTTACCAAATTTTCCAAGGATGAACTTTTTAGAACGTCGAAAATTTCTCTTTCTGTATTATTTTCAAATCCCAAATATTTAGCTAAACTTTTAACCGTTTCGCCGTGCAATGAAGGAGCCCATACGGTTAAACTCTGTAGAATTGCTTTGTGGAACAAACCTAGAATTAAAAAAAAATAATAATAAAAGTAAAATATCTAATTTCGTATCGAAAATGGTATATAACAAACAAAATAATCGTTTTAAGAATGATGAATGAAGATAAATAGATGATCGGTTTCATAGAAATACCTTTCGCCATTGGTGAGAATATCATGCTGTCAACTGCGCCTGCTCCTGCGCTCTCTCCAAACAGAGTGACATTATCTGGATTCCCCAGAAAGCTTGAAATATTCTTTCTCACCCATTTTAATGCCAATACTATGTCTTTAAACGCAGCATTTCCAGGAACATCTAAAGTGGTATCTTCGCAACTTAAAAAACCTACAGTAAAAAATGTCGAATATAGGGAAAATATTAGCTCGTAAAGTTTTTGTCTTTTTTATCTGCACCGTAATTCTGGAGGTTACCATGCATATATAAACTATGATTTTTCCATGAAAACAGGCATTTGCTCATCCGATATTATTATAAATGGCAAAGAGACTTTTTAAATTGTGCTTAGAAATTTACATAAAAAAGTTTAGGAACACGTATATTTAGCGTTCTTGTAGATAGAAATTATGTTCCACATGGCGCCCCACGTTCGGCGCCAAATATTAAAAATTTCGCGAAATATCTCTAAGTATCTTTTAAAGACATTCCCAAAAGGCATCGTTCTCAACCTACAAAAGGATCTCCCCTATGTAAACTATCATGCTTACAATAAAAATTTGTTGACAGGTACTGCACTTTTTCGTTCTACTCCCTCTGCGCATAAGCACAGAAATAAACTTACTGCGTCGCTTGACTCAATCTGGCAATGTCTCGTTTTTATACTCATCAGAACGTGAGTTGTTGCTTTGGTTTAGAGTGCATTATCGTATTTTGCGAGGTTAAAAATATATTTGTGATTTTTAGCAAAGTTTAAAAAATGTGTTCGAGAACAAAAAAATGGTAAATTTGCCATAAATATCAACTTTTATAATAATCCATATTTTCTTAATATCTGTAAGTATTCGCATTTATTGATATAAACTGTGCGTTGACAGCATTTTAAATATTACCGCCTAATTGCAACGTTGCCAAGTCGCAAACTCCTGCTCAGTAACTTATCTGAGGCAAGCCGAGAGCGACCGAAAGTCACGAATTTTCAACATATTTAAAAATGAATACCACTTGTAGTATTTCTTTGTTTTAGATAAAAAAATCCTCTCCCGTTCTTCTAATACCTCTCAGACTTTGAAGAAAATCGTAAGAAAATTATCATTGTAATTAAATAAAACGTAAACGAATATGGAATTTATAAGACATTAGTATGTTAAAATGGGAATTTTAGGTGTTAATATTTACAAATTTAGTACCGCAACAGCTACTCAAATTTTTCCCACGTATGCAGAATATTAATAAAAATATATGTATACATTTTAAAGATAATCGTAAGAAAACGTTTTTGTTGGGAACGTCCTTAAATCTTGAATATTTTCCTTTCGATACATGTAACAAAAACTACATACGTGAAACTATCCAATAAAATATCGGGAAAATTTGTATCTAATTTATTAGTTAACAGAAATAGTAGTTAATAGCAGTTGCTACGACGGAGATATTTTTTAGATAAAAACTTTTAAAAAGCTCATGCTTTAAACTAGATACTTCGCTATTTTTTAAATCACTTTACCAGTTTGACTATTATTAAAATCTTATACCTAAAAGTCCTAAACGATAGTTAACAGTGACTAGTACTACATCTTCAGTCAATAAAAATTTTGGGCCATGATAACTGCTTTTGTTACTTCCATATGCCAAACCACCTCCATGAATCCATACCATCACTGGTTTTCTACATGAAAGTGTATTATTTTGTGCTGGATTATCCAACGGTAACTAGAAAATAATATATTTCTGTTGATTTTTAACCAATGAGGATATTTGAAAATAATAGGTTTTGTCTTGTACAATAAGTCCTTATGGCTACCTACTCTGTATAATATTTTCAATTAACGCAATTTTTAAAACCTGGCGCGCCGCTAGCAAGATTGAAAGTATCAACTTATCAAGCGTCGCAAGCAACCAAGTAATGTAATGACAAGCTTTGTATATGCGAGAAACCTATAATTGAGAAGGGGGTGCGAGGTGAGACGCTAAGTAGGCGGACCACATGGTTGACCTTCGCTCTCATTTTAATACACGCGACATAAAAAAGGTAAGACGTGATGATGCATCGTCAATACCCACCACTATTCCCCTACGTCTGTGATTGTTTTCATTTATCGTTTTCCTCTACAATACGTGAACAGAGAGTCCGAGTCTATTACTCACATCGGAAGAAACCACTATGTTTTCGAAACGATTGTCAATTGTTATGTAAGTATTCGAAAAATAAAATTTTGTGAAAATCATAAAACAAGTTTTTATTTGTTCAAAATTATCTCAAGAAGGGTTCTGTTGTTTTCAATATGTTAGAAAAAGGCAGAGAATTTTGTAGAGAGAAAAGAAGAATGTCAGGAAGATCTATCTGCAGGTATAAGATATTGAAAATGCTGCACTCCAGTTAGTACAATAATGGTGATTGAACCAAGAACAGCGGAATAGGAAAAAGTTATTAAGATAGTGAAATACATAGTAACAACTAGTAATTAATTAATGACTTAATAAATAAGTATTTGGTGTTACTCTTGTATTGATGTGTGGGAGCGGGCTACATATTTAGAGACAAGGGACACACACCCAATATCTGTGTATGGTGGAAAAATTCCTCTCACAGTATTTTCCATTGCCACGACCGGGAATCGAACCCGGAACTTTTGGGTGAGAGGCAAGTGCGCTCAATTCTCGACCACCAGTCATCCAATGACTACATAGTAGAAAATTATATCATCTGTGCTAAACCCTACCAACTTTCACCTCTACATATGAACCAATATGATGTCGTCCGCTGTTTCACAGTTTTTGAAGTTTAAATAAAACCTGATATGCTAACTGAAAATATCAGATATTTAATAAACATATATTTATTTACCCCTGGAGTGTAAACGTTTAGATGCAGACAATCTTCCGATCCAACTATTTTATGAACTGGATGCGGTTGAATACTCGGGCTACCTTCTTTGGTGCCATCTCGGATGCCCGTCCAGTGGTCCGCAGGTATTGGTGCCTACAAATAGTTTTAATAAATTAATTTTAAAAATCAAGAGGACGACTGCGAAGAAGCAAGTTAGACATAAAAGGAATTATAAGAATAACGTTTATTTCATGTTCATTGTTCAACGACTGCAGTTAAAGCCCCACCCGGATATAGTTTAATCTGGCGCCATTCATATCGAGGACGAATAGATGATTTTTTGTGAGTTAATGGATTTTCAACTACAGTCGTTGAGCATTTCTATATTAGCGGTGATCGTATTTAGCTTCTTTTAGTTCGAATTTCCTCCATTTCAATTCAGTTCTTTTATTTTTGTTTTAAATTATTAATATCAATAATCATTTATCAATGATTTATAAAGCTGCATCCCTTATGAACTGGTAATAAAAAGTGAGGGTGCAAATTCATTTCATAAGGTAAGGAAACTCATATAGCGTGTTTATGACATTTTTTTATTGATAATGAAATACCCTGTATATACCCGATATACAAATTTAGTTTTTTCTTATTTAGTTTTCAAATTCAAGTAATTATTGCAGTTCATTCATTTCATTTTTACATTTACATTTATTTAGTCATTTAATATTGAACACAATAAAGTTACCAGAATGCATTTTAAAATTACATTATTTTAAAGCCACGTTAAACACTACATTTGTACGAAAGAATTTACTTAAAAAATCGAGTCTAGTCACAGCATTTGTTTACAACGGACATGATAAGCGTCAAGTACTTTATTGCACCACATAGGGTGAGAAAATACGACGCATGTAGATATTGAAATTTATAATGTAAACATTTCCAATCGTGTGACCACAAAATTCGAAGTTTTCATGTAAAGGTACCGTCACGTACAATATAAAAGAAACTGCAGTGCCCATGCAAAGGGGTAATCGGTAATCAGACCCGCGTTACATCGCAGGACATTGTGTTCGCTATGGCTTCCTGGAGATTACAATTGCACCACACCTTAGTTACATCGCCGGACATTAAGTTCACTGTACTTTGGAGATTGAATTTAAACATACCTAAGTTACATCGCTGGACATTGAGTTCGCTGTACTTACGGTATTATTGTGTGGTTATTTGTCTAACTGCGAGTCCAACAATATTTTGATCTACTTAGTCTTTTCACGTATTTCATCTCAGTCGTAGACAACCATTCTTTGGCGTACTCTTTATGAAGTGCCATTTTAACCTCTCTGTTATGCTCGATGAGTACGTTAAACATAAAGAATCTGGAGGAGAGCATTCACGGGCGATGTAACGCTATACAGGGCGCACGGAAATTTTGCAGGCATAAAAGGTGAGATAGCTTGCTTATTTCGAGACTCTATTTTATTATTGGCAATTGCATTTATATTCTGGTTTCGTCAGGGGAAACTTGGCGCATTTGTGGTATTAAAAGAATATTAGATTTTTTTTTATGAACGATTAGCTTTGATTTTTAATTATGATAATATTATTACCAGCTATTCAGTTATGATTTCAATCACGATTTTAATTCATAAAATTTCACTTTCTGAATGTTTTACTAGGAACATTTGCGTTTGCAAAATAACGAGTTTATATTCAAAAACTATATATTTTCTTCGTTTATGCAATGACAAGAAACTTTCACTTCCATTATTTTCACTTGATGTACTTATTAAGGCTATTGTGTGCCTAATTTTGGACATGTAAAATGTCGTAGTAATGTTTACCTTTCAAATGATTATTTGAGATTTCTCATCAGCGATCTAATTGGTTTTCTATGATTGTTTAATAACGATCCATCCACTTAATTACCTTGCGCTCACAAACTGTACAGGCCATCGGTCAGTACTGAGTTAATTAGCCCGTAAACTTGTTCGTATTAAGAAGGGTTTACTTTTCGTCGAGTACTGAACCGGGACGTCTCGTCTGTTTGATTTACCTCAACCCACTCCGTTTTATGTTTTTGGACAGTCATGCAAAATTTGGTAGACTGCTTGTTTTAATTCTAATCAAAGGTTTTTTCCCCAACATGCTATATATGATCTTTTACATGAGTATTTAATGCTCATTTTTCAACTTAATTTTGATAATGTATAAACATGACATGATTCTTGTCCTTTGTTTTGCATTCGATTCATTACTTGGCTATTGCTAACAACTCTGATTATAAATTATTATTACTTAACAATTGCTAACAACTTTCTTTAGTTAATTATTACCTAGCGATTGCTAACAGTTTTAATTATAAATTATCATTATAAGGCCATTGCCACAACCCTAATTACTATTAATATAACACATCATACTTTTGTATAACAAAGTTCTTGTTATTGCTTCAAAACACTCAGAATATCTATAGTATGGCCATTACTATATTACTATAGCGATGCATATTTTCCTATTATAATATTTAGACAATTGTCTCAAATATTTAGATTACTTTTGATTTCATGTTCGACTATTGTTGCGTTAATTTAGATAAAATAAAATGCGTTTTTTTACTATTTTTTCCCATCAATTATGGTCTTATTCTTTCACCTTTACCTTTTTCGTCATATAAGTAATAAACTAAATAAATGGTTTTGTTTCAAAGCAAAATAGAAAACAAACTTCAACTATAAATGTACAGTGCAATCTTGAGTAATAAAATACTGCATAAATAACATATATAATTAACTAGGTCTCTCAATTAATAGACAGTGTGTTCAAGTTTACCAGGTATTTCAATTAACAGAGTGATTAATTTTCTAAGGTATATAGTATCAGACAGAAACAAGTAATATTAAACTTTATATAAAAGAACCTGGGTAATTAAAAAGGGTTATTACACACACTCACACAACGAAATTTGGGTCTTGCATTAACAAAACTAAACGATCACGCAAATGGCCAATCTTATTTGTTTATCCTTCAGATAAATAAATAGTAATTAATCAACTAGAAAACAAAATTGCCAGGATTTCATTTGTAATCAATTGGGGTTGGATTAAACCTCTTCAATAAAAACAATAATCAGCTGTGCATCCTGTGGGGGCAAGACCGTCAGCTAGGGGGATATAGGTGTCGAGCGACCATGGCATTTAAGCCTCGAGTAATTTAATTAACTGCTTAACTGATGATCTCCCCCCTATCAGATCGTCAGCCGATTATTTGTTTCATTAAATACAGTGCTTCAAGTAATAATTATAAAAATTTCAACCATAATAAAATTGATTTTACTATTATTTTATCATTTTAATGTTTCTTAAAGCATTTTTACATATTAGAATTTCATCACCTGCTTGACTGACGATCTTCCCCCTATCAGATCATCAGCTGACTATTTGTTTCATTAAATACAATGTTTCAAGTAGTAATTATGAAAATTTCAGCAATGATAAAATTGATTTTATTATTATTTTACCATTTCATTAAATACAATGTCTCAAGTAGTAATTACGAAAATATCAGCCATGAAAAAATTAATTTTATTATTATTTTACCGTTTCACAATTTTTCTTTTTATATTATGATGAAAAGTATAGTTGTTTTAAAACATTAAGAAATATATGTAAAATAACAATTAATTAACAATCATTCTGGAATAGATATTGATAATTTTCTATATAAATGGTATTAAATAATTTTATTACAAAATTATTTTCAAAAAAAATTTTTTTTATTTTATTATTTTTTAGAATATACAACATTTGGTAAATTGGGTTTTAAAACTGTATTTAAGTTGATGATGATTCGCAGAATTGTTTCCTATTTTTTTAAATTGACTAATCACACGATCCTTTGAGGAATGGTAACTTCTTGCTATTCTGTGTTCTGCAATATCGGTGTATTTATGCTTTTAGTAGATTATTTGTCTACTTGTTGACCTCTAATTTCAAAATTATCTATGATTGATTAAACACGTTGATACGCAATATCGCCAAAACACTTTTTACTTCATTAATTATTATTAATTATTTTTGAGTGCAATTATTATTGCAGATAAGCGTTAATTATAAAAACTTGTTTTTTCTGCGACTGAGAAACTTCGTTTGCCCTGATTCTACAGCTGAAAATAATCCTTTTCCTTCCTTGGAATGAAAATGAGAGGTGAGGAAGAAAGTCGCAGTTGAGGGAATGAAATGAAAATTGGTGTTTACTATTAAATACCCAAATAACACACGGCATCCCGCAGTTTTGGTCCTTATTTGGTCCGAACGCCCTAGGATCGAATATGGACGTCCTCAACATTTCTATAGCGGAACATCTTGGGAAAGTACAGAATGTACGTTTTTAGTATGTCCATATTAGGTCTTTAAGTTTAATTTTTTTTAAAGTAATACATCTGTATTCAAATCGATTTTTCCTTCCACGAAATAAGAGTTTCATATCAAATGTATAAAAAAATATAAAATTAATAACATCCAATAATTTTGAATTTCCCGCTCTTCTATCTGCTTGACACTCTTAATACCTCTTAATACCTTTGAATATATAGGTAAAGAAGGAATACAATTCAAAAAATAGGACAATTTTTTTTTTCTAATGTAAATAGTCTCGTATATGTTTCTTCCCAACTATAGCCGAAATAAAACAGATACCTATCACTTTTAATTTATTTTTTATTTTAATGCTGTAGTTATTGCTATAGTAAATGATGGATGGTTACAGAGACAAATTCCACTGCATTATAACATTAACAAAAATTTGGTGTGTAACATTTTAAGAAAGTGGAGAATAAACGGTACAATTAGTAGAAATCCTGGATCAAACGACAAAGGATATCCTACTTAGCAAGAAACTAACTATTAATGTTTCGTTATTGCACCATTTCTATTTATAACTTCTATAAGTCTGTTTGGCATAGAATTAAATAACCTTATACAATAATCATTAGTAATAATATTTTCCCATGCATTATTTACTATTTCCAGTAACCCTTCGGTATTCCGTGGTCTCACATTTCGTTTTTGGATATTTTTTACGAGTAGTCCCCATATTTCTTCCACAGGGTTAAGATCTGGACTATGACTAGGCCAGTTAAGAACATTGATGTTGTTATCTTGAAACCAGTTAGTTACGGTATGAGCAGTATGAACGGAACAATTGTCTTGTTGAAATATGAACTCATTATTAGGAAATAATTGTGACGCAGAAGGGAGCATAATATTGTCTAAAGTCCTAATATACGTTTCACTATTAAGTTGTTCCTCAATATGCCACACAACACCAGGACCACGTGCCGATATCCAAGCCCACATATTGACAGAAAATCAATCATCATTTTTATCATTGTTAGATATATATTTCTCATCGAATCGAGTATTCGGAGGGCGGTAAACACAAATATGACCGCTGTATGTTGACTGGAAAGTTTTTTCGTCTGTAAAGATTACATTGTTCCAAAAATTTACATCATGCGCTAAAAATTCAAGCGCAAATCCTACTCGAGCTTCTTTATGTTCAGCTTTAAGTAAGTATTTCTGTGCTGCTGCATGACAGCGTAGCTCCGATTCTCTTATCGCCGGCGACCAGTACTACTCGATCCAGGAAAATTCGTTTCTTCAGCAGCCTGAATAACTGAGTAAAATAGGTTTTCTACTAAAGCATTTACCAATGGCAAATCTTGTTGTTGGGTTGATATCCTTCGTCGCCCTGATCCAGGATTTCTACTAATTGTACCGTTTATTCTCCACTTTCTTCAAATGTTACACACCGAATTTTTGTCAATATTATAACGCAGTGCAATTTGTCTCATTGACCATCCATCTTCCGCTTTAGCAATAACTCTAGATTTAACTAAATCGCTTATATGAGGCATATTGTTTTTTGCACACTTGCAACAAATTATGACAACTAACTGACAATGTCACAAAAATTAAAGTTAGATGTACACAACTAGATTTTAGCAAAATACCAAATACCGTTATAAGACTTGTCCTATTTCTTTTTGCTCACGACCGTATCAAAGCAAGTATGAGTAATAATAGGTTGATCAAAATGGCTACTTCCGTCGCCTGAGAATTATACAGTCGGTATGGCAAGTATTCCTTCATTACCTCTATATTCAAAGCTTAATACCGGTGTTGGCCAAGGTTTGTGTATTGGCCATTGAACGATTTGACCATGAATCATACAGACCAGGATCCTTAAAGAAATATTATATTTATTTGTTAGGATGAAAGCAGCCGTTAGATGGCGCAGTGATATCTAGCAGCTAGGCGGTTAATTTATTTGCTTTCCATGCCATTTTTGAGGTATTACTTAAAAATAAATATACGGACCTTATTTTCCACATTTAACTATTGAAACTTAGTAACTGATACAAAAACAGAGCTAGGCTCTATTTTTCTTAGATCAGGTGATCAATTTTTTCTACTAAGAATAAATAAGAAATATTTTTCCTTCGCTACTTCTATGCGTGCGCTCTACAAATAGGGAAATTATTTCAGGATATACTTTGTTCGGTTATTTACGATTTATTTATGCCTTAACCTCAAAAGTTTGTTTACATATTTTGAGATTTCAAAACAAAATTACAGCTAATTATGAATATTTCAAAAGGCACCGAATTAGTGCTTATAAAGGCTTTTATATTATTTTTTGCTTTCAAAAGGAAGTAATATTATATGCACAATGGGGCTTGGGAGTACCAGTGGAGTGTGTGAGTCAGAAAAAAAGTCGAAAATTAGTATTTTTCTATGCAATAAGAGCACCTCCCACTCCCGTGTTTTCGAGGATACTAGTACGATGGTGCTGGTAGAATTATTTCTCTTTGGAGTTGCGCAACCCTCCAAACGGCCAAGAACCACCTCCAAAATGGGTTAAACATTTATCACAACTTCTGCAATGGTGAAACTTAGCGTACCCCCCATTTTCGAGGATGCTGAACACGGCGGTGATGCTGAATGATTCTTCCGACCCCTCTACCGACTAATAAACACCCCCGAAAGGGGTGAAAATCTTTTTTTTTTATATCACCGGCAAATTGCATGTAACACACGTTTTCGAAGATGCTGAACACGGTCGTGGTACTGCATGTTTTTTCTGGCCTCCTCCAACCCCTCTGACGGTTAACAAAACACCCTCGAAAGGGGTGAAAAATTTTTTTTTATCTCACCGATGAAATGTATATGCTGCCCGTTCTTGAGAATGCTGAGCACGGTGGTGATGCTGATTGTTTTTTTTTATCATCTCCAACCCGATAACGGCTAATAAACATCCCCGGAAGAGGTGAAATTCATTTTTTGTGGGCGGTATATACTTTTGCCGGTGATATAAAAAAAAGACTTTCCCCTCTCAGGGGTGTTCGTTAGCTGTTAAAGGGGATGGAGGGAGTGGGAAGAAATGTTGGCCATCACTATCGTGCTCAGCATCCCCAAAAACGGGTGTACATACAGTTTGCCAGTGACATAAAAAAACGATTTTTACCCTCTCGGGGGTGTTCGTTAGCCGTTAGAGGAGTTGGAGGGGGTCGGAAGAAATGTTGGCCATCACCACCGCGCTCAACATCCTCGAAAACGGGTGTTACATACAGTTGGCCAGTGATATATATTAAACAACGATTTTCACCTCTTTCGGGGGTGTTTATTAGTCGTTAGAGGGGTTGGAGAGGGTCAAAAAAATATTGAGCAGCACCACCGTATTCAGCATACTCGCCACCCCCCCTTCCCTCGTATGCTAAATTTCACCGGTGGAAAAGATGTGATAAGCGTTTAACTCCTTTTGGGGGTGGTTTCCGGCCGTTTGGGGAATTGCGCAATTCTAAAGAGAAATTTTACTAGTATCATAGTATTCAGCATCCTCCAAAACGGGGGGAGATACTCTCGTTGCATAGCAAGAGATTTACAAGTTCGTCGGGGGACGCACTCCACTATTCATAACGAAATGCATAAGTCAACCCCTTTAAAAACCGCCCCCATAATGATTAGAATTCTCGTTATCTTTCCGGGGTTTTAACTAATATTTTAAGCTCATTTGGAAATACATAAATTTTTGTCCACTTAAAGTGTTGGAAATCGCCCACCGTACAACAACATTGAATTGGTTTGTTGTATCTGCTATGTGATGGCTTACGATCTAACTGTCCCTTGTTTTCAAAAATTTCGGCTGAGAAAAAAGTCGAATAGGGGTTGCTACGGCCCTGCTAAATACGAATATTACCTCTCGCAATACCATCCAAAAACAGTCTGTATATAATTTGATCCGTAAAACTTAGGAGGTGATGATTCTATTTTTAATTTTCCAATATATGACCGTGAAATATATCTTGCCCAACGAAATTATAAAAAATAATTTGCTTATATTGGCACGTTTCGAGTAAAATAACTTAATATAAAAGAAAACTTACTTTAAATCTTAGCTCACCAATCGGAGGTTTAGCGTATGGAATTCCTTTAAAACTATAAAAAGTACCACCTCGGATATCACTTTCAATTTTCCCTCTAATTTTTCCTTGCTCCAGCACAACTATTGGATCCGCCATTTATCACAGTATAATATTCATAACACCAACTAGTAGGTATTTAACCATGTGCAATTCAGTACTTTTCCGTGGACTCTTTTTTATATGTACCAGTAAATATTAGCCATAAAGTGCTATAAACAATTTAATTGCTGATCAAGTATTTCCAGCTTTAAATGGTTTGTACACTGATTAATTAATATCAAAAAATATTTTTCACAAAGAGAATTATAATAAACTGATTTAAATTGGTATTGTGTAAGATAAGATAAAATACTTACTACCTAATTATTTTTTTCTATTTAAATGGGTAGTGTCATCGTAGAACGGTAGGTACATAAATTAATATTGAAATTTTGTGTATAATAGGTAAGTACATTTCAAATTGTAAACGTATATTGTATAGTCGACAGTCAAGGAATTAAGGAAATTGCAAGGTAGGATCTGCACGTAATAGGTATGTAACTACTGATAGAACGTACGCGAGGCCATTCAGATAAGGCACATTATAAATAAATACCTGTAACTAGACAAAGTATCAGTTATGTATTTCATTTCGACTTATTCTATAAGTCCTTGATAGTTTGTGTTAGAATAATAGTGTAGGCGCAATTTAAGAAAAAAATACTTATCTTATTTTTACCGATCACACGATACTGAGCATTAAGTGTCTATTGAAAAGATAGCATTAGATTTGTAGATAATTTATCTCTCTGATATCCCTAGTACAAAGTACTAGCGAACAGTGGTGGACTGAGACTAAAAATATCGGTTGTTGCCAGGAGACAAAGGAGGCAAACATCTTATAGCATACGGTCGTGAGCAAAAAAAAAATTGGACAAGTCTTATAACGGTATTTTGCTAAAATCTAGTTGTGTACATCTAACTTTAATTTTTGTGACATTGTCAGTTAGTTATCATAATTTATTGCAAGTGTGCAAAAAACTAATATGCCTCATATAAGCGATTTAGTTAAATCTGGAGTTATTGCTAAAGCAGAAAATGGATGGTCAATGAGACAAATTGCACTGCGTTATAATATTGACAAAAATTCGGCGCGTATCATTTTAAGAAAGTGGACAATAAACGGTACGATTAGTAGAAATCCTGGATCAGGGCAACGAAGGATATCAACTCAACTACAAGATTTGCAATTGGTAAATGCTTTAGTAGAAAATCCATTTTACTCAGTTATTCAGGCTGCTGAAGAAACGAATTTTCCTGGATCGACTAGTACTGCTCGCCGGCGAGTAAGAGAATCAGAGCTACGCTGTCATGCAGGAGCACAGAAATACTTACTTAAAGCTAAACATAAAGAAGCTCGAGTAGGATTTGCACTTAATTTTTAGCGCATGATGTAAGTTATTGGAACAATGTAATCTTTACAGACGAAAAAACTTTCCAGTCAACATATAGCGGTCGTATTCGTATTTACCGCCCTCCGAATACTCGATTCGATGAGAAATATATATCTAACAATGATAAAAGTGGTAGATTTTCCGTCAATATGTGGACTTGGATATCGGCGCGTGGTCCTGGTGTTTTGTGGCATATTGAGGAACGATTTAATAGTGAAACGTATATTAGGATTTTAGACAATATTATACTCCCTTCTGTGTCACAATTATTTTCTAATAATGAGTTCATATTTCAACGAGACAATTGTTCCGTTCATACTGCTCATACCGTAACTAACTGGTTTCAAGATAACAACATCAATGGTCTTAACTGGCCCAGTCATAGCCCAGATCTTAACCCTGTGGAAGAAATATGGGGACTACTCGTAAGAAGTATCGAAATGTGAGACCACGGAGTGCCGAAGAATTACTGGAAATAGTAAATAATGCATGGGAAAATATTACTAATGATTATTGTATAAGGTTATTTAATTCTATGCCAAACAGACTTATAGAAGTTATAAATAGAAATAGTGCAATAACGAAATATTAATAGTTAGTTTATTGTTAAGTAGGATATCATTTGTCCTTTGATCCAGAATTTCTACTAATCGTACCGTTTATTCTCCACTTTCTTAAAATGTTACACACCGATTTTTTGTTAATGTTATTAATTAAAAGTGATATCTGTTTTATTTCGGCTACTCTCATTACATATTCAAATAGAGACAGATTTACATTAGAAAAAAAAAGTTGTCCTATTTTTTTCTGCCCACGACAGTACCTATTGTCTAATATTTGAGGGGGCCCACATTATCAGGCGTAGTAGATATCGTGGGATCGATCTGGCCCCAAAAAAAGCCTCGAAAGGACAGTGTTTTTTTTGTGTATATTATGTCTCTATCATCTGGTCATCTTTGCTGGTGCGAGGGGAGTGGTAGAGGGGGGGAAATTTCCATGTAAAGATATGGGAAAATTTATTTTTGCATATAACTCGCTTAGATTCATTCGGATCGAAAAAGTGTATAGGGATAAAATGAAAGGTTCGCGAATGCGCGTAAACTGAACTTTGACCCGTCGCAATCGAACTAACGGTTCTCGAGATATTGCGATTTGAAGATACGGATTTATATTCGGATTTTTTGCTGCCGCGGGAACGTACTGAGAGCCGCGTTCGCGTTGTACTGTGTACAAATTTCAAATTACTAGGTTGGTTGGGGGGGGGGGTCTGAGAAAAACGCAAATGAAATTAAAACTGCTGTAACTTCCGCAATTTCTTCCGCAAATCGTGCAGCAAACGTGAGGTTGCCTACTAATGTGCCTACTTTGACTTGTCATTTTTTTTTTAATTTTCGGCATAAAAAGTGCCGGCGAAAAACCCGTTTTTTTTAAGTCATCTTTCGCTAGGAAGAACATTGGTGGGGGAAATAATTTTTTCGCCATCGGGTGCGTAATTCTTTTCTCTTTGATTTGAGCTCAGCCTGGTTGCGATCGGATGATTAGGAAGTGAGGGAGGCGTCCAGCTTCGCTCGTCCGTGTGTCCCGGTGAGCGGGAACTCTCAGGAAATGTATTTTTGAATAGATCGATCGGATCTCGCTCAATTATTGACGGATTTACTTCGTTCGCTTCTTTGTCTATTCGACGGGTCGTTGTCTCTCGACTTTTTTTTTCATGTCGCCTCCAATCCCCCTTCTCCGCGCGTCGGCTGTTAATTCATTAATTACAGTGCATACGGCAATCTACATAAAAGGAAGAAACAGAACGGTCCTCGGTGCTTCGCAATACACATATCTTTTATTGTGCCATTCAGTGCCGGCGGAAAAGGTGGATATGGTGGGTAGTAGCACCCACCTGAAAAATCTGTAGGTAGGGAATTACCCACCTGAAAATTTGAGCGAAAATTAAAAAATAGACCGATGTTCGTATTCGATTTTCATAATACCCGCCTCGCGTGTATACTCGATTCGGATCTCTAGATTCATACCTAGTCGGCCGACTTCGTTTTCGTCCTCTCCCTACCCCCGACATTACCCACCCGGATTCATTACGTTTCGCCGGCCTTGCGCATAGCACAACAGAGCTGGACATAGTAGTGAGAGAGTAGGGAGAGTGGTAGGGCGCTAGTCAGATAATACATATATTGTGATAAAAATATGCTACCAATAACACGAAGTGAATTTTTAAAATAAATGTGTTTATGCTGAAACAACAAAATCTTGAGAAAATTATTTTTGAAATGAAATGCTTCATAATTAGCGAAATTCCCCAATTGTGTTATTTTATACAGTGCGAGTCAACAATATGCAAACACGCAAACACGTGTGGCTCATTCTAATAAGACACTCTGTATATTTTAATATATATATTGATTGTCCATTGACAGCTGATTCCAAATATATATAATTTTAGAGGGGTTCAGAGGGTGATACAAAAGATAAAATAAAAGAAAAATGCCGAAAAACTTGTTTCTTTTAAATCGTCCTGTAATTCAGAATTTTGTCAGTTAATTTCCGTAATTCTTTCAAATTGTGTTTATTGTATATACGTTAATAGAGTACCAAAAATTCAAAATCTTACTATGACTAGTTCTCGAGATTTAAATCGAAAAATACCATGTGTGTTGTGTGTGCTGCCACACAAAAATGCCGGCCACGTAAATGAATGTTTCATAGAATAAACATAATCGTCCATAATATTTATTGATGAAAGGTCTGCAGTCCTCTCATAATAAAGCTTCTTAATGTGATACCATCGTCATAGAATAAAATTTTGTTTATTTTTTTTTAAATTTTGGTATGATGACGCCACATTAGATTTATTGTATAACCATATTACAAGGCACGATAACGAATCTCTTGGTAGCCCATTCATCAAAATCCATCCAGCAGTTTAGGTTCTTCGAGGGAATAAAGAAAGAGACAAACAATCATAACATTGAAAAATATTATTCTCCTTTGCGAAAGTAGTTAGGTAAAAACTATAATGTTCAATGAAAAAAAAATCGAACAGGAAAGTTATATAAAATTGATGATCATTTTCCACTATTTAACCGAAAACTCGTATTCGGTGATGATTTAGCTTTATTCCTTAAACTTACGTACCTACATAGTATTTTTCGCTTTAAATCTCGAGAACTAGTCATAATAGGATTTTGAATTTTTGGTATTCTATTAATGTATACACAATACACACAATTTGAAAGAATTACGGAAATTAACCTACAACATTTTGAATTACAGGACGATTAAAAAAACAATTTTTTCGGTATTTTTCTTGTGCTTTATCTTTTGTATCACCTTGTAGATCCGTCTAAAATTATATATATTTGGAATCAGCTCTCAATAGACAATCAATATAAATGTAAATATACAGGGCGTCTTATTAGAATGAGTCACACGTGTTTCCATATTTTTAACTCCCACTGTATAATATAATACAATTGGAAATTTCGCTAAATATGAAGCAGTACATTTCATTTCAAAAATAATTTTCATAGGATTAGATTAGGTCCATGTTACTTTTCGAGATCGAGACCTATAATATACTAAAAATTCAGAAAATTTAACCGAGAACCATTTTATATGAGGAAAAATGCGGGGTCCTTTTTCAACGTTTAAATAAAATGTGTAAAATATGTTACTGCTACATGCATCTACAACTAAACTAGTGATAGAAGGAAATACTGAAATAAAATGTTTTAATAGAAACATTGTATTCACAAACATATGGTACACTTTTAAAATGTAGAGCTTTAACGTTCCGCTAAATAACGTTCAACGTTTGTTACACGAGAAAGTTCAACGTTTCTTAACGCATACATTCAATAGCAATATAAACGTTTTATTAAATGATAACGTTACACGTTATTTACAATAACGTCAAATAAACGTCTTGGCGTTTCCGACTTATTAAAATGCACGGAGATTCTAAGCCTACAGGTGAAATAAGTGGTCGAATATGACGTGTTTTATACATTATCTACTAATCTATACCAACGCATAAAATTTGGCGTTAAAATATTGTTTAAATAAAATATACACAATATGTTACTACAATATGCATTTTCAATCAGTAATAGGGAAATCTGGATTAGAAAGTGTTAATTTTTGATCAAAACGTTTTCTTAACGTTTTTCCACTAATTGGTTGCAACGTATAAGATAAGATTTACACAAAAAATTGTACCTATACTCAAATATAAATTAATTTGCGTGAGTACTTAACAATACTTACTATAATCTAGAAAATAGTTTTAACAACTGTGATATACCTATACCTATCACATATGCTATATATAATTCTGATTGCAATAGAACTCCAATAAAGAGATACACTTTTACGCTTCACTAACTTATAGATAACGTAAATTGCCTTGAGTAATTTAGTGGAAATGATAGGTCGTGATAAATATACATCGGTTCGTCCACAAATGATATTTAAACCATTCTCGAGAGGGGCGAGTGTAGGTGCGTTTTTACTATGTACATACGTACATATGCGATGTAAAGCAACGTCAGGCGCGGTTAGTAGTTGGATGGGTGACCGTCCCAACAAAGACCGCGTCCTCGCCTCGCACATCTTTCAGCGGCTTGTATATCAGTGTATGCGCGGAAGCTATACTACCTTAGGCGAGGCGAGGGGATATACCATCCTTCAGAGGGGATGTAAAGCTGTCGGCGTCGGTCCCTTGTCTACTAAATGTTAGGCAAGTAAAAGATCCCTACCACAGTAGAGAATAGACCAGTATTCCCACTCGGCCGAAACAGTGGGATAAGATTTTCAGTGCGCAGGCATGCTCCTGGGCTTAAATTATCTGATGCGCAGTGGACAGCAGTGATGATATTGGGTTGATGTTTATTGTTTACTCGAGTAGTGTACATGCAAATGCGCGTGGGATGGAAATAGTGGACGCGCAGTGGAATAAAAAAAATAAAATCGAGTACAACAAACATCAAAGGGACCGCCGAGGAGTGAAATTACTGGTCTATTCTCTACCGTGTCCCTACTCTTCTTAACAGAAGAGGTTTGGCAAAAAGCTAGTCTACAGGCATCGGTGGCATCGGTGATAAGCCTCAGTAGCGGAAATAGGCCGACGTTAAATAAATGTATAAAAAGAAAAACCTTTCTCGACATAGAAGTTTTCATTTTTTAATTTGCTTTAACTAACAACGTTGACAATATGTGAATATTTACTTAACGTTATCTAAACTTTAAAATAATAGGTTTATTTTTGTACCTATTTAATATTGTTTAATGTTGATAATTAGTGAACATTTAACGTCATCTAAACGTTTAGCAGAACATTTATATTCTACTATTACTTTTTGTTTAGCAACGTTATAAAATATCAATTTTACTTTAATAATTTACGTTAAAACAAAATATAATTAAAACCTTTGCTTTTTCGTTTAGCAAACTTTAAAAATAAATGATTGAATGAGATGAAAAAGTGGACATGTTAATCTCTTGTATAAATTTGCGGCATTTTGAACACAATTAACCAGAATTGTAAACAATTTTTAGACACAATAAAAACATCGTTAAACCAACAAATGCTTGACAAGCTAAATATTTCATTGTTTTCAAAGCCACCTTAGTTACTTTTTAACATTTAATTAGAACAAAAGTGTATTTTCTTATTTTCTTTTAGATGTAATTTCATATTTGTATTTATCGCAGTACTAATAAATGGTACCACGGTACCGATATGGTTCCATTGGAAAAAAAATGAGTTTTGCCCCAAAAACAATTTTGGTGAATGTTATTTGATCATAAATCACGTGTTTTTAACGGGATTTCGGTTTTTGTAGCATTACACGGGTCATTTAGAATAAATCCGGGGAAACCGGAAGAGAAAAAAAATCAAATATATGTCAAAATTGCCGCTTATTACGTATGTAGTATATCCTAAATTTCAACCAATCATCTTCAAAATAATGACCAAATTATTCAAAATTGTGAGAATACATATTCAAATTCAATTCAATTCAGTTTTATTATCTCATTTATATATCCCAAATTTACATAGTTAAAAATAAATCAAAAATTTACAATAATGAATTTACTATAATCAAACATAGGGTGCCTTAGCCGCTACGCTCGATTTTTTCGATAAAGTGTTTGAGATGAATTTTTAGTTCAAAAGTCAGCTTGACGTAGTTTCTTTAATGCCAACAATTGAGTATCAAAGAAAAATTGATCTGTAGTAGATGCACCTACCTCGATATTACTTTCCCATCATCCCATATCCTGAATATATTTTTAGCTTTCTAAACATTTTTGATAGAATCACTCTTAACATACCTAGCGAAGTATGTTCGGGCTCCACCTACTGCAAAGTAATTTTCAATTACCTTCCAAGAAATGGTTCGGGTCGCACTATAAACTGTAGGGTCCCGTCTCCTTTACTCACACAAGTCTAAGAGAGTAATTCAACTCATCTGGAAGGCGGCTATTGAAACATTTACATTTATTAATCTAACGTAATTTTTAATCTGACAAGGTAAAGGGCGTGCGTGTTTCATTCAATTTTCCATATTACAAAATTTTTGTTTGAAAGTTTTTTGAGCCCTCCCTGGATCCATCCACCCCTAGTGTTCTGGCGGAAAATTTGAAAAATAACTTTTCAGTGCGGTTTTTGATTCGACAATTCTACAATATTACAATTCCTCATATATTTGTTTTGTTTGAAGTATTTTAAATAAATTATTTAGGGGAATGGTATTAGACAAAAAAATGGTTTTTAGGCCCTCCCCGGAGCCGACCCTAGAGCTCTGGCGAGACATTTAGACTGAATAATTTTTATTGGAAACATTTCTTTATTCAAGGAAAACTTGTTTTAAGCTTTTTCTGGAACCGCTCCCGATGCTGGTCATTAAAAAATCGAAAAACCATATTTTACTTTAAGCAATTTATACTTGAAACGGTTTTTGATTTGACAAAAAATTGTTTTTAGGCCCTCCCCAAAGCCACCTCTGATGCTCTGACGAGAAATTTGCAAAATATCTGTTTGATGCAAGTAGTATTCAATCTAGACAACTTTTATTTTTTTTAAATTTTTGATTTGACGAAAACTTGTTTTTGGATCATTTCCCTGCTACCTCTACCACTCTGGCGAGGAATTTAAAAAAAGACTTTTTGATATTTCTCTATCCTGAACGAAGTGTATCCAACACTTTTTTGATTGGACGAAGAATTTGTTCGCGTCCTCCCTGGAGCCGTCTCTGGTGCTCTGAAGAAATTGACAAACAGTGTGTTGCTACATTCCACTTTATTGCTTCAAAAATTTCTTAATTGAATAAGGGCTGGATCCGGCTCTGGTACTTCGATGAGAAATTTGAAAAAAACTTTTTCAAAACAGAATTTGTGTATAAAACAATTTTTGATTCCAGTACCCCCTATTTTTGGGCTCTCCCTGAAACCGTATCCGATTCCCTGACGAAAATTTTTTTAAATTTGAATTATTTTTTAGCCCTGCCTAGAGGCGACCTTGGTGCAACAATTTGAAAAATATTCAATAGAATTCTACTTTGGACCTCCCAGTTCTTAAGTCTAGTTTCAGATTTTCAAGTTGAGCCATCTTCCAGAAAGACGTATATGCTCACAGACAGACAGCACACCCCGGCATGTTGATTATGGATATATTTGCCATTTTCTGGCATCGAAATATCCATTTTTCTCATAATCTATAATTTTTCATGACGTTAATACTTTATCTATAAATGAGTAAAAAAAAATAAATGCCCCAACACGTGCTACACATTTAGAATACTTTTTACTACTTATATAGATTGAGATTTCAGTGCTGTAGGATTTTAGTAATTTAGGTAATATTAAAAATAAAATACTTGTAATAAAAATTTAATAAATACGAAAAATAGAGTAAATCCCATTTCTATCTTAAACACATAAACAGTGAAACTGTTTAACAGTTTAGAATATATAATAATACGTTTTGTTTGTAACTTTATTCTCATCTTCGCCTATTTAACCAATGTCTTTGAATATATCACAATCTCACATGTGCATAACCTTAACATTGCACAACAAAACTTAATCCTGATGGGGAGAATAAAACTTAGTGGACAAAATTGGTGAAATAGGATTGCTACCAAACCTTTCAGAAAACGAGTCCTTGTGGGTTTTTGACCTTGTTTCGATAACCTTATCAAAGAATCTTGATATTTTCACAGCGTTCGATGTACCAGCGGCTAAATATCTAGCTTGTCTACAATCTAGCACTATTTCATCAGCTGTCAAATGGTTTGCAATTTGCCCTACGTGTGATTTCCTATCATCAATCTGATCCAGCTTGGTCCCAATTATTAAAGAAGGCACCGTGGCATGACCCAATATACTTTCCTGATCCCATTCTTCATTTAGCATGTTTGTGTTAGTATTGGTGCCTACAGTTAAACTCGAATCTTGCCTTTCCCTTTTAAGAAACATTTCCTTAACCCATTTGTGTAGATTTTCCTCAGACTTTCGGTTTGTCAAGTCATGAACTAATATAGCTCCATGGCAAGGATGGTAGAACACTGGCCTGGCATTTCTATGTATGTGGCTCCCGCCTACATCCCAGAACTCAATGAAATACGTTTTCTGGTCTTTCGTTCCTTCCTTATATTCATGCAATTTTACTTCAACTGAACAACCAACTGTCCAGCTGGGAGACTTTAATGGCTCGTTGTGAGCTGCTAGGTGAACGAACGACGTTTTACCAACACCAGAATCACCTAAAACAAGAATTTTTACACGATCTATAGCTGACATTGTTGTTATATTTCTAGGTTAGAAATGTGTCATTATTTGTGGAGTTGGAAGTAGTTCTAATGAACCACGCACGTGCTTTTCTATTATTTTTACCTTGTTCTTGCTGGTTACCAGAAATGCATACTGTTGAAATAATATTGTTATATTATCTAATTAACTATTTTTTCCTTATAGTTTGTTTAATATATCATTGTAATTTTAATATGGGTGAGTTTTATTTTTTAATTATGTTTAATGCCCTATCTTATGCAATTTGAAATATGTTCTTAGAAAGCATACTTATTAGAACCACTGCTAGCTCCCTATATAGATTCGGAAAATGAAGTTGGTGATATAGGAAATATCAACCACGCCCCCAGTCCTCCCATAATTCTTGAACGCACCTCGTGGCACAAGTAACTTCCCTTATAAAAGTAAACAGAATGGATTGACCAATCGCATCAAAACTAAGACCTTGTGGCGCAGAACATGTACCCAATCCCTGCATTGATTCACGACAAGGTGTGGTTTACCTGCGCTGTTACACGTTTACATATAACGAATTACAATTTCCGAATCTGTATATCTTCTTTGCAGTGAAATTAGGCGAAGACTTGGCGTACAACGAACCTTCTAGTCATGCGCCAAACTTTTGGCGGTCTGTTTTCATGGTTGGTGTATGTGTATTATCAAATTACAGATGTACTCCGCTGTGACAAGATTACTCTGACATACATTAGTATTAGTAAAAGGTCATTAGCATAAACTGTAAATTTCATAGGCTTGAAATGCGTCTTTGAAGATGCGCACGCGGACCTGCGGACTTTCCAATACAGTTCTTTTATAGTTACAAATAGTTTATGCTATAACGAACATTCTAAAATTGTTTTTATTAATTTTGTACTCGGCAAAAATGATAATACGCATCCTGATGTAATCATTTATCAGGAATCAGTGCATGCGTATAAGTTATCGAGTACGCTAGAGTCTTGGCTTAATAATAACATACTATAAACAAACAGCATTGGTCTAATAAGTATATATGTTAGAAAGTAAATAATTTTATTATTAATACCACTACCACAACATTACCTATTGAGTCAGGCACCAAATGATGCTCAACCGACAGAAGTAATAACAAATAAGTTAGTGAACGTAACTGGTACTCTTCTTCATTTTGGTAAAGGTCGTAAATTAGATTGCCTTTATTTCTAGGGTTAAAATGGCTTTACCAAGCGCGTTAAACATATCGTATATTATGGAAAGTACTGGTTAATGGTTATAACCACTACCGGTTGGTAAATGAATCGAAAACCCTGATTGTTTAGGGTTAGTCTAAATTATTTTAAGGTTAGAAGATATGTAAAAAAAATGACAAACAAAGATATAGAAACTGTAGAAAGTTGTGTAGCTTGCAGGGTTGTCTCAGTGTGTTGTTATTTTGGTATTGGAGGGCACTTGTTAAATATAGCAAGAACATCTGTCAAAAATTCGAAAGTAACTTTACTTTTAATGGGAGCAAGTAATGTTTTTTAATATAATGTGCCCACTTACATAGTAAATCAATTTTCATTTTTAGGTAGCATTGGTTTGGGAATTGGAGAGATTTTTGATGTGTCTCCATTTAGGACTTACGCAAAATAAAACGATAACATGCGTATTTTATTCAATTTCAGATGTATTTTAAATTAATATAATATATACCTTTTTAAAATTACATCGTTTGTTGCTTTATTATTCACATTTAGAAAAACTTTAGATGACAAGTTATTTAATATAAAATGTAACACAAAACACAAAAATACGTAATTAAATTACAGAATGAGGTCATAATTCTTAATATCTTGACACATGTTTAGAATCCAACTTTTCCTAATTTGGTGTCTGTTTTCGGATATGCCGTAATACCTTGAACAGCTACTATCAACTCGTTAGCTTTAGTCTGTAAGTCCCTAAGATCGTGAATGTACAGCATTCTTAAAATTTTAGCGGCTTGATTTAAGATGGGATCGTTTAAATCAAAACCTAAATTGACATCTTGAAATGGAAATGGTGTCCCCTAAAGAAGTAAAAGAATATAAGTTGAAGCTTTAGTGAAAGAAACAGGCTGTTTACCGTTAATATGTATTTTTGTGGATTTTCCACACAATCCGGAGCCATCCTTGTTGATACAACTTTCCTTACTGCTCTTAAAGTAACAAGTGGATCGGAATGGGGAACGATTTTTAAAATCTTTGCCAATTCTTTAATACCATCTGCAAATTCTTTGCTTCGAACTAAAAAAAAAAAAATCTGCATATCATTAAATACTGAATGTGTTAATATTCATACAATCTAATTTATCCAATGGATTTTCAGCTACAACACTGGGTACATTGCTTGTTTTGGTGTTTTCTACGGCCTGTTTTAGATACAAATCTCCTACAAAAAGACAAAGTTAAAGAACTTGTTCTAGAGGAAAGATTTAAGTAGGTATGCTCACTGTTCGCTGCAGTCTGAAGTTGTACTGCATAACCTAATATCCATTGTAACTCTTCTAGTCTGGTATTTAATACGGGACATCCTAGAACATCTTTATATTTGATGTATGTATTGTCCCAATCTCTGGCGTTGAAATTTCTTAAAATATTTACCGTGTTAGGCGCAGCGCGGTTTATTTTGTTTATTTCCAACCACACGATTACCTTTTTAAAATTAGTTTCATCTGAAAAAGAATAGGTTATACTGTAGAAATCCAGTTTTACCTGACTTACCATTTAAATTTAAAGATTCTGCTTGGGGATATTCTAAAGCACTGAGTAATCTTTTCGCCATATTTCTTTAAATACTGTCCAGCCAGAGTGTACAGATTTATTAAATCAACAAATTAATAACCTCACACATCAGTATATAACTATCTAATCTGTGCCTCACACAGAACAATATTTCAAAATTTCTGAACACAAAACACAAGACGACCGGGCCGACCGGCATCACCACAATAGGGCTTTTCGATATTCAGCAGGGTTCTACCATAAAGTCACTCCATAAAACTTGAAGCAATCTCATTTGTTTGCTAAATTAGACAACTATATAAATTATTGTGTTAACTTGTGTAATCACTGATAATACAGTTTTTAGGTGACTTAGCTGTACTTTTCCCGGTGCACACCTTTCGACCTTATTTACTAGTCACCTACGAATTTTTTTGTTCAAGCATACATTTCGTTCCAGTACTTCGTAAATGCTTATTTTAGAGCGTATGAAATTTCACTTTGTACTGGTCATCGAAAAACAGCAAAGGACCCCCCACATTTCTTATGGAAAATGCCACCCCGGTAAAACTCACTGGAATCGATAAATGTTATTCCTCTTGAGCTCCTGATTAAAAGTCCTCATGGCCACAAGGTCGGAAAATGTACAGTTTTCCAGATATGGAGGGGGAAATTAGATTTCTCGGGATTTTTTCACTTATAGTATGGACACAGTAGAGAATAGACCAGAGTACTCCCACTTGCATGAGCGGATCAGTGGGATAAGATTTTCAGTGCGCAAGCATGCTCCTGGGCTCAAATTATCTGATGCGCAGTGGACAGCATTGATGTTATTGGGTTGATGTTTATTATTTACTCCAGTAATATACATTCAAATGCTCGTGAGATGGAAATAGTGGATGCGTAGTGGAATAAAAAAAAATTAAATGGTGTACAACAAACATCAAAGGGGCCGCCGAGGAGTGAAACTACTGGTCTATTCTCTACTGTGGTATGGAGCCATATGGTCTTTTCAATGCGGCGTCGCTAGTGGTCTACAGAGGTTTTTCGGGTCGCTGATTTCAAATCCGATGTCAAAAGCTGTCAATGCCACTGTCAACTCACCTTTATCCGTCACATCTCAGAAATTCCAACTTAATACGTCACAATAACTCGGGAAATCTGACCTAATACGCCATATCTAGGAATATATATATATATATATATATATATATATATATATATATATATATATACTGTGAATGCTACATATAACCATATACGAGTATGATTAAACTAGGTACACCAACCGGCCGACAGAAGTCTCACGACCAATGTGGGTGTCAATCACGGTTATGTATATAAACCGTGGGTGTCAATGGGGAACAATCCAAGCCAGTTCCTAATATATTCAATAGATGACGCCATGCGTACTCGGTTTAATGTAATTCTCAATTTGTAACATATATATGATACAAATTGAGAATGACATTAAACAACTATTTAAAAGTTATATTATAACTTTTAAATTGTTTAAATTTCCCGTTTTCTGAGAGTTTCCTAATCTCTTATTCGTCGAAATCAGCCAAATTTATAAGAGGATTACGGTAGTTGGTCATTTAATCGTTTAAAAGTAGAGCTGAGAAAAGAAAGTGCTAGAATTCATCGAAAAAAATGCTGATTTGGTTGAAAGGTATATAATTATACATTTATAAACCTGTTGAATTTTTCTGTTTATAAATCCTCTTTTATTCTAGATTAATCAATCATGACAATATTCTAGTTAGTACATTTGAAGTAGATCACTTTGGTACACAGCAACAAGTTTTCATTTTACGTCCTCAATTCAATTCAAAATAACTTTATTAACATTAAAATATCACAGTTTTTAAAATCATTCACGCACTTCACTTATTTTTAATTTTGATTTTTAGACGCTAGCACCACAACTCGAATAAGGTGTCTTCCCGCGTTTTTTTACATCTTAATTAACTTTGTTTATTCAATGACATATTTTTCATATTGACATTGACGGACAAACAACCGAGTACAGCTGGTGCACTCCGGTGGATAAAATAAAAGAGAATGTTCCCCATTCCGTGTAGTCCAAGGTGACTGAATCGTAAAGTCCTAGTCCTTTGCAGGATGTAGCCTGCGACATCTTCTTGTACGTTTGCAAAGTAGAAATAGAATAGATTCCTTTATTATGCCGTTATTGATATTTTTTCCTGACAGTTCTTGTCAAAATTGTTTATTAATATAAAAAGTCAACTTTCTAATGAGAAATATGTTACGGCTTAGTTCTTGGTGGTGATTCAGTGAAAATGTCATTTCATCAGCCGTACTCTGGCGATATTTTACATCTAAATGTTGGTGGAAAACGGTAAATCAAAACGAATAAAATTAACAATAGCAACTAACATTTGTTATCCTATAGATTCTCTACTTCAAGGCAGACTCTAACGTTAATACCAGATACTTTCTTCACTGCTTTGCTCAGTGGTAGAATTTCTAGTTTGAGAGATGAGAAAGGTGCTATTTTCATTGATAGGGACCCGAACATTTTCTCAATTATTTTGAATTATTTACGTACCAGAGAAATTGAATTAAATGGGACTGATATTAGAACCCTAAGGCACGAGGCTGAATACTATAACATAGCGCCATTAGTTAAGAGGCTTATATTATGCGAAGAATTGACCCAGTCAACTTGTGGAGATGTTCTGTTTTATGGATCTTTACCGCCTCCTTGTAAGGATATACCCTATATCTATAAATATTTAGGTATTACTTCCTCAATGTCATCATTTTGTTTATAGATATCCCAATTCAAGACTCGGGGAATGGTTCTTCTCCGTTTGTTGAAACTACAGCGGTACATCAAGTAAGGCCTGGATCGAATGTTAGAGTGCCGGAAGGCCAAGGTGGCAATGGAGATGCCGGTAAGGCTTCTACTAGCGGTGCTATAGAAAATTGTGAAATTTCTCCAAATGGAAGTGCCCAGAATCAGCCGCAGGCAAATGCAAATCAGCCTGTTGCGTCAGGGTTTGTGCAGAATAGGCCTCAAGGTGAGCTTTCTTCACTCTTTATATATTCAATAATGTTGCTCAGAGAACTTAAAAACCGCATTGGATGGTATTTGGATCATAAAATAAAATTTTTGTTTGGATAAATGCCTTTCTTGGCAGTTTTAATTGTTTGTTTGTTTTATTTGAATGTTTTAGGGCATTCAAGAAATTCGTCACTTGAATTGAGATTAGGAATCTCTGCTAATTATAGCAGAAGTTCCCAGGATTTGCGAGGTCTCGCAAGCAGAGGCCATTCCAGGGCAGCTTCCTTGGACCTAAGACATGCAAGAAATTCATCCGCTGACCTGAACAAACTAATAAGGAATGATGTAGGACTGGTTTTCGGAATGTCGAGTAAGAAGAAAATATTTTGGCTTAATTGATAGTTCTTTATCCATTTCTGTTGGAATATCCCTGGTATCTATATTTTTTAGATTCGAGCTGGGCAGATCCACTTAGAGTTCAGATCATCAAGGCCCACCATAATTGGATCGTAGTTGCATATGCCCATTTTGTTGTTTGTTACAGGTAAAAGATGTTAAACTATAATTATACGAATTTTGTTACTTCTGTCTAATTTTCAGGTTGAAGGATTCAAGTGGTTGGCAGCAGGTTTTTACGAGTCCGTATATAGAAAGTTCCATTGAACGTATAGCAATTAATGCCAAGATGGGCTCAACTGAAACCTCAAAAATGGTAGCAATCTCTTATGGCAGTCAGGTTCGGCTATGGGGAATATCGGATGCGGGATCTAGAACCAACATAGGTAAGATCTGAATTGTTTCTTTTTGCAAAAATAGCGTCATACAATTTTTTTTTAAAGTCTTCAAGGATATCTACTGAGTATTTGAACGTAAATATCTTGTGAACCGTTGAAATATCAATTACCAATCTTGTAGAGCACTTAATGTTTTACACTTTTTTGTAGTTTACTAGCTACAGCCAGTTTTTTAGAAAATATGCCCTGTAGACTAAAATACGTCTTCTAGAGCATTAAATTCTGTACAATTTCTATTTCATTTTCTCACTGTACATGGTATCCGGAAATATCTATTATTAAATTTAGGTGACTAATGTTTGCAAAAATATGAAACAAAGTTCCTATAAACATATGTCCGGAAACGCTTTCTACGGGAGCAGAAATATTAGAAAGGGGTTGCACTCTTATTCTTATTCCGATATTCATACTTTCATAGCCTATATAGATTCTTTTAGTGCAATTGATTACATCTGCACAAATATTGATGTCAGATGAAAAAAAATGCTGTACTATTCAAGAAAATGGCATGTCAGATCATTTAGCTCAAATGTTAAGTATAAAATATGATCCTAAACAGACTGACCTTGGTTATGGAAGAATTTTTAATAGTAACTTTGAGTCAATTTTAAACCTAATTAGTAATGAGACTTTTGATGACATTTATCAAAGTCATTCTATTATGTTGATGATGGATTCACTAAAGGACCCCGCAGGAAACCTTATGAAAAATGTCTTCCTGTCAAACTATTTGAAACCACCTGATTTTAGTAGTGTATGAACAGTAGATCAAAAGTGTCAATGGGCACTACACCCTAAAAACTGAGGGTTCAGAGATATACGCCGCTGTGCATTACTGTGTGTTCCATAGTCTGCATGTATGATACGACATTTTGCTTTATGTCTACGAAAATGGCTTGCCCAGGTTGCATAAAAGATTAAGGGAAGACTTTTCATCATCTTCGATGGTTCTAGCCTCCAAAATCCCTGGAGGGCAAATGCCAAGGTCATCTCAAGGTTGAATCTGGTTAGAAAGGAAACCTATATTTTGTGAACTTAAAAATGAAAAATAGAATATTTTTTAAATTTAGATATGATTTTATTTTTGCCAGTTAGATTGTGAAGGATAGTAATGAATAAAGTTGAAAAAGAACAAATCCGAGAAAATCGGTTAAATAAGATGAAATCAATATGATATTCGACATAGAGTCAGGTATGAATTACCATTCATTGAGTTTCAATCGTTTGAAGTTATATCATCAAGGTGATGCCGATTGTTTGAACGAAAAAGAGAATCGTTGTATATAATGACTGATGGTCGAGAGGTAAGCGCACTTTCCTCTCATCCAAAAGTTCCGGGTTCGATCCCCGGCCATGGCAGTGGAAAATACTGTGAGAGGGATTTTTTCACTATACACGGATATTGGGTGTGTGTCCCTTGTCTCTAAATGTGTAGCCCCCTCCCACACAAGGCTCTTCTAGAGCCTTCTGGGATAAAGGGGGTTGTCATTACCTGTGGTGTATTTATTTATTTATTTATTTAATTGATAATAAAAAACATATTCCTGATCTTCTTTCAAACCTTCTTAGAAAGCAATAACTTGCGAGCTTGAAGCTCAGTAGATCGGTAGTATGTATCATAGATAATAGTTGAATTGACCTAGTGTGACCAGATCCAATCTTGAGACGACCTGGAAAGTCTTCCCTTAATCTTGTATGCGACCTGGGCAAGCCATTTTCGTAGACATAAAGCATAAATGTCGTATCATACATGCAGACTATGAAACACAAAGTAGTGCAACTTCAGCAGTTTTTAGGGCGTAGTGCCCATTGACACTTTTGATCTACTATCCATAGACTACTAAAATCAGGTAGTTTTAAATAGTTTGACACAAAGCCATTTTCCGTAAGGGTTCCTGCGAGGTCCTTTCCCAGTAATTTGACATGTTTGGAGAATTACCGTCCTCTGTAAAATCTTTGAGAGTCCTCTAGGTAGGTTAAGTTGCTCCAAATATTTCAAGAACCTCTTCGTCACTATGCCTGTAGTCGATATTATGACCGGGATAGTTTGAACTTGCTCTAATCTCCACACATGTTTAAGTTCGATAGCTATGTTTTGTATTTATCTTTTCCGTCTCCGTTTTCTGCAGATTACTCGTTAGGGGCATCCTATATCAATAATAGTGGCCTTCTTGTCTTTCTTTTAGATCACCAGGATATCAGGGGGGCTGTGATCTAAAGTTCTATCGAACTGGATTGGTCTATCCCAGTACAGCACTGTTTCTTTGTCTTTTAAAATAGATAGAGGTGTGTATTTATAGAAGGGTGGTGGATTAGTAAGGAGTCCGAATTTCAGGGTTAATTCTTTATGTATAATCTTCGCCACCTCGTTATGTCTTCCCAAATACATTCCTGTGGCCAAAGTAGGGCAGCCTCCTATTATGTGCTCGACAGTTTCACCTGGTACTTTGCATTTCCTGCAAATATCATTCATATCAGGTTTAATATCATTTATAAAAATATTAAATAGAAAAGGCCCAAGATGACTCCCCTGTGGTTCACCCGACGTCACAGTTATTTCCTCAGAAATACAGCCTTTTACTCTGACTAATTGACTTCTATCATACAAATAACTGGTAATCCAGTTTAATAAGGTGCCCTCAAAACCAAAAGCTTTCAACTTCTCACAAAGAATAGAGTGATTCACTGTGTCAAATACCTTTGTGAAATCTATATAAACTACATCAACTTGGCTTCGATTCTCCAAGGTATTCAAAACAAACTGGAGAATTGAAGCCAAGTTGATGTAGTTTATACAGATTTCACAAAGGCATTTGATGTCACCTAATGTTAATAATAGGTATTTCCGGACACCCTGTATAGTGGGAATTTTAAATAAAAATTATAGAAACAGGAAAAAAATAGTAGAACACAAAAGTAAACTTAAAGAATCGAGGAATAGTTGTATTATGCCATTTTCTTAATTTAATGCCATAGTAATTGAGTTATTTGCACAATAAGGAATTTTTTTATTACTGGATATAGAAGCTTCTTTACAATTTTATAAATTTAAATTTTATCATTTCCCTACTTTGTATAATCATTTTTTTCGTCTCTCTACATTTTAGGTACTTTTAACTTGCATGTTAGGGTGGAGTATTTGTTTTTTATCGGGAGTCAACTGGTGGCGTTGTCTCCTTCGGGTAAGCTGGGCGTGTGGCACGCCATGACGCAACACTGGCAGACGCAGGATGTTATGCCGATCGCCTCATTTGATACTGCTGGGTCCATTTTATTACTTGGATGCAACAACGGCTGTATATATTACATAGGTAAATAATTTTTTCTACTTAAAAAAATTCTGTCAGTCTTTTTGCAATCATAACAACATTATTAACATTCTTTGAAATTTTTTTATGCATATAAGTATATTAATATGACCAACTATACTAGAACGGTCTGTTAAACATGTTTCATTGGATATTGGATCAGAATGGTTGCGGTTAGTAGACAAGGTGCTCAACAGCAATTACTTTCCTATCTGTGAGTTATAGCAACTGAGATTAGAAGCCAAAAGATTAGTTTACATTTAAATAGTCATCATTGAATTAACAGTCTAAAACGAAATGTTATTTATCGCTCGTCTACAGTGTTAAAATCAATTTTACGCAGTATAGTAATATGGAGGTTTGAGAACTCCATTCATGAAACATGTCAGCAAACCGCAGCCAGTGAACCATCCATTGTTATTGGTATTTGAATTATCATATTTTTCTCTTGATTTCGAAAGATATGCAGAAGTTTCCACTAAGAATGAAAGACAACGACCTCTTGGTTACCGAACTTTACAGGGATCCGAACAATGACACTGTTACGGCTATTTCCGTATACTTGACACCCAAAACCAGTAAGTAGTCTAAAGGCTTGCTTGATTGTTTTTGTAATCATTCTCTTCTCTGTATGTGTATTAAATCATATACCATAGTGTAGCTTCCATTGTTTATGTTATGAAAATGCTCAAAACTTTCTGAATTATTTGACATACAAATAATCCTAAATTTTTCAGTACCCTGTATGAATAACATTGCCCACCCTGCTAGTCTTTAATATAACAGTGTACAGAGAATTTTGAAAAATTTCTTGTGTATGAGATCTGAGGTATTAAAAAAAAGTCTCTTTTTATTTTATAAACAGTTCGTTTTTAAGTTAGAGAAGTATAAATGTCAATCTAACTTCACTCTTATTAAAGACATATTGTTATTTTTAAAGAAATTAAGTGGGTAATTCAAAAAAGTGAAAAAATACAGGGTGTCCTATTTAAAATAACGAATTGGATGCCGGACCAATGCATATCGAACACCCTGTATAATTAAAAATATTTTTTGGATTGTACGGACTTGAAAACCAAGAAAATATCGCAGAGACAAATCCTGAATCTTGGTACAACCTATATACGATCTGTCTATTTTACGAGGGCCATACCAAATATCTCGCTTAATATCACTACTGAGGCCTAACACCGACGCCTCTTCCCTTAAGAACAGTAGGGATCTTTTACTTGCCTAACATTTAATAGACAAGGGACCGATGGCTTTACATCCCCTCCGAAGGATGGTACATCCCCTATACAACCCTCGCCTAAGATTGTATAGCTTCCACGCTTACACTGATATACAAGCCGCTGGAAGATGTGTGAGGCGAGGACGCGGTCTTCGTTGGAACGGCCACCCATCCAACTAATAACCACGCCTTACGTTGCTTTACATCGCATATCGAAGTATGGACATAGTAAAGACACACCCACGCTCGCCCTTTATCCCATTTTTTGTGAGCTATATTTCAGTAAAAAGACATTTGAAATCCATAGCCTACTTTGTGAGATATATTACAAAAACCTGAAAAATAGGAAAACCACAAATGGTTATAACTTATGTGAGGAGATACGAAAAAAATTAAAGGAATGAAAGTTGACGGCAAAGACAATAAGAGTAATGTGTATCAAAAAATTCGAAAAACGCAGTTGGCTTCTTGTGCAATATTGAAAAGAACAAATCTCTCATATTTATTGGCGATATAAACATTGACATCCTAAATATTAATGATCCAATAGTAAATAACTATTTAGAAACTCTAGCGTTACATGTTTACAACCATATATTAATTTGGCCACTAGAGAACAAAATGATTCAACTATCTGTATAGATCATATCTTTGTCAAAAAAAAACTTAAATACCAACAACTTAAACTATAATTCGCTAATAATAACTTATGATATTACGGATCACTATCCTATAATGTTGAATATTGCCCAAGAACATTTAAAGCAGAAACTCCGATTACACAAAAAAAAATAATTACAGCTGACTATAATAAATTAGCAAAGTTACTTAAAGGAGCTAACTGGTTAGACGTTTTAAATGCAAGACAATCAAAAATAGCCATGCAGAACTTTATAACTCAATTTCTAAAATACTTAGAAAAATCCAACACTATAAAACTCATAAATCAAAGACAATAAAAAAAATAAAACCCTGGATAAGCAATGGAATAATCATCTCCATAAAAAATCGTGATAAAATGAAAAAAAAATTGTCTAGAAACTACACTATTGCAAAACCGAAATAATCTAAAAAAGATTATAAATAATGCAAAAAATAAATACTACAAAAAAAATAAATGCAAATATAAAAGATATAAAAAAAAATGTATCAATTAATAACTGAAGCAACGAATGAAACCAATTATAATTGCAATAAAAATATTCAAATATATGACAACTCTAATAATATCTTCAACAGTGACAAAGAAAGGGCAGACTTTTCTGTCAACTATTTTTCAAATATTGGGATGGATATGTTTAATAAAATCCCACAACATAATATCAATATACATATAGATAATCAGTTTCACTTAGATAGGTCAATGTTCCTAAATCCAATAACAGATAATGAAATAATCAAGCATATTAACTCCTTAAAAAATAATAGTTCACCTGGCCCAGATGGCATCACCTCAAAGATACTTAAAAGCATGCATTTATATATTTTAGCTCCATTAAAACATACCATAAATTTAACATTCGATTCTGGTGTTGTTCCAAGTCACTTTAAAATATCTACAATTACTCCTATCTATAAATCAGGAAATTGTAAAATAATGAGTAACTACCGTCCAATAAGTGTAATTAATAACATAGCAAAAATACTCGAAAAATGTCTAAAGGAGCGCCTTATTAATTTTCTTAAAAGTAATAATATACTTTCACCTAACCAATATGGTTTTACAGAAGGCCTAAGCACAGATGATGCAGTATATGAGCTAATTAAAGATGTAACAGATCATCTGGATAATAATAAAAAATGCATTGTAGTCTTCCTTGATCTGGCGAAGGCATTTGACACAATGGCGCATGAAAAACTCCTTAAAGTCTATGGAGTAAGAGGCACTGTGCTGAATGTCTTCAGAAACTATTTAAACGATAGATACCAGCGTGTTAAGATTAGAGAAACACTAAGTGATCCCAGAAGAATCTTGATTGACGTACCACAAGGTACGGTACTAGGTCCGATCCTTTTTAACATCTACATTAATTCCCTGACAAAAATGGTCATAAATGGAAAAGTCATTTCGTATGCGGATGATACAGTTTTAATATTTGACGGAATTTCTTGGGATGAAGTTAAAGACAAAGTAAAAATTGGACTACAAAAAATAAAACGGGCTGGATACGTTCAAACTATCGCTTAATGCTAAGAAAACCAACTATATTGCATTCTCCACAACGAACGCAAACCGTCCGGAATATAACAGCATAAAAATAAATAACATATCAGATCTAATAAAGGAGACTAAAACTACTAAATATTTAGACATTATGGTAGATAATAATCTAAAATGGGACCATCATACAACATACCTAACAAAAAAAATTAGATGTTTGATACACAAATCCTACCTACTTCGTCAATTCTTAAGTCAAAATTTACAAATAACTATCTATCAATCCTTAGTTGAACCACTCATTCGGTATGGAATTGTAGTATGGGGTGGTCTTTACAACAACTCTTTAAAAAAGCTTACTGTTGCACAGAATACAATTCTCAAAATGATTTATAAAAAGGATCGATTATACCCGACAAGATTACTGTACTCTGATAGAATATGCAATATTCACAGCCTTTTTATTCTGTCAACGTGCTGTTTTATGCACAAGCATACGAAACTAAAACATTATATTATGCACAATTATGACATCAGAGTTAGAGTAAATCGGCACTTAATAATACCAAAAAATAGGACAAACATTAATATAAAATCTATAAATTATTTAGGACCAAAATTTTACAATCTGCTTCCTTCGAGTATAAAACTTATAAATAATCTTAAAAAATTTGCCAAAGTATGCAAGGCTCATGTGATACAGAATCTAAATTCGTTTCTTCAAATTATATCACATTAATTAACTTATGATTGAATTTACCCGCACATTTTATTGTTATTTCTGATTTAATTAGACGATAAATATTGTGTAACTTTCCTACATAGTCTACTTTAAAATGTTAAGGGGTACTTTATTATTCCCTTCATTCTGGATGTATTGGTACATACAGGTGATTATCATAATTACCTAGGTACCAGCAACAATCAAATATTTCATTTGTTTTGCAAATTATATTTATATTATTTATATACTATGTATATCTAACATGAGAAATATTCTATTAAAGTCTATTCAAAGTGGGCCATGACACCATTAATTCCGTTTATTTTTTCTCTTTTCAACGATATAAAACATGTCACAAAAATTTTAACTGATAGTGTCAATATTTAATATTTTACGAAACAAACAAGTCTTGTTCTTTTCATTTTTGCAAAAGACTGTATGTCAAAGCTGCGTTTTTCGAATTTTTTTAATACACATTATTATTCATATTGTTTTTGTCGTCAACTTTCATCCCTTTAACTTTTTTCATATCTTCTCAAATAAGGAAATAAGAATAAGAAAAATAAACGGAATTGATGGTGTCATGGCCTACTTTGAGATTTGTTCTTTTCATTTTAGCACAAGACCGTATGTCAATGCCAACTGTGTTTTTCGAATGTTTTTATACACTTCATTATTATTATTGTTTTTGTCGTCAACTTTCATCTCTTTAACTTTTTTCGTATCCTCAAATAAGAAAGCTATAACCGTTTGAGGTTTTCCTATTTTTAGGTTTTTGTAATATATCTCATAAAGTGGGCTATGGATTTCAAATTTCTTTTCAATATCTTTTGAAATATAGCTCACAAAAAATAGGATAACTGTTTCTAAAAATTTATTCTTCTACAATAGATATTAAGCGAGTTATTTGGTGTGTCATTCCAAAAATAGACAGACGGTATAAAGATGTGACAATAATTTAAAAATATATTAAAAATCAGTCATTTGTATAGACCAAGAAAATCGTCATCTATCAGTGAAATTAAGTTATTAAAAAGTTTTGAGCATTTTTCCCATGTTCTGTTGTTAATTTCCCAGTAACTTATGCCTTGTGTTTCATGCCAGCGTCAGAGAGGGGTCGCGAAGGTATGCCACTGTTTTTGAAGCTTACACATGTATTTGATACGTTACTTAGTTATACAATGTACATCTGACCTAAACATCATTGTTACAGAACAACAATATTTTGAAGTACAGACAAGCTTTAGATTTTGCAATAAGTTGTGTTTGCAAGCCTGATTGACGTAAATCCCATAAAAATTCCTTGCCTCGTTAACTTTCAAAAAGTAAAATTGTCCAGTAACTGTGTTAGAAACTTCAGTGAAATTTGAAAATGTCAGTACGTCACTCTTGTTTGACCCAGTGCCACCGTAGGAATGACTGTTTTATTTAAAATTTTTCAGTAGTTAATTTTTATTTTGTGCAAAATGTAAAGCTAACAATAACCTGGATATTTGTTATGGTTATGCACATATTTTATTGTATTGGTTTGCTGGTATGCCACACAAGGACACCAAGCTACCAATTTCTTGAATACTGCAAACGGTGGATCACAAAATGTTAAAGGCATATATTTAAAAGTAACGATATGGGTACAAACTTTATTTGTATGCATATGCATTTATTAAGGAGACCTTTGTTTATGAGAAACAAATTTATTCCACCTTAAGTAGCGCGAACACAGAGAAAACACTATTGCATAATGAATTCCGCAACTTTGTTGTTTATATTCAATTTAGGCAACAATATTTCAGCTGTGCATTCATTACGATTTAAATTTGATGCCGAGAAGAGTGTGGTAAATTTGTTGTTGCTAGTTGTGCCATCAATGCGCAAAAGAGAATAAACTACTTCTATTTCAACATCAAATTTACTTCATAATATTTCAGGGGCAAGAAAATCCACAAATTCCACAATATGAATTTATCTGCGCTTCGTCATTCTATCAAAGCCAAAATGCATTAAATTGTGTATACTCCTTCATTTAGTGTATTATAATTCCGTGCGATATTTTGTGATCCATTTATAGTTTCCACTTCTCTATCTTCTCAATTGGCAACCATATTTTCTAACTCCACATTGAATTACATCGCTTTGTTGCTCGTTGCCGCTTTCTGCTGTCTCTATATTTTGTGTGACATAAGTTATGTATCTGTTAGATTTGTGCGGTAACTGGATTGAGATAGCTTACGGTACAACCTCTGGAGCTGTTCGAGTTATTGTTCAACACCCAGAGACTGTCGGACATGGCCCTCAGCTGTTTCAGACGTTTACAGTGCATCAGAGCAAAGTTACAAAGGTTGGTGCATAAGATTTTCGAATATTATTGCTAATATATCGTACATGAACTGTGCATTGTAGGTGACGTTATCTGAGAAGTACCTAGTGTCGGTATGTTCCGAATATAACCACGTAAGGAGCTGGCGTGTTACCAGATTCCGGGGTATGCTGTCGACTCAGCCAGGGTCTACTCCGGAGGCTTCTTTTAAAATAGTAGCGTTGGAAGCTGTCGAGCCAACAATAAGCCATGGTGCTGCCAACGACTGTGGGCCGTTTGGTGAACAAGATGATGAACAGGTGTTTATTCAGAAGGTCGTTCCTGATGCTGACCAATTGTTTGTGCGATTGGCTAGTAATGGAAAACGGTAAGAATTTTATTCAGTTCAGGACATCCAATTTTAATTCAGCTATGGTGTGTTCCAGTTAAGAGTGACATCCTTATAACTTGTTTAATTTAATTTATATATTTACGGACCTAAGCGCATTTCTAAAATACAATTTAAAAAGGGAGATATATAATTTGAAATTTACAGTAGTGCATATAACATATAAGAAAAGAAAATAGCAGTAATACTAGTACATCCCTAGGGTAAACATACACAAAATAAATATAGATATAATTAAATATACATGTATGTGTATAGATGTCAGTCATAAAGCAAAAGAAAACAATATGAGAATATGGTGTGCTTAACGTAGAGGTTTAAAAAGGACAGTTTGCTAATTGCAGCGAGAAGGTTCGTGTATTTGTAAAGAAGTCAAGATAATCACTGTGGTTGTTGGATAGCCTAGAGCACCTTGCAACAAATGAGTTGAACCCATAGTTGGTTCGATGAACTGGTTCATGAAACATAACAACATGGAACATGAATGCCACATCTTTCCAGCAGGTATGGACAGGAAACATTAGAATTCATTATGAGAACTGATATGAAGATCATTTTCAAGACTTGCATAATCAAGATTTTTATTCGATTTAAAAGCGATGTAGCGTAAAAATTTATGTTGTTCTAAATTCTGGATGCGTATATTATAATATGGAGTCCAAACACATGAAGCATATTCTAAGTGTGGCCTTACAAGTGAACAGTAAAGTAGGTTAATAGAAGTAATATTATTAAAATCACATGAAGTTCATTTAATAAATAGAACAGAGACACAGAAATTAGAGAGAGATGAAACCTAACCTAACATTTTTAATGATTTGGTAACAGTTTGAGAAATGTGAGATGTGAAGGTTAATGATGGGTCGAGTATTACACCCAGGTCTTTAACAACAGAAACATTATCAAGGGATATGTTATTAATGTAGTAGATATATTGGAGATGATCCATATTGCGATAGAACGACATAGTATGACACTTACTTGCATTAAGTTCTATACCATTATGGTGACACCATGCGATAAGGCTATTCAAATCTGTTTTTAATTTATTGCAATCTTCAGTGGTGGTTATTTCAGAAAACAATTTAAGATCGTCGGCAAATAAGAGGAAACTACTATTAGTAATAAATTAATATTAATTATTAATAAATAAATTAAAGAGCAAGGGTCCCAAGTGAGAACCTTGTGGTACGCCTGATGTGACTTGAATTTCTTTTGATCTGAAATTGTTTACGCGAACAATCTGTGTACGGCCAAGTAGGTAGCTTTAGAACCATTTCTAAAAAGAACCATTTATACCAAATTTAACTTGTCCAGTAAAAATCTGTGGTTAACTCTATCGAAGGCCTTTGCAAAGTCTGTATAAATGGCATGAACCTGATATCCATTCTCAAGAGCAAGTGAGAGGAAGTCAATGTAAGTGAGTAAATTTAATTTTGTGGATCTTCCTGAACGAAAGCCAAATTGATTGTCAATGATGGTAATGTCAGTTTGTGGTGTTAAAAAATTGTTAACAAGACTTTCACATAGTTTTGGAATAGCACTCAAAATGCAGTAATAATAATGTGTAATTAGTTACGTCTCCTTTATCTCCAGACTTGTGAATAGGCGTAATAAATCTGACTTTCCAGAATTCTGGAAATTCACCAGTTTCAAGGGGCAAGTTAAACATGATAAATAAAGGTCTAGCTAGGATAAAGCTACAGTACTTAAGGATGATCGGCGGTATGTTGTTAGGTTCAGGGCCTTCATTGATATCCAAGTTACTCAAATTCTGATAAATGTCAGGTATACTAATAAAGCAATTTGAAATGTTAGTTGAGAGTAGAGCCGTAAGGGTCTCATTAGACTTTTTAGAGTAAACAGATGAGATATATTTGGCAAACATATTTGCTTTACCAATCCCAGAACTATTCGTTAAGTTATTATAAGATAGCTCATTAGGAAAAACACTAGTTTTGCATTGTGAATCGACAAAGTTCCAAAAACTCTTCATATAGATTCCGTTAAGCGAACATAGTCATTATAACAATTTACAGTCAATCTTTTACAAGTTGATCGCATATTAGCAAAAATATTGTACGCTTCAACGGGACGAATTATTTTATATCGCGTGTGCGTGTTTTTCTTAGCTAGAATGTGGATTTTAAGCTCAGTACTATATCAACGAGGCTCATGCCCACAGTATGTCGTGAAGATTTGTATGGGGGTGCTTACGCCACGTATTATATACAGAGGCGAAATGCTAAACACTGCAGTTGAGCGTTTGCTGCTGGCAGAGGTTAAATTTATAAAAATTCGAGCTTGGTTCGAAATTTCAAAAATGTCGATCCCATAATGGCAGATAATATGGCTGCCGGCCTATCGGGAATAGAAAGGACAAGAAATCAAATTAAAAAAACATTAACTGACGAGGAATTGCTTGCACTAGCTTACTTTTCTGATTCGGATGAGGAGCCTTTACCATGGCGCCACCTATGCGTCAGTGAGCACTTCACAAATGCAGTGCTCATGACGCACAGCATGCAGCACCAGGGGTATGTCTCTAATTTCCTATGAGCTGCCAACGTGTTAAGTGGAACAAATAAATCAAATGCAGTGTACATTATTTCATAGAATATATCAATCATTCCATTAAGAGATTTATTACAAAATAACTTGTCCCAGGAAAACTGGCTTAAATAATCATTAATTGCATTGAAATCGGCTGATTTAAAGTCACTATAGAAACCATCAGCAAGAGTATCGTTCTCATCAGAATCATTTAGGTGCTTGAGGACAGCGTATAGTGGAGGATGATAAATATCTGGAGGTATTAAGACTTCATCAGATAGATGAACTGTTGTTGATTCATCTTGAGACAAAACTAAATCAACTTTCATCCGATTTGATAAAAATGTTGATCATCGAAGATTTTTAATGTACATGAATGTAAAAACAAACCTTTTCCGCTCAGGTCTTCTACAATATAATGTTAAAAAATATTTTCCTATTTATGAATTAAATCATTTGTATTGCTTACGTAGAAGATTTAGGTGCAATATCAATAAATGTCTTTCGTCTTACTTATCTAACTGAGAATTTAATGTTAAGCAAGCTGATGCCAAATCAAAACACTTTAATTCTAACATTGGCACCCCACAAGGGAGTGTCCTTGAACCATTAATATTCCTTCTATATGGCAATGACCTTCGTAACCACATGAGTGAAGGCAAAGTTTTTCTATACGCGGATGATACATTGGTTGCCTCACATCACGACCCAAAAGTAGTAGAGAACAAAGTTAAAACCACTTTATCTCAGTTCCATGATTGGTGTCTTAAAAACCGTTTAATAGTAAATAATGAAAAAACAGTCATGATTCAATTTCTTAACAAACTTAGAAAACCGTATAATTTTAACTTTATCCTTAATAACACACCTATGCAAGTTGAACAACACTCGAAATTTCTTGGAATCATTGTTTATAGCCAGTTAATATGGGAAGATCATATTACTTTTCTCTCAAAAAAACTCAATAAGGCCTACTTTGCTATTAAACAATTAAAGGACAAACTTAACTCTGACTATCTATTGCCTGTATATTATGCCCTATTCTACTCAGCCATTAGCTATAATATCGTCTTATGGGGTAGGTCCCCCCACATGGAGAGAGAGTGTTTGTCCTACAAAAACGGGTTATTAGATTAATATATATCCTTGATAGTCGCACCTTTCGCAGAGAAATCTTTAAGGAGAAAAATATCTTAACAATTGCTTGTGTATATATACAGGGTGTTGCATCATGAGAGGGACATAGCTTACTAGGAGGTAGAGAACATCAGTGGTAACCGGAACCTCCCATAGAAATGTCTCATTGGGCCTTCATTACGAAGTTACAGGGTGTTAAATAATTTTTGGCCAAACCTGTTTTTTGTCATAACTTTGACAGGGAATGAAATAACGGATTCATATTTTTTACGGCTAATGTACTAACGAGCCCCAAGAGGTACATGTATAAAAAAAAATATATCCAGGTCCGGACTCACTATAATTTATGTTTCTTCTTTGCATCAATAAAACATCACCCTGTATATATTTTCTTGAAATTTCGATACGATATTCGAAAAGAGCAAGAAAAAACAAACAAAATGGCCTATTTCATTTTTTTGTTACACCTTCGTGGTTATTTAAATACGTTGTTAAATGTGCAAGAAAATGGATTACAGAACCCTATTAAATGAGAGGCACGTGAAATAAATACTTTTATAACTAAAATTTGCAAAAATTCTATTGAGCCTAGGTGGTCTGGGTGAATCCTAATTCCGGCACGTTTTAAAGGTCCATTTTGGTAAAAAACTGTGGTCCTAATAAGTAATCGGGTATGAAATAACAAAATTTTTAATCAATCACAGTAGGCTTGTTCAAAGAATAAAAGTGACAGATAATTTAAACCATTTAAGCCTAAGCAACCAGTTACTTTGATCAAGAAAATCATCAACATTTTATACTTAATAAAAATTGGAAAAGAGAACAAACTAAAATCTAAATAAATAAAATATTTTCCATTCAATTAACAATAAATAACAAAACAATAACTAAATGTGTTTAAAAATAAAACGTAATTGACACTAAAGTAAATTTTCAAAATGTCCTCCCCACATTCTGTACATTTTCTTGCGCGTTTCGAAAGGTCACCAATTGCTCGACGTATCATTTCTGGATTATTCCGTATTTCGTCGCAGGTTGTAACGATGCGCTACTTTCAATTTCAATGCTATAAACCTCGTTTTTTAAGTGGCCCCATAAAAAGTAATCACAAGGGTTACAATCAGGAGATCTTGGTGGCCATTCATGTGGACCCCCGCGTCCAATCCACCTATTAGGATACACATTGTTTAAGTGTTCTCTTACTTGAAGGTTAAAATGTGGTGGGGCCCCATCATGCTGAAACAACATGCCTCTTATACCGATATTTTCTAACATATTCGGTAAAATGTTTTGAAGAAAATCAAAGTAAATTTCACCATTCAATCTTTCTTCAAAAAAATGTGGCCCTATCAAATGTCTATTCACAAGTCCGACCCAAACATTTACAGAGAAGCTGTGTTGCGAACGGCGTTGGCGTACCGCATGTGGGTTTTCCTGTGCCCATTTATGATTATTTCGTGAATTGTTTACTCCATCCCTTGTAAATTGTGCCTCATCCGTAAATAAGGTTCTGTAAATGACTGGTCGATGGTTAGACAACCAATGACAAAATGCCAGGCGGGGGATATTGTCGCCTTGTTGAAGACGCTGTACCTGCTGGATATGATATGGATGGTAACGTTCTCTTTTTAGGGTTTTCCATACTCGCCAATGAGGAATACCAGTTGCCAAACTGATTCGTCTAGTGCTCATATTTGGGTTTTCTTGAACTACGTTTATAATATTGTTTTGTTCCTGCACACCTTGTTGTAAAACACGCTCCACAACTGCAGAAGTAGGAAACTTTCCGTGTTGTCTTGCATACTGGAACACCGTACTAAAAGTTTTATGATTAGGGCATCGACGACCAGGAAAACGCAGCCGATATTCTCTTTCCGCCGACCTACCATTTCCATTACAGAAACCATAGATGAATATTATGTCAGCATATTCCACGTTTGTAAATTTTACTGGCATAGTTAAAATATTTTCACAAGTTTTCACTAACTAAATGCGGATTATTGACACATTAAATTACTAACAAACAATTATTCAACTGTTTAGGAGATTTCTTTTTATTATCTGTCACTTTGAACAAGCCTACTGTGATTGATTAAAAATTTTGTTATTTCATACCCGATTACTTATTAGGACCACAGTTTTTTACCAAAATGGACCTTTAAAACGTGCCGGAATTAGGATTCACCCAGACCACCTAGTCTCAATAGAATTTTTGCAAATTTTAGTTATAAAACTATTTATTTCATGTGCCTCTCATTTAATAGGGTTCTGTAATCCATTTTCTTGCACATTTAACAACGTATTTAAATAACCACGAAGGTGTAACAAAAAAATGAAATAGGCCATTTTGTTTGTTTTTTCTTGCTCTTTTCGAATATCGTATCGAAATTTCAAAAAAATATATACAGGGTGATGTTTTATTGATGCAAAGAAGAAACATAAATTATAGTGAGTCCGGACCTGGATATATATTTTTTTATACATGTACCTCTTGGGGCTCGTTAGTACATTAGCCGTACCAAATATGAATCCGTTATTTCATTCCCTGTCAAAGTTATGACAAAAAACAGGTTTGGCCAAAAATTATTTAACACCCTGTAACTTCGTAATGAAGGCCCAATGAGACATTTCTATGGAAGGTTCCGGTTACCACTGATGTTCTCTACCTCCTATTAAGCTATGTCCCTCTCATGATGCAACACCCTGTATATATTAAAATGTCTATTATATTTCAACTGTATAATCTACTTCCTGTGGATCTTAGGAGCTTACCTGTTCAAGCTTTTAAGAAGAAGCTAAAAAATTATGTAGCAAATAATGCATTCTATACCATTGGGGAGTTTGTTCTAAAATTACGAACGGAAAAAAATATAATTTTCTAGTATATAATTTTTAATCTAAACGTTTTATCTTTGAATGTAGTTTTTTATGAGTGTTTATCAATGTATATTTTATAGCTTTTATTTATATATTTGTACCTATATGTTTTGAGGTTTGCATCTAATGCTGTTTGACTTATCTTATCTACAAATGTATATGGCCCCAGAGATGAATAAAGTATTATTAGTTAAGATAAAATTATTGTTTATTTTTCAGCGTTTGTGTAATAAAGGCAGTAGATGGTAGCACTGTAAGTGCTTTTTGTGTTCACGAGTGTGAAGGTTCAAGTCGAATGGGTTCTAGACCTCGAAGATTTATATTCACGGGTCACTCAAATGGTTCCATCCAGATGTGGGATTTAACTACCGCTCTCGATCTCTCTTATAAGACTGATTTAGGTGAGTACATCTAGATAATAAGACATTAGTGGAGATATACCAATAGTAAATAATATAATTTCAGAATTAAATAAATATAGTGCTCTGTATGGCTCAAAGTTTGTTCACTTTGAAATCTAAAACTGCAAATTCTAAACGTAATTTTTCTTCTTAAAGTACCTACTTTGGCATGGTGAAAAAATTGTAATTACTTTGATGTAAAGCTCAAAATACACATTAGATTTGTTGTGAATGTCATTCCTTGCAGATAAAACAAATGGTGGTCCTTCTCCAGAAGAGTTGCTGAGGATGTTGGATCAATGTGATATAAGCAATAGCCTCTGTTCCACGCCGTGCATGTCGCCTTCGCCATCTCTAGCCGCTGCGGCGCGACTCAAGTCTAGTAATGTCGCTTTTTTGAATCAGCTGCATCAGGACAGTGACAGATCGTCAAGCTCAACGTAATATTAAGTATAGGGGTATAGCAAATCACCCTTGAACAATTTTGGCAATTTTTTTAGGTGCTTCTTCCATTTCAGTGTATCAGGTGATGAAAAACAGATTGCATTTTGCATTCCGTGCATTTAATTAACATATCGTCGAACGATATTTGAATACCTGTCACTTAAAAATATGTCAGTTTTTTAAATTCAACTATCACAGTTTTTGGTTAACTTCCATTCGGCAATCCACAGACGTACATTTGACAATACGAGAAAACGTTAGTAGTTAACAAACAAGTCATTTGCCGCTCTGGTTATCTCGTTTTTGCGATTTTCTGTATTTTCTGAGTTTTTAAAGTAGTTTTATGAGATATATTTGTGTTATTGAAAGTATGTGTGACTAGCATTGTAGTTGGTTTTGAAAGTGAAGTGAGGTACGGTTTAAGTGCCGAGACCTCGATCAGCTAAGTTAAGCAGTATTGGTTGAGTCCGGCACTTGGATGGGTAACCGGTATCTCATTTAGCCATCCCGGTTGAGTGGTAGTGTAGCTGTAGCTAGACTCCCCTAGGACGTTAATATAATTAAGGCACTTAAAAAAATCGACATATTAAATGTATTTGAAAATGTTTTTTAAAGATAGCTTGGCGGTTTTTGATCTGACGAAAAAAAATCTTCAGATCAAAAATAAGAGTTCATGAAAATAAGCAAATTTTATTCGTAACCTCATCGACGTCAGACCATTGATTCGCGAGATATCGCGAATCCTAGGTGCAGAATTAGAAAAATTGAATTCATTTTTCAGTGGCGGTTGCTCCTAAGAGGCACAGGAGCACGTGCCCCCCAAAGCTAATTCAGCTAGCTAGTTAATTTCTATTTATTTTCATCCATTTAAACATTTTTATCAACATAATAAACCCCAAAACTAATTTCCGACGCTATCGCTACGTTGTAACTTGAGTTTGTCAATATCTACTTCCCAAAGTGCACCACATCAGTTGTGTACGGAGACCGCGTCATGTTCCTGTAAATGATAGATCTGGTTAGATTTTGTTTACGATGTTGCTATGGCAACGATACGCGCCTTATACTCTAATGCGGGTACAGTTCACTTGTGTACACTTCACTTATTGTAGAATCATATGTCTGTTATATGCTAAATCAGCTGATATTTATGTTTGCCTGCGCTGCTTGAATCGCGAGTTCTGTGTTTTGTTATTTGTTTATCTCATTTCGTTTAGGCACACATAACACATTTAAAATGAATTCAGTGTCTTACATTTTAAGTAACAGACTGCTGAGCTACGAGGATAAAGTTAATGTAACTGTTCGAAATAAGCTGTTATGTTTTGTTTGCCTTTTAGGCAACAATTTGCAGTCTTCACTGTGAATTCAGGAAGGAGTAGACGATTTACAACATTTACAGGAAAGAGCAACGAAACATGCGAAGAGTGCAACTCATTTATATAATTTAGTGGACTATGAAGTTTTAGGTAAAAGTGACATTCGTAAACAGTTAGATAGTGCTTATCTCGAAAATATAAAAGTTCATAATGAACAGGTCAATAAAAAGCAGAGACTGTAGAAGCTTATAATGCTTTAATCGAAAAATAGAAATTAAGAACTGAATTGAAAGTTATTTAGGGCAGGGATGATATGTGCTGCAATGGTGTTTTACCCCTTCTGACATTTATTAATAAAAATAATTGCGAATGTGAAAGAGGTTTTTCTACGTTAAAAAGAATAAAGTATTTTCTAAGGAACACTATGGGCCAAGAAAAGCTTAATGCACTTTTGATATTATCAATTGAAAAAAAATATGATTCAGTTAATTCCTGACTTTGACAATAAAGTGATAGACATTTTCGCAGCTAGTAAGGAACGTAGAATGGATTTTATGTACAAATAAAATGTTTTTGTGTGTGTATGTACTAAATCTTAAAGTGGGAGGATATATTTACAATTTCTGGCTTATTTTTTGTGCAGCATACGATTTTGAGAACAAAGAATATGGTGAATGGTTCTCTGGTATAATTTTAATATACTATTTCACAATGTCAAATGTGTGTTTCCCTATAAAATTAATCACGAGCCACCACTGTCATTTTTTATCATGAACGAGTGGATTTGAGGACTCAATTTTTTTTTATAAAAGGGTATTGGCAGATATTTTGTTGGGCCAGAGGCTGGGGCCGGTGAGGTAATTAGGAGGGGAGGGAGAGGGGGAAGACGAAAATATTTCGCATGCATTTACATTTTTTTTATTTCCTACAAGATAGCACTGCATATTGCATATTTTTTCAAACAGTTTTTTGGCACGAAGGGAAAGGGTGGGGAAAAAAATCCTTTAGAAATTTATCATGAAAAAAATCAATTATATTTTTTTAATTTTTGCACCTTGGATTCGCGATATCTCACGAATCAATGATCTGACGTCGATGTATTTGGGAACAAAATTTGCTTATTTTCATGAGCTCTTCATTTTTGGTCTGAAGATTTTTTTGTCAGATCAAAAGCCGGTGAGTTATCTTTGAAAAACCATTTTCCCATATACATTTCCCAGTCAAAGACTCAATCTTTCACACACACATTCACGGTTCTCAGTATTAGTAACGCGATCTATGGGTCGATTGACCAACAACGATATAGTACCAGAGACGATTTTAGTGTGAAGAATTTTTTAATTCGATGTAAACTTGTTATTAGGCCCTTCTTGGACCCTAGACAGCAAATTTGCCCATTTCTATACGATTTTTCACCTTAAAAAAAGATTTTTAGATTTGATGAAAAATTGTTTCTTGGCCCTGCCTAGAGCCGCTCTTGGTACACCGATTTCACCAATATTCAATATAACGTATGATAAATAATTCTTTGGAACTGACAACGATTGTGTTATGACCTGTTTCTGATTCATTTTTCAATATGATCCGCAACTGCAAGAATGTTTATGGGCTGAATTGCAACCAGTTTTGTCTCAATCCCACAGTAAATGTGTAGAATACTTCAGAAAATGTAAATTTAAAAGATGACAACACAAATCCTGTAAATTTCCAACTACAGGATATTCTTTCCTATTATTTGGGTTTTCTACCACATGTACTATTATCCTCTTCAAAACAAATCACCGAATCTACAAAATAATAGAATTATTGGAAAAAAGAGCCTCTGCGCCCGTGACGTTTACGCCAAAGGAAAAGTCAGAGGTTATGTTTTGCAAATAATATAAATCGGAATAAACACAAAAATAATGTATTTTGCTGACGTTTCGGAAAGTAATCTCTTTCCGTTTTCAAAGCTATTTTTTTGAAGAACTCTTATTTTGCTGTGTATGTCAAATACACAGCTTTAAGATTCTGTTTATGTTATTTCCATAGATACTTACTACTTACACAGAACATAGAACTGATGATATTTTTTAGATAATGTTGAGTTTGTTAAGTTCTTCTTTTAACATTGGTAGCCAGGTTGTACAAATATCTACAGAACAATTCGATACGCACTTATCTTCATTTAATAAGATTATTGCTGATTCTTTAATTTTTCTTTTTTTGGTATCTGTTTCTTTTGTTAAAATTTTTGCCGAGTCCCAGTTTATTCTATGTCCGTTTTCCCAAGCATGTTCACAAATCTTTGATTTCTGAATTTCATTCTTTCTAATGTAGTTCTTGTGCTCATCCAACCTCACACTGAAAGGTCTGGATGACTCACCCACATAACATTTATCACATTCGCACGGGATATTGTAAATACAGTTTTTTGAATTCTGCTCCCTGTTTATCGGTTTTGTTTTTGTTAAAATAGATCTTAAAGTGTTCCCCGTTTGAAATATCGTCCTAACATCAAATTTGTCACCTATACGGCGTAGCTTTTCCGATAGTCCGTATACATAAGGAATTATTGCTGTATAATGACGTTCAGGTTTTTGTCGTACCTGATTGTCCCTATTTTCAACATTTATGAAAATTCTATCAACAAAGGCTTCAGGATATTGATTTTGTACTAGAACCTCTTTGATAAATTTTTTCTCGTTATTTAATATTTCATTATTAGATGAAATTATTTTGGCCCTATCGTATAAACATTTTACAACACCCCTTTTAACATTTATTGACTGATTTGAGTTAAAATTTAGATATCTATTAGTATGTGTTGGTTTTCTATAAACGCTTGTTTCAATTGTATTATTTATCCTTCTAATTAAAACATCTAAAAACGGTAGTTCATTCCTACTTTCTACTTCTACAGGATATATCGTCTAATGAGCATTCTACCACAGAACTACCAGAAGCATCAGTTAAGCTTCACACCAAAACTGAACTGCTGACCTTCCATCTTTTTATAGCTTTTTCTGTCAGTTTTAACCTAACATTCTGAGTTTGTGACATAACATAAATTTCATAGATAAGAAATGTTAACATCTATTTTTAGCATGTATTAGTGCATATTCTATGAAGTGGTTCAACGCCAGCATTAACTTCTTGGAAAATATGTTCATTCATTCAATTTTAGCTTGTTCTTGTGTTTAAAGAATATGTTAATATTAAATCCTCTTATTAAAGCAACATCCAACATTATACTACTTATAAGGTACCTAACCTTTATTATTATTCTTTACCTACCGAGTACAGGCAAGATTATCTTTGCAATTTTAAAATGGTAGGTAATTTGTTTATCTTTGCCAAAATCATAAAATTTTCATATAAATGACAGACGACAGGTGTTTGAAGCCATTCAGCCTCAAGCTCAGCCTTGCAGCATCATGTTAATAAAGCAACATCCAAAATTACCGTATAAACCACTTTCTTTTCAAGTGCTTGGAGCCTTGCAGGTTTCAAAATTGGCGCATAATTGACAGTTGTCAGTTTCCAACTTTCATCGGCCAATCAGCATTTTTGTTTTAAAAAACTCAAGACTCCTAGAACTTCAAAAGAAATTGGTCGTAGTAGTACTTATAAGAGGTAACTTTTATTATTATTCTGTACTTACCTAATAAATTCCAGATTTTGTGCAAATTGACTAATAACTAAAGAAAAGTGGGATGTGAAGAACACATTCCAAAACTCACCATCATATATTTTTAATATAGAATTACAAAATGTAATGAAACAATGCAATGTCTTGTCTTACCTGATAAAATCTATATTTTTTACTGGGAGATTGTCCCTGGAAACTATTAACAACTGTTCATTTGAACTTTAAACTGTCCAATCGATGAAAAATAGTCGGAAATGCTGTTGGCAACAATCTATTTTGAAAGCTATTCGTTAACATATTGGTCTTAAAAGAGATGCACACAACTTAAAATTATTGTAAAGTTCGACTGAACTTTTTGTTGCTAAATTCTGAAGATTGCATGCTCTGAACCACAATTTGGATCTTATAAAAAGGAAGGTTCACATTTTAATTCTTATAATTTACAACAATTATAAAATAGCTTTAGAAAATCTAAATAAAATGATGTATTTTTTTTACTGTTCCGCTTGAACATCCCCGAACAACACAAGTAGTCCCACTATGTTTACTCATCATAAAGAAATTATTCGTTGATAGTTACAAAGATATTCTAAAAATCTGGATATACTTTATCAATCTTATCACAATAATACAGCACAATATAGAATTTATGTGGTAAAGATGTGTCAGTGTTGTCAGTTGTTACAAAGTCACAGAATGTTAGGTGAAAACAACAAATTAACAACCGACGGAATAATCTACCTAGCTCCTTCTTCTGTGATTCTGCCTCGAGGGTGGTGTGGAGATATGTGCATTAGTAATACATGATTATATGATAGAATCTTTCTAAACCATATCAAAACTATTATAAGTAATTCTTCCACTTTTTCTGACTCATATCCATTGGTGGGTTTTGAATTGCTCCACTAAATTTCTTCATCTGGGTATATTCACTGCAATTCTTCTCCAATTTCCTGTCCTTACAATACTTAGGTCTTTTACATCATCTATCCATATTTTCTTGGGTCATTCTTTTGATCTTCTAGTTTGTGGTTTCCATATCCTTATTCTTCACACGCTGTTTGTTTCCGAAGATTCTTAATTTGGTTTTTGTCTTCCCAGCTCCAGAAATTATCCTTGCCCTCTTGTCGACCCTGTGTACAGATGAGAAAGTGAAATCTAAAATTATTTTGCATATAACAAATACTTTGACAGTTCCTTTGTAGAAAAATTTTTCGCGCACTTTAATAGCATTTTTTTTCGCAAAACCTTTTTGGTTTTTAATAATGGTTTTGGCCCCACACTCTAATATTGATATGGCTAATTTTAAAACTGCCACTGATTCTGCAGTAGCCATTTATGAAAATATGACCTTGGATGAAAACCATCCTGATTCTGAGAGGTCATCACAGAATATGGAATACTTTCTAAAAAGTAACATACCTTCAAAGATAGCTTTTTTATAGAATGTATGCTCTTGTGAATGATCCATATGCTACATTGCTTGAAGGACGTTTTGTTACTCTTTCTAAAATGGATAATAGGATGTTCACCTAAAGGGTTCGATGCGACTGATTCAGACGTAAAACATAAAATCTATACTTACTTTTTAAGTTTTGCCTCATTGCTGGCACAAAATGGTATCAATGAGGAAGATGCATGAATTTTAAAAATGCTTAATTTTCTTATTTTTCCATAATATAAACTGTATAATATAATAAAAGAAACTCATAGAAAAATTTCGTTTTGTAAATATGCCACATTAAAATTTGAACTTTTGTGTAAACGAAACCACGTGTCTGAAAACGCTATGATATTGCTTTGACGTCACTAATTTGATCTGAATTTGCTAATTTACGTTGTTATTCTTAATCTTGTTATTAATTATTGATTAATATGATGGATAATGATTTCATAACATCCCTAACATGTTAATCTGTAACCACAGCATTCTTTTTAGATGTTTCAACGTTTTAACAATAATAACATCATGCTACCAGTTACAAATGACGTCATTGTTAGGGATAGAGCGTTTTAATGGTTTTAAATTCTAAGCCGAAATAAATATTTTTTTTTCGCTCTCAATTTTAACAAAAAAAAAAGAAAAGAAAAAATACGAGGAAGTATATTTTTTTGTCGTTTAGCTATCTGTGATACAAAAAAAATCATGCAACTTCCTCATTGGACGTCGTGGCACTGCCTTAAAGCCAACACTCTTAATCTCTAACACTAAAAGGAAAATTTGATTAATATGTACTCTGTTAAGACACAATGAAAAGATAGGATATCTAGGTAAAGGTATATACCTATTAGATAATTACTTCCACGTGCAGTGGAAGTATAGTAACACAAAAAAATTTTTTTTTGAAATAGGCTTAAAATTAAACATAATATTTTTAGTTGCAAACTCCTCTATAAAATCCTTATTTTACTATAAGGAACGTAACCAGACTGCAACCAACAGGATTTTGCGACTAAAAATATTATGTTTAATATTCCGCCCTCTAAAAGCACTTTTGAACTAGGCTTAAAATGTCATGAAAAGTCGAGATTTTAAATTTAATTGAAAAAAAAATTCCTGTCTGTCTGTCTATAACTTTTTTGTGCGCGCGTTTACTATGGAATCGTTTATGATTGACTTGAAATTTGGTACACTTATGTATTGTAAGGTCTGGAACTAGATTATATTTTGATCTAATTCCGTTGAAGGGTTCAGGGCTAAATGGGATAAATAGGCAAAGCAAGCAGATAAGAGTCCATAAAATTGCAATTTAGGGCATGTCAAAAGTCAAAATCTTAAAATTTTTTTTTTTAAATTAAATATTTAATGCTGGTTCGCAATAAAGATTATTGTTCAGTTTTTGAGGTAGTTGCTAAATTTACGGTCCGTGGCACGTCATTCATTATACTTACATAAATTACACTCCATTCAGCGACGTTCATTACAGTTAGATAAAAAACGCTCCATAGAACTATTTTTTAAGATAGTTCTCAAAAGTGGAATTTTTGTTGCAGTTGTGAAAAAAACTAAAATTTGCAAATTCGAGAAATATATATCCAAGGGACGTCATTTATTGCAGTCACAATAATTACGTTCGCAGATAGCATTTTTACAATAGTTTACAAAACTGAAATTTTCATTGCAGTTCTGCAAAAATAAAAATTTTGTATAAATTGAATCCGCAGGACATCATTTATTGCAGTTACAATAATTACTCTCGTAGAACTGATTCTTCTGATTGTTTGCAAAATATTGGATGTTCATTGCAGTTACGCAAAATAAAATTTTGTTATAAATCAAAAAAAATTTCTTGTACCTCTAAAAATATCTTCCGACGGTGTTTTTACGTGTCACACGCAGTTCATGCAAAATAGTCGGATTTCGTTACAGTTATGCAAAATTTCTTCGATGAGATTTCTTGCTGATTTCAAGTGTGATGGTTTTGGATATGTTTTGGTAGGTTCTTTGACATTCTCAATGGTCATTTTGAGGGTTTGGATTGCCAAGTCTGAGTAAATAATCTAATTGATAGAATCGTCAATTTTAACATTGTACGGTTGTGGTCATTGAATATGAGGCACCAAAATCTGTACAATTTAAAGTGGGTTTTTATTTGCGTCAACCTGGCATCAACACTGCATGCCGCTAAACCACAGGCCCTATTACAACACTAAAATATCACAAAAATAGGATTCAAAAGCTGCCTCATATTCATCGTCCACAACTGTACATGCATCTCCCATACAGTTATCAAATTTAAGCAATCTGCTTTTTGTCACCTAATATAAAATATGTTCCTCGTTATAATATTCCCATAATAATAATTTTTCACTGAATATTAATTTTATTCAAAGTAATTTTTCTAAGACCATTGTTCTTGTTATGAAATTAAATTTAACCATATTACTGTAAAGACACCGTTTATAAGTAATCTTGTTTATCTTTTTCTGAATATGTCTTAAGCTATTGTGATAAAAAGATATCTCTTTGTAATTATAGAAACTATTATTACGATTATTAAAATTTGTTTAGTCAATTTTTTTCGTTTTTTTGTAGATTGCCATCCTATTTAAACTTCAGAGAGCTTTTTTTCTATTACAGCTATAACTTTAATATTAGAAATAAAATTATTTTGTCCACCACTATTATTATTAGCCGTTACTCGAGTCCGAGTATAAAAATGTTACAGTCGATAAATTGTGTACAATAAAAAACAAGTAAAAGGTGTAGTCTATTGTAATTCCCATTCATCTACGGTGCACACGACTATGGCTATAGAGGCCAATTCGGGAGAGCACATGTCGACCGCAGTCAGGACAAACATAGACCTGGTTAGATCTTGGATTCGGCCTTCTTGCAGCAACATTTCCTTGATAGCTGGCCACAACCCCTCGCCATTCGGTTCTGTCCGCTGCAAGTTGTTCCCATTGCTCGTCTGCAATACCGCAGGATTTTAGATTTTCATGGAGAGTGTCTTTGAACCTCTTTCGTTGACCGCCACGCCTTCTTCTACCGCTTAGTAATTCACCATAAAGTGTACATTTAGGAAGGCGGTTATCATGCATACGATGAACGTGACCTGCCCATCTTAGGCGTGCTCTTGAAATAAGCACCTCAATTGGAAGGCTGTTTGCTCTCCTGAGCACTTCCACGTTTGATATGTGATGGAACCAACGGATTTTCATCATACTTCTGAGGTGTCTTTGCTGAAAACGTTCTAATTCTTTCACATGACGACGGTAAGTGACCCAGCTTTCACATCCATATAGCAGTGTTGGAATGACAACTGCTCTGTAGACAGCCATTTTCGTTGACAAAGCAAGGTCGTGGTTGTCAAATACTCTCTCTCTCTAAGTCCCCAGAGTGTTCTAGATGCAGCGTTAATTCTATTGCGAATCTCGCTGTCCATGTTTGCTTTGTCATTAACAACGTTGCCTAAGTAATTGAACTGATCCACCACTTCAAGAGAATTTCCGTTAAGTGTAATGTCTATTTGGTTCACTTGATGAGGAGTTGACATAATCTCTTAGTCTTTCCAATGTTGATTTTAAGTCCCAAGGAATCATAGCTCTGGGCATACACATCTAAAAGTTCTTGAAGCTCTTCCGGTGTAGAGGCTAAAAGTGCACAGTCATCCGCATACTGGAGATCACAAATGAATCGTGTGCGTGTCTTCGTGAAAGCTCTAAAGCGCCCTATGTTAAAGAGACCGCCATCAAAACGGTATCTGAGACCTATTCCTCTGACTGTCAGTTTGTTGTCAACAATAATTGTTAGAGCAGTGGTAAACAAATTAAAGAGTAGGGGTGCCAGGACACATCCCTGCCTAACTTCAGTGAGGGTTTGGAAAGGTTCGGTTGCCTCATTATTATACATAACCTGGGCGTTGTTGTTTGTATGTAGACTGCGACATACTTCCACAAATTTTCTAGGGATACCTAAGCGGAACATAATTTTCCAGAGCACTTCCCTGTCCACCGAGTCAAACGCCTTGGTTAAATCAATGAAGGCCATGTGAATTTCTCCTTGATGTTCGAGTGCTTTTTCTTGAAGCTGTTTAAGTGTGAAGATTAAATCCGATGTGCCTCGGTTTGGTCTAAAGCCACTCTGTGTTTCAGGAAGTAACTTTTCCATAACAGGTGTTAGCCTATTTGCCATCGCTTTAGTGAGTATCTTCCCTCCAACAGCCAGGAGAGCTATGCCCCTGTAATTTCCACAGTCCGCAGCGCTCCCTTTGTTTTTGAAGAGGTTGATTAAAAGTGTATCCCGAAACTCCTGCGGAGCTTGACCACTTTCCCACACGACATCAAACAGTTTTTTGAGGTAGGGTATGAGCTCCGACGACACAGCTTTAAAGATCTCAGCTGGGAGTGAGTCGGCGCCGGGAGATTTGTTATTTTTTAGCTGCCCAATAGCGGTTAAGATCTCTTCCGTTGTTAGTGGTTTATCTAAGTCTTCGAAGGTGTCATATTGAGGAATAAGATTTATAATATCGTGATCGGCTTGACTTTGCTGGTTAAGAATGTTAGAGTAGTGTTCTTTCCATCGGGCTCTTATTTCGTGGTCTTCTTTGAGGAGATTTCCATTTAAATCTTTAATAGGGCACATATTTTTCCGACTGGGGCCGTACACTGCTTTTACTCCTTGAAAGAAATTCCTGTAGTCGTGTGAATCGGCGTACCTTTGAATTTCTCTGGCCTTGCTTGCCCACCACTCGTTTTTATTCTTCTGATTTCGCGTTGCGTTTCATACATAGATTGGGTAAAAGCTTCTGCTTTTGATGAGTCGTTGGGGTGGTTGATAGCGTTTTGGAAGGCAGTATGTTTGCGGTCAAGAAGTTCTTGTATAAAAGCTTCATTATCATTGAACCAGTCCTCCTGTTTTTTACTTGCTGCAGTGCCAAGAATTTCCTCACTCGCACTTTTTAAACTGTCTTTAATTTGTGTCCAGGTAGCAGCGACATCTACAGAATTGGTTTCTTCTAGTGCACTCAAATTCTCTTGAACTTTTTGCTTTAGCTCTTCGACGGTTTGTTGGCCACGCAATTTGCTAATACAGAGACGGAGTCTACGTTTTACTTGAGTTCTTCGGTGTTTGGGTCTCATAACAATTTTCATTTTAGAGACAACAGGACGATGATCGGTCCAACATTCGCTATCAATGTGCGCCTTTGTAACTTGGACGTCCTTGAGATGCTTCCTACGTACGATAACATAGTCCAGTAGATGCCAGTGACCTGATCTGGGGTGACGCCAGGTGCCTTTAAATTTATCCTTTTGTCGGAAAATGGTGTTTGTTATAACTAGATCATGTTCGGCGCATTTAGTTAGGAGTAGTTGACCGTTAGCGTTCATGTTGCCCAAACCGTTCTTGCCTATGATGCCTGGCCAGGTGTCTGCATCTCTCCCTACTCTAGCGTTAAAATCGCCAAGAATAACGAGTCGTTCCGTTTTAGGTATTCTACAGAGGGTTTCTTCCAGCTGTTGATAGAAGCTTTCCTTGGTTTCGTGACTTGCATCCAGAGTGGGAGCGTAGGCGCTTATTAGATTTACCGCGTTGCCATCTGATAGCTCATAGCGTAGCAGCGTTAGACGCTCGGATAGGCCTTGTGGTACTTGTGTTAAGTTGGATACAAGTTGATTCCGAACGGCAAATCCTACTCCATGTTGTCTTCTTGAATTGGTGGGAAGACCTTTCCACCACTATAATGTTATGATGAATGTCTTAAGTTTCTCGTAGCTAGATGCCATAAAAAAAATTAGAGTTCCTCACTTGGATGCACACTTGGAAGCTCTGGTAAAAGCATGATGTATATGGTATATGGTATTTCAGAAGCACAAGGTGAAACCCCATGGATCTAAATGCGGAGGCCTAGATGAAACTGTGGGCCCCGTTGTAGAGCAAGAAATGTGTCTCAAACGAATGCCACAGCAGAGCCCAATTAGGGGGAAGAGCCCCAATCAAACTGCCACCCGAGCTACTTAACAACTTGGTTGGAGGAACATGCATTGACTATGTTTTGTCTGTGAAAATGTGAACGATACATCTTTACACGTCTGAAGGACTTTTATTATATTTTCCAAAGTGGATATTAAACGTTCACAAAGAAGGGTTCAAATCGACCGTTTCAGACGGAGAATAATACAAAATCTATACTTACTGTTCGTTTTTGCTTAACTGCCTCACTGATGGTACCAATTGGACGTCATAACACTATAAATCGAACACAGTAAATACTAACACTTTCTTAAATTTAAACCTGAAATGGAATTTTGAAACACAAGAAAAAGACAATATAAAGTTCAAAAATATATATTAAATCTTTTAAAAAATTGTGTTTTTATAAAACTGTCAAGAAAAATGTATTGACAAACTACAGTCTGGCCCATGTACAACACATAGTGAGGAACGGAACGACTCATAATGTACCAACTACCATCCAATGTTTAGTTTTTAGCTAACAATTACACAAAGAGATTCAGTAAAAAGTTCAATGTTTATAATTTTTTGATGGGCTTTTGCTTGCCTGTCTATTGACGTATTTTCAGTTCAATATCAATTTTGGTCTATCCTTGGAGCTTAAAAATGCTTGAATCGCAACGACTTTGAATTATATTCTGCAATTATAGATTCATACGTTCAGGCAAGGCTGTCCCATGCACGTTCTGAGTACATGGTAACTACTTTTTTGACACCGAATCACTGAGGGACCGGTTTAGGGCAAATACCGTTAAAACCCATCATTTTCTCGTCAAAATCGACTGCTAGAAAATGATAGGGCACCCTCGACGCTAAGGGCTATTTTCACTAAAACTCTCGAAATACTTTGACTAGAGACTGGATAACTTGTCCTCATATTTAACACAACGCATGAGGTGCAGTGCTTAACAACGTGGATTCGTAAAAAGGTATTTATTTTCAAAATTTCCGAAGTTAAAGTCGGTTTTCGTTACATTTTCTAAATTTTGTGGTCGGGGCGACATTACGTCCCCGTATCGCGACATTTAGTATACTTTCTAAAATTACACTCCTTGATGAGTTTCTCATATTTTTGCATAAAAAATGCTCCGTAGAGCGAAAACGTGATTGAATGTATAAAAACCTCTTTCAACGGCATTTTTACGTGAAGCACGCTTTTCATGCGGAACGTTTCCCAAGTCGGATTTTGTTACAGTTTCGAAAAGTTCATCAAGGGTTTTGGCGTGTTCTTCAACAAAAACTGATTTCATCTTTAGGCATCACAACAAAAAATTTAAATCCCTTCCAAAACCCTACTTGTTTCTGACTTTGCCAAATCATACCAGAGAAAATAACTCCTGTGCTTTTGCGAATATTAGAAGGGATCATTTGAACTACTGCGGCGATTTCCATGTCTATGAGTTATTGTATATGTATAACTTTCATCAAATTCCAAAACAGTGTACTTGGTCTATTATCCAATATAATAAATGAAAAGCGAAGTAAACTATTGAAAACTTTATTGTAACAGTAATTGACGGTAGAAATACATAAGGTTTTAAAAGTTCAATATTTTAAGTAGCAAAGAAATTATAATTTAATATCCTAAATATACAAGACTAAAATGAGAAAAATAAGATAATTTAAGTCATAATAAATATTCACAAAAACGTATACATTATTTTTCCTATGTACAGTATCGAACGGTTTAAATGGTCGCGATGTATTACTGGTTGTAGCCTGGGGGCTAACGTTATAACTAGAAAAGGTAAGCTGAACACAGTCACTACTGGTTTTAATAGTTCTCGTTTTTACCTTTTTAAATAAATTATAAGCTGCAACCCACTCTGTGATATTCGTAATACGAACGTTTAAATTAGGTGATACCATTCTTGGCACGTTAAAAATTAATACTACTTAAAAAGTAATGATTATCATAAGTCGGTATTTGTCAACAGCAAGTCTTACATTATTAGTAGTACCTTCCAATTTTTTACACACGGCTTTTTTTATAATGCCCAATCCAATCCAATGCACATCAAAGTTGGCCAGATTTTACCATATACAGAGTGTAAAAATAGTCTCGTATCATTAAAAAAAAAATAACTGATAATATAGAACAATCAGACAAACAAAATTAAAATAACACCACCCCACAGTTTTTGTGAAAAATAGAAAAAGGGTTTTAAAAAATTCGTTCATATAGTGTGTGTGTATCATATTGCCGAGGTCAGTAAAAATTGTCAACTTAAACCAAGTTCAACGTCTCTTTGCAACCTACGTCTCCGTTTCATTAATAGGTTTTGCGACGGTGATAAAAAATAAACGAGAATGGCAAATAAATGTCACTCGACCTATTTCAATATCGCCACCGTTTTTTATTGGAATTTATTACTTTCTTATATAAAATTTAATTGTCATGATATCCGCTTATTCCTTCATAACTACATGTACATTGGCCCAGAGGAAGAGGTTCCCAAATTATTTAGTCATATTTATTAAAATTATGGGCATTTCTCTTCATCACGTACTATGAATGATTGTCCCCCACCCTTATGCTGGTTAAAAAGAAATTAAAGGAAATTAAATTAACAGGGTATTGAATAAATAAACAGAATTAATTAAACAGTCAAGTTTCTAATTTCCGAAAAAACAAACCCCAGTTAAATTAAATGCTTTGCAACAAGCTAACAATTCTCAATCAATTTCTGATGAAAATTAATTAACCTTCTATCGGAAAATAAATGCAGATGCAAATAATCAATTACTATGGAAGTTGTTCTCAATTCTGTTGAATTAAAATTCATAAGATCTCTATTGGCACTACTGAGATGGCCCTAAAGCACGGGTATTCGGTTAATAGAACAACACTACTTTTCGTTTAATTGGATATCTTTGCAACTGCCTTTACGAGATTGGAGAAATACTCTGTGGCAAATTAATTATATCTAATAGAAAATATTCCACATTCTTGAAGCAGTAAATGCAACTTTGATATTGATAGAGAAGAACACAATTAGGTTTCATATAAAATATACCGGGTGAATAAAAGGTTCTGGAGAAATACCCCCACCCCCTATGTTTTAATTGCACGCAATTTGCTGAATATTTTCCTGAGAAGATGGATTGATCGAAGAGGTGCATTAGAATGGCCACCAAATTCCCCTGACATCACCCCTCTCGACTTCTTTTAGTAGTAGTAAAGTTTACGAGACCAAACCCGAAAATATTGATGAGCTAAAACAGAGAATACGCAATCTTTCAAACTCAATATCACCAGACATATTGGAAAATGTTTCTCAACAAGTTTACCTTCGGTTAGTACACTGCCAAGCGCAGGAAGGCGGTCAATTTGAACATCTTATGGCATAAATTTTTACTTGCTTCATAATGTTTAGTGTGAGATGAGGGGACTCACACACAACAAGCACTCGCAGGTAACAGAAGCCTACTACGTCCACGTCGTTGTTCCTGGGTAACGCTAAAAGTAGTAGTAGTTTTCAAAGTTACCCCCACTCTACCCCCAGAGTAGGTGGGGGTATGGGGTCAAGTTAGGTATCATTCGATAGTTTTTCAAAAATATTCAATACATACTTTTTTGATGCAAAGTGCATTTCTCGAGATTGCGAAAAATCTTATTTTTCCGATTGCGCCATCTATCAATAAAAAAAAAGTTTCAGACAAATATGAATATTGTAGCGTGGAGTCCGAATCTGCAATAAAAATGCAGGTTTCTAAGATCACAAAGTTGCCCCCATTCCACCCCAGGGGGTGGGGGTAGAGTCAAGTTTGATATCATCATTGGATAGCTTTTTCAAAAATATTCAATACGTTTTTTTTGTATTTTGATCCAATGAGTATTTCTCGAGATATTTAACTGTTCTGGGACTTTTTATTCGCCTGATATAAATTAAGTTTAATTCACTGGTGTTAATAAAAATTTATTGTTCTTGAATAGGGCATTAGAACTATATCTCCAACTCTATTGCAAAAAGATCACGATGTATATAATACCATAAAAATTAACAAAGTTTAGCAAAAGGACATTTTTGTTATAACCAGGTATAGTATATATAATTTAAAAATTTGAATTTGGGCGGCAAAAATCGTTTTTGCCCAGAGCGGCAGAAGTGGTAGATTGGAAACGTGCCCCTAACACCCCTCCTACTTAAGTCAATACATGTACCTCTGTAATCTATGATTTAAATTTTATCAAGAAAGGCTTAGAAATAAAGATTTGATGATACACATATTGGATTTAGGGAACAGCATACGATACATGTATATAGACTGTTCATCTGCACATCTGTCACTCCTATATGAAGAAGTTAGTCTGAGTTGTATCGCAGAATATCTCATATCGATAATTATACAAAAGTAAACGTCAACATTAGAAAGTAAAACACTCTTATGATAACTGAAAATATTCTTGTACTCTTCTCAGTCGACTTAACAATATACTTCTATAATTTATAACAATCACAACACGCACAACACAGTTTTACATCATACTTTGTACCATGTAGGTCTGTTGTAATACCAGCTAGGTTCAGTCAACGGTTTCAACAAGAAACACCACGATATGAACCCAATGAAGAACAAACTGGTTATGATGATCCTTTTGTTTCGTTTGTATGTACTGAGTTCCATGATTTCGGGGAAACCCATGTGGTTGCAAAAGGCGTGCACTATAAAGAGTGAGACGAAATGACCAGTTCTGTAAAAAATATAGGCAGAGTACATGCCAAATATCGTTGTGTAGACAAATTGGAAGCCTGAAACAAGAAAAACAATAAGTCAAATATTAAACAAACTTCTAAAGTTTAATTATAGTGCAGATTATGTTCATACCATATAGACCGTCAGCCCACTGTACCCAAATTGGCAATGATTATAAGCAGTATGCCCTTCAGGCTTATGATATAGTCTAGTATACTTTAACTTGGCGTGTGTATGTATGAATTAATATTTCCGTACGATTTCATTTTCTCCCATATTGTACACAAAGTTAAAGCAATAGTCCAGAAACATTGTCTACAGTATTTCTGGATCTTTGTGTACAAGAGAAAATGAAATCGTACGGAAATATTAACTCATACATTCACACGCCAAGTTAAAGTATACTAGACTATATATTGGCATATAACTGATTGTGAAAAATGAAAATTAAAATGTCTCCGTGGACCATTCGCTGGAAAATTGAATTATTGTTATTTGTACAATAATAACCGCTTTTAAAATGATAATAGTCAGTATGATTTTTCATTGTGCAAGTTATGACAAAATCTTCTCAATTTCAAAAGAGCATACTACTATTAAAAATAAAGCAGGCAGCCCCATGTCCGATCCTGTAGAAATTGCTAACACATTCAACGACTTCTTTATAAATTCTAATGAACAAGACCCTACCGGCCATATAGAATATCATGATAACAGAATAGCCGCAAGCATGTTTCTAAATCCCGTCACAGAAAGCGAACTGACAAACATCGTCATGTCATTAAGAGCTGACAAATCCCAAGGCACTGATGGTATCCGTGGAGACATATTGAAAAAGTGCCTCCCAAACATACTAAGCCCGCTTCTTTATTTAGTAAATGAATCCTTACAGCAGGGCGAGTTCCCAGATATCTTAAAAAAATCAAAAATAGTTCCAGTGTATAAAAATAAAGGTGATGCAACTGATCCTGCGAACTATCGACCTATAGCTGTACAAAATCAGTTTGCAAAAATTTTCGAAAAAATTTTCCTTACACGGCTCACGGAATTTCTCGAGAAAAACAAAATACTGTCCCCCTTCCAGCATGGCTTCGCATAAAACAAAAGCACAGAAACTGCCCTATATGAAAGTGTTAAATATGCTCTTGATGCATTAGATAATAAAAAAAATATAGTAGCTCTATTCTTTGACTTTAGTCGCGCTTTCGATTCGGTACAATATGAAATACTATTTAACAAATTAGAAAGTAATGGAATAAGAGGGATAGCCTTAAAATGGATAATTTCTTTTCTGACAAATAGACACCAAATAGTAAAGTTCGCTAATGGAGCACAATCTCAATCTTTACAAAATAACGTAGGAGTCCCACAAGGAAGTTTATTGGCACCAACACTTTTTTTAATAATGAATAATGACCTCCCACTTATCTGCTCAACTCATGGTAATACATTCCCCGTCTTGTATGCAGACGACTCTAATTTCTTGACAGAGATTGGAAATGCACAACAATTAGCAAACAACATGCACACCTGGTCAGAAAAAAATCAGCAATCACTCAACTAAAGCAAAACTCAATTGATACATTTTTTGACTCGAAACAAAATAGAGAACCAAAGTGAGTTAATCAGATAAGGGAATGGAAACTCAATAAAGCAAGTGTCCAGCATGAAATTCCTTGGAATTCATCTCGACTCCAAACTTAACTGGACTAATCACACTGAAAGTCTATGCAAAAATCTACTCGCTATCATTCCTATTTAGGCAACTTAGACCTTATGCAAGCGATGCAACACTTCTTATGTTATATTATGGACAGTGCTATTCAAAACTAGCCTACGGCATAATATGCTGCGGTGGTGCCCCCAGCGTAGTGTCAGTCTTAATAACTCAAAAAAATATAATCAGACAAATTGAAAATTCTCCCAGACGACTTTCGTGTAAACCATTATTTATAAAATACAATCTTTTGACAGTTATATCAATATATACCTTGGCATGTTCAGTATACATAAAAAATAGACTAAATGACTATCCTGCCCAATGAGCCATCCATCAATATAATACTCCAAACAGAGAAAAATTGCACATACCGCATTGTAGACTGACAAGCACAATGTCTGGCCCCTATCACATGTCAATCAAGATCTTTAACAAACTCCCTGATCAAATTAAAAACATAACAAATATAAATAAATTTAAATCGGAGTTAAAAAATCTTCTGTTACCCAAGGTATACTATTCCATGAATGAATATTTTAACGATAATTTTTAATTATGAAATTTTAAGTGTGTTTTATGTGTAAGAATAAATATGTATATAGTTTTATGTATGCTAACAACATAGACGTAATTCTATTTGCCCACTTTTAAATGGAAGTAGATATAAATAGTAATTTAAGCCATACATGTAGCAACGCATCCTATATGAAACATTTGCTGTAATGTCTTTCATCTTCAGGAAATAAAGAATTATTATTATTATTATTGTTATTATATTATTATTATTATTATTATTATCATTCAAAATGTTATATATTATTTACACAGGTACAGGCCGATACGTGCCCTTAGGTCTCACCCTACCTGTATGCCGATCGTTTTCCTGAATTATTTTTTAATAAAATATGTGGTATGCTCGGCATACTGACTATTATCGTTTTATAAATGGTTATTCCTTCGGTCTGAAAGAAACAATTTTCGTAAACACAAGAAACGATTCCTGCCGGGATAATATTTTTACGAATTTAAATTCCTATAAATAATAACTTTATCAATAGATCTGATCTAGATGTCGACACTAAATTCAATCTATTTCTTGAAATATTTTTAGACGCCATGGATATTTGCCTACCGACTAAATCTAAAATACTCGAAAATTTTAAAACAAATAAAGCTAGTTGGTTCAATGAGAACTTGCAGAAAATGCTAAATCAACTAAATTTTCTCATCGATGTAACCAAGAGAGACCCTTTACTTTTATCCAAAAATACAGTTAATTCCTATCACAGCAAGTATCGTTCTGAAATTCTTAAGGCTAAGAAAACAGCCAATGATAACTACATAAATAAATCAAAAAACGCTCAAGTGGCTATGTGTGGTATTATAAAAAACAATAATTGCAATTTTCAGACTGAAATAAGTGATTCCATAAATGCTAACGATTTGAATTCCTATTTTTCGAACATTGCAACCAACTTAATACAGGATCTTCCATCAACGACATTTACAATGCCATTCACCGATTTCCTCCCCAATGTAAGTCCCAGTACTTCTTTTAAATTCTGTGAGGTCTGTTACAATGAAATAAGAGATATTAAAACCAACTTAAAATACAGCAATAACAAAGATGCATACAATCAATGTGCAAATAATAAAATCAATAGAAAACATTATATTGTATCCCTTGACAAATTTAATCAATCAATGTATCAGGGCGAACAATTTTCCAGCAGTTCTCAAATTATCAAAGGTTATCCCCATCTTCAAGAAGGGCCCCTCAGATGATGTCTCAAACTACAGACCCATTCCATTAGTTCCGATTTTGGCTAACATTTTTGAAACGGTCTTGAAAAATCAAATGATGTACTTTTTCGAGGAAAACAATTTATTTCATTGCAGTCAATTTGGTTATAGAAACAAGCTGTCAACAACTTTGGCGATAAATAATTTGACATAGATTATCATGCAAAATCTTGAATTACGTAACATAACCACTGGAACCTTTTATGACCTAACTAAAGCTTTCGATTGTGTATCTCACAACATTCTCTTGGATAAGCTATATCACTATAATTTTGACCACAGTAGTATATCCTGATTCAATCTTATCTAACAGGCAGATGCCAATATGTCTCTTACAATAATGAGGATTCACAGCTAACCAAGGTAAAACATGGTGTTCCGCAGGGTTCAGTTCTTGGCCCACTACTGTTTATCATATTTGTAAATGACTTGGCAAATTGTTATGATAATACTTCATTTATTTTATTTGCTGTTGACACTACAGCTCTTAATTTTGACAGTGACCCTAATCAACTTACCGAGAGTGTTATGAGTACACAATAGAACATCAGACAGTGGTTCCTAGTCAATAATTTGACACTAAATCATGATAAAACACAAACTATGACATTTACTCTTCATTATACAAATGTAAACCAGAACACCGGTGATAATGTAGTGAAATTCTGGGAGTGTACATTGACCCAACACTCTGCTAGGATAAACACGTCATAAATCTATCTAAAACATTATCAAAGAAAATGTTTTTACTACGAAATTTGACCAATACCGTTTCAAAGCAAGTTCTTGTCACTGCTTAACCGTGGCACTTTTCACTCTACCATGACCTATGCTATTTTAAACTGGGGACACGCAACTCATAGTGAAAATATTTTTAGCTTACAATGTAAATGACTGAGAATTATAGCAGGTTTAAACTACAGAGATGATTGTCGGGAAAGTTTTAAAAATTTTAACATTTTCACTATGCCGTCGGCTTACATACTCGAATGCCTCCTGTACATTAAATGTAATTTGCACAAATTTGATAGCCAGGGTGATTTACACACTTATCCTACTCGACTCAGAAGTAACATAAAGCATGATTTTCTTAGACTAGCAAAAATCAGAAACGGCACAGGCTATTACTGCATAAAATTTTATAATAAGTTACCTAACAGTGTCAGAAATTTAGATTTCTTAAAGTTCAAACATAAAATCAAACACTAGCTTCAAAGGAAAGCCTTCTATAGCTTTGAAGAATATTTTTAGGAACATTTCCGGGACATTTAGTCTTTTTACCATGTAAATTTTTTTCATGTTTTTATTCCTATTTTATCTATATGTATTAACACATCTTTATGTGTAATGTTTTTGCTATTTGTTTTATCAAATAAGTTTTTTCTTTTTTAAATTTGCTTGTTTCGTCCTATTCTTTTATACCAGTTGACTTGTGTAAACATTTTTTGTACTGACATGAATAAATTATTATTATACAAATAACAATAATTATATTTTCCAGTGAATGGTCCACAGACATTTTCATTTTTTTCACAATCAATTATATGCCAAAACATCATAAGCCTGAAGGGCATAGTGCTTATAATCATTGGCGATTTGGGTACAGCAGGCTGACGGTCTAATAGTTGTTATCCAAACACAAAAAAATACCTTGAAAAAATTAGTTTTCCATTTATATGTGGAGTGTAATAGAAGCTTAATTTTGTTGATCGATAGTTAAATATTTCTGCGATGTATTACAAAAATTGGGAAGTTTTACAATGCAATGGGAATATGATAAATAATAGTACAAGGGATGGAGGTTTAGCATAGGCAGAAACATCAGCACTCAGAGCCATTACTAAATATCAACACCCCACAAATTCTATGCAAAACCCACCTAATAATCGTCTGTGTCAAATAACTAAGAAGGAGCCAATTCTACAGAGGCTATCCAAATTGTCTACTAAATTTGCAGAGTGCTTATAACATGAAAATACTTCAACCTATCCACAAAACAAATTACCAAACACCTGGTAACAGAAAGTTACACATTAATCAACATGGTATTTATCTATGTTGTGATAAACAATCCGAAATATTTTTTACTACTATTCTCATTTTGGTAAGTGTATCTTTCTACAGCTGTTGATTATATCTATATTTTACCAACTTACATGATATTTTCAACGCTGTATTGAAATCCATCCCCATATATTTGATCCTTTCCCTCATATGATGGAAATGGGCTGAAAAAGTAAAGCGCATTGTCAAGTCAAAGACAATAGACCGTGATATTGCAGCAAAAATGTTTCTGACTAGCTTTTCTGCTGGCTGTTTGCCAATCGGTGCAAGGGAGGGGGAAGTACGGGTCATAGCTGGGGCATTCGGAGCGGTCATGTTTCTTATTATATTCAAATTGAAATTTTACATATGACTCATGTCCATGTGATACATGTCTTAAGAGATGATTGAAAATTCAATACCCGGGTGGCAATTTTGATGGTCATGTCTGGCTTCCAGATCCAACTTCCAGATATTCGAAAAAAAAAACAGATCCCAGTGCCATGATGGTACGAGACACTTTTTTTTACCAAAAATTGAGATATTGCGAAAACATGGCTTTTATGAATGTAAGATGCTATCGACAGGAATTTTTTGTGTCGCCGAAAGGGTTAATATGCAAATGTGTATAAGATCATTAAAAGCAATGGTGTAAATAAGATTTTTTTACTCTAAGAAAATGTTTGTATGGCTCCTAACTGAAACTTAAAATACTCGAAAACAATTGTCCATTAATCATGGTTATGAATTTTGTTCTTTAAACATCCGATGTCAAATTTCAATTAGAATTTAATAAGAAACATGACCGCTCCGATCGCCCCCATCTATGACCCCTACTTCCCCCTCTCTCCCTACACCTGTTGGCAAATAGCTAGCAAAAAAACTAGTGAAAGACATTTTTGCAGCGGTAACACAGTCTATAAGGAATCCACAGAACCTAAAAAGGTCCTAATTAATATACATACCGACTCCAAAAAATAACGGACTGATGACTACTGCAGTTGTGGGTGAGAAACACTGCAGAAGTAGGGGCAACATGCAACTACGGTAAGTGAACTCTTCGGATAACGGTGCCGCAATGTGATTCCTTATCCATATTAAATTAGTTACATTTGAGAACCAATACATTTCCTCTAAAACATATTTAATAAATTATATGTAGTAAAGTCTACATTGCTATTGGTCATTATTAACAATAATAACTGGTCATTTATGAGAAGTCCCAATTTAGGGGGTTGTTAACTAAATATTTGTAAGAACAATCTTTTTGATCAAACTTTTCCACTTTATGGTACCAATTTCCTTATTATATATCAAATAATAGCTATTTATGCCATCAGTTACGAAATGCCTAATTTTGTGTAACGCGTGAGATTTTTGCGGAACGAACGAAGTGAGTTTCGCAAAAATTCACAAGTTACACAAAATTTCATTTCGTAACGTATTGCATACAAGATTTTTTCTAATTTTGAAGAAAGTAATAAAAAAATTAAATTTAATATAATTGATAAAAATTTGGAAAACATAAATTTAGTTTGTTGCTGTTACTTCATGTTAGTTGTCAGTTTGACATTTTGTAAAAAAGTCTAGACGGAAGGTTTTTAGTGAGATTGATATATTTTTAGTTTTATTTTTTAAAAATGAGTAATTCAAGTTCTGAAGAGCTACCAAGCGATATTGAAGAGGCAGCAGGTAATGCTCTATTATCAGTAATTCCCAAAAAGTCAAAGGCAGTTTATGATTTGGCATACGAAAAATTTGTTACGTGGTGTGATGAGAAGAAAATTAAACATGTTAATGAGAAAGTTTTACTTGCATATTTTGAGGGTAAGAAAGATCTAAAAGTTTCCACATTATGGACACTTTACTCAATGTTAAGGTCTGAACTAAATCTGAAAAGGAATATTGATATTAAAAAATATACAAATTTGGTAGCATATATTAAAAGTCAAGCGGACGGGTACAGTGCTAAAAAGTCAAAAGTTTTTATTAAAGAAGATTTTGCCAAATTTTTAGTGGAAGCTGATGACAAAGAATACTTAATGGCTAAGGTTGCAATGATAATTGGAATGGCAGGAGCATGCAGAAAAGCAGAATTAACATTTCTTCCAGTTGAAAATGTTATAGACGAAGGAAGCTATTTTCATGTTGATATCCCACCTTCAAAAACAAAAGTTATACGGCAGTTTGCAATTACCACTGGAGACATTGAAAATACGAATCTTGTTGAAATATTAAGAAAATATATTAAGTTGCGTCCCCAGGTTCTTAAACACAACAGATTTTTTGTAAAATATGCGAATGGAAAATGTACCAGAAATCCTGTTGGAATTAACACATTTAGCAGTCTGCCAAAAGTTATTGCACAATTTCTTCGTCTTTCAAACCCTGTTCTATATACTGGCCACTGCTTTAGAAGAAGCTCTGCCACTTTTCTAGCAGACAGTGGCGCTGATATTTTAAAATTAAAGAGGCACAGAGGTTGGAAATCTAGCTCTGTTGCGGAGGGATATGTCGAAAATTCTATGAATAATAAGAAACTTATAGCGCAAGAAATATTTGGTGAAACATCTAAAGCAATGTGCGCCACTTCCCAAATAACAGCAAGTTCGAGCAATGAAAAAAATATGTCGTCGGGAATTAATTTGAATAATTGCAATAATTGTGTTATCAATATTTATAATAATTAATTAATTTATAATTTATGTTTTTAACTTGTATTATAACAGTTTAATAAATAGAATAATTCTTTTTGTCACTAATTTTGAAATACATTTTTCGTCACCAATTGCATAAAATTTTACTTTATGCAACTAGTTACAAAAAGTAAGACGTTTCATAATGTCAATCAGTTTTAAAAAGTGTCACTTTATATGTCAAAATTAGAAAAAAATATTATTATCATTGCTAAATATTGACCGGGCACACTCATTATTGGCCCTGGCTGATGAATCTATGTTGATACCATAAGATAATTATTGTCAAGTATGTGGTGAGCTTTTACTGCCTTCTATTTCCTTGGTTAGTTTCAAGGCTTAGAGGAATTTCTGCTCGTAGTATTTTGTTCCTCCAGTTTCATTTTGGTTGTCATTTATTTATAAGAACAGTGAAAGATTGTTATAAAAGATGTAGCAATTAGCAAAATTGTTCTAAGTATATGAATGAATGAATTAAGTTTATTTGTCACAGGTATATCTAAAAAATGTAGATAAGTTGAATATTACATACTTATATCTAGTCTAAAGCTAGTATTACATATTTATGTCTACAGTCTACATTAGCAGAATTAACCTACTTTAAAGAGCTAAGGTGGTTTTGAAGAATTGTTTAAATACTTTTTTATTATACCTGAAGTATAATCTATGTTTTTGAAACTAAAAAGCGTGCAAAATCGGGCCTTTAAAGTACTAGAGATTTAAAGTTGCTTAGGTAACAACCAATTTTAAACAATAATAAATACATGTACATGGCAACCAAACAAAAAAATTGTAACCCTCTCTGTTACTAATTAAAAATGAAATTCAGAGAGTACCTTGTAAAGTGAATCTACATTAATTAATTTTTGTAATTTTTACTTTGCAGTTCAGGTATAATAAAAAATAGCATTTAATACATGGGTATAAGTAGCCTTCAAAGCACTTACTCCTTTTAGGACACTTGTATTATAATTAGCCTAATAAAATGGGATGAAATTTGTCGATTTGGATGAAATAATTCAGAGTGGGCTGAAATTTTGGAACAGGCTTATTTTGTGGTTCTTTTTAACATATCAAAAGTCCCCATCCATAGACGCCGGCGAAGGGGTGGGGGGAGAAAGTAGGTAACAAAAATCAGTGTTTCGCAAAAAACTCGGAAAGTATCAATTTTACTGTAAAATATGTACACATGAAAATTATAGGTAATAAAAATCCGCACAATTTTGTTTTCTTTTTAACCCTGTATGACCTATTGGAGCCGAGATAGATTTTTTGAAATTTTGAAAGTTTTGCGACGCAAAGGAAATGCGCACGTTCTTCGCTAAAATCTCAAAAATGGTCGTTCAGATCGCAAAATGTTTCAAATGAAAGTCGTAGAGAATTCGATTACGAACAATTTCCTTTTATTTTTCATTTCCATTCGATCAATTTTGGGAGACACATGAATTTTTAAACATCTTTATTGCGCGCTATCAGAACACTTGTTTCATCATAAAATCGATAAAAACTCGAAAACGATAGATCATACGCATAGTGTATCTAATGAAAGTTAAAGAGAATCAAATTTTGAATATGTTGGTGTATGCACAAAATCGTTTTGATGAGTGAATGGGGATTAAAGGGAAAAACATGAAAAATTGTCATTTTCAAGTGTATTTTGACAAATACTTTTTTTTTGCTTTTTTATCAGCTTTAGGTAATAATGACACTAAACGTTTTTTGAAGAGAATTAAATTATCTGTAAAATGAGCTCCTAAGTGACCTTTATACGATGAATGTTCATGAGTTACAGCTGTTTAAATCTATGAGCAAACATTTTTTTATTATAAATAAAGATTTTCCTGCAAGTACTGTGGATAACAATTTTTTTAAAAATATGGGGCCAGTATGAAACGACTCAGATATGCTCACAGAATAACTTCTGATACTTCAAAAAGTCAAAAATTTTTATTAAATGTACTTTTTTGTACTTCAAACATGACAAAAATTGCCTGTTTGCTAAAAATTAAAAATCAACCGCATTTTAATCGACAGTTCCTTGTTGCTAATTATTGAAAATCATACACGAAAAAGTGTTTTTTATAGAAAATATTGTAAGCTTTCATTTAGCTCTTATGAAATTTTGTCGTAAAGTCAAAAGAAACGATGATATATACAAAAAAAAAGGGATTAAAAAATAATATTGGTTCAATTTTTCTGAACAAAAACAGTTTTCAAGAAGCTTTTTTTTAAAAAAATATACCTTGCGAACGACTTATGGTATTGTATTACTTTCATATGTATATAAACTAACAGAAATAGATCAAAATCAATTTTAAAAAAAATTGATAATAAACTAATTGGCTGCAGTTTTCCATCATTTCAGAATTGCCTTTTTTATACAGAGGTTTTATAAGCGCTATTTTCAAATTTTCTGGAAATATGCTGTACTTAAAAGAGTTATTTATCACATAGCACAACACACTGCTTATTTTATTTACTGAAAATCTTACTGGGAATTTCGTCAATTCCACTGCTGTGATTATTTTTTATTTGTTTTTCTAATTTAAAAATTTCTGGTACTGTTATAGTCTAGTATACTTTAACTTGGCGTGTGTATGTATGAGTTAATAGATAGTATTTCCGTACGATTTCATTTTCTCTTGTACACAAAGATCCAGAAATATTGTCCACGTAGACAATGTTTCTGGACTATTGCTTTAACTTTGTGTACAATATGGGAGAAAATGAAATCGTACGGAAATATTAACTCATACATACACACGCCAAGTTAAAGTATACTAGACTATACTGGTGTTAAATACATAGATTGGTCGTTTTCTATTATATTACTATTGAAAGGGTATGTTTCCAGATTCTTTAGAAGTTCAGGGATCACAGACAGTAAGTATTAATTATATTTGTCAGGTATTTCATCAGCATTTCCCTTTATTCCTATGTCAGAACTGTTAAACTTTCCAGTAATTTCATTGCATATGGCCCACATGCATTTCGTTTTATTATCAGAATTTTTTATTGTTTTCATATTTCTTTGCCTGGATTTTTTTGTATTATCATATTCTTTTTTTGTACTGTTGTAGATCTCCTTGTAATGAACGTCATATTTTGATACATTTACGAAGATATCTAACCATTGCTTACATTCATTAAGTTCATCCTCTCAATGTGTTATGAGATGGTTGGTGTCTCCCATATCCCCTAACTAGTTTTAAAGGAAAATGCTGATTAAATATATTCCCAAAGGTATTCATAAAGTTATTCCATTGTAAATTTACATTTGAGGGATCAGCATTATTCACATTTAACCAATCCTGCTCTCTTCAGCTGCACAGAAAATCGTATTTATTTCGATCTGAGAAAATGCGTTTGTATTTAAAATCGTTATTTACCACAGTTTCTATATTAAATATTATTTTCTGTGCAATGTGATCTGATACAAAATTTTCTATTAAAACATAATATTTTTAGTCGCAAACTCCTCTATAAAATCCTTATTTTACTATAAGGAACGTAACCAGACTGCAACCAACAATTACTCTCCGGGCTATGTGCCCCGCCGAGCGCTGAATTACAAGTTACAAGCCTGGCACAAACACCAGCCGAAAGACTGATCCTACTTAAAGGAGCTCTCGTGCCATTTGAACTATGCTAAGCCTAGTCAGGTTATTTATTTTTCGATTGCAACAGGCACTGGACCGCTAGATGGCGCCTGCTGACTATTTTACATGTCGCCATCCCGAAGATACCGAAATGTACTAAATAGTCAAGTGATCCTCGTGTCGGTCGTCACATTCCTACCTTGCACTGACGAGAGCCAACAGCTCGAAACTGTAGTCTGCAAGTGGTGTGTGACGACTGGCACGAGAGCTCCTTTAAGTAGGATCAGTCTTTCTGCTGGTGTTTGTTGCAATTGAAGCATTAGCGTTTTGATGGTAATATGCAATTATTATACTTAACGCGCCAGGCTTGTAACTTGTAATTCAGCGCTCGGCGGGGCACATAGCTCGGAGAGTAGCTGTTGGTTGCAGTCTGGTTACGTTCCTTATAGTAAAATAAGGATTTTATAGAGGAGTTTGCAACTAAAAATATTATGTTTTAATATTCTGCCCTCTAAAAGCATATTTGAAAAATTTTCTATTGTTAATGTTTCTACAAAGTTTGAATTTGTAAATATGTTATCAATGCAACTTGAAGTATTTTGGGTTACTCTTGTGTTTTGAAATACTTTTTGTGTTAACCTAAAAGAATTCATAATTGAAATTAATTCTGTTTTTATTTTATTCTCCTTTATCAGTTCGATATTAAAGTCTCCTGCTATAAAGATTAATTTTTGTTCTTCAAAAATCTGTACCAAAAACTGTTCAATTTTGTCTACAAATATACCAATGTCCCCTGTAGGTGGTCTACACAGTGACACAATTATTGCATCCACTTTTCCTAATTTGACTTCCACTGCTGCACACTCAAATACACTACTCACTGATAAATCTTTCAATTTAGATCTAACTTTACATTTCACATTTTTTCGCACATAACTATACTTCTGAACCTCCATGTTGTCCTCCTTGTCGACAAAATTTTGTGGCTAGTTTAAAATCTTCAATTGCCAAAAGACATATCTGATCATGCGATTTCCAGTGATCAGAAACGCATAAAACCTTGCAGTCTGTATGATTTTTTATTTAACTTGTCTATCGAGTTTCTCAATGACTGAACATTTTGATGAATGATGCTAATTGCTCTTTTTGTGTTTGATGAATTATTACTATTTGACAGTTTATTGTTTATAAAAAAGGTTCTCCATAAGTGATACAGTTTTTAAATCTAAGTAGTCTTGCTTTATAAACTGGACAATTTATGTCTCTAGCTGAATGCATTTTTCATTATATTTCATTTTGTACAATTTGGACATTTTATTTCTTGTCCTTCAGTACAATTGTTTCCATAGTGTTCCTCTCCGCATTTATGACAACATACTTTTCATTACAGTATTTTGACATGTGTCCAAATTCACAACAACTGAAGCATACAGCAAGGTTGAGATGATCTTTCACGTAAACCTTCACTAGATCAAAGTTTATTAACTGCTTTTTTAGGAACCATTTCGCAATGTTAGGAGGCGCTTGCAAGGTCCACTTCTCTTTTTTTGGGTTACGACACTGTTTTCTCGTAATGATTTTAATTTTGTCTTCAACAGTGTGTTCAAGCTCTATTTCATCATTTAACCTAATTAATTCCTCAATGAATTCATCATTTGAATAACGATAAATGTTATGTTCTTGCCTAGTACTAGAGATTGATGGATATCACTTGCAAATTTTATTTGGTCTTTCAAGTAATTTGGTAGTAAATTATTAACAATTTTATAAATAAAAATTATTGTATGCATGTAACGATAAGTTTTAATGTCAAACCAGTTTAAAATATTTAGCATCAAATTAATACTTGTATACATGTTACATTCTAAAATAATTCACATTGCTTTATTTTGAACTTTTTGTATAATTCACACCTATAAATTTTTAAAATTAATATAGATGTTGTTAACAGAGTACAACAGATTGAAAAGGATGTAAGAGGTAAATATTGGTACTTTTTACAGAAATTGTTAATATTTAAAAGATTATATTGTAACTATAAGAGCATACTGATTGATTTGTAGAAACGAGGATACAGTTTATATGTATGTTGTTCGTTCAAACATTGGTTGTCGATTGATATGATTTGAAAATTAGAGGCAAATGCTGTTTGTAGCTAAATTAAATGTTGGAATAGTACTGTAAATGCCACGAGTGACGGCGAGCAAAGGGGAAGCTGTAGGTGTAGTATAAATTCTAAATAGTGCCAGGGGTCTGTGCCGTTCTACGATAGGCCGACTATATTCCCCAACAGTCCCCACTGCTTGCCAACACTCATGGCGTTTAATGTAACCATAGTTATAAAGCTTATGCGAAGCTAATGCAAATATTCATTCAAACAATTAAATACCTACCTAAGGAATTCTTTCTTCTAGTAGTAACTGTCTGTTTTGTTTATACTAAAGATGTCAGTACATTTTCATTAAATCTTATCTCGGCAGGGGGTGAAGCTTAGGTAGCTTTTAAGGGCTGACAGATTTCCAAGAAAATTACAATATAAAAAAATCTAGTTCGTTTTACTGAAAAAAATCTTATATATCCTTTATTTGCGCTCTACAAAAAAGGTAGTAAACCATAGAAAAGGCGGCCGAAAGTATAAATTCTGATGACACATCAGTAATTCGAATTTTATAAAGACTAATTAAAATACAAGTTAATAGTCACACCGATAAAGAATATTTAACCCAAATTTATCCTGTCTTAAAAATTCACGAATAGAAGATAATATACCAGGTGTCAACGGATCATGGTAGACCCCCCTATTTTTCCTTATTTTTTAGAATACCGGAATGAAACTTTGTAGATGTATTATATGACCAAGAAGACACTTTGTGACATAATTGTCATTTTTTTCCTCCTTCCTGTTTCACCGGAAATGGCCCTAAATTCTGGTTTTTAAATGGAATATCCTCTATATATTATTATATTTTTGGAATCCTTGAAAAATTCTGAGTAAGGTGATACTCCATAAGTTACATTTTGGCTCCATGAAAAAAAATTGACCCGAAATTTGTTGGTGCATCTAGAGTGCCATGACCAGAAAAAATTGCTTGTAATGGACCAGTGTGATTGTTAAAAAACATGATAAAACCCTCGATGTACTTTTCGAAACTGTAACAAAATCCATTTTGCATGAAAAGCGTGCTTCACGTAAAAATATCGTTGGAAGAGGTTTTTATATTTTTAATCATATTCTCGCTCTACGGAGCGTTTTTTATGCAAAAATTTCAATAACTCATCGAGGAGTGTAATTTTAGAAAGTATAGTAAATGTCGCTGCATGGGCATGACGTAATGTCGCCCCGACCACCAAAATTTAGAAACAGTAACAAAATTTGACTTTAATTTCGGAAATTTCAAAATTAAAAACCCTTTTACGAATCCATGTGTTAAATATGAGGACAAGTTAATCCAGCTTCTATTCAAAGTATATCGAGAGTTTTAGCGAAAATAGTCTTTGGCGACAAGGGACTCCATCATTTTCTAGCAGTCGATTTTGACGGGAAAATGATGGGTTTTAACGGGACTTGCCCTAAACTGATTCCTCAGTGATTCGGTGTCAGAAGAGTATCTTTACCATGTACTCATATGTGCATGGGACCGCCTTGCCTGAACGTATGAATTTATAATTGCTATAATATAATTCAAAGTCATTGCGATTCAAGCATTTTTAAGCTCCGAGGAGCGACCAAAATTGATATTGAACTGAAAATACGTAAATAGACAGGCAAGCAAAAGCCCACCAAAAATTTATAAACATTGAACTTTTCTTGAATCTTTTTGTGTAATCGTTAACTCAAAAAACCGCACATTGGATGGTAGTTGGTACATTATAAGTCGTCCGTTCCTCACCATGTGTTGTACACGGAAGTTGTTGTAAAACATAAATTTTTAAAGAGATTTAATATATATTTTTGAACTTTATATGTCTTTTTCTGGTGTTTTCAAAATTCCCTTTCAGGTTTAATTTTAAGAAAGTGTTTAGAGTGTTACGACGTCCAATTGATACCATCAGAGAAGCAGTTAAGCATAAACGAACAGTAAGTATAAATTTTGTATTATTCTCCATCTGAAACAGTTGTTTTGAACCCTTATTTGTGAACGTTAATATTCATTTTTGATAAATATAGTAAAAGTCCTTCAGACGCAAAAGATGGATCATTCACATGATGTCAGAAAAATTAAATCAAGCATAAAAATTTGAAAATGTGTTTTTTGTGGGCCATCAAATTTGGCCCGAACAGTTTTTTTGACGAAACTTTATCTTTTCAAATGGAACTATAATGGTAGAATATTGCCATAAAACAGCAGATGTTCTAAGGAATCCATGGATGTGCTCAAAAGCAATTTTGTCTGGTCATGTCTAGATGCATGAACAAAGTTCGAGTGAAATTTTTTTCATGTAGTCGAAATGTCACTTATGAGGTATCATCATACTCAGAATTTTTCAAGGATTCCAAAAATATAATAATATACAGAGTATTTCATTTAAAAATCAAAAGTTGGGGCCATTTCCGATGAAACCGGAAGGGGGAAAAATAACGGTTATGTCACAAAGTGTCTTCTTGGTCATATAATACATCTACCAAGTTTCATTCCAATATTTTAAAAAATAAGGGAAAAAAAGGGAGTCTACCATGATCCATTGACAACCAGAAAATGACCTATTATTAACGAGAATGCCCGGACAATAACATTAAAATCTCGAAACATCAATGACTGAACTAATTGATTATTTCGAAATTCAATGGATATGAACATGTTGAGGACCGCTGATGTCAAAAAATGGTTTTCGCAATGTCTGTCATTATTAAGCATAGCTATTTAAGTTGTTGACATGAAATTTCATATTACAGTAGTACTGTTGAAAGCAGATAATAGGTGATTATGCTTGACACCATTCCTGCCTTCATTATTTCAGCTTTAGCATGCAATTTGTGCGATGAGATGATGTTGATCTCATATTTCTTTCTTGTATACTAGAAACTTAATACTTCTCTACACATGGCAATTAAGAAGGATCACCTCTGGAGATCCTACAGGTCACAAATATATACCCATTTTGCCCTATCCATCCATCAGAAAATTGGTCTTTTAAAAAATTTCTTACAATTATCTGGTAGTGGGCTTTTTGGTATATTACTTGTTATTGTACGTCCAAGGAAAATTCAACCAAAATATCAGGTGTATTTTTTTGCCGTACCATTTAAGCAAAGAAAATTATGGAGTTTTTGAGAAATAATATACCTGAAATTTTAGCTGAAATGCTCCTGGACATAGGCCAACAAACAATATATTAAAACGATGGACACCTTGTCTAATTTCCTAATAGATAGATAGAGCGAATCGGCCAATATTTTGGCCTGCTTGACCTCCAGACTTAAACCCCCTCGATTATCTCTGTGGAGGTATGAACGACAAAATTACACGTGGAATCTTTTAAAAAGTAAATATTATTTACCCCATTACAAATACATGCATTTTCTGGATTCTCAGATATTCTCACCTGTATATAATTTGGACAAACCACTATATAACTCCATGGAAATAGGCCCCAGAAACAAAATCATTGTCAGAAATAATGGCATAAATATAGCTTGACATAGTCCTTGCATTTTTAATCCTAAGATTTCTAAAAAGGGCACCTAAAAGCAACAGAACTTCAGCTTCAAAAAGACTTACAAGTACCAGCCGTACCTTTCCCAACACGTCCTTATTTAGTCCTACATATAAAAAACATGGTGCTATGAATAACATGACAAATGCGCTAAGAAATCTTTTTTTAATTGTAGTTGGATGATCCCTAGAAAAAAAATATTATTGCTGCTTCATGATACATTAACTGTTGGCATATTATCTGGAGATATTAACAGTTTTAATTACCTCCAGATGATGTCATCATTAACGGCGAAAATCGCGTTGAGTATAATATTCAAGTAGTTTAGTGTTTGTGTAAATTACTTCATAGGCAGCACCACGGTAAAGGTACTACTCCCTTCGAACTATATATAAGTGCGTGCATGCTGAAAATTTACCTTCAACACTAGACTTGAAGATAAATCAAACTGGACACACTCAAATTTGAATTACGAATGGTTTTATGAGTTATTATTCTGATTAACAAATTTAGAACTAATATTACTGCCACGATTTTAAATGAAACGACTAGGTATTGTACATACAATTTAGAATCATTATAAATATTAAAATGTTTGAGACACCCTGTAAAATGATTCAAATACCTATAAGAGATGATTTTGCATTGATAGTTTTCCCATCCATCAATAAAATAATGAAATGGATAAACAGCATCAAAATATATATATAGATAGGGAGGTAAGTATGATTTAAGTTATTTAAAACGAAAATATCGATACTGTTACTATTGAACAGAGTTTATTTTTCTATTTATAGGTCATTTTATATTTATACCCTGGCATAGGCGAGTAAAATTTATTTAGAAAGATATGCTAGCTTTTTACCTACGATGTAATTTTATGTAATAACGAGTATACCTAGCTGTATTAAGTAGGGTGAATATTATAAATTATAAATTAGGATAGTTGTACTTTTTGTTCCCACGGTATTTGTACATGATCCGTTCGTCTGAAACGGTGAACGGCAGTAGATGGGCGCGCGGCGAGGTGTGAGGGGTGAGAGACGTACCTCCGTCTGCAGTGAGTTTTGTTTTAGAAACAGTGCTTGTGTAATTGAAAATTACGGATTTAAAACTCACCTGCTGTAAGGGCTGTTCCACACATGAATACTAGCTAAGTAGGATACTGATAACAAAAAACAAAGGAAAATTGAAATAAAACAATTGAAAATTACATTGAAATCTTGCTCCATTCTGTCATTTTAAGCGTCACGTGATCGAATTGCACTGCAGCTATTGGCGGGGCCGCTGTCTTGCGCACTGTCTATCTTCTTGGGATTGTACTGCTCTGAAAATGGCCGCTGGTGGTAGTGCTAGTGTTTCCTTTGTTTAGGACTTGATAAATAAGTGAGTGAGTGTTTCGTGAAGATGCCGAGCGCCTCTTTTACGGCCTCTAGGTCGTACGTGAGGAGGTCCAGGAGGAAAGGAGCTAATAGAATACCTACACCATCTAGAACAACCTCTGGTAAGTAGACTGGCTAGCCTGGAAATTGTTAAACTCGACCCGATTATCTTCTACGAGCTAAGCCTGTTCTTATGGCACACAAAAACTTTTATTCGAGCCTAGCATGAACCCAAAAACAAAGAACTGCGTATTTTTCGTCTTTATTGAATTCGTTTTAGGCTTAAGATAAGAGACCTGCCTAGTTTATTTGACAATTACTTGAAATGTCATCCAATAAATATACATAAAAATAACAGGGCAGCCTACATAGTTAGATAAAGATAAGAATAGCCGGGTATATCAGCCCAAATATGTCTCAGAGGATGAAAAATTGATAAATCCTCATGTTTTATCTTATACTGGTTTAATTTATGAACTTATTGACCAGTGGGATGTTGTGTTGACATTTTGATCATTGTGTTTTCTGTTAGTAATTGCATCTAATTAGTTATTTATTTCGTATTGTATTGGGAATTTTTGGGAAAAGAAGACCACATAGTGTATGCGTAACTACATTATTTCTTAAATTTTATCCCAATTTTTAGTAAATATCGATAGATTATAAATTCCTGTATTAATCTAGCGAACTGAGAAGTTCGGTTCCTTTCTCGTGAGCTTAAATATTCATGATTAAGTAATTTTAATCAAACCCGATTAATGAACTTTAAAAGTGTCATTTGTGTTTTGTTAACCTTAATTTCTATCTATGAATAAATGTGATTAAATGTGCTATCGTACGTTGATCGGATATGTGATATGATAATGACATAAGTATTATTAAATGATTGATATAATTTTTATGAGATATATTTTACGATAACGAAATGATAGTAGCTATCAATGAAAATCATAAACTGTGGCGCCAGCAGCAAGATTTTGATTCTCCATTAATAATACAATAATCTTTGAGACATTTCATAAAATAAACTACAGGTCTTGCAAAAAATCGTTAAATTAATAGTTTCGTCAAGACTAATGTATCGTAATATAGGTATAGTCCAGGTCAGCGCTTCCCGGCACTGAAAAAACGCAACAAAAACTTTACGACCCCATTAAATATCGTTACTCTTTGTACTATTTCGTTCAGAAATTGACTCGCTTACCTTTATAGGTTCTTAATGTGCGTCAGCGTCAGGAAGATATAGTTAGTATAAAAGGAAGAGCCTCCGTATATGAAACTATTAATCTCGTGAGGCGCTGAACCGACCAACAATTAACTCTATATGATTTTTTTTCCTCTGGGGCATTTTAAAAACTGGTCTAGGTAATTAATGAGAAAAATTTGAGAACCTCTGTCTTTTTTATCTGAATGAATGTGTAGTTGCGGCAAAAGATTGTAGTGGAAAAAGCCAGGGCGTCAATTCTCGAATCTCTACTGAAATTGTCGAGTATGACATTTGTCAAGCATATTTGTCGCACCATTTTGAAAATCCGTATTCTGGAGCAGTCGTAGACACTGCATATTATTGAGGTTATTTGATTTGTTGTATTTTAAATAGATTGTTTGCACTTTTGCTTCCTTTTGAACAGGTACCTATGGACAAGAACAACTCGTATTGCAGCAGCAAAAGGAAAAACTGGTAGACTTTGTAATAGAGAATAAACAACTTTTTTCTGGAAGTTTACCAGTAGCATAAAAGTTTAGCAACTAAGACCTAAAAAATAATTACTATCAGTTATAGTGTGATGTGTTGTGTGTTGATGTAGTTATACTTTAGTTTTCACAATTAATGCTGTAGTATGAGATTGTCTTTCAATGAAAGGGGTACGTAATAATTTCTATTAGGTGATTTGTCAATTCTTTGTTTAATCTAAGCATTTAACTGAATGAACGGGTCTGTCTTCCTATAGCCTATACATAGTCCTTCTATTGTGGATTTCAATTCCTTGGTCTTCCAAATTTTATATTACTTACAGCAATAAAATTCATTTCATCTTGATTCGCCATTTTTTTACTCTTTCAGTTTACGTTTCAATACATTTTTCGGTATTGTCGCATTCGATAATCGAGAGATGACTGTCAAAAAACGAATATTTGTGCGGGGAAGTTTTCAGCAAACTATAAAAAAGGAATCTTTTTAAATTTTTTAGTTCCCGTTCCTAGTCTTATCTCTATGGATTACTACACCGATGGTGCACTTATAACTAGTAAAGGCTACTTCGACATTCCAGAAGTTCTCAACGAGTTTTATTATTATTATTTATTTATTTTTACCAAAACAAACTTTGCAAGATGGTGGACAGCGTGTGTGTGAGTTTAGAAAGGTTGTGCGGTTTTTGTAAGAAACCTGCTGTTTTAAAAAAAGTTAAATGTGTAAATTAATAATAATAATAAATACACCACAAGTAATGACGACCCCCTTTATCCCGAAAGGCTCTAGAAGAACCTTGTGTGGGAGGGGGCTACACATTTAGAGACAAGAGACATACACCCAATATCCGTGTATAATGGAAAAATTCCTCACAGTATTTTCCACTGCTACGACCGGGAATCGAACCCGGAACTTTTGGGTGAGAGGCAAGTGCGCTCACCTCTCGACCATCAGTCATACATAGCATACATCAGTCATTGTGAAACATATTTTCATAAAAGTTGTTCTACAAAAAAAAAAACTAAAAAATGCTGCCAAAAACAAAATTATGTAGATCATAAGCTACAAATTGAGACCCAAGAAGACATGGAGCAAACCGAAAAGAATAAGAAAACAAGAAGGCAACTTAAACAAAAAATAACTTTAGTATATTTTATCAAAAGATCCAGTGCATTACAAACAAAATAAATGAGATAACATTATTACTAGAAACACAAAATTGCTTTACTGAACACTGACTAAAGGACAATGAAAAAAAATTTGATGAAAATTAATTTCAGTCTTGCTTCATGTTTTGTAAGACAATCTTCAATACATGGTGGAAGCTGCATATACACACGAAATAATGTGGAATTCAAAGAACTACAACTGAAACAGAAAAGTAAATGGCTAGTAATTGAGTGTAGTGCTGTTGAAATAATACCATCAAAAATAAAAATCATTAATATATATCGACCCCCATCTGGTGATTTTGATGCATTTATAACTCTTGAAGACATCCTATTATCGATATTAAAATCGAGGGAAAATATTATTATTCTATGTGGAGATTTCAACCTGGATTTACAAAATAAAAAAGACACTAGAGTAAAACTATTCCTAGATCTTTTATCAACATTTGGTTTAAAACCCTCGATGAATGAACCAACAAGAATAAGTACCGTCGAAACAACAAAAGACAATATATTTCTGAATCTACCGCAATATGAGGGCAAAGTGCTTAAAAATGGACTATCGGATCACTTTGGACTGGAGCTACACTTTCCTGAGAGCTACATACAAAGAAATTTGAACTATCAAATAGAACACCGGATTATTGTTAATGAAGAGCTACAACAATTTAAAGAAAAGACAAAAAACATTAAATGGAATAATGTTCTAATCGACGTTCTACTAAACAAAAACCCAAATCTAAGTATTAATAAATTTATTACAATATTTCAAATGGTGCTAGATGATATGTTTCCAAAAAAGAAGTTTAAGAGAAATGAATGTAAGAAGGCTATTTGGATAAACGAAGATATGAGAACACGAAGCAAAGTTAAAAGACAACTGTATGAAGAAATGTTACAGGGGAAAGTGTCAAAGGAAATATATAAACAGTATTGTAAGAACCTTAAAAATAAAATAGAAGAAACCAAAAAACACTCGCATTCTAAATATATCCTGAATTACAACAACAAAACTAAAGCAACTTTACAGAAAAGTATAATATAATATCGGAAAAGCAAAGTGCGTATATAAAAGGAAGATCAACAGTATATATGGGATTATGTGAAATACTAGATGCAATTAGTAACAAGGAAAAAGTTGTAGAGCTCTTCTCGAATCTGTCAAAAGCTTTTGACAGCTTTGATCATAAGATACTTCTGGAAAAAATAGAAATAATGGGCTTCCGAGGAAATGCATATAAAATAATAAAATCATACTTAGAAAATAGAAAACAGTGTGTAACAGTCATGGATTCTGGTAAATATATAAGGTCAAAATGGAAGTAGGTCAAAAAGGGAGTACCTCAAGGATCAATTTTAGGCCCAATTTTATTCCTGCTATATATAAATGATCTACCACTTATTAGTAAACATATATTTGCAGATGACAATTCTCTAGCGATAAGAGCCAAAACAACCGAAGTTGTGGCCTCGATTGATATATTAAAAGAATAGTATACCGGTAATAACCTAAAACTAAATATTGAGAAAATCAACTTACTAAAATTTAGTCTCAAGAAGGAGTTGCTCATTGATTATAAAGATCAAACATTAACAACAGCAGATCACACTAAATTTCTAGGCATTGTAATCGATCCACAGTTAAACTGGAAGCATCACGTGCAAGATCTAGCTACAAAAATTAGTGCATTTGCATATGTTTACGCACTATAAGCAACTCCATAAACGAGGCAGCAGCTCTAGCTTCTTATTATGCCGATGTCAACTCCAGATTAAAATATGGAATTATCTTGTGGGGAAACTCAGTTGAAGCAAACCGAATATTCAGGCTACAAAAAACTTGTATTAGAAGTATCTACCATCTGAAACGAACTGACATGTAGCATAATAATAATAATAATATTTATTGGTGCATAGAACAAAATTGTTTTACACAAGTCGAAACATAAAGATAACCAACAAAATTACAAAAAAAGTATAAATATTAAAAGAGAACATTATAAAAAGTAGAAATATAATATATACTTATTAATTATAAGGGCTGTATTGTTTAAACAAAAATGTATATTTACTCTTCCAAGTCCGTATATATATATGAATGTGCATTGCTTTGTGAAGAATGACTATGAAGAATTATTCAGCAAATATGAAGCAGATGATCTATATAATAGACGTGATTATATAAATGCAAAACTCCGCTTACCACAGACACCATACAGTCAAGTGTCAAGTGCAACGAAATTTAGTGACTCAACTCATGAAAATCTAATCACTTACCCAATGATAATAAAAACTTACCATATAAAGAATTCAAAAAAAAATTAAAAACTGGTTAATTGATAAGACTTTTTATTCTTTATCTGACTTTTTTTATTATAAATTTTAAGTTTTAACATGTTATGGTATTGTCTAGTTTTATTGAAATAGTTATATATTATGTGTCTTTACTTCTTTATATTAATTATTTGTGTTATACACTACTCTGACTAATCTCTGACTTGTTGCACATCTGTATGGTATTAAGGAATAAAGTGATTATTGTCATTATTATTATTAATGAACTTTAAACCCCATGTTATATAAGATTTTTTTGTCTGTTCTTTACTACCTCGTTTACTACTTATCAGTTTTTTTTTATGATAAAAAAGTAATTGCACTGTGTACAAATACAATCTCCAATTAATGGAAACGAGTCAAAAAATAATGAATCTTGGGTTTAAGTGAAGAATTAAAGGCATTTAATAAAAATTTGGTCAATTGTCCAATCAGTTGATTCAAATTTAACAGTTCAAAATGGACCCCAAGTGATGACTTAACCTAAATCCATAGAAAAATCGTTTATGGCATAAGGTCCGTCATCTACGGAGCTACTGGTTTGTGATGAAATTATTTGGAGAATGGAAACTTAAATCTCAGAATAGTTGGATACTCTATTCTCATACATTTAGAGACACAAAAGTAATTAGAAGTCATAAATTTTACATTAAAAGCTTGCCTAATGGTCTAAAACGTCAGAGTATAGGCTTTCTATCAGAGACAAAAAAGATTTATGTCATTAATGTTTGGGTTAATCCTTGCTAAAATCTGATACCTGAAATAATGAGGATGTTATTTGCTAATGTCTAGCTTTTGTAACATTCCCAAAAAAATAACCACAACTTTCTCAAGTAATGAATTGAAAGTAACATTTATTTAAAATATAAAGTTAAAATCTGGCATACAATTACTTATCTAACCATTGTAGTGTCGTCTGCTAGTTTCATCTAATAAATCTTTGTGGCATTATACTGTCGTAGATATATATGCATGTGACTGAGAATTTATGTATGTAGGTACATACTTAAAAGCTAATTAAAATTATAGAAAGTTAAATTTGCGTTTTATTTCTGTCTCTTGTTTAAATATGTGTGAATTAAAAAAGAATTGTATGTATGAGAATGAAGAGATTAATTTTTACATGTATAATGTATTAATTGGTAATGACTGGCTTGAAGCTATTTATTTTTTGTTAAACTTGGTCATATTTTTTCGAATATTTTTTATCTTTGACGGTTGACAGCTGTCAGTGGCACTGCCAACTCGCCTTATTTTCTGAAAAAGATTTTTCAGAAGATATATAAGAGGTTTTTTGGGTCACTGATTTCAAATCCGATATCGAAGGTGGTATTTGGCAGGTGTCAGTAGCAGTGTTAGCTGTATTATCCGGAAAAAATTTATCACTGTGTTCCTGAGTCACGCTAAAAGTGGATGCAAGCAATCCAATTAATATGTTGTTTGAGTACTTTCATAGTATATTACTCAATACGCCAGTACGAGGTGAATGTTTTTTTGTTGATTGCTGACCGAATTATAACGTGATTTGACGCATTCACCTATGCTGATCAGTGGAGAAGCATATAAATAAATAAATTTTTTCCGAATAATACAGCTAACACTGCTACTGATAGCTGTCAAATGCCACCTTCTTCATTGAATTTGAAATCAATGCGCCAAAAAACCCCTTGTATATATTCTGATAAATCTTTTCCGGAAAACAAGGCGAGTTGACAGCGCCACTGACAGCTGTCAAATGCTACTTTTGACATTGGATTTGAAATCAGCGACCCAAAAAACCCCTTGTATATATTCTGATAAATCTTTTCCAGAAAATAAGGCGAGTTGACAGTGCCACTGACAGCTGTCAACTGTCAAATGCTAATTTTGACATCGGATTTAAAATCAGCGATCCGAACAATCTCTGTAGAACACTAGCAAAGCCCCATTGAAAGGACCATGGCTCCATATTATTAGTGAAAATATCCCGAGAAATCGACTCCCCCCATATCTGGAAAACTATATTTTCCGACTTTGTGGCCATGAGGACTTTTGATCGGAAGCTCGAGGAATAACATGAATCGATTCCAGCGAGTTTCACCAGGGGCCATTTCCCATAAGAAATGTGCGGGTCTTTTGCCAAAAAGGATATATCACAGTGAGCTATGTGCTTTATGTGTGAAATCGATAGACTGTGAAAACACAACCAATGTTATAATGCAGATCCATAGCGAGCACCGTCCTAAGCTTAATATGGCGAATTTTATAGTCTGCATAATAATTTGAGAGAGAATACGATCAATTATTTTTGCATACATGAGAATGAGAACTAGTAGTTTTGATTATATCACAAATAAAATTAAACATCGATAAGAACTAGAATCTGGTGAACGATATTATGCCCGTACTTCTTCCATGATTTAGCACAGCACAAAGTATCATCCTATTCCGATGATTTTTATTTTCCAAAATGGCGTTCGCACAAACATTTCAGTAATAAATACTTCTTTATCCATCCTTAAAAATACAGAAGGTGCGCGGTGCGATACTAGAAAAATACTTAATTTAATAGTTCTGTGATCCAGTCAGTGTAAAGCTGGAAGTAAAAGACGGTGTGAGGTTTTGGTCACCAAATTTTGATAATACAGCCGGTTTAAATTTTAGTGCGGTGCGCAACTTGTTGTGAGGGCCGGTGCTCCGTTATGGACGTTCACTTACATTGAATAGTTTTGCACTAGAGTTCTGGGACACGTAAATTGATGAACGAAACGACTTCAGGCGATTTTCTCAGTTTGAAACCTAGGTTTGGTGCACATATCTTCGCAACAAATGGGTGGACCAGAATGATGTTCAGATATTTTTGGGTAAAACTTGGAATGTTAACTTCCTATAGGTTAAGGACTATCCCAAAAGGCAGTCGTTCTCAACCTACAAAAGAACCTCCCCTATATAAACTATCATGCTTACAATAAAAACTTGTTGACGAGCACTGCACTTTTTCGCTCCACTCTCTCTGCGCATAAGCACAGAAGTAAACTTACTGCGTCGCTTAACTCAATCTGGCAACGTCTCGGTTTTATACTCATCAGAAAGTGAGTTGTTGCTTTGGTTTCGAGTGCATTATCGTAATTTTGAGGTTAAGAATATATTTGTGATTTTTAACAAAAAATATGTTCGAGAACAAAAATGGTACATTTGCCATAAATAACAACTTTTATTCTTACAATAATCCATATTTTCTTAATATCTGTAAAGTACTTGCATTTATCGACATAAACTGTGCATCGACAGCATTTTAAATATTAACGCGTTATTGCAACGTTGCCAAGTCGCGAGCTCTTGCTTACCAACTTATCTGAGGCAAGCCGAGAGCGACTGAAAGTCACAAATTTTACAGTAAAACGAATACTGCTTGCAGTAATTTTTTTTAGAGAAAAATATTCCTCTCTCCTTCTTCTAATAGCTCTCAGATTTTGGAGAAAATTGTCATTGTAAATAAATAAAACATAAGTGAATATAGGATTTATAAGACATTAGTATGTTAAAATGGGAATTTTAGGTACTAATATTTACAAATTTACTACCGCAACAGCTACTCAAATTTTTCCCATGTATACAGAACATAAATAAAAATATATGTGTATATATATGTATGACTGATGGTCGAGAGGTGAGCGCACTTGCCTCTCACCCAAAAGTTCCGGGTTCGATCCCCGGTCGTGGCAGTGGAAAATACTGTGAGAGGGATTTTTTCACTATACACGGATATTGGGTGTGTGTCCCTTGTCTCTAAATGTATAGCCCCCTCCCACACAAGGCTCTTCTAGAGCCTTCCGGGATAAAGGGGGTCGTCATTACCTGTGGTGTATTTATTATTTATTTATTTATTATACATTTTCAAGATAATCGTAAGAAAACTTATTTGCTAGGAACGTCCTTAATCTTCAATTCCAAATTTTAATATTAAGAATGTAAATAACTTTGGGTGAACTTTGATCGCTTTTTCTTTGGTAAGCTGCACATTTAGAATTCGCCTGACTCGGATCTTCTTTTCTAGTGTTGTTGGATATTTATTCATGTTCGATATGTGTCCGATACTTTCATTTGAAGTTAGACATGGCATAATGGAAAATGTCTGATTTTTTGGGTTTGTCCAACATTTAAATATCCCGCCATATATTTTAAACTCTTAAAGAGCACCATGATGTAAAATAGTTAATGTAAAATTTTAGGATTTTTAGGCAGAGCTGGCATTTAAACTGTGTTGCATCAAAAACCCCTTTCAAACAGCAAATCGATACAAGAAGGATCTAGTTAGGGATTACTTCTAGATTAAATAATGTCTCAGAAATGACAGTAACAAAAAAATATGACTTTTTGTAAGAATTGGGATATACTGAAAATTTATAAATTGTCACTAACTAAAAATAATAAAAACCATCAAACGAAATTCAAAAAATTTTGATTCTGAAACTTTTCAGTGTTACCAAAAATTTCATAAATTTTGTTTCATTCAAGGCGTATTATATTTTGTGATTTTTGATGTTTTTTTTTCTGTACTGGCTTTGTTAAGTTTCCTATGACATACCTATTATATACCATTTTGAAGCTCTTGACTTATCTAATCGATTGCAGATGTTTTTTTCCAAACTCTATAAGTAAATGTCCAATATAAATGTCACATTTTACAACACTCTTTTTTTCTAATACATAATGTTCGACATATAGTCGAGGCAAGAATTGAAGCGATGCACGTCACAGATCGATTCTATAAATAAGACAATACTGCTAAGAATCATGAAGCCCCAATAAACTGTACCTATTTTTGAAAAAAGCTTAATAACTGGGTATCAATAATTGCTCTTTTTAACGTAATTAATGATTAAAAATTATATTAGTATTAAAATTTCTTTAATGAGATCACTCGTGCCTTGCATCGCTTGAATTGTTGCCTCAACTTTAGCCAAAGAAGCATTAGGAGACTGGTTGTTTGAGGTCTTCCCTTTTTTGCTGGTACTGTGAAGCAGCAACAGAAAATTGAAATGATCCTCCTAGGCCCTGAAAAGAGAGATATTCTACATAAAAAAGAAGAGCATATTTTAACTTACACCCAACATATAAATTTAAAAAATTAAATAAAAAATAACATGTAGCAGATAACCAAGTAAGAAAATTGAAAGAAATCATATAGGCACAGGTAATGTATAGCATTACTTACGATTGCAAATTTATTTGAAATATTATTAAAGGCAAAAATTTATGAACATTTTGAAAATAACAATCTTTTCAATGAAAATCAGTTTGGATTTAGAAACTCATTATCTACTACAGCAGCTGTTAATAAATTAATTTCAATAATTAATGAAGGGTATGAAGAAGGCAGTTATACAGCCGCACTCTTTTGCGACTTAACCAAAGCCTTCGATTGCGTATCCGCTAGTATATTAGTTCATAAATTAAAATATTATAATTTCTCTGAGAACAGTATCCAGCTTATAAAATCATATCTAAATGACAGACAACAACTTGTATCCTTTAAAGGAAGTGACTCTGAACTTCGATCCATTGCATATGGAGTACCTCAGAGATCAGTGTTGGGTCCTCTGTTATTTTTAATCTATATTAATGATATATCATCTAGTGATCCCAACACTGACTTCATTATGTTCGCTGATGATACTACTGCTGTACATACTAATAAAAATATAAATATATTAAATATAGCACTAGCGGATGCATAATTGAAGGTCACAAACTGGTTTCATGTCAATCAATTAAGTCTCAATGTTTCTAAAACTGAAACGATGTATTTCTCTTTACGTGACACATCCTCTATAAATAATCTTGAATGTGTAAAATTTCTTGGAATTTATTTGGATCAAAAATTAACATGGTAGAATCACATAGATAAAGTTTGTAACAAATTATCATCATCCATATATGTTCTTCATAACTTATCAAATAAAGTGTCTAGAAGTGTTCTATTAACGGTATTCCATGCCTTGATTCAATCTAAAATTTCATATGCAATATTGGCATGGGGTCATGCATCTTTATCCAGCAGAGTTTTTGCATTGCAAAGAAAAGCTGTAAGAATATTAAGTGGGCTAAACTATAGAGATCCCTGTAGGGATAGTTACATCTAGATGAAAATTCTCACAGTCCCATCTATATACATTTTGCAATGTCTCATACATGTAAAACAGAACTTCACAAATTATATTTCTCATACGGAAAGACACGACTATGAAACACGAAATAGAACAAATATATATATAGATTGCCACAGATTAAGTAAATCAAAAACAGGCATAAATTATTTTGGTCCAAAAATGTTCAACCTTTTGCCTCCTACCATGAAGACGTTGTCACTAACTAAATTTAAAACAGTGATAAAAAAATTATTTACTTCAGAAATGTTTTTATTCTTTAGACGATTATTTTAATAATGATTTTAATGACATAAGTATATAATTTAATGTTAGTTTATTTTAATATATTTTTAATGATAATTGAAATCACTGATTGATCTTATTTTAATGTGTAACTTGATGTGCTATATATTAATATTTTTTTACTTCAAATTATCTTTGTATTGCTATGTAATTGGACCTGTGTAAACTTTTGATTGTATTAGCACCAATAAACTTACTTACTTATGTAGCATTTTTAAATACTACATGTGGTGCCAAGGGTATGCAACCAGCGCACACACAAGTGTACTTAATATTGTATTTCCCATGGAGTCATAAAATTAATCCACAGAGAATTTTCAAAGAATTATTTCATTTTCAGATTATTTATTTTGTAACTCGTTAAATTTTTGAACAATAGAGGTTGTTTTCTATTTTATGTAAATATATTTCCCTATAATTCCATGGTTGGCAACGGGAAGTTTTTTAGTCAAAGTTGGCAGCACTGAGTGGTCGTCAAATTTCGAAGGTAAAAATGACGGTCCTTCTCTCCTTGCCTGTGCACGTGGAAGGAAGCAATTTTCTCGTTTTGATGGGCTTTAGCCAATTTAGTTTAGAGATTTTGATTGAGAAATTTTGCATTGCCGTTGTGTGGAAGCTTTCTCAGCTGTTGCACGAAGAATTACTTTCGTTTTCGTCAAGGAGAAGCTTCCTGTTTTTTGGGTTATTTTTTTATGAAATTCGCATGTTACTCCACTTATGAGGAGTGTTTGGGACTGACCATTATCTTGGATTGGTTGTTTTTTGACTATATAATTTTTGTGACCTGCAATGCACCCTTGCCTACCGATGCACCTAAACCTGTGTTTGCCTATGCTGAGATGCCCGTACCAGCTATCAGATATGATATGAAATCAAGTCAGTGGAGTACCAGCCACAAGTCTAGAGACCATCGTCATGGCAGCCTTACTCAGACGTCCCAAGTCAGATATTCTGGAATGCAGTGATTGAGCTGTCCAGTCAGGTGGAGCTGTTTTGTTGGAGCAGGTTTACTTTATCTAATTAATTTTTTTAAGATCTTCAATCTGTGTAACGTTTAAATTTAATCATGCATGTTTAACACAACTTTCATAAATTTTTCATATATTTCTTATATAAGCCTGTAAGGCAGCGCATGATCATGCAACGCTAGTTATCATTTTGCATTGTAGACAGACAATACTGTTGGATGCACATCACTTCCAAGTCTACATGTACTGTTCACTTTTTGTTTAATTGTTTTTAAAAAAACTTAGCTTCATCACTTTAAATATTTAACATCTTACTGAACTTCTCCAACCTGTATATATATCTTGTGCAGATAATAAATGTCTTTTTGTCTAACGGTTACTTTTAATACTTGCATCGCCTCTGGTAAACTTATCTTATGAGTTGATAATAGTACCAGCATAGTTTTCTCTTAAATAAATGATCATTAATCTTTTAATCAATCTATAAATTTCAGTTTAATAGTAAAATATAGTCGAATCCATTTTGCTTCTTGGTTGGGCAGAATTGGGAGTGACTTTTAACAACCAAGTGGCGCCCTCTCATATCCACACTCCTGACTTACAACCCTATGCTCTCCCCCAAACAAAACAGCTGTCGTATGCAACAGGGACTATTTTAATACTATCGTACAAAAGTGGTTGCACTTACTTACTTACTATATTCATAAAGTGAAGTTACATAAGCTTAATTATTTAATTCAAACATATTGTTTCTAACAAATTTTTGATTAATGATATGAGCTGTGCGATAACCAAAAGAGCACTTCTGTTCTGTGTTTTGGTATTGGCAGCATCTTTGTACCTTACATTAATATTCTCCTGCATCTTAGATATGCAGAGATTCCTTTATTTATGGTACAGTTCGGATGGAGAAAATGTCTGTCCCAGTGTCAGCAACTTCTTGTAAACGCCGATTGAAATGTCCTCCTCTTTTGCTTCGTCAAGTTTCACGTTATTTTTTGTTGCCCCCACCCCGAAATTTACATACTAAATTAAAATTGAAATGAATAATGTTGCCACACACATTAAACATGTGTTCAAATTTCTGGTAATACAGATCCCTGTATGTCTTGCTCATGTAAAGAGAATCTTCTTCCAGCACTACAAATAAATTTACTGATAATATAATTGAAGTTATGGTATAGTGTTGTTTCTTCTCAGCTATTAATAAATAAAACTAAACGTGGCTATTAGAAAGCCAAAAGTCAACACATAATGAAATTACATGAACAAAAAGCTAAACATTTAGGCAAATGCTCTTCCACATTCATAATTATTTTGATTATGTCCAAAATAGGTCCGAATTTTTAGAGTCCTCATTATTTTTCACAGTATTTCATTAATTTGTAATGGTATTTTTTACTTTTGGTTAGATTTGTACTAGTACTGAAATTCGTAGTTATATACACCACAGGTAATGCACCACAGGTAATGACGACCCCCTTTGTCCCAGAAGGCTATAGAAGAGTGTTGTGTGGGAGGGGGCTACACATTTAGAGACAAGGGACACACACCCAATATCCGTGTATAGTGGAAAAATCCCTCTCACAGTATTTTCCACTGCCACGACCGGGGATCGAACCCAGAACTTTTGGGTGAGAGGCAATAATTGATAATACGCATACAAATTAAAAATTCGGTTCATGCATAACAAAATTATGGGCTCACGTACCCAAATGTACCCATCGATTGGGGAACTTTCTCCAATTTTTGAAAAAATAAATCCCATCCTTTGTAGAAGAAACAAAATAAAGCTGAAAAAATCATTATTTTCTTATTGCAGCAGAACCATGTGAACCATCCTGCCCAATTCAGCCGAATCAGAACATACCGGCTCCATCCGCAGTGGCACCTGGGGGGCCTCAGGCGTTGGCTCCTCCCGGCTCAAGCACCAGCGGAGGGGCTGTTCCTGCACATCATTCGCCATACGATTTAAGACGAAAGTCACCATCACACCACGACGGGCCAGGCCCTAGCACGAGTGCTGCTACGGCCGGGTCTCCTACGTCACCTGCCACCCCTACGGCACCCGCCCAAGGGTATACTTCTGCCATGCTTCCAGCTAGGAAGAGGCCACGTCGGACTTGCTCTGCCTCTTATGAAAGTAAGAGTTTTTAGATTACTTTTCTTCACAATACTTTAACTGATACCTTAGATGTTACAGGTTTGGATCAATTGACTTTTCATATAAATTGTTATTAATTACAATTTCAGTATGACTACAGAATTACTGCTTCCAGATGATATTGTTGCGTGCTTACAATTTTCAGTAAACACTTTGTGGATTCCAAATAACTTGCAACAAGAATTTTCACAAACCACTGATTTATTTAATCACTAAAATTACACTAGTAAATACTTAAAAATCACACAACTAATAATAACTTAATCTAATATAAATTCACTACTTTTAAACACTATGTACTTTACTTTTCTTCTTAAACTTGTCAACTTGTTGTCAACTCTTGTCTAACCTAAAAATTCTCTCAACTGTTTACTTCACTTTGATCTGAACTCTTCCTTCACTAAACTGTACTGTTCCCCCATCTGCTGGAGTCACCTCTTTATATACACACTTGGAATCCTTCTAGAACTCTTTTCTAGAATTCTCCATAGTTTTCTACCATGTAATAGATGATTGTTCGTCAATTGGCTCATAGACGGCGCCACCCTACTAGTCAGGGAAGTAACTAAGCTTCTGAGGAAAACTTTGAACATGAACTTAATCACATCTTTCCTTGTTAGAGGGCAGCACATAACAATATATTGAAAATTAATAAATTGTCGCTTACTAAAAATCATAAAAACCATCAAACGAAATTCAAAAAATTTTGTTTTGTTCAAGGCATATTATATTTTTTTATTTTTGCTTTTTTTTCTGCACTAGCTTTGTTTCTTAAGTTTCCTATGACATATTATATATCATTTTGACTTATCTAATCAATTATAGATTTTTTTTTCAAACTCTATGAGTAACTGTCTACGAGGTCCAATTTATTATTTAAGTTAATGTATTCTGTAACCTTTAATTTGCAGTCAATTTCTCTAAAAATGTAGAATGTTTTGTTCTCAAATACATAGTTACCTAGAGGGTGATCTGGCAAGTTAAATTCGAAAATTATTATGTTTGTTGTCCCTATATTATTTGTTAGTAGGTTTGAATCGCAGCAATCAAGCAATTTTATTTTTATTATACGACAGATCATATAGTTTAAATCTTGTCTGAAAGTTATTTGTGGCATTCTACGAATATTTTTTCCTATTATTTGGGTTTTCTACCACATGTATTATTATCCTCTTCAAAAACAAATCACCAAATAATTCTATTATTTTGTACATTCAGTGATTTGTTTTTGAAGAGGATAATAATACATGTGGTAGAAAAACCAAATAATAGAAAAGAATAGATCATATAGTTTGTTGCAGGATTTTTTTTATGTCACGGTAGTAGTTAGGTCATTAATATCCAATAAAAATAAAATTGGGCCAAGAAGAGAACCTTATATTCCACAGTTTATTTATCTAATTGAATTAAGGTGGGCATATCCAAGACAGAGAGATCCGATAAGGAAATATTTATTATTTTTGGCCATAACTTTTTTTTAATACATACAGGGTGTCTCACCGGGAACTGAAGTGTTCCGTTTTTCGCTTTACATTTTGTCAACTTCAAACCGCAAAAACTTCATGAATTGTTGTAATCATTTCATCAAAATAGCCATGATTAGAAACAATCAGTCATTATCTTATGTCAAAAAATGCCAGCACGTTTAAATTATACCAACGAAAACTTTTTAAATTTGTTTATTATTTATGGAGAATGTGATAAAGTAATATCAAGAACTTGCGGCACATTTGCTTCCTCGATATCCACAAAAACGGAAACCGTCAGCAAACACTGTAAAACGCATACCGGAAAATTTTAAAAATTATGGACTTTTTAATAGACACAATTCGCATTATTGGAGTGACTCAAATCCTCATATGTTCAGAGAGTGAAACTTTCAGGAAAGTTGGCAGTTCAATGTTTACTGTGCCATAAGAAACGATAGAGTAGTGACATTACAATTTTATCAGGAAAATTTAAACGGTAAATTAAATTTTCTCTTCTGCTAATATGTATAGGTAAATTTTTGTTTTTTTTTTTTAGGTGAAAGATATCTGAATGTCTTACAAAATTTGAATAATAACTATTTAAAAAATTTACCTCTCGCCGAACATAGAAACATTTTTTATCAGCACGACGGTGCTCTCCCACATAACGCATATTTAATTAATAATTATTTACAAGAAACTTTTTATGATCAATGGATTGCCAATAATGGACCTTTGTTATGGCCTCCTCCCTCGCCCGATTTCTCAGTTCTGGATTATTTCATTTGGGGAACTATTAAAAATAAAGTTTATGAGAGCCCATTAACAACCATTGAAGATTGTATGCAAAGAGTAAGAAATGCATTTCAAAACATATCACAAGATTCAATTAGAAGAGCTACCCGTGAGGAACTAATCCGAAGGTGCGAAAAATGTGTCGAGGTTCGAGGGCGGAATTTTGAGCAATTATGAAATTAAAATGAAATCATATTTTAAATTGATCTTATCTCTGCTATTTTAGTTCATGCTATATCTTCAATTCGATTAATACGCATGTTACAGTGTTAGTGTTCTTTTGCGTTTTTGTGGATATCGAGTAGCAAATGTGCTGCAAGTTCTTGATATTACTTTATCACATTCTCCATAAATAATAAACAAATTTAAAAAGTTTTCGTTGGTATAATTTAAACGTGCTGGCATTTTTTGACATAAGATAATGACTGATTGTTTCTAATCATGGCTATTTTGATGAAATGATTACAACAATTCATGAATTTCTAATAAAATCGAAAATATTTTTTTTATACAGTTTCAATTCTGGTCGTATACTCTCCTAAAGTATCAATAACCTTTATACATCATATACTAAACTGTAAAGAAGGTTTACATTTATAACAATTTGTTTATGCCCAGATATTTGGAAACCATTTGAAGGTAGAACCTCTTAAATCATAGCGTCCCGATTTTTCTTAATTTAATTTGATATAAACCTAGTTAGGGAAAAAAACATTGCACCATTACAGCAGCGTAACAATGCAGCTATGGGCCTGTGTTCCAGAATCAAACTGGGCCCCTAAGTGGATCAGAAAAATAGCGCCACAAGCACGGCACTTTTAAAAAAATTTACTCTTATGAAATTTAATGAATTGTTATTTCGTTTTATTGAAAATCGCTTTAAGGTTTATTGGTTTACTAAAAACAAAACAGCATGTCGCTCTGCGCAATTTGTTTGGTGATTCATTGTTCATTTTTAACAAAAAAACAACAACAAATGGAATAAAAATAGATTTAATTAAAAACCAAAAATATAACAAAATAATACCTAAAAAACAGACAAAAAACAAGACAAGCAAATTATCAATGTCAGTAAGCTGCTTTACTCAAAATTTTTTCTGGAAATTTCATTTTCTGTTGAAATAATTAATAAAGCAGACAATCTTTGTTTGCCCATAGTATTCCTTAAAAAGTTTTTAATTAATTTTAATTTTGAAAATGATATTTCCGCCGAAGCCACCGAAACAGCGATGGTGAGAAAGATATAACATTCAGTTAAAATTTCACTAAAACCACTGCACGAAGAAAAAATTTTTATTACCATAAACTCGGTTACTACCATTATGGAGTTTATTTTGGAAAAATCATTTTTAAAACGTCTAAATGAGAGCAATTGAGACGAAATCGTGTCCGAAATATCTTCCGAATATTTTACGTATAGTTCCTGACCCATTTGATACTATTCTTCATTAGAAGCATTACATAGAACATTTGGAGATAAAACGTGAAAAGTTCTGTTTATATCATTTAGTCCAGAACTTCGATTTTTTAATTGAACTATAATAATATCCAATGTTTCAATTATCTAATTCAGCGTAACATGGTAAATAGTAAATATATAAAAAAGGTAATACTAAAGAACGGAAACCTCGAATTTTTGCGTGATTTTTTCAGGATACCCTATTTTGGGGTCGTAGAACATGAATCTGAAATTAGTTTTGCGTGCATACGAACCGTTTCTCAAAAAAAAAAAAATGAAAATTTTTCTTATGGCGCACTTTTTCATGCACTAATTTATACACCAACAGCACTTATATATCATCTTTTTCCTTATTAAGATCACACTATGTCCTTTAAGTATAGAACAATAAACCCTTCACTTATGGCAGAAAACTCACTTTCTCTTGTATAAAAATCAGAATTTTATTCACAGAAACTATATTAGATGAACCTCCATCTGTCATTTGATTACATATGTCATATATTTGCATGCGTTGTGTGCGCATGTGTAAGGTTTGGTGTCTAAAGGCACGTTTGAAAGAATTGAAAGTTACTGGGTTGAACTAATCCATTTTTAGTGTTGAAAGACATATGCGACGTTACTTTTCCAAACACATTCGCGACCGGTCGACGCTTAGAAAGGGATATATATGTTTATAAATAATACTTAACGCCGTCTGCCCCAGATTTAATAAGGTGCTAAGTACTATTATATATCCCTTGCCCTTCAAGACACTTTCGAAGCGTCGACGGCCGCGAACGTGTCTTGAAGGGCAGGGAAAGGGATATATATATAATAGTACTTAGCACCTTATTAAATCTGGGGCAGACAGTGCTAAGTATTATTTATAATACATCTTGCCCTTCACGACACGTTCGCGCCCGTCGACACTTCGAAAGTGTCTTGAAGGGCAAGGGATATATAATAGTACTTGGCACCTTATTAAATCTGGGGCAGACGGTGTTAAGTACACACATTCACGCCTTGAAGGGCAAGGGATATGTATGCTTATAAATAATACTTAACGCCGTCTGCCCCAGATTTAATAAGATGCTAAGTACTATTATATATCCCTTGCCCTTCAAGACACTTTCGAAGCATCGACGGGCGCGAACATGTCTTAAAGGGCAAGGGATATATAATAGTACTTAGCACTTTATTAAATCTGGGGTAGATGGCTTTAAAGCATTATTTATAAACATAAATCAAGACACGTTCGCGACCGGTCGACGTTTCGAAATCCGCGTCGTTTAGTATTTCTGTTTTTTCGGTAGAAGAGTGGGGGTGCTCTATAGAATGACCCATACCGCTTTCACAAGGAATATTAATGTAACATTGAAAACGTGAAAAATTTCCTAATGATATTGGTCGGTGTCGGTACTTTAGACACAACTTTGTAAATGCATGCGCATCGGGTTGACAGTTGTATAGTTTTGAGTAGCTGTTTTGTGATGTTTTACAAACTATCTTTTTATTTTTATGTAAAAGAAAATGAGTTTTCTGCCATAAGTGAAGGTTGTGATCTTAATAAGGAAAAAGACGACATACAAGTGCTGTTGGTGTATAAATTAGTGCATGAAAAGTGCGTCATAAGAAAAATTTAAAAAAATTTTTTTTTGAGAAACGGTTCGTATGCATGCAAAACTAATTTCGGATTCGTGTTCCACGACCCCAAAATAGGGTATCCTGAAAAAATCACGCACAAATTCGAGTCCGTTCTCCTTTAGTATTACCATAACAAATAATTACACTTACTTATACTTTGTAGTGTTACGAATAACAAAAAATGTATATTCATGTGTGCTGTGGGCGGGCCCCTTGTTCCGCAGAACATTGGTAGTTACGCCACTGCATCATTAGTTGATTATCACTTAACAGATTGCCGGATAAACCCACAGCTCCTTTTTTGACTAATTTCTCAATAATTTTCGTTAATGTAGAAATTAAAGGTTAGTAGTTAGAAGAGTGTTGATTGTCTTGTCCAATTTTCACCATAGTCGAATCATTTTGGATAATTGTTAATAATCTTTTCAGATTGTACAAACACTGCAGCCCATTACTTGCAGTATGAGCTGCCCGATGAAGTTTTGCTCACGATTTTCAATTATTTGTTAGAGCAAGATTTGTGTCGTGTCAGTCAGGTTTGCAAAAGATTTCAAGCTATTGCTAACGACACTGAAATATGGTAAGTTTTGGAGTTTTCAATAAGGAAATGTTAAATTATTTTAAAAAATGACTTTTTAGGAAGCGGTTGTACCAAAGTGTATACGAATATGATTTGCCTCTGTTTAACCCTGCTCCGTGCCGTTTTGAGTTCATCAGCCCAGAAGAGTCTGATCTGGCCAACCCCTGGAAAGAGTCATTCCGACAGTTGTACCGTGGCATTCATGTTAGACTAGGTTACCAGGATATCACTTTTAAAGGTCGAAATCTTGTTTATTTTAATACTGTTCAGGTAAGTTGGCCAAAAAGTTATTGTTAATAAATACTCATTGTACAGGGTGCTTTTGAAATACATCCATATATTCGCGTCTTGATTTGCATAAAAGGATCTATTTGTATTCAACAAAATAAATTGTTGAAAATTGCAAACGATAGCCATATACGCCCTCGGTACTGTGTAAATATCCTTTTGACAATTAACTTCGACTATTAACTAACCGTTACTTTTTCCTGTTTACATCTGTGCACGTGCCAGCACAAAAATAAACAGTAGCTAGTGTATGTTTATCATTTCCAAAGTGCGTACGAGACAATAAAAATTATTTAGTTTTTATATGGTGTTTTGCTGTGATGGGCCTGAAAATGTTACGAGCAATGATTTTCTAACATACTGATGAAATTTTTGGATCAGGTGTGCAGATTAAGCCATGCTAAAGTGTACGAAAAGTGTATGATTCCATGCCAAAAGGAGCTCAAGCATGTATTAATAATGGTCAATTGAACTTCGAGCACATCAACTACAAAACATCAAGCTTTGTGCATGTTCGTTTTATTTATGATTTGATTAATTTTGCAATATATTTATTTTTAATTTGAATATTTAAAAAGTAGTGTCGATTGTCACATTATGTAGGGGCTCACAGATTAAAATATATGAATGTGTTTGAAAAATACCCTATTTATTTCATCGTCTTTTGTTCTGAAACAGTTTTCTTAAGTGCTCTTAAATCTTTTCATAGGGTGCCCTTGATTACGCAGACGAGCGGAGCGGATCGAACAGTACCACGGGTTCGGTTTCTGGATCTTGCAGCAACCATTCCACAGAAGGCTCATCACAAGGCGCTCTGATTTTTCTTCACGCTGGAACTTACCGCGGGGAATTCCTTGTTATTGATTCCGATATTGCTTTAATAGGTAATTATTGCTGTAGAAAATTAGTAACGATATATAACGCCTTTTTTTAAATCTTCAGGAGCAGCTCCTGGTAATGTAGCCGAGTCGGTTATACTGGAAAGAGAATCGGAATCCACAGTAATGTTCGTAGAAGGTGCTAAGAATGCTTATGCAGGACATCTCACTTTAAAGTTTTCACCAGACGTAACGTCCACTGTGCCGCATCATAAGCATTATTGCTTGGAAGTTGGAGAGAACTGTAGTCCTACTATTGATCACTGTATAATAAGGAGTACTTCAGTGGGTAAGTACACATTACATTTTTGTTTTCCCATATATCAACTTTGAGTTTTTGGTGAATTTACAAGTATTCAACTACCCTGAACTCCAAGAAGTGGCTTTAAAAAACCCCTATCTGTGGTAACACCTAGAGCCCAAACTACTGGAGTGATTTTACTTAAAGCCGCAAAATCGACACTGACTCACGTGTGGGGGGAGTAAAAAATAAACCTTGGCCTTTAAATTCACATTCAAAATGGGCTTTATTATTATTTGTGATGTTAATACAATGAAGTTAAGAAAAACACAAAACATTTAACAATATAAGGTTGCAACTAACACAAGAAAATAATAAGCAGAAGATGTATCACAATAAGGCGGAGTTCAGCATAGAAGCTGTTTTTAATTCTGAACCCTGTTCGAATATTTTAATTCAAAATTTCAATAAAACGAATCAATAAAATAAACATTAAAGTGCCAAATACAAAATTAATTATTAAAAGCACTGTTATAATCTGTTTTTAAATGAAAAAATAAAGCATTTTATAGAATCAGGTACATCATTGTACAGTTTGGAGGCCAAGATATAAAGAGCTATCTTTAAACTTTTCCATATTGTGTTTAAAAATGTCTTATTTTTTGTGAATTCCTAGCATTAACCTAGCAGGACTTTTTTATTCAGCAGAAACAAGGACTAATCACTTTAAATTATAACCCATACTAAAAATTTTATAGACGTACAATTAGACAGGCTAAACAAATGTATCATAACAACCAAATACTACATTCTGACACAACAAATCAAAAGTAGTATGGAATATTATAGTACATACTTCGGTATGCGATGTAAATCAACGACAGGCGCAGTTAGTACTTGGATGGGTGACCATTCCAACGGAAACCGCGTCCTCGCCTCACACATCTTCCAGCGGCTTGTATATCAGTGTATGCGCGGAAGCTATACAACCTTAGGCGAGGGTTGTATAGGAGATATACCATCCTTTGGAGGGGATGTAAAGCCGTCGGTCCCTTGTCTATTAAATGTTAGGCAAGTACAAGATCCCTACTCTTCTTAAGGGAAGAGGTTCGGCAAAATTCCTGGTTGGGGGTAGCTCGTTTACAGGCATCGGTGTTAGGCCTCAGTAGCGGAAATAGGCCGACGTTAAATAAATGTATTAAAAAAAAAAAGGAATATTATAAGTTCTTCCATAAAAAGTGTTCAACCACAAACAAAGCCTAGTAGAACTGTAAATAACGTTGAGACTAGACAATAAAGAAATAGCTAATGCTTGCAATAACTTCTTTATTCATTTGCCAAAAGAAATAAGAAAACAGAAACGAAATGACACCAAAATTAACAACGTAATAAAACAATCTAATTTGACTAACAAAACCATTTTTCTTGAGGCAGTTACCGATTCTGAAGTAATAGGCGTATTAAAAGAATTAAAATACCGCCTCGACTGGTCCAGATGAATTTTTTACATCTATTATAAAAAAATGTGCTATCCACTAAACCTCTTTGTCACATAATCAACATTTGTATATATCTGAAAGTTCTTTTCCAAACTTATTAAAAATTAAAACATAATATTTTTAGTCGCAAACTCCTCTATGAAATCCTTATTTTACTATAAGGAATGTAACCAGATTGCAACCAACAGCTACTCTCCGGGCTATGTGCCCCGCCGAGCGCTGAATTACAAGTGAATTACCATGAAAACGCTAATGCTTCGATTGCAGCAAACACCAGCCGAAAGACTGATCCTATTTAAAGGAACTCTCATGTCAGTCGTCCCACACCACTTGCAGACTGCAGTTTCGAGCTGTTGGCTCTTGTCAGTGCAAGCTAGGCGACCGACACGAGAATCCCTCGACTACTTGGTACATTTCGGTATCTTTAGGATAGCGACATGTAAAATAGTCAGCAGGCGCCATCTAGCGGTCCAGTGTCTGTTGCAATCGAAAAATAAATAGCCTGACTGGGATTAGCATAGTTCAAATGTGGTTTTAGAGGTTGGAATATTAAAACATAATATTTTTAGTCGCAAACTCCTCTATAAAATCCTTATTTTACTATAAGGAACGTAACCAGACTGCAACCAACAGCTACTCTCCGGGCTATGTGCTCCGCCGAGCGCTGAATTACAAGTTACAAGTCTGGCGCGTTAAGTATAATAATTGCATATTACCATCAAAATTGCAAATTGCCCTTGCATGGTTATAGCACCAGTGATGATGATGAGAATCCAATAATCTCTTAGCAAAGTCCCAGCCTGGTTTAGGAACAACAAATCGACAATGTCAGCCTTGCTAAGCTTCCTTGATGTAATTTATAGACAACTTGACAACAACAATAAAGTGGTAGCTCTCTTTGTGGACCTGTCTAAAGCTTTTGATTGCGTTGACCATGAAGTTCTGTTGCAAAAAATTGAACTTTACGGTTTTGGTGGTAGGTGTAATGATTTATGAAGATCGTACTTACAGAATAGAAAATGGTTTGTAAACTATTTTGGGGAAAGTTCTGATGAACTTACAATCAATGTTGGTGTTCCGCAAGGAAGTGTTTTGGGCCCGTTGATATTTTTATTATACTGTAATGATCTGGATAAATATCTCACTACATTTAATTGTGAATTTGCAGATGATATGACGATAGTTGCTTTCAATAAAGATCAAAATATTGTTAATCAACAACTTAATAAATACTAATTTGTCAGCATTGTACAATTACCTCAGTAGCATTTGCTTGAAAATTAACCAGGAAAAGATGCATATTTTACAATTTCAAACTACTGGGAATACACATAGACATATGACATAGTACTTGTTTCGCATTAACAAGACTTGGCACCGTAATCAATAAAAATATTACAAAGACCTACTGCTACTCAAATTTTGAATCTGCCTTTTAGTCTATAAATGAATTTCTGTCACGTTCTTTAATTTATTTATTTTACTGTTTTATTTTAGAATAACTCTTTTAGACTTAACCCTATATCCTGTAATCTGTGATCTTATGGGTTAATAAATTTATTTATCTATTTAAATTGGGTTCTAAGTATGTACCTAGGAACTTAGTATGATCTTTTACATTCGCATCACTCAGGTCCCTCAATAGAATGTCAACTATGGTTTTACCTTTATTCAATAAAAACTATTAGAGGTAAACAAAATTTAAGTATTCAAAAGTGCCATAACTGTGGTAGGTTCTTGTTATATTATTAAGAAAGGAATCGGCCCTAGAACTGAGCCCTGAGCCATGTCACATCCCAACTCTTAACAATTTGATAACGCTCAGTTAGGTAAGATTTTATAAGTGATAACTATTATCATTGAATTTGTAGCAATAACTCAGCAGGATGTGATGCACTACATAGTCAAATGCCTTTGACAGGACACAAAAAGTTACAGAGTTATATTCTGCATTTTCATAAGACTTCATTACCCTACCAAGAAGATCAAGAATTCCCAAAACCTAATCCCCCGTCTGAATCCAAGCTGGCTTTCAGAGAATAATCTTGTTCAAAATGATTTATGTTCTGGTTGGCCATAAATTTTTCAACTATTTTTCAAATTACTGGCAGTAAAGAATTCGGATGGTAATTGGCCGCGTCAGCACCATCTTCCTTTGTTTTCGTAACATTAACAATGACAATGACAAAATTGTGAATAGGTCAACCCTAACATCATATGTCTGCTGGGCAATTTCTGATGCATTGTTTTACCTAACATATTATTTTTATTTTAGTGGGTGCCGCAGTTTGTGTCAGCGGAGTAGGAGCAAATCCGGTGATACGCCATTGTGATATAAGCGATTGTGAAAACGTCGGTCTCTATGTTACGGATTACGCTCAGGGAACATATGAAGATAACGAAATTAGTAGAAACGCCTTAGCTGGTATTTGGGTGAAGAATTACGCCAATCCTATTATGCGACGAAATCACATACATCATGGTAGAGATGTTGGTATATTTACGTTTGACAATGGACTGGTAAGTAACCAACTGTTTATTGCTGGATCTTAAGATAGTAAAAGTATTATTATATGCAGGTATAATGTATTGACAAGCAGTTATAGTCTCGTTTTATAAATTTAAATTGTATTTATTTTTCATGTTAAGAATGTTTTAAATAATTTATATTTTTTGATAATTTTTGTGAAGTGAAAACGATGCCTTGTGCTAGTATTTTTTTTATAATGTCTGCTACAGAAGTAGTTGTGATTAGTTGTCTTTTGTCATTTATCCGCTCATCTGGTGACTAAAAATACTTGCAGCGAGTAAAGTACTACGCATATAATTTCATGATCACATATCCCACTGTATTTGCCGTCTAGTTGGCTCTGGATGGCTGTTGAACTGTTTTTACATGATTTATCTTTGTATTTTTATTTGGAACACATAAAATATGCCTGGGTATGAATTATCTAATCAGGGATAGTCCAGGCGGTATTTGTTTTTGGGTTGAGTGAATCGAGTAGTAGTATGGCAGATGTTTGGCTTGGTCGCTCCTAAAAATGACATGAAATGATAATTTCACTATATGCTAGTTTGAAAACATGGGCGTAATTTTTTATTAAATAAAATGTCAAAAAACCCGTTTTTTCTTCCTATTTTTTATATGTCTTGGTAAACTATTGCTTTTAGAGAAAAGTTATACAAATCAAAAAATGTTGTAATTAATCTTTTGATTGTTGCCACCGTATACAGGGTGTTGCATCATGAGAGGGACATAGCTTAATAGGAGGTAGAGAACATCAGTGGTAACCGGAACCTCCCATAGAAATGTCTCATTGGGCCTTCATTACGAAGTTACAGGGTGTTAAATAATTTTTGGCCAAACCTGTTTTTTGTCATAACTTTGACAGGGAATGAAATAACGGATTCATATTTGGTACGGCTAATGTACTAACGAGCCCCAAGAGGTACATGTATAAAAAAAAATATATCCAGGTCCGGACTCACTATAATTTATGTTTCTTCTTTGCATCAATAAAACATCACCCTTTATATATTTTTTTGAAATTTCGATACGATATTCGAAAAGAGCAAGAAAAACAAACAAAATGGCCTATTTCATTTTTTTGTTACACCTTCGTGGTTATTTAAATACGTTGTTAAATGTGCAAGAAAATGGATTACAGAACCCTATTAAATGAGAGGCACGTGAAATAAATAGTTTTATATCTAAAATTTGCAAAAATTCTATTGAGCCTAGGTGGTCTGGGTGAATCCTAATTCCGGCACATTTTAAAGGTCCATTTTGGTAAAAAACTGTGGTCCTAATAAGTAATCGGGTATGAAATAACAAAATTTTTAATCAATCACAGTAGGCTTGTTCAAAGTGACAGATAATAAGTTTGTTAGTAATTTAATGTGTCAATAATCCGCATTTAGTTAGTGAAAACTTGTGAAAATATTTTAACTATGCCAGTAAAATTTACAAACGTGGAATATGCTGACATAATATTCATCTATGGTTTCTGTAATGGAAATGGTAGGTCGGCGGAAAGAGAATATCGGCTGCGTTTTCCTGGTCGTCGATGCCCTAATCATAAAACCTTTAGTACGGTGTTCCAGTATGCAAGACAACACGGAAAGTTTCCTACTTCTGCAGTTGTGGAGCGTGTTTTACAACAAGGTGTGCAGGAACAAAACAATATTATAAACGTAGTTCAAGAAAACCCAAATATGAGCACTAGACGAATCAGTTTGGCAACTGGTATTCCTCATTGGCGAGTATGGAGAACCCTAAAAAGAGAACGTTACCGTCCATATCATATCCAGCAGGTACAGCGTCTTCAACAAGGCGACGATATCCCCCGCCTGGCATTTTGTCATTGGTTGTCTAACCATCGCCCAGTCATTTACAGAACCTTATTTACGGATGAGGCACAATTTACAAGGGATGGAGTAAACAATTCACGAAATAATCATAAATGGGCACAGGAAAACCCACATGCGGTACGCCAACGCCGTTCGCAACACAGGTTTTCTGTAAATGTTTGGGTCGGACTTGTGAATAGACATTTGATAGGGCCACATTTTTTCGAAGAAAGATTGAATGGTGAAATTTACTTTGATTTTCTTCAAAACATTTTACCGAATATGTTAGAAAATATCGGTATAAGAGGCATATTGTTTCAGCATGATGGGGCCCCACCACATTTTAACCTTCAAGTAAGAGAACACTTAAACAATGTGTATCCTAATAGATGGATTGGACGCAGGGGTCCACATGAATGGCCACCAAGATCTCCTGATTGTAACCCTTGTGATTACTTTTTATGGGGCCACTTAAAAAACGAGGTTTATAGCATTGAAATTGAAAGTAGACAACATTTAATCCAGCGCATCGTTACAACCTGCGACGAAATACGGAATAATCCAGAAATGATACGTCGAGCAATTGGTGACCTTTCTAAACGCGCAAGAAAATGCACAGAATGTGGGGGAGGACATTTTGAAAATTTACTTTAGTGTCAATTACGTTTTATTTTTAAACACATTTAGTTATTGTTTTGTTATTTATTGTTAATTGAATGGAAAATATTTTATTTATTTAGATTTTAGTTTGTTCTCTTTTCCAATTTTTATTAAGTATAAAATGTTGATGATTTTCTTGATCAAAGTAACTGGTTGCTTAGGCCTAAATGGTTTAAATTATCTGTCACTTTTATTCTTTAAACAAGCCTACTGTGATTGATTAAAAATTTTGTTATTGCATACCCGATTACTTATTAGGACCACAGTTTTTTACCAAAATGGACCTTTAAAACGTGCCGGAATTAGGATTCACCCAGACCACCTAGGCTCAATAGAATTTTTGCAAATTTTAGTTATAAAACTATTTATTTCACGTGCCTCTCATTTAATAGGGTTCTATAATCCATTTTCTTGCACATTTAACAACGTATTTAAATAACCACGAAGGTGTAACAAAAAAATGAAATAGGCCATTTTGGTTGTTCTCTTTTCGAATATCGTATCGAAATTTCAAAAAAATATATACAGGGTGATGTTTTATTGATGCAAAGAAGAAACATAAATTATAGTGAGTCCGGACCTGGATATATTTTTTTTATACATGTACCTCTTGGGGCTCGTTAGTACATTAGCCGTACCAAATATGAATCCGTTATTTCATTCCCTGTCAAAGTTATGACAAAAAACAGGTTTGGCCAAAAATTATTTAACACCCTGTAACTTCGTAATGAAGGCCCAATGAGACATTTCTATGGGAGGTTCCGGTTACCACTGATGTTCTCTATCTCCTATTAAGCTATGTCCCTCTCATGATGCAACACCTTGTATATATGTTCTGAGAAATCGTGCCACTGTTGCTACCGACTTAATTGTATGTTTTGCTTTTCGGTTGCCAATTGTGTCAAACAAATAGAAATGTTTTATAGTAGAGATATCCTGAATACACACTCACAGAGCTACATAACAGCTAGCATTTACCAAGTAGATTGAGTGTGCGCCGGACGTGGTCATCATTTGTAAATAAATAAATCACGGCGTATTAGAAGGTGACCGCCGTCATCAAAAACAGGTTCTTTTTATTCTGTTGGACAAATGGAAGAAATTCTAGCACGTAGCGATAGTGAAGATGAATTTTTTATAGAAAATTTTGATATTGGCGATAGATCGGATAATGATCTGGCAAATGTAGTAAGTCTTTGCCCCCAGGTCCCCCATGATGATACTAACCTCACAAAAATAAAGTGGTATAATTCCAGAGCGATTGGAGATGTAATAGTAATAATAATCATAATAAACGGCCTTATTGATACATAAAAAATAACAACTTCCGGACGTCCAAAACATGCAATGTGGGGTATCAAATGATTCGTCTCAGCGTCTAGAATAGGAATTTGATTGTATTTTCGTTCTAAGCATAAAAATGGCGCTTAGAGGTTAATAATTTGAATTTCAAGTATAAAATCATGTCCCCGGGTACTAAACACGTCAGAATCCACTATAAAATAACAACTTCCGGTCGTCCGAATAATACGATGTAAGGTATCAAATGAATATTCTCGATTTTTTTGAAAATATTAGCCGATTTTTACTCATCGCCAGTAATGATTCTGGTATAGTTTGTAACCAACTTCAATCCAATTAGTCAATAGAAATGGTTGAAAATTGGACTAAAGTTAACTACAAGGTATAACAACACCAGGATTGGCAACAAAATAAACTTTAACGATTATTTGACACCATTCCATAATATAACCAATACCCATATCCTCACGCTGCGGGAAACGTATATGTATAGCTGCACTGGTGGAGTACTCCAGTTTATGGATAGCTGCCGTCAAAAGGTTAAATTTTAAATAAGATGCAGTTGGTTGCGAATCGAAAAATTCATTTTTACCATTTACCTTCATACTTGGCTAAAGAAAACTTTTTAATATGATAAATCTTCGCACCAAATGTCATCAAGATCGAACTTTTAATTTTTGCATAACAATTTTGCGATCTAAACTTCGCACAAAAATTTTCAAATTTTCAAAATGTTGCCGAGGCTAAAGCATTTAGGAGGTTGAACATTTTTCAAATCCATTTTGAGATATGAAAATCCGTTAATTAGAAGAGCCTAGGGAATTGTTTAAAAATTTGGTTAACAAAAAGTAGAAATGGCCTCAGTTTAGTCGGAGCTCCGCCCCAGAATGGACCCCCGCGATAGGACTCCGCCCCCGGGTCCCCGTTCTGTAAAAAAATGGGACTACCGTGCTGTAAAAAATTGGGCACCGCCCCAGGGCCCCATTAGCGCTCCGCGGCCCCCGTGCTTTCAAAGGGCCCCGTATGCCCCCGCGCTAGAGCCCCCGGCCGACTGACGCAATTTTGGCAACGCGGGAAATTCAAATTGTTCTGACTTCACCAGTGGGCCCCGTTTCGATATAAAGTAACGCGTCCTAAACAATTCCCTAGGCACTAACGGATTTTAATATCTCAAAATGGATTTGAAAATTTGAATGCTCTTTTATATGTCAAAAAAGTTTGAACTTTCTAAATGCTTTAGTTTAGCCTCAGCAACATTTTGAAAATTGCAAATTTTTTTACAAAGTTTAGATTGCACAATTACACATGGACAAAATTGTCGAATATTTTGAATTTTCCCAATTCTTTTGTATTTATAAATTTTAATGAAAGAAACGCATTACACAAGAAATAAATAGATTATTTTACACATTTTAAATAAGTCTGCATTAGCAGAAAATGCAAAAAAAATTAATGCAAAATGTTATAAAAATTAAGTATAATTAGTTTCAACTTAAATGCTACCACGTTAAGCAAATTAGTCTTTTGATTAGAATAATAGAGCATGGTTAATAACGAGTATTCCCTCCTCGAGCTCTAATGGCTGCTTGCATCCTTCTTGACATACTACTAATTAGATTTTGAATGTATTCTTGAGGAATAGCATTCCATTCATATTGTGCTGCAATTCAAAGTTCTTCTAGGGTATTTGGAATAGGATTTCTTTGTCGTATACGACGTTTTAGCTGATGATCCCACATATGTTTTATGGCCTTCTGTCATTTCCTTACTAATATCTATTAAATTTACTACCTACCCTATGCAAAATCTAAAATAAGTAATCTTAACACTGTACTACAACCACAACTGCAATACCAGAAACTCGACCACCTTAGAAACCTCTAGTCATTGACTTAACTTTATATGAAAAGGCCCCAAGTATTTTGCTGTAAAGGCTGTAAAACTGCCAAATTCTTTCAGAGCACTCAAGTGACAAAGAATTTAAAAACAAGATCATGACCTGACCAAAGAAAAAAGCGTAGTATTCCTTAAACAAATATTTTAATGAAAAGTTTTAATGATTAACTAGTTTTAATAACACATTTATTTAATGTGTTGTTAATTTTTCATTTTGTTAAATATTATTTAAAATAATTGTCAGTTCCATGTATTTTTAGACCTATCCCATATCATGTAAAATGATCTCTTGGATGAATAAATTATCATTATTATTATTATTATTACTATTTTATCCTTCAATTGTGTGGCTTGCCTGTGTTTGAGAATTCCAATGTCAGGTTGCAGGAGAACAATCAAGAATGCGAATTTCGATTATGTGAACGTTTCCGTTCTCTTAAGCTTGAGAATTAGGTGTTAGACTGTTTTGAAATGGGCAGGAAAAAAATTAATAACACTGAACATTTATTTAGAAAGTATGAGGGTTTGTAGGATATAAATAACGAACATCATTTCCACTCGTTTCCTCACTTTCTTCATTAAATCACCCCGGTGATAACCTCAAAATTAGTAGCGACAGGCTCAGTAGCAGCTACTGTTAAGTACCCAGTAGTTGCTCCTACTAGTAATGGTAAGAAGAGTTGCCTGATGTCTTGGAGCTTTAAAATGTTTTTGCCCAATTCTCCAATTCCACTAACACCTATAAAATTTGTTTGAAGTATAAAGATTATTGAACAGGGAGTTTTTTTTTTAGGGCTATTTCGAGGCTAACGACATTCACAACAACCGAATTGCTGGATTCGAGGTGAAGGCGGGGGCCAACCCAACAGTGGTCCACTGCGAAATTCACCACGGCCAAACAGGTGGTATATACGTACACGAGAATGGACTGGGTCAATTCATAGACAACAAAATTCACTCAAATAATTTTGCGGGCGTCTGGATAACATCCAATAGCAACCCGACGATTCGACGTAATGAAATTTACAATGGTCATCAGGGTGGTGTGTACATTTTCGGAGAGGGTAGGGGACTGATTGAACACAATAACATTTACGGCAATGCACTTGCGGGCATTCAGATACGGACTAATAGTGACCCGATAGTGCGACACAACAAAATACATCATGGGCAACATGGTGGTATATATGTTCACGAGAAGGGACAGGGACTGATCGAGGAGAACGAGGTTTATGCCAACACGCTAGCCGGAGTGTGGATCACCACGGGTAGCACGCCTGTGCTGCGGAGAAACCGTATCCATTCGGGTAAGCAAGTGGGGGTGTATTTCTATGATAATGGACATGGTAAGTTGGAGGATAATGACATTTTTAATCACTTGTATTCGGGTGTGCAGATCAGGACCGGTAGCAATCCTGTGATTCGGGGCAATAAAATATGGGGCGGCCAAAATGGTGGTGTGTTAGTTTATAATGGCGGGCTCGGTTTGTTGGAACAGAACGAGATTTTTGATAACGCCATGGCAGGAGTGTGGATCAAGACGGATTCTAATCCCACCTTGAAGAGGAACAAGATTTTCGATGGGCGTGATGGAGGAATATGCATTTTCAATGGAGGAAAGGTAAGTGATTTCGATACATTTGCCTACAATAGTCGAAGCCCTTTCACTATTCAAATAAATTGTAAAAGTGTGAAGGATAGCTTAATATATTTTCATTTTTTAATTCAAAAAAATTTAGGCGCAGATTTTTAAAAATTGTAAACTTCATTTGCAAATATTTTGGATAGAATGCATTCCCAGTGAACATAATATAATATCGGTGTAAACGAATGTAATTTTACAGGGTATTCTAGAAGAAAATGATATTTTTCGAAACGCCCAGGCTGGCGTGCTGATATCAACACAGAGCCATCCAATACTCAGGCGGAATCGCATATTCGATGGCCTAGCAGCCGGAGTTGAAATAACTAACAATGCCACAGCCACTTTGGAATTCAACCAAATCTTTAATAACCGTTTTGGAGGGCTCTGCCTTGCGAGCGGAGTGCAACCCATCGTCAGAGGAAACAAGATATTCAACAACCAGGATGCTGTGGAGAAAGCTGTGGCCAATGGACAGTGCCTATATAAGATATCCAGCTACACGTCGTTCCCTATGCACGACTTCTATAGGTGTCAAACTTGCAACACCACAGATCGGAATGCCATCTGCGTTAATTGCATAAAGACTTGCCATGCGGGCCACGATGTCGAATTCATTAGGCATGACAGGTAAACTATCTTTTACTAATATTTGAAAATTTATAATAGCTAGTTGAGGCAATGGATCTGCATGTTATACCCTGATTTCCATATTTGTTTTATTCATACTGCTAGGCTAATTTAAAGATTATTTTCTGCATCACTGATGAACTTCAACCTACTGTTGTGAAACATGCTTTATCTTGTTATATTTAACTAATAACAGTTGCTGAAAATATAAAAAAGTAAAGTACAAACAGAGTCAGACGAAGAAAAAATAAATGAACATATGAATCATACAATTATTTTGATCTCATACCACACATGGTGAATATGAGAAATCTTATGCGACATTATTTCCAACTTCCATTCAAGAATTTTTACTTACAACAATCGAAAATGTTAAAAATTATATGATTTACAACCTTGGGGCTCATGGATCTGCCTGTTTATTATTATTTCAATTTGGGTTCACCCATGGCTAAAGTCTTGTAAAATTCCTTTAGAGACACTTTAAAAACTGCAAGCTTATCCTCGTAACAGGTTCATCATGTATATTCTGGCAGTACTATTCAACTTTGAGGAAATGAGTTATGTTCGGAGTTTGAATATCGATTTGTAGTTCAAAAAAATGTCCATACAGTGTGATTTTCGTGGCTGTTCCTAAATAATAATAATAATTTTATTCGTCACATTGATACTGTAGTGCTTGGACAAGGCCTAATTACACAAATAAAGTAAATAATAATAATAATAATGTAATGTAATTAACCTGGCCTGAAGTTTGTCATATCTCTTGCCATGGCAACTTAAATGCTTGTTATTGTTCGAGGTGACTCGGGATGGCTTGATCTTTCCCATAAAATGTCGGTAAATGCTCGGACATCAAAGGCTTGTGGATCGACGGATGACCAGCCTCAGTACGACTCGTGCATCCATTGCCGTGGCCTGTTGTGGATTGTGTTGCGAGATTTTAATACGTAGTTGTGCAGTTGTCACATCGCAGTTTTCCGTTAGTTCCATTAACCAAAGAAATTGAAGATTAAAGAACAAGGAAACAGTTACACGTCTGGCAATGGTGTATTGATGAGAAGTGTTCAACTCGAAGCTACTCGAGATTGCCAAGCCACGCGCTGTCTGTGGGAATGGTGTATAGCTTGGGATTCGACCGATCACAAGTCCACAAGTACGAACCTTGAGTAATTCGAGGTTTGCCAAGTCACAGATCGTGGAACCTCGGCTTAAAAGTGTTTAAAGTAATTGCAAATCTTTCTGATGCTGCATTGTTACAAAGGGATTTGGATAACTTATCTCATTGGTGCGATGTAAACGATCTGCATTTAAATGTAAATAAGTGGTATGAGATAACTTTTACAAGAATAAACTCACCGTATAATTATCCTTATAAGATTAATAATAGCGTGTTGCGTAAGACAAATCATGTAAAAGATCTCGGAATTAGCCTCAATAGTAAGTTGTCTTTTAATACCCATATAAATGAAATAATATCAGTCTCTAAAAATACTGAGATTCATTCAAAGATCTGCAGTGGATTTTTCCATGAACAGTTTAAAATTGTTATACTGTTCACTGGTACGTTCAATATTAGAATATTGCTCTATAGTCTGGTGCCCCAATTATAACATACTCATTAATAATATTGAAAGTGTTCCAAGAAAGTTTCTAAGATACTGTGAATTTAAGTTGGGGTGTTTGAAAGAAGAATATGATGAAATACTTGCTCAGCTCAATATCAATACATTACAACATAGAAGGTTGGAGGCTGATATGTGCTTTCTGCATAATAATAATAATATCACTTTATTTTATAATGCCAAACAGGCGTAAAACAAGTCACAGGTGTAAAATAGATATAAACTAAAGTAAAATATAGATAAATGCACATATATATGCATATTATGTAAAAACAAATATCATAAACAACAATTTAAAATTCATAATTAAAAAAATCAGACACAGAATAAGATACTTAATGGTTGTATTCATTATCCAGAACTCATTAGCCTAGTAAGATTTAATGCCAATAATAGAAGAACTCAAAATACTGATTATGTACCATTTCATCATACTAATTATGGACATAATGAGACGATGACCAGAATTTTAAAGACTGCTAATGCAATTCAAAATAATGTCAAATTTAAGAAGAACATGTAAGAAAAACTTTGGCTGCCGTTAACAGAAATACTTTAAGGAGAGCGTGTAGTTCAATATTAAAGCGATGTCAAAAGTGCATTAATGAACAAGGACGACATATTGAACAATTTCTTTAAGTTTTTAATTAATTTGTTGCTACGATTTACACGTACATAAACAAATAAATACGTTGGATATTAATGATTATAAGATATTACATAACGAAATCACTTGGGCTACTGTAGCGTAGCAGATATCGTAGGGCACAAACTTAACCCGGATAAGTGATGTACATGCCTACGATAAAATTTCTCTAGCTCAGACTATCTCAGGGCGTTAAGCCCAAGTTTACATAAACTATGACAAATTATTAGTTTACTTAACAAATCACTGAGGCTTCCATACGTAGTGGTTGCAGACGAAATAATGACACTTTCTTTAAAAATGAAATGCACTATATTATACAATTTACAGATATTGGTTCTCTAGCATGTAACCTGGCGATGTTCAAAAGGTGTGGCAAATTTCTCGATTAATAAGTTACAAACATTAATAAAATGCCTCGTGTAGCTACACATCAGTTTGCAATGTCCTCATAAATGGTCATAAATTCTGCCACAATGGGTCTGATTTAGAGAACCTCCTTAAATAAATATAAATGCATAAAATTTTTAAATATGTACAAGTTAAAATACAAAAGTATGAATTGATATAACCGAGCCGAACCACTGAAGGTGGTCCCCGGTAAGTAAAAACAACAACAAACTTATTTAGGGTGGTACGATACCGACTTCGCCATGGAAGAACCTGTAGCCCTACGGAGATGTCTTCGGGACAAAAGAAATTGACCCAAGGATGGGGTTGATTATAGCCTCTCCAGCCTTGGAACTTTCTACTGTGTGTGAATGCCCCGTCCGTGGAACTTCACTGACGTGTGTAGAAGCCCCGTCCGTGGAACCCTAAAGATATCACGATTTAATTTGCAAAGTCGGAAATGCACGTGAAGCGTGCCTAATATGGGCAATTCAAATCTGACATAACCTATAAAAGAAATATAATTTACCTCACTGATGAGGGAACAATCCACCAAGGTTCCATCCACAGTTGGATGAATGGGGTCGAGTCCGCCTTTCAAGTCGACACGGTATTTCCAAAGGAAAGCCTGCAAATTTGCGAAACACGTGGGTAGAGAACGGGTAAGATGGCGAGAAGAGGTTAGCTTACCTTGTATAATTAAATAGCCTGCTTCCGCAGTTAAAATTTACTCACAACCACAAAATATTCCGCTAAACGGAACAACAGATTGAGAAAGTTTTCTTGGGTTGATAATTCCAAAATCCACCAGGATGCCTTGGATAAACCGAGGTTCGTAGAATTATCAACTACCTACGCCAACAAAAATGGTTGCCTTCCGTTTCTCTGCTTTTCATGTGCTGCAAGTGTATCGCTCTCCCGTGGAGAATTGCGAAATGTGTTACGGACGTAGCAGTTATTATTATGCGGCCCACAAAACGCTAAGGCATATGGTGGGGGGTCGCATACGCTAGAGGTCCGCAACATTGCTTTAATTTTAGGTTGAAGCTAATAAAATCGGATTATTTTAAAATAAATTTTCTTCATAGCCTACTTAGAAAACTAAATTTTTTCATATTTTATACCAGTAAATAATTTTTTCCTGGCATTGTGATACATCATTGAAAGGGGAATTAAGAGCACTGTTAAACATATAAAAAATCCAATATGGCGTCCATAAGAAAAAACAAAGTTAGTGGCATTAACTGAGAAACAAATGATAGTAGAAATTTTTTGGTAACATCAACGAAAGCACCTTAAAAAAGTGTCCTAACAATGTACTTATTAAAATATCACCGGTCATCAAATTAGCCAGATACGGGAAGTTTTTTAAAATGCACCTGTTTAGTTTTTTGAAAGTATTTCAGAAACGAAGATAGCTAGGCCAAATTTAAAAATGCCATTGAAACGGTCGAAAAATTCTTCAAAAAGGTCCCCATTTATCCGTTTCTCTATCTCTAATAATAACAGAGATAGCAGTGCATGCACCCCCAATTTGGGACACAGTGTATTAATTTTTGTGAAAAAGGATTATAGAGTCAATAATTAAATATATGAAACTAAATGATGCTGTTGTTTTCAGATTTTTCTGTGACTGTGGCGCAGGCACACTCACCAACCAATGCCAGCTACAGGGTGAACCAACTCAGGACACTGACACGTTGTATGATTCTGCGGCGCCAATGGAATCTCACACGTTAATGGTGAACTAAAGACTTAACATTGAACCGTATCCATACTATTATCGCATAGCAACAAGTGTTCAGACAAGTGCTAAATGTTTGTGTTTATTTATTAACTGAAGACAGTTGTGAGGTGTTTAAGACGTAATTGCACAAATTGGTCAGTCAGCGGCTGGAAATTTGCTCGGTAAAAGTGTTTTGAAAATATGTGTTTCTTCAACTTCAGTATACAGTGAGCAGTTCGTGTGGTCAAAATGTTTTTATCAGGCTCTTTCTACCCGAAATTGCCTAGCCTAAAAATATATCTGTGTTTGTTGTTGTGAAAAAAAAGCTTAGCAATATTACATCGTCTATACTTAGCACGACTGAAGTTACACCAATTAGAGTTAGACAATCAACACTCGCGCTTCCATTTGACCAATTTTCTTTCACGTGATTGGCCGTTCCGTTACAGCTTTTCCATACACAGCCGAGAAACATGGACTTTCAGTTCTTGTCGCTTCTTCTGTTGGAAAAACATATTTTAAGAGGTATGTTTGTATTGTTTTATTTATGTTAAACGTATTTATTTTCTACGCAGTGGAATAATATCTTGGTTGTTTTTGACCTGATTTTATTTATTGTCTAAGGGGCAGATACGAATCTCATTAGGTTATTGGCGACTTGCGATAAGAGGAAGTATAAATATTAATTGTGTACCTAATTTAGGTAAATGCTCGGTGTTCAATCGTCTACTCGACAGGAAATGCAAAAATACCTTTAAATAAACTATTGTATTTTTATAATTTTTATATTATCAAATTACAAATATACTATTTTTATTGTTTGTTGTTGAATGTTTACTGTTTTCTTTGACTTCCAGTTCGATTAGCGTTTTCTTTTTTTAATAATTTTGTGAACAACGCACCTTTATATATATATTAGCAATATCAAATAATGTAACACCAACTTTGGTCAGTTCTATTTCTAACCTAATCCGACCCGTGGGTTCCGCAGACAATCCCTAATTTAGATATTATTTAAACGTTCGCTGTCTCGTGGCCCACTGGTCGGCTGTAAGATAACTTGATAATTAAGTATATGATAATCTAGAATTGTACAGTTGTAATTGTTAGTATTTTGAATATTTTTCTGTTTAAGTTTGTAGCCCATCATTTAGTTACTTGTTATCGTAGTTATTTTTTTAATTTTATTTATTTTTTGTCTAGTTTTTAGGGTAACAGCAATGCATTTTGCAATTGATCATATTGTTTTCCATGGAATATTTCCGCAAAAATGTTTCGTACGCAGGTATTTTTATCTGCAAGTGGGGGGAGGGCAAAAAAATGTTTTCAGTTGATAAACGGTGTGAAATACGAAAAATTTGTCATTACTTGCTGTGTTGGAACGAAAAGTTGGTATACAGGGTGAATTTAGTTTACAAGTAAGTTGCTTAAATATAAAATTTACATCCTGGGTTCTCCAAGTCACATAATTTTATTTAATTTTTTATGATATCGATTTGGAATTTTTTAGAGTGTATCATAATAAATGTCAACTTTTACACATATTTTGACGTCTCATGACGTTACTTTTTTTTTGTAAGGCAACCTTGATTTTCTCGATATTCTGCTAAAATCTTTTCTTCCTGTTTTTTGAAATATAAAGTCGATTGTAAATGACAGATACACAGGCGATTGTTTTATGTTACCGAGTTGGCCATGAACTGGGACTGTCAAAATGTTCATCAACTGTCAGTTGGAAGTTGTCAAGTAGGTCGTGAAACTTGTTTTAAAAACAAAACACGTGTGCTGTGGTTGCTGTAATTATGCAATGCACTTTTTTAAATGAAAGTGCGAAAAAAATTTCTTTATTTTGTATCCCAAAAATTCAATAATTTTAAATGAGGCCTATATATAATTTTAAACATTTATTAGAACAAAGTTTGTTTTGATATTTCAGAAAGCAATCTCCAATGTCCCAAGATATTTAGTTTATAAAAAAGCACTCTAAAATCCATAAATATCTGTTCTCTTATGAATACTTCCCAAAGTGTGATGGCAAACTTTGTCATAATAAATGCATTCAAGTGCTGTTTAAAAATAATTGATATAAGGTATAGAATTCATTTAAAATCATTAAAACAGGGATGGCAAATTACCAGTCATTTTTAAAAGTGATAATGACTTGCATATATGACCGGTATTAATACCGGTCATTTATGGTCATTTGTGAATTTCAATATAAATGATACCATTGAAATCACCTTGTTGAGAGCATCAAAACGATACCAAAAAACCATATATTTATGACAGGAAATTGCTTTAAATAATTTAAATATTAGATCGATGGAAAAAGAATGGAAAGTCGGAAATGGAATGAAATACAAAATGAATGAAATAATATTTTGTACGTCTACTGCAACATTTCATTGTTTATATATTATATTTTGTATTAAGTATCTGAACTTCAATAATAGTAATAATACTCAATAAAAGATTTTAATGATTTTATTAATTTATTTTATAACAAAAAAGGATTGTCCTTCTTTTAAACACAGCAGTTTGGGCGGCTCAATCCCACTATTGTGGGCATTTTCATTATTTATAATATTTATATTATTATTATCAATATTATCATCATTATTTTCTGTATAATTTTCGTTTTCACATACGTCCATCACATTGATCGTCATGTTTTCATCATCTTTTTCTATAGCATATTCTTCTCTTTCTTCAGTAAAGTTTTCATTTTCGATTTCCTCCACCACATATTCATCTAAATCGCTGTCTACTGAGTGGTCGTCCATTACATTTTCTGAAACGTAATATTCATCATATTCAATATCATCTTCACTGTCCCGGCTATCAGTTTCATTATCAATATCTGTCTCTACTGTACCATTTTCGGCTTCTACCAACTTGGTGTCTCGATCAGAGTTGTTTTCTTGTTGAGCCTTTTTGTAAACTGGGTCAAAATAGTCAAAATCAACTGATGGCAATAATTTTAAATTGCTTTTAACCATTACTAGTTTCTCGATCCTTTGAATTGTCAAACGATTGCGCTTTTTAGTTTTAATTAATGAATGAGTTTTCCAGTTTCGTTCACAACTTTCAGAGCTTGACGGAAAAGTCAGTATGCGATTTGCTATTTTTGAAAGACTTTTGCTAGAACAAAGGCCATTCCACCAAGACACAGAATTTCTACAATTAGCAGCTTTCCAAATGAGGTTTTGCTCCCATATATCTGCCTTTGCCATGTAATTCACATAATCATTTCCTATTTTAACAATGAATTCCATGCCCTCAGTTTTCTGATCTTCAGTTAATTGGTCCCCTTTATATTTTGGGTCAAGTATATATGCTGCCAATAAAACTGGATGCCAGATGAATTCTTTCCGAGATTCTAATATTTGCTTAATTTTTTGTGATTCTATCAGAGAAAACTCCTCAACAACTTCATTTATTGAAGTTTTAATTTGAAGAAACAAGCGGAAAACAGATGCTATGGAACCAGGCTCATCGCTTTGTATAAGCTTGATAGCCTTAGAAATGGGTTTTAGTAATTTTTGAGTTTTGTCTATATTTTTCCAAAATCCTTCTTCATCTATTATGTTGCTTTTAACGGTTGCATCGACAATTTTGATTATCTGCTTATTGAACACAGCAGCCATGAGGTACTCCCTATTTTTCCATAAGCTCTCATAAGAATCGTGCACTGTGCTCCATCTTGTTTCAACGGGTTTCACTAACGCAATTTCTTTTCCTTTCATTTCTAATTGAATTTTCTTTAAAACTTGTTTTGGTAAATGTTTGTTTTTAAAAAATTGTATTATTTTTTTGCCATAGCAAACTGGTTAGAAATTGTTCGCAAGTTGCATATGTCTTTAGCTATTATATTGAATGCATGAGCTGCACATCCATGTGTTGTAATAGAAGAATATTTCTTGTTTACCAATTCCCATGCCGCTTTCATCACTAAGGCGTTGTCGGTACATATCCCACTCACTTTCTCATGACCAATTTGTGTAATAACTTCATCATAGAGATTGAAAATAAATTCGGCAGTATGGCACTCAGTTTTTGAATTAATTGTTTTGATAAAAACTGGTTTTGGTGTAGCTGCAACGAAATTAATCAATGATATGCCGTTGACATCTGTCCATCCATCACTTAAAATTGTTATAGAATTGCAATTCTGATCCACTGCTTTTTTTATTATATCATGTTCTTTTTCAAGAAAAGTTGATGCCAATTATTTCCTTGTTGGGGGCATGAAACAGGGTCGAAGGAGTTTCAAGAATTGTTTGAAATATTCATTTTCCACGAACGAGAATGGAACTGCAGCACTATATATTGCCCTAGCTCAGGAACAAGACAAATTTTCTTGGGTCTTAGAATCCATAAAATCAAGGAAATTATGCATTTTATTATCTGAATGGCAATTATGAATATTTGCCGAAGATTTCATTGCACCAACTTTTATTTCAGTCTCATTTTTTCTGCAATCAGTTCCTTTTATCAGTTTTATCATAGTGCTAGTACTTGGTTCCTGAAAAAAAAAAAAATAGTATGATGAGAATGCTGTTGACGGGTCCGAACTTTGTAGTTTTTCGGCGAAAGAATGAAAAAAACATTTAAATTTTCTATATCATAGATGTCAAATTTCATAAATATATTGAAATGTGTTATTACTTACAGAGTTTGGAGTTGATATGGAGATACTCTTTTGAGTCAATGAAGAAATAACTTTTTTTCTGTTATTAAATAGTTTCTTCACATTATTGGGGCAACTTCTACACTTGATCAAGTGTTTGATCATTCTTGGTGCATTATGCACATATTTTATACTACAAAAAGTACAAGTGGCATACTTTTTGCCTTTCTCAATAGTTTTTTTATAATATTTCCACACTATGGAGTCTGTTTTCACCATTTTGTGGACGAAATAATTCTGCTAAGTGAGAAGTGAACATCAAGGTTATATGTTATGATGAAACTTATAGGTTATATTTGATGGGTGGTATTTTTAAAAATGACCGAGTACTTTTAGAAAGTACCAGGTCACTTTTGTGGTCTCTTTGAGCACTTTTATAAATGACTTCCATCCCTGCATTAAAATCTTATACAACAATAAAAAAATTATGCATTTCTCTTTTAAAAATATTAAATTCTTTATATTTTTGCATCGACCACATAATATGTTTTATTTTTAAAATAAATTTCATGGCCTACTTAACAACTTCCAATTTACAATTAACAAACAGTTCGTGATACAACCAAAGTTCATGCTCAACTAGAGAAAATAAAACAATTGCCTGTATCTGTGATATTTTCTAACAGATTTTAAATGTCAAAAACGGGAATACAGACAAAATATCTGGAAAAAGATTGGGATTACTATTTGAAAAAAAAAATCCGTCGACATAAAAAAATGACAAATATGTGTAGACTGACATAATTCCATACATGCATTTTCAAAATTTCATATCGATACTTTTAAAAATAAATAAAAAATTAGGGTTTTACATGATTTTTGGGTTACTCAATATAGCGTAATGAAAAGTTGAGCAAAACTTCTAGCACTCATAGCCCCAACATGGAGCCATGTATGTAAATATTTTAACACTATTTTGAGTGTAACTTTGGTTTTATTTAAATATAATAATCTTATTCATAATAAATAATGTATGTCCGTTTCCAAGAAATTGCAATATTAGGGGTAAAAGACCACTACTCATAAACACGGCGCCCAATGTGGGGCCTCGTAATTAGATATTACTTAATATGTAGCTATACATACAAAAATGTGTCGATACTAGTTTATGTAATATTTCCCTTTTTTTAGTTTGAATTTAAAGATGTCTTTAGAAATCCTTTAATATATGTCTAAATCGTAAATTCTAAAGATATTTGGGGATGAGTAATGGCTAAGAGATTAAGCTGTATAGTACAGTAAATTTGTACATAATATTCTAGGCTTTGTTCTTATCCATGAAAATCTAAGAAAGTCAGGTTTTTGATCAGACAAAACTCAAAACAAAGGCTCATGCAAGCAGCTACATTGTCAGTCAACTTGCGCTGATGCAACTCGTTAAAATGTTTTCGAAATTGCTGTATATTTTTTTTAATTCCACATTTATTAAGAAAAAGCTCCAGCTTCTCTTTATTAATGATGTTCGAACAGTCCTTGGTACTTATTTCCCACACTTTTCTATACGTGAGACGAGCTACTGATTCCATGTTAACCAACTTTAGTTTACAATAAACGTTATAAATAATATTATTATTATTATTAATTATAAATAATAAACAGTATGGTCAATTGTAATTTTGTTCTATGTGGGTCTATATGGGTAAAATTTGTTATATAGAATATTAAATAAAATTTAATATACCCAGTTTATTTCTGTTGTTTATTTCTGTTGAACATGCTAAAATATTTTGAATGATTTCCGCATAGGCCCACTAAAACTGTATTAAGTACATGTATTTTTAATTCTTGGACCGTTGTTCAGTTTGGCATGTCGCAGAATTAAAAATACATTTATAAATAGTGAATATAGCTTTAACTATAGCCCATTGTATATAAAAAACGTGTGATAGATGAGAATTGGATGTGCAAAAAGAAGTTGTTTGTAAGTAAGAAATTGCTACTGCTTCCGCAGTAAGACAACTGTAAAATATCAGTATTTTTGAGTTTTGTGAACTTAATTCGAATGGGCGGTGTTTCATGTGAGTATTTTGTAAATATAAGCAAAATAAAATAACCCAGTGCTTTCATTATATGATTTCAGGATCTACAAAAAAAAAAAAACAGGCCGCGTAACGGTTACGTCTCGCCTGCTCTGTTATATATATTGTATAGGTACAAGAAATTTTGTGCAGTTTTTTAACTGGTGCCATATTCACCCACACATTAACATAGTTAGCAGAATATTTAAATAGGTAGTGAAGTAAGGTGTAGTGTAAACCGATGATTTTTTATACCGTTTCTTTACTTTGACTCCTTAAGAAAAAGTTCTTTCAAAAATGAGAGATTTGCCGTTATTTTTCAGTGGAAAATTTTTGTTTCCCGATGACAGAACTTGGGAAAATTACGCACAAATAGAAAAAACGTATTTACAATTATATGTATATATACAGGGTGTTCTGTATGTAATGATACATACCTCAAAATGTGAAAATTTACCCAAATATTCTTTAGCAAAAAATTTTTAGTTAATAAAGTCAGGGCGTTATGTTTTTGAATTTTTTGTGATAAAATTATTTTATAAAATTGGTAGAACGTTTATTAACTTTCATTGTATTGCCACCCTCAATGAGCAATCGCAAAGTAACTAATAGTGAAGTGAGATTAAGGTTTTTTCAAGAAGAGATAGAATTTTTTTTTTTTCATTTGATTCTAAACGTCAAATAAAACATGCAAGTAAATTTTGATGGTAATCTGTCCATGGCTTAACCTTTTATTAAGTATTTGTTCAAAATAGGATATTTACATTGATGACAACATCTCTCGTTCTATTAGTTGGACTGTGGTCAGAAAATTATAGAGCTGTTTCTAATCAACCAGTGAACAAAATTAATGCAGAAGATCGTAAATCGAATACTTAATTATGTTATTAAATAAACACTGCTTTTAGATGTATCAAATTACTTTTTTGAAATTCTCTACAAATGTTTCCAAACATTTATAGGAAATTTTAAACAATTGGTACATCTAAAAGCAGTGTTTACTTAAAAAAATTATTGTTAAGATGTTTCACAAGGAACCAACCACAAGCTCAGTTCAGTATACTTAATTATGTTGCAAAATAATGTAAATAGGGGAGAAAGTGCTTTCATGACAAAAATTTATGTAAACTGAAGGTGAAAATGTTGGATTTTGATAAAATTGAAAACAATATGTGCCTAATAAGACTGCTACAGATTTGGCAAAAGTAGTTTTATATATCATCGAGTAAACGAGTGTGAGAAAACAACAAAAATTAGGAACAGACTAAAACTACTTTTGCCGAATCTATACCAAATTTCAGTTTATTTTGTTCATTAGAACATCTAAAAGAGGATAGCAAAAATAGCAATCAAATGCATTTGGTATTGATGCAACGAACCATTGACCGATGGTTTTTTTTATTGTCACATTTTGATAATTATTAACCGTTTTCCGGTTTAATTTTTTTTTTATAAATAAATCCTCATCCTAGGTATAACATCAAGCATCCTAATTGACAAATGCATAATGTCCCTTAGGGCCGGTTTTATAATATCGGATTAAACTACAGATCTCAAAAAACGTCTGTTTTATAATGTCAGTAATCTTTAGTTTGTAGATTAATTACGTCACAGTAAAGTTAAACTTCAAACGGTGGATGGGGATGGTTTAAACTCTGGATTATCAGATGTCGGAATGTTCATAACCTCAGAATTAATAAAATTCGGTGTAATATTTGATGGATGTATTCGAAATATGTGATTATTTACAATCTGATGATGACAGAAAATTATTATTAATACGCTCAAAGTTCTAGCAATTTTAGAATAAGACCTATAATTACAAGGAAGAATGTAATCAGAAAATGCATAAGCTGTTTAGATTGGGCCAGTTATTATTTTAGTGGAGCTAATTTAAAATTTATTATTACATCTGACAGAAAAGTAAAGATTTATGTTTGATCTCCTCACACCTATATGCATATTATACGATTATTGTTACCAGAAACTTTGGAAGCCTACACAAATCAACTGCCTCTTGTATAATTAAAAATGTTTCACTGATAAAATTAGTTCAGCGAATTTATCATTCTTCTATTTTCCTCAATTCAATTCAAAATACATTTATTATAATTAACTGGTACATAACAGTTGCCTAGCCAGGATCCGCCCCGAGGCCGATCGTGCAACCACCGCGATGGCGGGTTTCAGGATCGGGCGGGACAGTCTGGGTTGGCGAAAACAATAATTGTGAACAACTAAACCTAAACAACTTTTGTACAATGGACAAATAAAAAATAGGTAATACAATTAAAAAATATCAAAAAAAAAACAGATTTAACAAAACTTAAAAACTACGCTACATTTAGGGAACTCTCGCACAAGACACTTTTTAATTTCGTAGTTGACGCTAGCACCTCAAATTAAAACGAGGAGCCTTCCGCGAGGTGTGTAACGTCGGGCTGCGCATAGGCTGGCCTAAACTGTGATTTTAAAAATTTGGATTTCAAGAAAGTTATAATTTATTTGAAATTTTGATGAAAACGAATTTCCCTCCATGTCTTACAAAAATAACTTGAAATGTCATGTCAAAATGTCGAATAAATTAGAAGGCGCGTTTTATTGTGCCCAGAAACATTCTACTCGTAGAAGTAGAGCCGTTTTTTGCCGTTTTATTGACCACCACTTTTTCAACTTTTGCTACTTTTCCTACGACCGAATTTGATCGTAGGAAGAGTAGATTCCTAGTCACAACGTAAAAAGTCACTAAATAGTGGTCTTACAACAACAAAAAACAAGCTTAGAATTGAGGTTATAAAAATTAGTCAAGTAAATATTTTACATAAAATCGACAATAAATTTGAAATTCACGAACTATAAGTAAAGCATACTTATATTATAAAACAGGCGAGTCTGCGGGTCGTAGTGACACCTAATGTTTTTCAGACAAAATCCGAAAAGGTAATTAATAAATGATGTATATTAGGTATATTTACACATTCATATTCTATAATGTATATTGCATATTATAACGGAGTAATAAATCATGAATATAAGGGGTGGTTGTAGGTGGGTGATCAAGTTTACATACTCTTTCGTTTTAGTTAGTCATTATTTATTAGATTACTCATCACTGAGGTGTAAATCGTCCACTTAGAAATAACTTGTCTATGCGATATGGTCGTTAGTCTCTGACATGATCTCAAAAACACGTGAAACTTACACATCAGTCAGCCTCTGTTTCATTCGTTCATTGCTTATTAAAAATCACCGTTGCGTTCAGCCTTCGAAAATTATCAAAATTGATGCAACAGCAGCAGCTACAAGAAGTACCTTATTATTCTGATTCATGTTAGAACTGTTATAGTTCAGTTAAAAGTTTTCGTTTCTCGAAAGTCAAATTACAAATACAAGCATTAGTAGTACCTTAAACATTTTACACTAAATCGCAAAAGTACTTGTGGCAACATTGATGAACCGTTTTATTGACACATCAAAATTACTACTCGTAAGAGTAGATTCGAACTAGCAATAAAACACTCCTAGAATCAAACTACGTGAAGTTGCAATTTCTGTTTAACAGTAGTGCCAACTGTATAAATTTAAGTTTATTTTTATAAAACGCGTTTGTAAATTAAAGTTTAAATCATGGTTTCATCCTAAGTTTAAACTTAAGATAACCGTGGAGTTAATCTAACATTATAAAACCGGCCCTTAATGTGTATTTTATTCAGATGATTTTTTTTCAAACCTAATTAATTTTTTATGTACCTCTTGATATCTGTATTAAAATTTTAAGTTTCTTTAAATGTGGTTTTTGTTATTTAAGAAATACATCAATATTTCAAAAATATAAATCTATATCACCTTGACTATTTCTGGAATCTGACAAGAATTTAGAAAATGTTTTTCAAATATAGAATTTGAAAAGAGGGACCAGCACCATTTCTTGCCCCCGCTATTTTTTGCTATCATAGAGATCAACTCAATCTATGTACTTGTTATGTTTCTATTTCTTTCTGACGTCGACATAGCTCATTACCGACAAAGGGCCCTTCGAAACAAGGCCGAAAATAGATTTTTGTAGGGGGTAATATGAAAATTTAAAAAACATTTTTTTTTATGTTTTTAACATCACAGAAATACCATATTGTATCATTCGTATCGAATAAAATAACAATTAATAATAATTAGGGACTATTAACCATTAAAACTAAAAAAAAAACTTTCTGCAGGTAAGCCACTCTAACTCTCGCCCGACTTTATGTTCTAGCCCTTCTAGGGGGTGTAATTACCACCTCTGTAAATAGGGAGGAAGGTCCCTATCTACGCTCTTGCTTCGAAGCAAGCAAAACCGTCAGCAATCATAAACGTGGCGCGCAATGTGGGGCAATGTATGTCTTTTTGTAACGATATTTTGAGTGGAACTTCGATTTTATCTGAATATAACAATCATAATATAAATGTAAATGGTTTTCTTCATTAATTCTTTTAGTGTAGAAATATGTAAACGCTGGTATTTCTTAACTTTTCATAGATTTTTAACGGTAGGTACTATTTTGGAGATATTGCATGGAGTTGATGAAATCACTTTTTCTCAATGAAAAAATGAAAATAATTTATTTGATTTGTCTTTAAAAAGCAAATATGTTTGATTTAATATATTATTTACACAAAATTTTTGTGTTAAGTTGACTATTGACGGTTGTAGTTCTGACATCTGACAACATAATTTAAGAAATCATTCTCGAGTTTTAATTTAATGTGGAACTAACGTACTTCGGTTCGGAGGTTCAACAAAATTCCTGGTGGGTAGTTCGTCTACAGGCGTCGGTGTTAGCCACAGTAGCGGAAATAGGTCGAAAGAAAAAAACGGACGTACTTTTTGAGCAAGGCTCAACTGAAGTTTCCAGGTCCTTTTAGATATGTCCAGAGAATTTAAGAGGTTCACCACCATTTCTTCCTATAATTTGTCGCACCATTGTCAGAGATCAATTCCACCCATATAATCATTATATTTTTATCTTCCTGGCGCCTAGTGTGGGGCAATCTGTAATTTTTCTATGTCTGTGATAATATTTTAAGTGTAACTTCCGTTTTATGTGAATAAATGTAAAATGGTTTTCAACAATAACTATATTGTTTTGAAGATATTTCATTGAGAATGGATGAAATCACTCTCGATGAACAAATTAAAATAGTTTATTTGATCATTTAACTTGTTTAAAAAAGTGAAGGTATTTGGCCTTTGGGATGGTAACTAGTGGGTTGGCACGTCTAGCTTTCTCTCTGTGCGTACCTAGCGAGGTGGATTCGAGCCCCACCTATTGCGAAGTAATTTTTAAATATAAATTAGCACCAAGAAGTGGTTCGGATCTCACGATAAACTGTAGGGCCCCGTCTCTTTTACTCTGACAAGTCTGGATTTACTAGACTTAAGAGGATCGCTCAGGTGACCTGGAAGGCAATTAACAAATATAACAAACATTTATAATAGATTATAAGGAACATTTCTGTATTACATTTGAAGTTTCTTATTCATATTTTTTTTTTATTTAAAAACAGTATTTCAGAAAAATAAATCGAATATCGCTTTTTAAATTATTTCTGGTCCTGGCAGCATAATTTAGAAAATGCTTGCTTCTTGAGTTATAATTTGTAACTTTTAAATTTAGGCAATACAATTGTCAGTTATTTGTATCGTCCAGTATTTTCAAGTTTCTAAATTTGTATAAATCTTTAAGAAATTTTAGACTTTTGTAATAAGCATCTTGCCAGTTGTCAAATGCAGTTTCGTGGCATTGATAACGCTATCTCTTAAGATTTAAAAAGACAGCATCGCCATTTCTCGCTCCTGATTTATTTGTAATTTGTCACTCTGTTCTCATAAAAATCAATTCCATATTTTCCATTCTTATATTTTGCCATCTTTCTGACGTTGACGTAGCTCATTAGTGAGATCGGATTCTTCCAAGCAAGTATAACCAGGAATCATAAACACGGCGCTCAATGTGGGGCAACTTAATGTTTGCAATAATTTCAGTGTACCTTCCGTTTTAATCATAATACCTGTAAAGGGTAGTTCTATTAGTAGTAAAATTTAAGTTAAATAATTGAATTTGTTAATTTTTAGCTGTTTTTCAACTATTTTGGAGATATTACATGGAGAGTTGGTAAATCGCTTTTTTTATGAAAAAATGAAAATGGGTTGATTATTTAGTTTGTTTAAAAAAGTGAAGATGTTTGTTTAAAAAGAGTTTATATAAGAAACATTTTCATATAGCTTCTCGGATTACTCATGAAAAATTTAGTTTTTTTTTAAGTTCGTTGTGTAAGTGTTAAAAAGTCAAAATTGAAAAGTATTGTGATATATTACAAATGTTACATGGTTACCAATCAGTGTTTTGAAGAAATAATGGTAGTATATTCTCAGTATTGGTGAATTTGATGGAAAATCCGATAAAGTCAGGTATCTGAATCATTAAAGTTTTAGCATCTTAAACTGTGACGAAATTATTTTTGGAAACAAATCCATTCAACAGGTAGGCTGTCTGCATAAGTTTCTTTATAAGTGTTAGTAGTATTCACTAGATTTCTTGCTTCCAAATGTAAGTTACAGAAAATTAAATTTTATTGTACATAAAGTCCTTGAATTTGATTTTTAATTCCAGGAACAGGCTTTGAAGTGCTTCATGTAAGTTTACAAACCAGTATTAACTGAAAATAGAGCAGTCATTTAAAATTCTAACCTAAAAATTGCAATTGTAAACTCAATCTACGAAAGGGATACAAATTTAGCATTAAAAATTTTAACTTAAAATTAAATCTTAATTCTTATTATATTTGGGCTTGAACAGGATAATTTAACATTATATTTGACTATACATTTGTGTATTTTGTATTTTATTTTTTTTCTAAGGCATTATTTTAAAACATAATGGCAGCATATCAAACAGTCAGTGGGATGTTAAAGTTTACAAATGGGTGCATTCAATGAAATATATCATTCTTATAGTTTTTGAGTTAAACTCAAATAAATTATGCAGTAATTCCTTAAAAGTACATTTTTCAAGAATTGAATTGTGATTTGTGATCAATCATCAACACTTCTTTTTTTCTTCTTAACACTGCTTTATTGTACTAATGAATGATGAAAAATGTTTTTTTTTTAAATTTCAATATTCAAATTGACAGACATTGGGGTATACGGGTTAATTAATTCCTACATGAGTTTCTGTGTATTTTCCCAAGCTCCTGTTTGTCGGATATATTTAGTGCAACGAGAAATTGTATGTTATTGTGATTTTAGTAAAGTTGTTATAATCCGGTATTCTGTGCTATTTTGTAAAGAACTGTTTGTTTCTGTTGGTTGTACAAAGAAGGTGGATACAACGGGCAACTAAGGGGTATAGAAAAATTTTAAAAAGATATGGGTATTACGTAGTGGCCGGCCCTTTAAGATTCGATATGACTGACGTCTGTGTATATCATATTTGTAACATATTGTCCTTTTTCTATAATTATACTAATTATATTGTTAAGTTAAATATAAGGATATTTCATGTCAGGCTTATAGATCTACTGACAAGGTCTTTTAGTATATAGCAGCACTGTATTGTACTATGTACATTAAAAAAAAATATATGGCTAAATATTTTGTACTGATTTTACTTTATTTTTTCTATCCTAGAATACCCTGTTTATACTATTGTTTTCACAAAAGGTAATAAATTGGTCATCCTGGCAGTTGTGTAGTGAAATTGTAGTCTTTATTTATCAAGAGAGGAAAGATGCATTTTCTCCTTCCTCACTTAGGTGATATAGCAAAGATCCTTTCATTTAACCATCAGGCAACCATATTTCAAATTATAACCTCTATTATAACAGTTGTAAAGAGCCCCAGCATCTTGTTGTGCAAGAACGAATAGTTACTACTAGCTTTGTAGGGATGGAAATAGAGACGTTACTGTAGTTGCATAATTTACATTTTTTTATATATATATTCAAGCTATGTGGCTACCGTAAATTATGTTAGTTGAGGTAAGTATAGTAATGTTTTTTTCCAAAACAATTTCAATGTAGTTGAGAATGAATCATATAGGCTTGATATTTATTGTTTGGTTATTGAAATAACAGTAACACTACTTATGTTTTACAAGCATATATATAAGCAAAACGTAAAAAATGTAAATATTTAGTAAATGGTATTTGTTCTTTCGTATGGCCTTTTTTCACTATTAAAAGATTATTGTTTTTTTTTCGTCAATTTATGGCGCGGCAAACCTTACAGGCCCGTGGCGCCAAATTTAAAATACGCATCTGCTCTCTTGGATATGACGACCTTAAGTACAAATTTAAGTAGGTACCCAGATACTTCAGTACCGCAGTTCTGCTCCTTACCAATAATACCTGCCCGTCAAGTTTCGTCTTCCCCATTGCTTGGATTAGCAACTCTTAGTCTTAAAATTTCATTTCAATAGGTCATTTACTTCTTCAGTTAAGCATTGTGTTTATGAGAAACCTGATGGTCGAACCCATTACTCCTAGCCCATAGGAAGGCAATCTGTATACAATCCTCAACAAATTTGGAACAATTGTGTTGAGTATAGAAGTTTGAAAAAGTAAAAGAAATGTTTGTAGAAAAACTGTGCTTTATTCAAGTACTATTCGTTACACAAGCATGTTTACATGCGCATTGGAGAATCCAAACTGGTAGTAAGCTAAAAATGGAAAAACTCTCATCAGCCATAAGGACACTAACTGGATATAGTTGTGTAATATTCTAAACCAGTTATATTTCATTAAATATGAAGAATGCACTAGCAAATAAAAATAAAAATTTTGCGAGGAATTTAACCTCAAATATGTAGGAATGGGTTGTACTTTGCCGTTAGCCGGTTGTACTACAGCATGTACGTAGCATAAGGCACTCTCATATTTTATCATGGGTGTCATACACCATAGCCCATTTATCATGTAACTGGACATTTTCAGAAAGTCTCTGTCCTGTTCTTCAATGCAAGGCCTAAAAACTTGATCTACAAGAAGATTGCAAATCTCTCGGGTTTCCTCCACTGTTCCATTGCACAGATTGAACCTAAAAGCAAAAGCAGTAATTGGGTTTTATTAAAATTTAAAGCTGATAGAAACGCAAGGGACTCTCTAGCCAACATATGGTCTAACCCACATTTTTTTTATATTTGATAATTTTAAAATTACATTTTTTTAACAACCGCTATGAAGTTTTTACTTGCTCTATACCTGTTTTTGGGTTAGGCCGCTCTGTACCTCGTTTTCAATTACATATATTGAGGACGGACTCGTTTTTTCAATTTTTTTTTTCATGTTATGAAATCGGACGCCCGTCTATCATCCGGAAAATTTTCCTATCGAATTTTTTACGGGGAAAGGGGGGGGATTAACATGTAAAGAAAGGGAAAATCAGTTTTTCGGGCATAACTCGTTTAGTTTGATCCGGATCGAAAAAATGCATAGGGATAAAATGCAGGGCTCGCGAATGCGGGTAAACTGAATTTTTATTCGTCGAAATCGATCCAGCGGTTCCAGAGATATTGTGATTTGAAAGTACGGATTTGTATACGGATTTCTCGCTGCGGCGAGAGCCGTTTGTTTTCGCGTTTTTTTTTTTCGGGGAAGAAAGTGACGGCAACTATATAGATATAGAGACTCAGGACCTAAGTACCGAGTCCAAATTTCAAGTCGCTAGGTTGATTAGGCGGGGAGGGGGAAGGGTAAACGTAAATGAAATTTATAGAAGGGGAAGGGTTAGGGACTTCGGATCGAGCTCATTTTCAAAGGCAATCAATTCCCTCTCAAGATTTCTTTACCCCGAAGCTCTAATCTCATTAGGGCCTGCACGCGTGATACATTTATACAAACGGACGAGCGGAGTGGGACGTGTATATGTGAGAGAGAAGGGAGAAAAGTAGGAGCGCTAGGCTCCTCTCCCGACATCTCGCAGCACGGATGCTGAATTGCCGCACTCGCGAAAAAAATCTCCCCCACCTCTTACCTTCCTGGCGTAAAATGACTTGTTCTAAAAATAATAACAACAATAAATTGGTTATTTCGCAACCATTTGTTTATTTATGGCGAAATTTGAAAATACACGAGCGGAACTCAAAGTAGGCAGATTAGTACACAATGTTATGTTTGCTGCGCGATTTGTGCAAAAATTGTAGAAGTTACAGCAGTTTTAATTTCATTTACGTTTGTTTACCCTTCCCCCTCCCCGTTTAATCAACCTAGCGACTTGAAATATGGACACAGTATTTAGGTCCAGAGTGTCACAGTATTTAGGTCCAGAGTGTCTATCGGGGGAAGTAAGAAAAAGTCCATTTCTTCCCCGAAAAAAATGCGAAAACGGCTCTCGCCGCAGCGAAAAATCCGTATACAAATCTGTACTTTCAAATCGCAATATCTCGGGAACCGCTGGACCGATTTCGACGAGTCAAAATTTAGTTCACGCGCATTCGCGAGCCCTTCATTTTATTCCTATACACTTTTTCCGAATCAAACTAAACAAGTTACGTCCGAAAAACTGATTTTCCCTATCTATACATATTAATTCCCCCCCCCCCCTCCCTCCTCGCAAAAAGTTCGACCGGAAAATTTTCCAGATGTCCGACTTCAAAACATCACAAAAAAAAATTTGAAAAAAACGAGTCCGTTTCATGCCATTTTTAATGCCAGATCGACCCCACTAATATGGGTATAGTCGAGTACACATTTACTGGGCATTCAAAAAATGCAACAAAAACATTACAATCTCATTAAAATACCGTTAAACTAGTTATTTAGATCAGCTACTCAGTCGTTCAATTTTAACAGTGCGTTATGGTCTAGTATTATTAATATGTCTATTTTTATATATACGAATTTTAAGTTCGGCTCTGTACTATTTCGTTCGCAAATTGACTCGCTTACATTTTAAGCTTTTAACGTGCGTCGGCTTGTTTGATGGCACCATGCCGCACGGTCCAACGGTGATTATTATCACCGAGATCGTAAAGTTTTTGTTGCATTGTTTGAGTCCCCAGTAAATATGTACTCGACCATAATAAAGTAATAATATTTTAAGAATTTGAAAACAATTTTTACTCTCTTATCCCTTATACAAACCGTTAGTTGGAATTAGTAAGTACCTGTCTTCAATACCCATTAGGTACCCAATAACTCTCCAGACGTGAATAAATGACATCCATTCTTCTTCAGTAGCTTCGTGTATTCCTATCATTTTGCTCCTCACTAGGGATACACCCATAAAACCAAATTGCGTGAGCGCCATATCCTTTTGGCTTATTCTGTGAAGACTCGCCGAAGAACTACGCTTGCTAGCCGCATTGTGACGGCCTCTCACTACGGCAATAGATTTCCACAATCTGAAATTATTAAATGACTATTTTCCCGAAGTAAATGGACAAATACAATAAAAGCGAACAGACGAGGAAATGGTTAGTAGCTTCTACAAACACTAAAATACTTGAATATTAAAACTAAAGTGCATTTCGCCAGCCGAGTTGGCATCATCTGGCGATGATTAGTTTAAATCTCCCCCAGATGATGCCAGTATGGTTGGCGAAACCTACATATAAACTATTGTATAATCTAGTCTAGACGAATTTCTTCAAAGAGGCTCTGCTTATTGAAAGTGTCGGCAGAAAAAAAAAACCAATTCAGATAAGGAGAGGGAGTGAAAGTCTCACTGCTGGTAAAGGATTATTGTCTTGTAACTTGAAAACAGCCAGACCAAACGATATGATTTTTTTCATGTTCATCTTTTGCATCTATGACGAATTCCGGATTCTCAGCTGACCAGTGGTAGCAATTTTGACTTGAAACCACCCCATTTGTGGTAACTGTGGCTTCATCGCTAATTAAAATTTCATTTAAACAATTAAGACTTATTCCTCGTATAACCAATAGCAAAACTCTAATCATCTTTCCTCATCTCCCACATCCAATATACGCAAAATTGTTGGCCTGTAAGCCTTTATTTGGTTGCCTGTCGAGAAATCGGTCAAAAGATCAATTTTTTTTACTCCAAAAAAACCTTTAATTTCTTTGAGATTTATGTTGGAATGCCATTATTGAAAATCGATCACTGACATTTTTCTACAAATTTACAAGAAAAAAATTTTTGCATACCGAACTTCTGGAGCCGAGATAACTTTTTTTTATTCGTGTGGCGCCAATTTTTAAAATAAAAGACTGAAAATTGCAGGGATTATTGCTGAATAATTATGTTTTCAATAAAAAAATTCCGGAACTTGATCGGCCGTTGCTGAGCATTGCAAAAATCAAAGCCCGAGCTCGATGCTGCGGCGTACGCCAACTAGTCCGAAAGTTTTGTATCCGAAAGAGAAATTTCTTTCAAATGAAAAAAATAAAAAAAATCATATATTTTTGTATTTATTAACCTTATCACCGTCATTAATTTCTATCTGTCAAGTTACAAAAAAAAAAAATGAAATCAATCAATTGAGTGAGTAGAAGTCAACATAATGAAGATTCACTGACCACGACCGATGTATTTATTGTATTCAAGAAAAGTAAATCCTCACGGTTGGTTGCAATTGAATGAAAAGAAGAGAAAAAAATTAGTTTATAATGAAAAGTTACCTAGATCCTGGCTTAAAATCAGATTGGTACCAAACCATCATGTGAAAAATTGTTAACATATATCGTTTATATGCTGTCATATTGGTGCTGGACATTTTGGTATACCTTAATATTTTTAAAATCGTTGGTATGGCTAGCACACTAAGCAATCCAAGCAATTTACTGAAGAAAAATGCGAATATGTGTTTGTAAAAAAAATCTTGCCCCCTGCAAAATAAAATATTCTTGAAAATAAGATGTGTAATGTGTAATTCATATAGAGAAATTAGGGCAATATTAGATATATAAACTGTTAACCTTGTAGACATTGATACAAGAGGAGCAAGGGCGTAAATAAATTTGGGTAATAGGACAAATTAAAAAAAAATTCTGTTTTTAATGCCACAGAAATATATCGTACCCTAACTCTCGACTAACTTTTTATGGTCTAGCCCTTCTTGGGGGTAAGGACCATCTCTATCCCCCCTTATCTACGCCCTTGAAGAGCAGTGGCGTAACTATAGTCTGAGCGGCACCAGATCAAGTTCACGTTAGGGGGCGCTCCCTTTAAAATTTTTGACAAGCAAAATAAATTAGCTAATTTTTATTTGCCATATAGCCCACTTGCCAGAGACTAATTTTGATGAAAAATTAGAATTAATTGTTACCTCGCTAATTTTTTCATGAAAGGCTAGTTTCATGCTAGTAGAAAGTGGCTCAAACAAGTTTACCAAAATCTACCCCCGCGAAACCTTATGAACAACCCTCCGAAACGGGAAAATTCAGTTTTTTGCTAATATCTCGAAAAATAATAAAAAAACGAATAGCACCATGTGAAAGAGCGGGAAATTTTACATAAAAATAGTATAAAAGTTTTTTAAAATAAATGTTTCCCTTAGCATGAAAAATTATTAAAGTTCGCTAGTTCGGCTCAATATTTCAAGCGCGTCGCCCATAATAATAATAAAGACAATTTGTACCCATTAAAAATGAAAAAAAACAAATGTAGCATTTTAAAGAGAAAGAATTCAGCGTTCCAATGGTATACTTACTTTTAATTTTTATAATTTTTATTTCTTATAAATTGCACATGAAAGTTAAGCTTTATCATTTTTTCCACTCTATATTAAAACATAAATATTAAATAAAATACTAATTTTAAAAAAATCCTTGTAGATATAGCTTGTTTATACCTTAAACTTCAATCTAAGATTAATTTTTGTGCTCTTAAAGTATCCAGGGTAGAAAAAAAATAAGTTTTAAATCATTGGTATTCCTTCCACCTTTTAGGGTTAGGAAATTTTTACTTGAAAACGGTCAAAAAAGGCTTGTAGGTAAAAAAGGTAGGTTTTTTCAAGCATTTGGGGGCTACAGGCCACTGGACTGGTTGAACCCGCGGTAGTTATGCCACTGTTGAAGAGGAGACACCCTGCTAAAAAAGCCGGTCATCGGCAAAAAGATGGATTTTAAACTTCTCCCAGACAAATTCCTTAAAATCATTTCAAATGAAGTGACAAAAATTCGCTCAGCACGTTGATTTTGAAATGCATTTCTCAATTTTTTTATGTAAGACATTTTTCTACAAGCATTTTTTCAAAAGTAATGAGTTAAAAACTCGCATTTTGGCCTTTAATTTATAAAATTAATACATCTTGAATGCGTTTTTGTAACCTGCTAAATAAAGCTTCAAGCTTGGGTCACTTTGAATTTTTTTTTTAGCTATTGATTATAGGTTCTATTTAGATCCAGTCTTAGATAATTTCGTCCTCCAAAATTAAGTGATTTGTTTTCTTTCTGGGTTTGTGGCGAATATGACCGATCGAGATTTTAACAATACATAAGCACTATTAGTCAATGAAAAAGTTTAAAAAACTCCAAAAGTACTGTGAGAGGGATGAAATATGAGAACCCCCCGTTTCGAGGGCGCTGAACACGATGGTGATATTTTTAAGCTTCCCACCCCTAAACTCGAAAAACCACCCCTATTTCAAGGTTTGTAAAGTAAGGTAGCATGGTAACTTTCGACCAATCAGAGATCACTATTTAAAATGCGGGAACGCGTCACTCTGCCTGCTCATTCGAATTTCTGGCATTCAAACCATTATTATAGAAGTATAATTACTTATGAATTTGAATTCCGTATTTTGTATTTTTTAATGTACAAGCACAAATTAATAAATTGACTTTTTTGATTAATGGTTATTAACATCGATAACGTTTTCCTTGGAATTTAAAATTGACATTACTATATACCAAATTTATAACTAATTAATGTATGCAGTTAAAGAAGTACATTTTATATCAAGGGACTGAAGTAGGTTCTTTTAATCTTGTGTGCAATTTCTTGCCCGAGACTTCAGTCTTGATTTCATTGCTTTATATAATTCTTAGCGAATTTAATAAGTTATAAGATAGATGAAGAAACATAGATGATACTAATTTTCGCCCTAACGAAAAGAGTTACTTAGAAAAGTTTCTTATTTTATGACGTACTGAGTAGAAATTTTTCCCCAGGCCAACCTTTACAATTATGTAGTAATAAAAATTTTAATGCAAATTTTTTATTAGAATTAGATGTGCATACAATAATTTATTATAGTCTAGTATACTTTAACTTGGCGTGTGTATGTGTGAGTTAATATTTCCGTACGATTTAATTTTCTCTTGTACACAAAGATCCAGAAATATTGTCCATGCAGACAATGTTTCTGGACTATTGCTTTAACTTTGTGTACAATATGGGAGATAATGAAATCGTACGGAAATATTAACTCATACATACACACGCCAAGTTAAAGTATGCTAGACTATAATAAAATTTAACAAGAGGGTCATATTAGACAGCAATTAATAAGAAAAAAGTCACATATTGGTTTTTTCTAATATTTCTTTGTATCATATGAAAATAAATTTTATTTCCTGTATTAAGTAATTTTTTTAGGGAAGGAAAAAAACATCAACATCTCACCACTCTCTTTTGCCTTTTTTGAATTGTTTTTGCAAACAGCTACACTACAAACCTTTCCTCCAGTCATCTAATAATTGTATGTAACATTGTTATTTGTTATTATTATGAAAGGAAAATAATAAAAACTGTTTACCTTAAATACACAGGTTACAAACTTCTATTACTATGAGCCTTTTCTCTTTAACAGTAATTGTCAATTACATTATACACTAAATAACTATAACTGTACGATTATAAACACAAAAACAACAAATATTTCGAAATAACTCAACAAATAAGCGTCTCAAAAAATGCATACGTACAATTAAGTTTCAGCAGGCACGATGACGCGCAAGATGGCCGCCTTCATCGTAACCCCTCCATTCCGTTCAAGTTACCATGCTACCTATCTTACTTTACAAACCTTGCTCCTATTTTTCTCGTTTTTTTTTTTCGTAGGCATGCGGATAGGCCGTATGAAATTTAACCATACAACATCAACCCCAACATCAAAATATCCCCAAAAAATTAGAATGCATATAACGTCGGGGTTTATGGCATGTCTCGTCACTCAACTCCCTTTACTCCCTTTACAATGTCGAAATCCTCTTAAAAACCCCGATCCAACGAGTCTCCACATGCCCAGTATCAATAAATATGAAAAGGGGGTGGTTTTAGGGTGGTTGGTAGAGAGTGGGGGAGAAATGAATATTACCATCGTATTGAACACTCTCGAGAACGGGGATAAACAAATTCATAGTTTCAACCTCGGGGGTGAATAAGATGTTGTATGGTTAAACTTCACACGTCCTACCCGAATCCTGTCCAAAAAACCGATCCGCATGCCTACGTTGAAAAAAAAAGTGAAATATGAGTGGTTTTTCGAGTTTAGGGGTAATTGCTGAGGGATGGGAACTTTAAAAATATCACCATCCTGTTCAGCTCCCTCGGAAACGGGTATCCGTGTTTCATCTCTCTCACAGAATTTTTGTGTTTTAACCCTTTTTTGCAACTTTTTCATGGAGTATACCTTACCACATTCAGAACACAATGGATGTTGCCTTAAAATATATAATACTAACTTTTTATAAAGCTGCTCGTCATAAAATGGCGGTAATTCATTGTGCTCGAAAAATTGTTCTGAAGATTCATCACAGCTCACTTTGGCTCCTTCATTTAAAAGATCATCAACAAATTTTTGTGCGGAATAATCTACAAGGAAATATAATTTAAAATTATTTCTTTCTATAGTTCATAAAATACAACAAACAACATATGTGGATTAGTCCTACTAGGCATACCAAGATAAAAAAACGTGTCATTAATTCTCATCTCTCATGGTGGTGTGGAAAAAAGTTTACTTTGACTTTATAAATTAATTAATTATGTATAATCCAGGCAATGGGTACAAAAAAGGGGGTTGATTTGCAAGACAGAAATGAAATTCGGTAGGATGGTAGACATGGGCCTCCTAACACCTAAGTTTGTGACCTCGGGGGTGCCGCTCAAGGGTGGGGGATGGAAAACTGTACGTCGCCGCACTTTCTTCAGGAATAGCGCCGTTATTTGGAGTGATATCGAAAAAATGTCCAAATAAAAAATGCAATTTTTGATCGTATCATGTATTGCCTGCTACTAATAGTTTCCGAGATACAGCACGCCAATGTTAAGGGTTGATTCGCATTTTTCAACAAAATCACATTTTCATCGCGGATTAGTACGGAGATCGACTGCAAATAACTTCCCAGTATTTTTTTTATGAAAGCGCGATATATTATTATGAGTCTGCTGATGCTTGATTTGTAAGGTTTGGTTGTATATACAACAAGAGGTATGATTTTTGAAGCGCGCCGCGACCTACCTACTCAAATTTGTGGATTTTTTAAATTATCCATATCTAAGGTCGATATATGTTTACATTTTTTTGTGTAATAGACAAATATATTTTTGCATACATGATATAAACATAACAGGCGTAAGGCATGTATCGCCAACAATTTATTATTCATTATTGCGTCGCGTAGGACTTTCTTTTATCAGGACCTCTATTCTATAATTATGGGGAGAGTGAGCATTCATTGTGCGTAGCGAGAGCTCACATCACATGCATCTCACCTGATCGTCCTGGACTGTGATCTGTAAGTGCAGTGAATAATCTTCGATGAGTGCATGATTCCCACCATGTCGCAAGAATTTTTTTTATCGAACAGCTTCAACAAAAGGCGCCTCAATCCGCATTGCATTGTTGAAGTTAAAGTTGGAAGAACATAATTACACGTTTAAGCAGGTAGTCGAAGGCGCGGATTCTTTAATTGTGCCATCGAAATGTCACCTCCTTTTTCTTGAGTGTTCGTTGTTGGAGAAGACGTGGATTTGCTCGTGTTATTGGCCGTTGGAACCAGAGATCTCCCAAATGTTTATTTGTGAAAACCGGCTAGGGGGAACAAGGAGGAAGTGTTCTACTCGCTCCAGAGTTTCCGATATAGCGATACTGTTACTAAGAACATTTTGTTTGTGCATGCCTTCAGTGGCTGCTGTACTATACCGGCTCTGTTTAAACAGGGAAAGGTCCGGTTTTTCAATACCCTAGCGAAGAACCATAGTTAAATGACGCAGTTAAGGTATTTGAAGACTCCAATGCAAATTTAGCGGAAGTAGTTGCTGCTGGAGAATTTTTATTGTTGAGCCAGTATATGATGCAGGTAGTGCATAATTGCTTAGATTATCTGCGATATAAGAACTTTGTGCGGGCTGTCTCAAGAAATCACCAATATCAGACGCTTGCCAACACTTTCACTGCATACTTATTGTACAGAGCTGGCGAGGTGCAGAAGGCTCCCGAAGAACACGGATGGCGGAGGACAAGCAAAGGACTAGATGCAATACGGATAACAAGGGAACCGGTTCCAGGGTCCTTCTTAAAAGCATTTCGTGCAGATGCCAGAAATTATGTGGAGCAGCTTGTGGCTGCCGTAAAGCAGGATTAAAATGCTTGGTACTGTGCTGGCCGTCCTGGGAGAACATTCCCTACCAACTTTTGGACGATGAAAACGACACTGCAGAACATCTCGATCAGCACGGTTTTGCCGACCCTACTTCAGAATTGATGCCTGAAGATGATGAGAATGAAAGCGAGTCTGGTTTACATCATCGTAAGCGATGCAAGGTGAATTAAATGCACTGTGAATTAGGCCCATTGGGGATACCACATAAAAAAATCATACCGATCAACTATACCTCAATAGTTCTGTAGAAACGAGTTGAAAGATTTTTTTTATCACGTATGCAAAAATATAATATATTTCTCGATTATACAAAAATATATAAACATAATATGTCAACCCTAGATATGGATAATTAAAAAATCTACATATTATGTATGTAGGTCGCGACGCGCTTCTGAAAATCATATCTTTCGTTGTACACAACCAAACCTTACAAATCAGACTTACAAAATGTTAATCTTCCATAAAAAAAATATTGGGGAATTGTTTGCAGTTTGCTTCGTACTAAGCCTCGATGAAAATATGATTTTGTTAAAAATTGTAAATCAACCTCCAACTTTCGCGCGTTGTATCTCGGAAACTATTGATCACAGACAAAAAATGATAATGATCGAAAAGATGCAGAATTATATAGTCTGCATTTTTTATTTCAACATTTCTCTCCAAATAACAGCGCCATTCCACATCCAGTGCGGCGATGCACAGTCCCCCCCCCCCCCCTTTCGAGTGGCACCCACCGAGGTCGCAAATAAATCTAGTACATTTAGCTTTAATTTTTGTGACATTGTCAGCTAGTTGTCATAATTTATTGCAAGTGTGTAAAAAACTAATATGCCTCATATGAGATTTAGTTAAATCTGGAGTTATTGCTAAAGCAGAAGATGGATGGTCAATGAGACAAATTGCACTGCGTTATAATATTGAAAAAAATCGGTGTAACATTTTAAGAAAGTGAAGAATAAACGGTACGATTAGTAGAAATCCTGGTTCAGGGCGACGAAGGATATCAACTCAACAAGATCTGCAATTAGTAAATGCTTTAGTAGAAAATCCATTTTACTCAGTTATTCAGGCTGCTGAAGAAACGAATTTTCCTGGATCGAGTAGTACTGGTCGCCGGCGAGTAAGAGAATCGGAGCTAAGCTGTCATGCAGCAGCACAGAAATACTTACTTAAAGCTAATCATAAAGAAGCTCGAGTATGTAAATTTTTGGACCAATGTAATCTTTACAGACGAAAAAACTTTCCAGTCAACACACAGCGGTCATATTCGTGTTTACCGCCCTCCGAATACTCGATTCGATGAGAGATATATATCTAACAATGATAAAAGTGGTAGATTTTCCGTCAATATGTGGGCTTGGATATCGGTACGTGGTCCTGGTGTTTTGTGACATATTGAGGAACGAGTTTAATAGTAAAACGTATATTAGGATTTTAGACAATATTATGCTCCCTTCTGTGTCACAATTATTTCCTAATAATGAGTTCATATTTCAACAAAACAATTGTTCAGTTCATACTACTCATACCGTAAATAACTGGTTTCAAGATAACAACATCAATGTTCTTAACTGGCCCAGTCATAGTCCAGATCTTAACCCTGTGGAAAAAGTATGGGGACTACTCGTAAGAAGTATCCAAAAACGAAATGTGAGACCACGGAATTCCGAAGAATTACTGGAAATAGTAAATAATGCATGGGAAAATATTATTACTAATGATTATTGTATAAGGTTATTTAATTCTATGCCAAACGGACTTATAGAAGTTATAAATAGAAATGGTGCAATAACGAAATATTAATAGTTAGTTTCTTGTTAAGTAGGATATCCTTTGTCCTTTGAGCCAGGATTTCTACTAATCGTACCGTTTATTCTCCACTTTCTTAAAATGTTACACACCAAATTATTCTTAATGTTAATAACGCAGTGCAATTTGTCTCATTAACCATCCATCATTTACAATAACTACAGCATTAAAATGAAAAATAAATTAAAAGTGATATCTGTTTTATTTCAGCTACTCGTTACATATTCAAATAGAGACAGATTTACATTAGAAAAAAAAGTTGTCCTATTTTTTTTGCTTACGACAGTACATGCGATACATCGTTGGATAGTGCTCATCTAGCCCTACAACTTTTGTCTAAAAAATTTTTTGCTGAAACGCATAGGAAAAATGTCAAAAAATGGCGGCGGTTCAACGACTTAAAAAATTCTGAAAATTTTATTTCGAATCAAAGATGGACACACGATATATCGTTGGATAGTACTCATATAGACCTACAACTTTTGTCTAAAACGTTTCTTGCTAAAACACATTGAAAAAATTTAAAAAATATATTAGAGACCTAAAGCAGTACAAAACAATATAGGACGAAATAAATACATGCAAATTTGGTCTATCATAACACCGGTTCTAGCAAACGAATCATCGTGCTTTTTTTATAAAGAAGCGTCTTTCCGAGTACTTTCAAAATATATTCTAAAAATAAAAATCCGTTGAAAATTTTGAAAGTTATTGCATTTGTTTATAAGCAAAGAAATTTGCCAAATTTTTAAACAATTCCCTAGGCTCTCCTATCAACGGATTTTAATATCTCAAAATGGATTTGAAAATTTGAGTGCTCTTTTATATGTACAAACATTTTCAACTTTCTAAATGCTTTAGTTTAGCCTTGGCAACATTTTGAAAATTTGCAAATTTTCAAAACGAAGTTTAGATTGCAAAATTAGTATGCAAAAACTAAAAATCCGATCTTGATGAAATTTGATGGCAAGATTTATTATATTAGAAAGTTTTCTTTAGCCAAGTATGAAGGTTACTTAAAATTTAATTACAAAACTTTTTCACCTCTATAACTTTTCTCTAAAAGCGATATAGGCTGGGGCCGTTACGGATTTTTAATGCTGAAAAAAAAAAAATAATAGCAGGCAACTGCCGGCTGGAATATATAGTTAAGGTCATAAACAATGAAAAAGAAAACTTTGGAACTTGAGACGAAGGGAAGTAGTGAAATGGGGTGCTATTTAAGGGATGAAAACAGTTTTTCGTGATTTGTGGCGAAACATGACCTCCTAGAGAAAAGTGTTTCATACAAAAGTTGTAGACAATAAAAAAATCTAAAACTTTTACTCTATATATTTTTCGACATAACCTCAAAGTTTGCGAGAAAATGACGATAAACCGATTTTTCGGTTTTTATTTTTTTTTCTCGCGTGAAAATTAATTAATTTAAATGAAGCTTTGTGAAAGTACGTAATTACTTGCATATGATAAGCATGAATTTTTACAATTATGGAAAATAAATATTTTTCGAGATTTTACCATTTTTCCGAAAAAATACCCCTATCTTCGGCGAACAACTTTATTGATTTTTTTTGGATTTTGATGTTCTACTAGTGCTCATTTTTTTCGTCGAGATGTCTACTTTCAAATGGTATGTCGATGTTAGTGATTTATTGTCATTTAGCAGCTTAAAATTAAGAAAAACCGAAAAAAAAAATTTCGAATCTCGAATTTGTCGATTTTTTTCATTATTTTCAATTTTTTAGCATATTTATGTTAATAATTCATAATATTTTAATGAAAAAACTTACTTTGGTATAAAATAACTAAAGTTGAATGAATTTAGTTATTGGAAACCACGCTAAAATTGAATACAAACAAAAAAATACTGTTACGTATTCAAATAAAAAAAAATTTACAAAATTTGAAATTTCTCAGCATACAGGTATTTGAAATCCCGCCCAAAACGACTGAAGGTTGGGGGTAGAGAGAGGTAGGACAAAGTGAGCCTGCGCAAGAGCAGCAGAGCTCGTTCTGTTGTAGTGTTGTAGTAGTAAATCTCTATTCGTCTAGTTGTGTAAAAGTATGTTTTCAGTTTGTGATGCGTCCTTTGTAAACGTAAACGTAAATAAATTACAGTCCGAGGGCTTTTTGTGTAAGCGAGCTCCTGAAGACGCCGACGCACTGATTGTTAATACTGCGATCCAATTAACTAAACAAGATAATAAAACTGTAATAATCGTGGGTCAAGATATCGATTTACTAGTTCTTTTACACCAATTAAATTCGAATGGGCTGGATGTTTATTTTGACAAACCAGGCTCAAGCAACGTCAAAGATTCATTTTATACATCCCATTGTTTTAAACACGAACCATACACAAGTATAATAGCGTTTCTTCATGGTTTCTCTGGGTGTGATACAACTTCAAGTTTTGCTGGAAAAGGGAAAAAACAATAGTAAGATCTTTATTGGACAATAAAAATTTATTAAACCTAGCCAGTGTTTATTATCAAAAAGATGCAGACCACATAACCATAGCAAAAAATGGATCTCAACTTACAGCTAGTATTTACAAAAGTAAGAAAATTTATAACTCATTAAATCAATTACGTTTTTAGCTGTATCAGCAAGCTACAAACAAATCCACTTTTAAATTGGAAAAATTCCCTCCAACTGAAGAAGCAGCTGCACAACACTCCTACAGAGTCTATTACCAATTGCAAACTTGGTTGGGTAATTTTGACAACGATCAGGACAACAAAAAAGCAAAGGACTGGGGCTGGAACGAGAATGTAGGAAAACTCGTGCCGAAATACATCTCTGACAGTTCCGACTTGATTCCCGGAAAGTTGTTAAAAAGCGTTAGCTGAACTTGTGAAAGTGGATGCAATAATCAAAGGTGTGGCTGCCGAAAACACGGCTTAAAATGTACCAATCTGTGCAATACATGCACTGAGAACTGTTCAAATAGAGACAGAGAAGTATTTGTAAATTTAAGTGAATGTGAAGATATTGATGAAGAACCAGCAAAGAATAATGACATCGAAATTGAAGAGCCTGAAAATGTCAATGATTTTGAAGATAATATAGAATTTGAGAGTTTGATCGATGAAGAAAACGAACCACAACAAAAAAGGCCTAAAATTGATTAGATTTGAACAATTATTTTATTGATTTTTCTTTTTAAAGCTATACACAACCAATATTAATAAAGTAAATATTTGTAAATAAAGTAAAGAATTCGTAGCCAATATAAATAAATTGTATGTTGTATTTTATCATATGTATTTAGAATAATTTAATATGCATATAAAGTTCTCGAAACTTAACTGTAGCTTATGAAAATTAAAGTACTATTGATTTCCATGTAAATGTTAAGTTTCATGAAGTTTTCCCTACCTTTCCGTGATGAAATTCATTCAACTTTATTTATTTTATACCAAAGTAAGTTTTTTTCATTAAAATATTATGAATTATTAACATAAATATGCCAATACATTGAAAATAATGAAAAAAATCGACAAATTCGAGATTCGAAAAATTTTTTTCGGTTTTTCTTAATTTTAAGCTACTAAATGACAATAAATCACTAACATCGACGTACCATTTGAAAGTAGACATCTCGACGAAAAAAATAAGCACTAGTAGAACCAAATCCAAAAAAAAATCAATAAAGTTTTTCGCCGAAGATAGGGGTGTTTTTTCGGAAAAATTAAAAAATCTCGAAAAATATTTATTTATCATAATTGAAAAAATTCATGCTTATTATATACAAACAATTACGTACTTTCACAAAGTTTCATTTAAATGAAATAATTTTCACGCGAGAAAAAAAATAAAAACAGAAAAATCGGTTTTTCGTCATTTTCTCGCAAACTTTGAGGTTATGTCGAAAAATATATTCAATAAAAGTTTTAGATTTTTTTATTATCTACAACTTTTGTATGAAACACTTTTCCCTAGGAGGTCACGTTTCGCCACAAATAACGAAAAACGGTTTTCATCCCTTAAATAGCACCCCATTTCACTACTTCCCTTCATCTCAAGTTCCAAAGTTTTTTTTTCATTTTTTATGACCTCAACTATATATTCCAGCCGGCCGTTGCCTGCTATTAATTTTTTCATCTCAAAAAGGTAACGGCCCCAGCCTAATAGTTACTGAGATATATAAAAAAATAGGAAGAAAAAAACGGAATTTTTTCACATTTTGTTTTATAAAAAATTACGCCCACGTTTTCAACCTAACGCATAGTGGAATTATCATTTCTTATAATCTTTAGGAGCGATTAAGCCAAAAATCTACCATACTACCCGATTTACCCAAACATAGGTGATCTTAAGCAGATACCGCCTGGGCTAAATACATACCTATGTTAACATTTGATTCATGCTAAATAAATCTAAATCTATGTTTTGCAACTAAAGTAATATGAATTTGCTTTTTGCTCATAGTTTTACTTACAACAGTGGTAAAACATTTGCGATAACAAAGTATCGATTTTCTTAAAAACTAAAAACAAAATGTACTTACACTTTTTCCTTGTCAAATTATTGTTGTTCATGTTAGATCATTGACGTGATGTTTAAGAGCAAGTTTCTGTGATAATTGGATTTCTTTTAGTCGTCTTAACAATTTACTCCATCGAACAAAGAATTGCCGCTGATATATGTAGATACGATAAAAAAGTCTTAATCAGTAGCCATGGCCTTTCCTTTAACAATGCAACTTCTCCTGTATCTGCAATTAAAAATATGGGAGGTTAAGTTGACCATTAAATATTTCACATTAATTCATGTGTATACTGGAAGAGAAATTCTACAGGGTGCACCGCTTAATCGGTTCATTAGATTACCTTTCCCGCATCAAAATATTCAAGGCAACAATAATTTTTTGTGGATTTACATATTCTCACCTTAACCACAATGAGTTAAAACAACTATATCGGGTGACCCAAGAGTCGGGACCAGTGCCATTTGTGTATAGTATGTCAACTTTCACACATATTTTAATTTTTTTGACATAAAGTGTGACCAAAAGTGACATTTTTTAAAAAGTTTCTTTCTCAAAATTTTGTTAGAGGTTAAAATTTTGTATTTTCTATACAGTCCGATTTTTTTGAGATGAAGAAGATGGACTGAACTGCTTTTTATTTCGTGGATTTTTAAATTCATCGGACATTTCTGCATAAATTAATTCAGACACAACATTTTTCTGTCTGTTTTTTTATAGGCTTAAATAACTATTCGCACTAATTTCGTAGTGCCTATTAATTTACTAATTATGGAAATGTGTTTCTCTTATTTTTTGTCCAGGCTTCTTTTCACGTGACCACTTATAGTCGATTGCAATTTTACTCTGCAGATAAAAAAGCAACTAAAACTTTACAACCTCATTCAAATCAGTTACTCCTTGTATAGTGGGGGTCGGTCTGGATTTGCAAACGGACACTTTTTTTTTCGAATTTTTTTTTATGATGTTATGAAGTCGGACCTCTATCATCCGGAAAATTTTCCGGTCGAACTTTTCGCGAGGAGCGGGGGTAAATTTAGGGAAAACCAGTTTTTCGGACATAACTCGCTTAGTTTGATTCGGATCGAAAAAGTGCATAGGGATAAAATGAGGATCTCTCGACTGCGCGTAAACCGAATTTTGACTAGTCGAAATCTGTCCAACGGTTCCCGAGATATTGCGATTTAAAAATACGGATTTATATACGGATTTTTTGCTGCGGCGGGAACGTACCGAGAGTTTTTTTTCGGGATAAAAAGCGACTTTTTTTCTTCCCCCGATAAACACTCAGGACCTAAGTACTGTGCCCAAATTTCAAGTCGCTAAGTTGATTAGGGGGGAGGGGGAAGGGTAAACGTAAATGAAATTAAAACTGCTGTAACTTCCGCAATTTTTTCCGTATATCGCGTAGCAATCGTGAGATTGTGTACTAATGTGCCTACTTTGAGCGAAGTGGGTCGTGTATTTGTGAGCGAGAAGGGAGAGAAGTGAGAGCGCTAGACTCCTCCCATGGCATCTGGCCGCACGGTTGCTGAATTGTCGCGCTCGTTTTTTTTTTATAAATAAACACCACAGAAATTAGACAACCCCCAATTCCAGAAGCCAGGGCTTGTGCGGAAGGGGGCTACACATTGAAAAACACGGACATACAACACATTTCCTCCGACAGTGCTAGTGCCGGAGCCAGGATTCGAACCCGGTGGTGCGATGTCCGTGTGATTAATCGCGATTGCCACCTCGCGCCTTAACCCACTTGGCTATCGACCAGTTTTTATAAATGTATCACGCGCGCGTGCAGGCCCTAATGAAGTTAGAGTTTCGAGATAAAAAATCTTGAAAGAGAATTGATTGCCCTTGAAAATGAGTTCGGCCGAAGTCCCTAACTCCTTCCCTTGCCCTTCTACAGGGCAAAAACTTTGCGGGCCCTTCTCTCCCCTCCTATCATCCGATCGCAATCTGGTCGGGCTCAAATCAAAGGGAAAAAAATTACACATTCGATGGTAAAAAAAAATCTCCCCCGCTCCTTTCCTTCCTGGCGAAAAATGACTTTTTCTAAAAATAACAACAATAAATTGGTTTTTCGCAACCATTTGTTTATTTATGGCGAAAATTGAAAATACATGAGCGAAACTCAAAGTAGGCACATTAGTACACAATCTCACGATTGCTACGCGATATGCAGAAAAAATGGCGAAAGTTACAGCAGTTTTAATTTCGTTTACGTTTATCCTTCCCCCTCCCCCTAATCAACCTAGCGACTTGAAATTTGGACACAGTACTTAGGTGCTGAGTGTCTATCGGGGAAAAAAAAAGTCGCCAAGTCACTTTTTTCCCCGAAAAAAAACGCGAAAACGGCTCTCGGTACGTTCCCGCCGCAGCGAAAATTCCGTATATAAATCCGTACTTTTAAATCGCAATATCTCGGGAACCGTTTGACCGATTTCTAGGAGTCAAAATTCAGTTTACGTGCATTCGTGAGACCCTCATTTTATCCCTATACACTTTTTCGATCCGAATCAAACTAAGCGAATTATGTCCGAAAAACTGATTTTCCCTATCTTTACATGTAAATTCCCCCACCCCCCCCCCCTCCTCGCTAAAAGTTCGACCGGAAATTTTCCGGATGATAGAGGTTGTCCGACTTCATAGTATCACCAAAAAAAATTCGAAAAAACACGAGTCCGTTTTAAGCCATTTTTAATGCCAGATCGACCCCACTACTACTATTTCGCCAGAAAATTGAATCGCTTACCTTTACAGGTTTTTAATGTACGTCGGCTTGTTTGATGACACCATGCCGAATGGTTCACTGGCGCTAATAATGAGCTCGTAAAGTTTTTATTGTCTTTTTTATCTGTATCGTAAATCCGCAGGTTACTATACAATTTTGTAGTTTCTAACATTCTTAATTTTATAAATTTTTATCCCCACAGCCTCCCTTTCTGTTTTCTAAAAGGAATCAGTTCCATCACCTCATGTCGACACTAATAGACCCTGATACCGCTGCAAAAAGTCTCTCACCAGATTTTTTCGCTGGCTATTTGCCAATAGGTGCAGGAAGAGGGGCAAGTAAGGATCATAGCTGGGGGCGATCGAGGCGGTCATGTTTCTTATTAAATTCGAATTAAAATTTGACATAGGATCTGGGTTTTTTCGCTATCCATATGATACGTTTTCAGATTCGATCCCGCTTCTGGTACTTTGGCAAAATTTGAAAAAATGCTGTTTTCTTGCAATTTTTCATTATGAACAATGTTTACCAGAAAAGTTTCTGATTCGACAAAAAACTGTTTAGGCCTTCACGAAGGCGCCTCTGGGTCGCTAACGGGAAATTTGTAAAAAGAAATGTTTATTTTAAATGTTTTTTATGCAACGAGAATTCGTTTTTGATCCCTTCTTGAAGTCGTCTCTTATCGTCTGACGAGAAATTTGGAAAACCTTTTTACAATTTTTCATTCCGAACAATTTGTATTATTAGAAAATTTTTTGACCCGGCAATAAATTGGACCCTTCCTGAAACTGCCCCGATAATCTGACGAAAACGCAAACAGGTGTTCAATACAATTTCCCACTTTACTAGAACATTTCTTTGTTTAGATGAAAACTTATTTATTTTGGGTCCTCCTTGGAGCCGTCCCTGGTGTTCTGACGAAAAATATGGCAGGAGATTAATCAAAATAATTTTTATTCGAAGAATTTTAGGATTCGATGTAAACGTGTCGCTAGCCCCCCCCCTGTTCTTTTGGCGGGAAGTTTGCAAAGAACCACACACAACAATTTTAATTTGAACCAGTTTCAGATTCATCGAAAAATTGCTTTTGATCGCACCTGGAGCCGCTCCTGGTGAATCAATTTCAGCAATATCCAATAGAGTTTGTCCTTGAACCTCCTAGGTCCTACGTCTAAAATTTCAGGTTCCTGCATGGAACTGTGTTCGAGGAAAACACACAGACGATATGCCGATTTGGATAAATTTGCTATTTTCTGGCCTCAAAAGTTCATTTTCATCATAATCTAGAATTTGATTTTTTTTCACGACGTCAATACTTTATTTATAGATGAGAAAGTAAAACAGAACCTGAAGAGCGAAACTTGCCCCAAACAATAACTACGCAGACACTCTGTATCTGATGTTGTGATTAACAAGTACGATTCTTGGCAAATATTAACATATTTATATTTATTTGAGAGTTGTTAAGATTTTAATAACACTGATAACGATAAACGTCAGCTATTTGCAATTAATAAATAATGTACGAGATATTTATTTTAATAATGATTGATTATTGTTAAAGACGATTTTGAAGGCGAGTTTGTTGTACGCGCACAATGCCAGTCTTTTTTAGGAATTATTATCAGTTATTGTTAGCGTTACATTTTCTCTGTGGTAGGGTAGGTACACTTCAGCACTTTTATTAACTAAATAGTTACATATTACGATAGCTTTTTAAAGGTAACTAAATTACACCTGGGCTGTAACTATAGCGCATTAAAAGCAAAATGTGATTAAAAAAAATTATTTTTACAGGAAGAACTTGAGGAAAGGTATAAATATATTATTTTTTTTATTTTTTGCATTTAATTCATAATAATGTATTAATTACACTGATCAACTACCATCTGTTATATGAACATATATTCAATACTGATTGGACCGTTTTAAACGACTGCAATGATGTTAATGTTGCATGTGAAATATTTTATATTTTGAATTCTATCTTTGATGCCTTTTGCCTTTGCTCCTAAAACTAGACCAAAATCGAGTAAATATCCACCTTGGTTTAACAGATCTATAATCTTAGATATTAGACAAAACATACATTACGCAAAAATATAAATTAAATAAACACTTATGAAACCTTCACAAATTTTAAACGCATTTGCACATTTTGAAACCGCTTATATATCCCATCAGTCAAACGTTGAACCAACATCTAGTGCTCCTAGTTTTACGATCATCCAGAAATTTACAGAGCATGCACCTTAAAAGCTTTCAAAAAAATGAAACCTAAGTTACTACTGCTCCAGACAGCATTCCTGCATTATTAATAAAAGATTGTGCGACTATATACTTGCTCTTCCTTTGTATATCATATTTAATATCATATTTAACCTATCAATAAAAACTTCCACATTTCGAAAAGTATGAAAGGCTTCTAAAATCTGTCCGGTCTCAAAAAAAAAAAGAATGAGAAACAAGAAGTCAGTAATTATAGACTCATCGTAATTTTATGTAATTTTAGTAAGGCCTTCGAAATATTACTCCATGAATCTGTATTTTTTTCAAGTTAAATAACAAATATATATTAATTAACACGGATTTATGTCAGGCCATTCTACTTCCACCAGCCTATTTTATTTAACGCAGTACATCGCTGAAGTGTTAGATATGGGAGGATAAGTTGATATATTATACCCAGATTTTTCTAAAGCGTTTGATGTCAAAACCATGACATATGGCTTAAAAAACTAAGTTTCTTTAGTTTTGCTCGCAGTTTCATTGAATTTTTCAAAATCATATCTGAATGAAAGGCATCAATTTGTTCTTTATAGAGGCTTTAAGACCAACGTAATTCGTGCAAAATCTGGCATACCTCAAAGTTCGGCGCTTGGGCCTTTACTTTTTAACATATTTGTAAACGATATCGTTTCCTAACTTAATTGCAATTCATTGTTGTACGCCGATAGCATGAAAATTGTCACTAGTATTAATAGGGCGGACGACATCAAGAGATTACAAGATGATTTAGTTAAACCTTCACTCATGGTGTGACAAAAACGAGTTACCCCTTAATATAGACAAATGCTGCACTATGAGTTTTAGCAGGAAACATAATCTTTCATTAAATGAATATGTTATCAATAATGCGAAAATACAGAGATGCGACAAACTGAAAGACCGTGGCATTACTTTTGACACTAAACTCACATTTAATTTTAATCATATTTCTGAAACAACAACTCTCTACCCTGTAATGTTGACATATTCAATTGTAAAATTAAGGATCTGAAGCAAGCACTTTTAAATAACTGAAATATATTTTGTTACTACTACTATTGCTAAGTATATATATTCCTTTTTATTCTTTTTTAAAAGCTTTTATTAAATAAAGAAACAAGTTATTGCCTTATACCTCAAGAGAAAAACAACAATGCAGCTACGGACACGTGTTTCGGAGTTATTACTCCTCATCAGCGTAGCATAGCTTAGAGAAGAGAAGTTTGTTTAGGTCAAATCTTGCAATCAAAATTTCGATTAGTTCTAATTAAGCTAGAGCTTTGAATTTTTCACATGTGTATAAGTCCGATGACAATACATTTTAACATTTTCATATAAGAAAAAAAACAAGATGGCGGGTTCAAGATGGCGAACGGCTTGATCGTTTATGATTCGATTCGACTCAAAATCGATATCTGGGGGTTTTCGAAATCGCCAATTATGAATTCTTGGTCAAAATTCAGGAATTCAAAATGGCGGCGCCAATATGGCTGACGACTTTTGTCATTTAGATACAAATCGATCAAAATCGATATCTGGAGGTTTTCGGGGTCGCGGATTACGAATTTCTAGTAAAAAATTTAGTTCTGAATGGCGACTTCAAGATAGCGGACGGCTTTATCGTTTATGATCCGATGCGACTCAAAATCGATATCGGGAGGTTTTAGAGTACGCCAATTATGAATTCTTGGTCGAAATTCAGAAATTCAAAATGGATATTTCAATACTACAAAACAATGAGGCAAACAAGAAAAACAGCTGTCTACGGAATTACACTGAAATGAATAACAGGTCATTTTTCATTAAATCAACTGACAGAGACGAAATATTGTCCATCACGAAAAAATGATTAAATAAAAAGCCATCAGGATATGAAAATATTTCGCCAATTTTATTTAAAAGATTATAAATATATTAGCTAATGTACTTGAAAATATGTTCAATGTACATTTTATTCATGGGTTTTCCTGAAAGTCTTGAAAAGACATGTTGTGCCACTACTTAAGAAAGGAAATGTGCAATCTATTTCTGATTATCGCCTTATTAATTAAGGACTTCTAAGTGGCAAATCAACAACTACCACAGCGTATTACATAATTAAAACCATTGTGAAAAATTTTGATTTAAATTTAGAAACAATTCTGCAAAAGCTAGAATTCTATGCTATATGTGGTGTTGCATTAAAATGGTTTCAGAGCTACTTAGTGGACAGGGAACAGCGAATAATTTTAAAGGAACCTTCTAAAAAAGTATTCGCATTCGTAATGGGCAAAATAGACAATGGGCTGCCTCAGGGATCAGTCATAGGGCCACTTATATTTCTACTCTATATAAACGATCTGCTATCTTGTGTATCGAAGTCATCGGCAACGTTTTTCGCCGACGATTCACTTTTTTTGGTAAAATACGACAGATCAACTAATATTCTACCATGTGTAAACGAATGCTTAGATCATATAATTGTGATTGAGGTGAGACAAATAAAATTAATTTCGAGAAACATGTTGTATAAACTTTAGCCAAAGAAAAAGACAGATATTACAATAATTGTAAACTATAATACTAATAATACTACTATACTACTCTACTATATAATACTAATAATAATAATAATAATAATAATAATAATCAATTTGCGAACGAAATAAATTTTCTTGGTTTTACGCTGGCCAGTCTAATGAACTGGAAGAAACACATTTTAGCATTGAATAAGAAATTAAATAGAGCATGTTATTGTCTGACAGATACTTTAAAGCTCGAAGAGCTTATTCTGTCAAAATGTAGATGGCGTCCACTAACGCCAAAAAAAAATTTTTGAGACCTTACGTTCTTGTATACATACTAAATCACATTTTATTTTTTTTTTACTCCCTTTCATAATATTGTGGGGGTGACAGTGGCGGTGGCTGATGCCAAAAAAAATTTTGAGACCTTGACTTTTCGTACATGCCCTAAATTGCGATTTTATGGACTCTTACACGCTTGGTTTGCTTATTTACTCTTATTTACCCCATTTACCCCCGAACCCTTCAACGGACTTAGATCAAAATATATATAGTTCCAGATCTCGTTATTATACATAAGTGTACAAAATTTCAAGTCAACATCATAAACGGTTGCAGAGTAAACGTACGCACAAAATAGTTACAGAACGACAGAGAAACATTTTTTTCGCTCAAATTTAAAATGTCGACGTTTCATGACATTTTAAGCCTATTTCAACAAAAAAAATAATATTTTTTTGCGTTACTGTACACTGTACTTCCACTGGACATGGAAGTAATATAATAAGTCCTTGTATTAAGTTTGCTAGTTTATACAATGAAATCAATTCTGAATTCTGTTGGCTCGTTTTTAAGAATTGTGTAAAATAAGAATGAGGATATTTTACGCACTATTTGATCTTGGTAACGCATCCCTAAATGTACTAGAAGTCCTTAGACAACTCATCAAAACTTATACAGCTCTTAGTTTATATGCTAGTAAGGTTCTAACCTACCTTTAAACTGAAGAACGTCAAAAATGTCTTTTTTCGTCGTCTCCTGCGGGCCGAATTTTCTAATTCGCCCGCAACTTTCACGATCCACACACCCGGTAACCTTTCCCTTACGATATCGTCATCTTACAGCCCTTGGACGTACGAAGATCACTTTTTTTTTTTTTAACATTTTTTTTAACGTCGGCCCATTTCCGCTACTGAGGCCTAACACCGACGCCTGTAGACGAGCTACCCCCAACCAGGAATTTTGCCGAACCTCTTCCCTTAAGAAGAGTAGGGATCTTTTACTTGCCTAACATTTAATAGACAAGGGACCGACGGCTTTACATCCCCTCCGAAGGATGGTATATCTCCCATACAACCCTCGCCTAAGGTTGTATAGCTTCCGCGCATACACTGATATACAAGCCGCTGGAAGATGTGTGAGGCGAGGACGCGGTTTCCGTTGGAATGGTCACCCATCCAAGTACTTACCGCGCCTGTCGTTGCTTTACATCGCATACCGAAGTATGTACATAGTAAAGACGCACCTACGCTCGCCCCTCGAAGATCACTTCAAAATTGCTTTCTTTTATTCTTGACGGACCAAGACCAATATCTGTTTTACATACTGAAAGTATATTTTTCAAGCAAGACAGTATACAGTATTTTTCTTCAAATCGATGACTCGTGAGACTTTGTCGGGTCCCGGTCTATCCTTGTTTGTTGGATGTATTGGCCACAAATAAACGCACTCTAACTCGGTTCCGTTATATAATCAGACAGTCTGTATGTAATTCAGTTTTTGAAACATAGGTAGGTGGCAGATCGTAATATTGATAGACATATGACATATCAAACGTTTCATAGGGATAAATTTCTATACTTATTGCTAAAGAATTGTCTGCTTTGTTTGAGTTTCAACATGTGCCTAATATATAAAATTGCAACTTACCTCGTTTATAATTTTTACATCTTTTATTGATAGTCTTGAATAAAATAGTTTACTGATAATTTTCAAGCAGTTTTCTGGAAAGTTGTAATAGGTACACTGCAATATAATGTACAGGCAGTCATTGCGACATTAATACTATCCATTTTTATATTCAATTAACGTGAGCTAATTATATTTGTGGGGAAAATTAATAAACTCTATACTTACCTATACTCGTTTACATTATGCACGTTGTCAATAATTATTATATTTGCTATTTATTGTAAAGGTTAAGCGTTAAGAAAAACTTGGCACTTGTCAGCGCAGGTAAATGTGAGTATATTATCAATTGTCATTAAATCACTATGACATTAATTTAAATAGGTACACTGAAATATAAGTGGATCTCTGTTTCGGCAGTCATTACAACTTCAATACTATCCATTTTTTATTTAATTAACCTGAACTAATGATATCTGCGGAGGAAATTAGGTAACTCAGTACTCATTTACGTCACGCAATTAAATAATTTGTTATATTTGTTATTTATTAAAAAGGTTAAGTAAAACTTGGCACATGTCAGCGCAGTCAGCAGCGTACCTATTTGGCTATTTGCGATGAGTTCAAATGTGCTTTTAGAGGGCGGAATATTAAACATAATATTTTTAGTCGCAAACTCCTCTATAAAATCCTTATTTTACTAGGAAGGAACGTAACCAGACTGCAACCAACAGCTACTCTCCGGGCTATGTGCCCCGCCGAGCGCTGAATTACAAGTTACAAGTCTGGCGCGTTAAGTGTAATAATTGCATATTACCATCAAAACGCTAATGCTTCGATTGCAACAAACACCAGCAAACAAACACTGATCCTACTTAAAGGATCTCTCTCTCTCTTTGCGATGAGTTCTCAATAGTTTATATACTTAATCTGCTTTGTTTAGAAGGAGGTATAGAAAGTGATGTGACGGCCCCCGATAACTGGAATATTACTTCCACGTCCAGTGGAAGTATAGTAACGCAAAAAAATATATATAATTCTTTTATTGAAATAGGCTTAAAATGTCATAAAACGTCGAGATTTTAAATTTGAGCGAAAAAAGTGTTCTGTCTGTCTGTAACTTTTTTGTGCGTACGTTTACTCTGGAACCGTTTATGATATCGACTTGAAATTTGGTACACTTATGTATTATAATGAGATCTGGAACTAGATATTTTGATCTAATTCCGTTGAAGGGTTCGGGGGTAAATGGGGTAAAGAAGGGTAAATAGGCACAGCATTCACAGCAAGCAGGTAAGACTCCATAAAATTGCAATTTAGGCCATGTACAAAAAGTCAAGGTCTTAAATTTTTTTTTGGCAACAGCCACCACCCAGTATCAGCCCTAATACCACCCCTCACTATTATGAAAGGGAGTAAAAAAAATTAAAATGTGATTCAGTGTATGTAAGAAGGAAACGTCTCAAATTTTTTTTTTGTCGTTAGCCACCTCCTCTACCACCCTATTATTAAAGGGAGTAAAAAATTAAATTGATATTTAGTGTGTATACGAGAACCAACGGACTTTAAAAATTTTTTTTTTGACGAAGCATCATTTTCACAAATTGATGAAAGTTAGCAGGATTTAACCATATTCAATATTTGAATGAAAAACAAACATAACTATTATACTACATCAGTTCAAGTACCAGCCAGTACTTTGGTATAATTTGGGGGACAAAATTTTGGAGGGATCGTCAATTAGGTTTTAGTAATCACTAATAGAGTAATAGGATGCGTATCTGTCTCTAAAGTTGAAAATTTCAATATGGCGGCTATTCCAAAATGACGGATCAACAGATTTTTAAATTTTCTATATCAACCAATAGCCCGATTCAAATGGCATCTGTTTAGTTAAATTTAGATTCCTCCATAAAGAAAAAATGCGTCTTAATATTTTTTCACAAAAATGAAAATAATGGAGGAAAAACACGATAAATTTTTTTCGACAAAGTGACCTATATTTTTGGTTCTTAATTTTTAAAAAAGATTCTTTAATAAGTGTTATTGTTATGTGTTTACAATCTCCAGTAAACACTCTGTACGTAAGTTCAATAAATTGCAACAAAATTTTTCACTAACCACTACTTTATTGGATACTTAATTACAATAATTAAGTCCTTATACAAATTATTACGCATTAATTACAAGCTCTATCTACTAGTCTCACTACTATAATTCACAATTTATCACTATTCTTATTCCATCTGTTCACTTGTTTGTGTCTCATATCAAACTGAACTTCCACGCCGATCCACGGCGAGCATTCTAGAATGTTCCAGTCTATCCTTCGCGACATTTCTGGGCTCTTCTCAAATATTCTATAAGGCAGTGGCGTACCGTTCACATAACACTGCCCCCTCCTTAAGCCTGAACATCCCGGTCAGGCAATTCAGAGTCCCCAACATACTTCGCCAGTTTGTCTAGTTTCACGATTTTCATCTTAGACTTCTTACTACGTTGAATTAGGTAAACAACGTCATTTATCCGGGTGATGACAGAATACGGTCTTTCCCTGAAGACAAAACTACACCTCGATTTGGTAAAATAAAAAAGTGGCCAGTCGGAGAACTTGATTTGAAACCACCGAGGATGTTCGTTCGCTTATTTTTTTATTAGAATAATGTTTCAGAGAAATAAATATTCAGAGTCCATGCTTCACCCTGTATGAGTCGTCGAAGCACTTAACTTTTGCTTAAAAGTCAAAAGAATCCACTTTATGTAGGTGGGCATGGTAATTTTGTATCACCCTGTATACTATCGCCCAGAAAAACACACTTGGTTTAAAACGAAAATAAAAAATTTGTTTAAATCACTTTACAAGTTATTTAAAAAAGTTTCAAAATTAACTGAAAATATATTCTAAAAAGGGTAACTTTTCAACGGCGAAGTTACGTCGAATTTAAAAAAAATTAACTCGATTTGTTTAAAACTTTTCAAAAGTTCACTAATTTGGCGAAGGAGCCGGTTAAATTTTAATAAATACGCTTAAAAAATTTAAAAAGCACTAAGGCAGAGATTATGGTTGTTTTTACTTGAACTACCAAGGAAGATCTCGAGTACGGTTAAAGAACGCGGCACTGAATTGACTTGCTCGAGCCTCGTCGTGCCCGGGCTTATATACTATTGTTGAATTGCGTTAGTCGTGCCCCATCGAGTCAGGCACGAACGTTGTTTCGTTAACTGGATATGTCCCCAGACAGTGTGCGAACTTGGTCTAAAACTGGTTACTTGCCCCAGCCATTCCGTGCACACACGTAACTGCGTAATTATCGAAGTCGTTTGAAATTCTAATTGAAAAATATATCATTGAACAGAGCCTAAAATTTGAAGCATTTTGGTGACCCCTGTATCTGTTTTATTGTAGAAGTTGTTTGATGAATTGTGAGAACTTTAAATTTTAGTATTCGCTAAGCACCCGTACTAATTAATCCCCAGTCCAGAACTTATTCACGGCGGTGGATGTAGATCTTGATATAATAAGTACTGTGGGATGTAGATCTTTTATACTTTACTTGTCGTGATGAATATTTGGGAAGCAGAAGTATGGGGTGACGTGTAGAAAGATAAATAACCGTTTGTTATTTACTACGCAATTTCGGATAGACTTTAGATCGCGGGACTGAATGCATGTAAAATTTTTAATTAAACGAATTAAAATATTCGGGGTATGTGGAGAGTATGATGAGTGGTATGAAAATATACAGGGGCTATAATTTTAAAGTTGAAAATTTTAGAAGGTTTTGTTGTAGAATGTGCAGATTGAGAGTTTTTAAGGTTTCGGCGATATTTTAGGCATCTTTGGGAATTATCGAGTGGGGCTGAATTTTTTCGGATTTTTATGAGAAAAATTGTAGTTTTTTTGTTAATTGAAAATACAATGACACATTTTGATGGTATTTGACACTGCGGGCGGAAAGCTCGAGTATTTTGACAGATTTGGGGATGTTTCGAGTTAACTTTTTGTTGATACGTAGTATACACTACAACATCCCAAGATGAGCGAGGCTTCGAGAATCCCTCCACTTCACTGTGGGTTTTACAACCAAACCAAGTCCCTCACCTTGAATTCTACTGAAATAACATTGCAGTCGTATCGAGCCTTCATTCGGTCGCCACTCCCTGTCGGTGACCTCTTGACCACCACATCCGCACAACCCTTGCAATTGCGAAACCAAGCCTTTACATTCTGACCGCTATTTATCCAGTAAAATCGTTCTCGTACTCTAGCTAAGATCTTATTTGTGCCAAAGTGCTCTCAGAATATTCCCTCTTGCACTTCTCGAAGTACTCTTGATACTCGGCACCTGGGTATCACCAAACGCATGGTAACTTCCTTCCCAATCGCGCTCCCCCAGGCTCTCCGTAATGGTCCATCTTCAAGCCTTAGGGATTCCCATTGCGCCCATAAAGCCTTCAGTCCAATACTTTTGCTAGGGACGTCCTTTCGATACATTCTTTTTCTTTTGCCTTCAATAGTGGTCCAATCTCATATCGTTATTCAGTTGTTCTTTCCTTACATTTTCCTTTGTCCAGCCCTTCGGAACCTCTATCTTAACCGCCTTCACTTCTCTAGACCCTGCCGTTTCTTTACATCCTCACCATTCACTTCCATAGGGTGCCTCTGGTGCATCGGCTCCTGTTCCGGCGGTTGCGGTTCCTGTTTTCAGTCGGATTGCGAACTTAATTCGTTCAGCACTTTCGTTCTTTCGGAGCTGATTTCCTTGCAGCGTTTCCTTCCCCAAGGTTCCACTGTCGACAATCTCGCAGCATACGCCTTGGTTTGCTGCAACGGTAACATCGAATACATTTACACATCCTTGTCGATTTTCCTGTATTCCTGGGAAACTTGTCTTAGTCATTAATTGGGTAAACATCTTGTGTATGTCCTTTAATTTGGTATCCAAACTCGTTTCCTCTGATTGAGCTTCTTCTACAGAGACAGCTCCTACTCCATGAAGAATCCATATATGAGGCCTCTACCTCAAATGCATGGATCAATGCTTCACTACTAGTTTTATGCCGATATAGTCTAAGGACTGCTGAGTTCGATATAATTGGACAAAGTGTTGGTGTCTATATCTTAAGTCGAATGCAGCTTCTAAAACTTTAAAGTCCTTTTGATGCGCCACTAGAATTGTTTGAAGCTATTCTGATACTTGACCTCTTAATGCTAAAACTAATGCCACAGCTTATTCTTCATCATTCCAGTTGTTAGCACAAGCAGCACAAATTGTCTTTTGTTGGTTGGTCAAGAAGTTTGCCCATCAAAGGTGGGAGGTGGTAACCGAAGGTCTGATGATACTACTGTCTGGCCACCTCTTTCCCTCAACTGCCGTTTAAGTCGCTCTACCTCTTCTTCGACCAAATTTACCTTCCCTTTGACTTCACTTACGTCTTCTTCGACTGTATTCACTTTCCCTTCGACGCCTATATCCTCCTTGATTTCATTTTCATTCCTTCAGTAGCGGAAAAGACAGTATCCTATTGTACGTGTATGATTTTCCTTAATTATTCTTCACGTTTCTCTTGTTTTTATTTTTTTTTCCTGACGTCGTCTTTCTTGCTCTTCTTTCTCGAGTTTTTTTTCTCCTTGATGTTTTCTTTCTTCTTCACGTCACTCTTGTTCTTCTTTTTCTTTTTGACGTCTTCTGTCTTATTCTCGAGTTCTTTTTCTTCCTCACGTTTTTCTTGTTCTTTTGTCCCTTTTCCTGGTCTAACATCATTTTTCTCAGTTCTGCGAACATGTTTAGCATTTGTTTTTCGGCAGCCACGCTTCTTGTTTCCATTAAACTTCTCGAAACGGTACTAATAAGTCTTCTTTAACGTCTATATTAGGTGTAATGAAAATATTTGTAAATTCCAGAATAGAATGTTCTAGAAGTTTTCTCGAAACGTCACAAAAATAGTCTTATCTAATGTCTATATCACATTCTAGTTGATAGAATTTAGCTAACTACACTAGTTTCCAAATAGAAGGTTCTGAAAATTTTCTCAAAATGTCGCAAGTAGATCTTTTTTGATGTCTATATCACTTTCCAGTTCTAAACATTTCAATATCTGTAGTGATTTCAAATAGAACATTCTCGAACTTCCACGAATTCTTCAGAAATCTTGTTGCAATGCCGCTTCTGACACAAATTTTTACCTGTTTACAATCTCCAGTAAGCACCCTGTACGTAGGTTCAATAAATTGCAATAAGACTTTTCACTAACCACTACTTTATTGGATACTTAATTACAATAATTAAGTCCTTATACACATTAGTACATACTAATTGCAAGCTCCATCTACTATAGTCTCACTACTATAATTCACAACTTATTACTGTTCTTATTCCATCTGCTCATTTGTTTGTCTCATATCAAACTGAACATCGTGCGCTGATCCACTCCCTATATATCCTATTAAAAATTGTTTAAAATTCTTGTTAATTGTGTTCAAAATGCCGCAAATTTATACAAGAGATTAAATGTCCACTTTTTCATTTCTTGTATAAATTTGCGGCATTTTGAACATAATTAACAAGAATTTTAAACAAATTTTAAAGACACAATAAAAACACCGTTAAACCAACAAATGTTTGACAAGCTAAATATTTCATTGTTTTCAAAGCCACCTTAGTTTACTTCTTAACATTTAATTGAACAAAATTGTATTTTCTTATTTTCTTTTAGCTGTAATTTTGTTTTTATTTATCGCACATTTTAATACGACATATGAATAAATTCCTTATTAATAGTACTAATAGATGGTACCACGGTATCGATATGGCTCCATTTGAAAAAAATGAGTTTTGCCTCAAAAACTATTTTAGTGAATTTTATTTGCTCATAAATCACGTAATTTAGTGTTTTTAACGGGATTTCGATTTTTGTAGCATTACACGGGTCATTTAGAACTGTCATGGCATACTTAAATGGAAAACTAAAAATTATATTATAAAAAAAATGATGTTTGAAATGTCACTTATTTGTTATCGTTGGATTCAGAAAATTATGCAGAATTCAAAAATACAATAATATACAGGGTGTTCCATTTAAAAATCGAAAGTTAATGTCATTTCCGGCTAAACCGGAAATGAAAAAATCAATTGTATGTCAAAAAGTGCCGCTTATTATGTATGTAGTATATTCTAAATTTCAATCAATTATCTTCAAAACTAAAGAAGAAAAAGGGGGTATACCATGATCCTGTTACAGCCGGTATATCCACAGAGATTATTCTAGAATGTTCCAGTCTATCCTTCGCGGCGTTTCTTCTCGGATTTTCTATGAGGCAGTGGCGTAGGCGCGCACATAACAATATATTTTGGTTCTAAGTCTTTCGCGGAGCTGATGATGATCCATAGTTAGGTTTCCGGGTTCTCTTCCGCGTTGATAATTTTGAATACTTGACGTTTCGACCATCTTGTCGTGATCTTCTTCTGAAGCGAAGTCAGTATTCAAAATAATCAACGCGGAAGAGAACCCGGTAACCTAACTATGGATGATGATGAATTATGGAAATGTAGTTTTGAGTGTGTTTGTGAACTTAAAACGAGCGCTTAAAATTATCGATAGATGTAGGAGTTAAAAAATTAAATGAGTATGGTGTGACAGAAACAGCCTTAACGTGGATTGAAAATTATTTAGAAGAGAGGTACCATAAGACCAAAGTGAACAATAGGAGATCTACTAAAGGCCTTAGCTCATATAGGGCACCGCAGAGTAGTATGTTGGGGCCCCTTCTATTCATTATATATCTGAATGATTAAGTTGTGTCCTAAAAATAACGAAAAAACTAAATGTATGGTTCTCGGAACTAAAGCTAGTTGCCAAAAATATATAAATGGTCAACAGTTTCTGCACAGTAATAATACAAAAGTAGAATTTTTAAGTGAAATTAGATGCTTTGGAATTATTTTATGAACAGTTAATGTTTTCAAAACATGTTGATTATTTATGTAAGAAAATTGGCATTCTTTTTCCAAAGAATAACTGCAGATTTAACGCAATGGTCAAAATTAATTATACACAACACTATAAATTATCCACATTTTAATTATTGCTTCTCATTATTAATATCATGTAGTATATAAAATGCTAATAGATTAGAAGTGTTGCATAATAAAAGAATGCGTGTAATATTAAATTGTGACAGATATACACATCTATTTAGAATTTTCAGTGGAGGAAAGCATTGAAAGAGCAAATTTAATTTTAATATATAAAATAGACAAAAATCTAGTACCTACCTATCTTAAACCTTTCTAATAATTTAATAAAAAAATGTAAACATGTCATTAGCTGTCCCCTAGCCTATATAATAAACCTTGCCATTGAAAAAGGTATATTTCCTAGTAAATTTAATCTGGCAATTGTGCATCCTCTATACAAAAAGGGAGATCCAAATGATTATAATAATTATAGAGCTATCAGTTTACTATGCAGCTTTTCAAAACTTCTTGAACTCCATCTCAAGGATCAGTTGTCAAATTTTTCCCAAAAAAATAAGTTGCTTTCTCCCGGGCAACACGGTTTCACCGCAAACAAAAGTACTGAGTCTGCATTATGCGAATTCCATCATAAAGTTGTTAAAGCGTTAGATAATGAAAAAATTGTTGTAGGTCTTCTTATAGACTTCTCACGGGCTTTTGATTTGGTTGATCATGAGTTGCTCATAGCTAAACTTGCACGGTATGGTGTTAGAGGAACGGCGTTGCAATTATTTACCTCCTATCTTGACAATAGGTCTCAAAAGGTAAAAATGGAAGAGGGAGTGGAAGTAAAGCTTGTGCCATTAAACAAGGAGTTCCTCAAGGTTTAATCCTGGGACCACTTCTGTATATACTATTTGCTAATGATATAATTTATTATTTACAAAAAATACCTAATGTTCATGTTGTTTGTTATGCCGATGATACTAATATTTTAATTACAGGAAATAACCTAACCGAGGCAAAGATGACCACTGAAAGGGTATATGATGAAATAATATGCTGGGCAAAAAAAAAATAACTTAAATCTAAACAAAACAAAAACGGTTTCAACTCAATTTTCACTTAGTAACAATACCGAAACCTTCAAACTCTTTGAGGGGACTGACTCTGAAATAGCAACCTGTGACGTTAATAAACTTTTGGGTGTTACTTTTGACAAACACATGCAATGGACATGCCATATTGAAAATTTGTGCAAAAAATTAAGAACTAGCTGCTACGCTCTAAAATTCATGTCAAAACACTGCAGCCAAGCCATTCTTAAAACGCTCTATTATGCCAATTTTCATTCCCATCTCAGGTATGGAATCATGAATTGGGGTAATAGTGTAAGCGTAAATAGAGTATTCTTGTTACAGAAATATGCTGTCCGAATATTGTCCTGTCTGAGTTACAGAGAAACTTGTCGTGATGCCTTCAAACAGTTACAAATTCTAACAGTTGTTTATACAGTATGTTTATATGTCCATAAAAATAAATCTATATTTGTGAGAAATCAAGCCAGACATTTACATGAAACATGATCCAGAGATCTTTTACTCCCCGATTCTCATAGAACAAGTATGTTCCAGAAAAACTTTCTGTACCAGGGCTGTAAATTATACAACTCTCTCGATGAAGACATTAAAGTCTCTGGCAGTATACACATTTTCAAACACAAACTCAAAAGATTGTTACTCGAGAAAAACTGTTATTACTATTGATGAGTTTTTTAGTTAATTTGCAAAAAAAAGATATAGGATAAGGAATATCTGTTTATATGTTTTATCCATTTATATGTTATTTTGTTAACTTGACTTATGTACAAAATAGTTTGTATGTGCAAATACCTTTGCAATATTTGATCAATTTTTCTATTTTCAATGATTTTCTCTTTTTGACACTTTCTTCGCTGATCTTTTGTACATTTTTTTTGTATATCTTTTCAATGGAGAAATAAATATTATATTACTATTAGTTAAAAGAGCTAAATTGCATAGTTATCCAGTGAGATCTGCGGAAAACTACAGCATAGACTATACAAAAATATCATGTCACCTTTTAGTGATGTTTTACGCGCGTACAATGTTTTACCCACTGAAATTAAATCCTTTGGTAGTTTAAAACTGTTTACTAAGAATGTTACAAAACTATATACAGATTTTAGAGCACAATAATAACTATGTACAAAATTATGTTAGTATTGTAAATAGCTTATGCTAAATAAAAATCTATTCTATTCTATAACCTTTAAAAGATGTCTTGTGAACCAAAAAGAAGCGAAAACATAACAGCAAATTTAACAGCACGTGCGAAACTAAGAAAATGGGAATGGGAGTCTCAATAAGCCCATGTAAAAATAATGTCCCTTAATTAAAAAAAATAATAATAAATTGTACAGATAATATAATTTTTGGACGAAATTATTACTTATCTCTAACTTTATCACGTGGTGCGACTAGAATTTTTTAAATTTATTACGAATCTTACAATTTCTTAACAAGTGAATGATTTGACCTTCAAATGGACCATTGAAAAACAACAACAACAGCACTGTGCGAATGGACACGGTACCCTAGTCATATTTTCGATTTTAGGTAGGTTGAAAACAATAACAACGATAATTATATGTAATTTAGTTTGAAAAACTCACCTTATTAAAATATAACATGCAATGTACAGCCAGGTAAATTTATCTAAATAAATTTTTGTAAAATCCATACAATTGAAGTAATACTATAACTGAAATAATCTAAAACAATTCTTCGTTATGAAGATACCAACTATATCAAATCAAGGTAAAACAAACACTAATCACTTTCTATTGATATTGCATGTTCACGTATGGTATAGAAAAAGAGAAAGTATGCGAATACCAGCGATGGCAAAAGAGGTAGATGTAACTTAAGAATTCAACCTGCGAGCAAAGCAGTATTGTGAAGATTTCTCACAGCAGTCGACGGCCAGCAGGTGGGGACGGATGCAGAATAATTGAAAATTTAAGATAACCTGGTCTGATTCGCCCACAGAATGCATTTAGTGGATATTGGGTGCAGACTGAAAATGAAACAAAATTTAACTCAGAATTAAAAATGTACGTTGGCCTTTTTCGAAATTCTTGTCAGAGAAATGACATGAACTGTTGTTACTCTAAGGATAGTGATTTGTTTGTGTTATTGCATCAATGGACCTTTACTAATGTTCGTAAGTGCGTAAATTGCAAAAGAATTTTGCTTACATATTCTTCTCTTCTTTTTATGTTTTTTTATATCTCTTGATCACAAAATCTACAAAAAAAATAGCAAAATTAAGCAGCATATATTAACGTCTACACTAGAAGCAGTAAAAGGGTAGCAAATCGCCAAAGTTCCTGACAGATTAAGTGGAACTGGGCATCTGTGCATCGATCCCTTAGTTTTCTTTAATTTTTTTATTTTTCCGAATTCTCGCTTTGCGAATTCATTTAGGCACACTTAGCTCCTTCATAATTGGACATATTCCAAAAATATATACACAGATGAGGTACTCAGTAATAAAACTTACTCCAAGTAAAGTAATCAGTACATTTTTCCTTTAAGTATTTTACTCTAAGTGCTTAAAATCCATGTACTTCTACTTGTGCTCCCAGTACTTTAACTAAAAAGTACTGGATACTTGTACTTATTTCTAAATAAGTAATACTTGTTACTTAAAAAAGTACTTTATTATATAAAAAGTACTCGAAATACTTTTAAATATTCAGTATTTTTTATAAAATTAGAAAAGGTTACCTACTCTACTTTGAATAATTTTGTTAAATAACTCCATCAAACATGCAGTCTCATTATTTATTGCATTTGGATTATGATCATGCTATCATGACCATGCTACATAAAGTGGCAACTGGCCCTAGAATTTTGTAAGGAATCCAATTAATCCAAAAATGCACTTCAACAAAACAAGCAACAAATAAAAATAAATAATAAATAATCACATCTCTTATTTTTTTCTCTTAAAATTCTGTAAAACATATTTGTCGACAGAGGCTACGCAGTGTACCTGGTGCCACAAATGTTCGGAGAATATAGATAAGAGAAGCTGTAGCTAATAAGTTTATTTCTGTTATTATTATTATTATTAGCCGTTACTCGAGTCCGAGTATGAAAATGTTACAGTCGATAAATTGTGTACAATAAAAAACAAGTAACAGGTGTAGTTTATTGTAATTCCCATTCATCTACGGTGCACACGACTATGGCTATAGAGGCCAATTCGGGAGAGCACATGTCGACCGCAGTCAGGACAAACATAGACCTGGTTAGGTCTTGGATTCGGCCTTCTTGCAGCAACATTTCCTTGATAGCTGGCCACAACCCCTCGCCATTCGGTTCTGTCCGCTGCAAGTTGTTCCCATTGCTCGTCTGCAATACCGCAGGATTTTAGATTTTCATGGAGAGCGTCTTTGAACCTCTTTCGTTGACCGCCACGCCTTCTTCTACCGCTTAGCAATTCACCATAAAGTGTGCATTTAGGAAGGCGGTTATCATGCATACGATGAACGTGACCTGCCCATTTTAGGCGTGCTCTTGAAATAAGCACCTCAATTGCAAGGCTGTTTGCTCTCCTGAGTACTTCCACGTTTGATATGTGATGGAACCAACGGATTTTCATCATACTTCTGAGATGTCTTTGCTGAAAACGTTCTAATTCTTTCACATGACGACGGTAAGTGACCCAGCTTTCACATCCATATAGCAGTGTTGGAATGACAACTGCTCTGTAGACAGCCATTTTCGTTGACAAAGCAAGGTCGTGGTTGTCAAATACTCTCTCTCTAAGTCCCCAGAGTGCTCTAGATGCAGCGTTAATTCTATTGCGAATCTCGCTGTCCATGTTTGCTTTGTCATTAACAACGTTGCCTAAGTAATTGAACTGATCCACCACTTCAAGAGAATTTCCGTTAAGTGTAATGTCTATTTGGTTCACTTGATGAGGAGTTGACATAATCTTAGTCTTTCCAATGTTGATTTTAAGTCCCAAGGAATCATAGCTCTGGGCATACACATCTAAAAGGTCTTGAAGCTCTTCCGGCGTAGAGGCTAAAAGTGCACAGTCATCCGCATACTGGAGATCACAAATGAATCGTGTGCGTGTCTTCGTGAAAGCTCTAAAGCGCCCTATGTTAAAGAGACCGCCATCAAAACGGTATCTGAGACCTATTCCTCTGACAGTCAGTTTGTTGTCAACAATAATTGTTAGAGCAGTGGTAAACAAATTAAAGAGTAGGGGTGCCAGGACACATCCCTGCCTAACTCCAGTGAGGGTTTGGAAAGGTTCGGTTACCTCATTATTATACATAACCTGGGCGTTGTTGTTTGTATGTAGACTGCGACATACTTCCACAAATTTTCTAGGGATACCTAAGCGGAACATAATTTTCCAGAGCACTTCCCTGTCCACCGAGTCAAACGCCTTGGTTAAATCAATGAAGGCCATGTGAATTTCTCCTTGATGTTCGAGTGCTTTTTCTTGAAGCTGTTTAAGTGTGAAGATTAAATCCGATGTGCCTCGGTTTGGTCTAAAGCCACTCTGTGTTTCAGGAAGTAACTTTTCCATAACAGGTGTTAGCCTATTTGCCATCGCTTTAGTGAGTATCTTCCCTCCAACAGCCAGGAGAGCTATACCCCTGTAATTTCCACAGTCCGCAGCGCTCCCTTTGTTTTTGAAGAGGTTAATTAAAAGTGTATCACGAAACTCCTGCGGAGCTTGACCACTTTCCCACACGACATCAAACAGTTTTTTGAGGTAGGGTATGAGCTCTGACGACACAGCTTTAAAGATCTCAGCTGGGAGTGAGTCGGCGCCGGGAGATTTGTTATTTTTTAGCTGCCCAATGGCGGTTAAGATCTCTTCCGTTGTTAGTGGCTTATCTAAGTCTTCGAAGGTGTCGTATTGAGGGATAAGATTTATAATATCGTGATCGGCTTGACTTTGCTGGTTAAGAATGTTAGAGTAGTGTTCTTTCCATCGGGCTCTTATTTCCTGGTCTTCTTTGAGGAGATTTCCATTTAAATCTTTAATAGGGCACATATTTTTCCGACTGGGGCCGTACACTGCTTTTACTCCTTGAAAGAAATTCCTGTAGTCGTGTGAATCGGCGTACCTTTGAATTTCTCTGGCCTTGCTTGCCCACCACTCGTTCTTTATTCTTCTGATTTCGCGTTGCGTTCCATACTTAGATTGGGTAAAAGCTTCTGCTTTTGATGAGTCGTTGGGGTGGTTGATAGCGTTTTGGAAGGAAATATGTTTGCGGTCAAGAAGTTCTTGTATAAAAGCTTCATTATCATTGAACCAGTCCTCCTGTTTTTTACTTGCTACAGTGCCAAGAATTTCCTCACTCGCACTTTTTAAGCTGTCTTTAATTTGTGTCCAGGTAGCAGCGACATCTACAGAATTGGTTTCTTCTAGTGCACTCAAATTCTCTTGAACTTTTTGCTTTAGCTGTTCGACGGTTTGTTGGTCACGCAATTTACTAATACAGAGACGGGGTCTACGTTTTACTTGAGCTCTTCGGTGTTTGGGTCTCATAACAATTTTCATTTTACTCTTCATTTCTGTTAAGTACTCGTCGACAAACGAAATGCCAGCTACCGTTATAACAAAATTTCAGAGAAACACAGCAAGTTTTTAAAGTCACTGGGTATTTTCTAAAAATATTGAGTGAGGGTGTTACAGTAATCGACATTTTACAAAATACCAACTTTGGAGGTTGTATGATTTGCGATGGTGGTAGCACTGTTTTAACAGGAAATGTATGTTATCTTTTATAAAATATAGTCAGTTTTTCTTCGATCGTCACAGAGTTAGAACCGTTATTTTATTCTTTCCTTTGTTCCTCTGTGCTTTGATAATCTACATGCTTAAGTACTGTTGTTCTCATTCTTATATTATATTTAACATAACATACTAAATTTCACATATCAGATTCAAACATATTGTTTAATTTGTTCAGATCAAAATTTTAGGTTGTATAAACTATTAGTTAAGATATGTAGAATTGAAACAAATCTAAATTCTGATCCATCATTTCCAATGTCTCCTCCGGTTGCCTCATTGCGAAGGACTATGATTTTTTTTGACTCCCATCTCCTTTGTGTAAATTAATTTTTCACATATTTAATTTTTAGGTTTAATTTGATGTGATGTGATTCACAAAAGATTTTACCCCTCTTAACTTTGTTATTAGAAATAAAATTATATAAAAAAATATTTTCAAAAAAAGCTTTTATTTAAATGCTCTAAAAAGTAAAAAATAAACTTTGAAGTCAATCAAACCCATCATTTTGATACATTATATAATTTTTTTATTTTTATAATATAAACGGGAAAGTCGTCAGCCATCTTGAACTAAATCTTTTACCAGAAATTCGTAATCCGTGACCGCGGAAACCCGCAGAAATCGATTTTGATCGATTTGGATCCAAATGGCAAAAGTGTCAGTCATATTGGCGCCGCCATTTTGAATTTCTGAATTTTGACCAAGAATTCGTAATTGGCGATCTCGAAAAACCTCCAGATATCGATTTTAAGTCGAATCGGATCATAAACGATAAACTGCTCCGCCATCTTGAAGTCGCCATCCTGAACTAAATTTTTGACTAGAAATTCGTAATTCGTGACCCCGAAAACCCCCAGATATCGATTTTGATCTAAATGGTAAAAGTCGTCAGCCATATTGGCGCCGCCATTTTGAATTTCTGAAATTTGACTAAAGATTCGTAATCCGCGACCTAGAAAACCCCCAGATATCGATTTTGATCTAAATGGCAAAAGTCGTTAGCCATATTGGCGCCGCCCGTCATTTTGAATTTCTGAAATTTGACTAAAAATTCATAATCCGCGACCTACAAAACCTCCAGATATCGATTTGGATCTAAATGGCAAAAGTCGTCAGCCATATTGACGTCGCCATTTTCAATTTATGAATTTCGACCAAGAATTCATAATTGGACATCTCGAAAATCTCCAGATATCGATTTTGAGTCGAATCGGATCATAAAACGATAAAGTCGTCCGCCATCTTGAAGCCGCTATCCTGAACTAAATTTTTGACTAGAAATTCGTAATCGGCGAACCCGAAAATCCCCAAATATCGATTTTGATCGATTTGGACCGCACAAATGACAAAAGTTGTCCGTCATATTGGTGCCGCTATTTTGAATTTCTAAATTTTGACCAAGAATTTATAATTGGCGATCTCGAAAACCCTCAGATATCGATTTTGAGCCGAATTAGATCATAAACGGTAAAGTCGTCCGCCATCTTGAAGCCTCCATCTTGTTTTTTTTCTTATATGAAAACATTAAAGTGTATTGTCACCGGACTTACATACATACATGTGCAAAATTTCAAAGCTCTAGCTTAATAAGAACTAATCGAAATTTTGATTGCATGATTTGACCTAAACAAACTAACAAACGAACAAACATTGCAAGTTTAATAAAAGCTTTTATCCACAATCGTGTAAAATGTAAGAGTTTTTACATCATTTCCAATGTAAGAAGTGGTCTTTTATAAGAAACTGTGCAATAATTTTTTTTATTGCACACTTTTATTGCACGGTTTCTAATAGTTATTTAAGATACAAGTGTGTTTTACAACATTTTATCTTCGATCGTTCCAATTATTGTAAGAAATGGACAATTTTTCATGAATATTTGTAAAACTGTATCGACTTTTTGTAAATGTCACTTTGACCGTTAGTATTATTCGGGTTGTAGTTGAAGTCTCCATTCTAATTATGTTACTTCATGGTCGTAACTGAAAATCTGTGATGATAGTAACCAAGGAAACGATATTATAAATAAACTGGCGTAGTTTTTAAATTTTTTAGAAATCGTGCAATAAAAATGTGCAATAAAAATTTTTTTTGCACAATTTCTTATAAAAGGCCACTGTTTACACTGGAAATTATGTAAAAAACTGGTACTTTTTACATGATCGTAGATAAAAAGGAGGTAAATAAATTAATGAGTTTTGTCTAGAATCTGGTCTCGTATTCGAAAATTTAGTAAACCTGTAAATTGTCTAATTTGGTTTTAAGAAATGTTCTTATCCTTCTCTGTAAAATTTATGAGCTCAAGAAACCTTAAATTACATCGCTAACAGTCAAGAACGATATTTTATATATTTAAAGTCATCATAGGCAACTAAATATACTACTTCCGAGTATTGTGGATATCATAAATTAGTCAGCGTTAAAATAAAATATAAAAGTTATTTTGTATAATTATATTATATACTGACACACATTTATTTATACATTATTATATAGCACCTATATCATTATGCATACCTACCTACAGCTACAAATATAAAATATAAATATTTACTTTATATGCATTCGTTAAATCCAGACATCAGTATTGAATATACCTCACTTGGGGCCGGTTTGTCAATACAGGGTTAACGCTTAACTATAGGATAAATGTCAAACGAAACAATGGGTATCTATTGTTTTGTTTGACAGTTATCCTTGCATTGATAAACCGGCCCTTATTTGAAATTCCAGTTATAATAAAGGAGAATATAAAATCATACAAAATGGATAATGGGTAAAGTCATCTGTTATGGCTAATTAAATGTGCGATAAATACTTATAATCAAAATTACATCTAAAGAAAGCAGTGTCGGACTGACCTCATTTGGTCCCATCGGCATCAAATGTAATTTGGCCCCTACTCCTTACCTACCCTCCCAAAACAGATCAATAAGTTTCAAGACAAAAAAACCATACACCTATATAAACAAAAACAAAACAAAAAAATCTGCGGATATGGTAGCTTAGCGGCTAGCTGTTTAACATATACAGGAATCGATCCCCAGCTTCTACGCTAGCCTATCACTAGGCGTCGGTGATAACCCTCAATCGCGGAAATATGCCGACGTTAACAAAGCCCTTCAAGACAGTCTTACTGTTAGACTTGGGGGTTGTCTATTATACGAAGTGTATTTATACACTGTGTCCCAAATTGGGGAGAGTACATGCATCGCCATCTCTGTTATTATCAGAGATAGAGAAACGGTTAAATAGGAACTTTTTGAAGAATTTTGTGACCGTTTCGATGCCGCTTTTAAGTTTGGCCTAGCTATCTTCGTTTCCGAAATATTCCGAAAAAACTGAAAAGGTACATTTTAAAAAACTTCCCGTATCTGCCTAATTTGGTGATTGGTGATATTTTAGTAAGTACATTGTTAGGACACTTTTTAAGGTGCTTTCGTTGACGTTCCCAAAAAATTTCTGCCGTCATTTGTTTCTCAGTTAATGCCACTAAGTTTGTTTTTTCTTATGGACGCCATATTGGATTTTTTGTTTGTTCGATATTGCTGTTAATTCGCCTTTCAGTGATGTATTACAATGTCAGGAAAAAATTATTCACGTATAAAATATGAGAAAATTAAGTTTTCTAAGTAGGCTATGAAGAAAATTTATTTTAAAATAATCTTTCTTAGCTTCAACTTAAAATTAAAACAAAAAATTAGAACACATTCAAATGAGTTGTTGAATTGATTTGCACCGTCCAAATGAAAGAAAATAATGGTATTAATTGTTCTAATAGTAGGTCCCATGGATCTTGTTACCATGACAATAGACAAAAGAATGTTTAATTGACACTTCTTGTTGTCATAATTGCTGTTTTTCTTGTTACTAGTCCATCACTGTGATCTACTATTACTTTGTAATAAGTAAGTGTGTGCGTTTCTTTTATCAAGTTCTTTTTTTAAATTTATTATGGCTTTGAGGTATACAAACGATGAAAAGTTAGATATGCTAGAGATTTATTTTAAATCAAATAGAAATACTAATGAGGCATCAAGAATTTATGAGACTAACTTTCCAGAACGTGTACAACGTGTATTTTAGGACTCTTGTTATTAATTTATTAAATTAAGGACGGTTTAATGGAAAAAGAAATGATACTTATGAGATAGATAACGAAGAGCGAAATAACGTTGTATTAGAATACGTAGAAGACAATGATACAGCATCTGTAAGACAAATTTCAAATCAGGTAAATGTTCCCAAAACAACTGTGCGTAACATTTTAAAGAAAAACCATTATTACCCATACCAACCATCGTTCAAGGTTTACAAGAAAATGACTATGAGAGAAGAGTAACATACTGTGATTGGTTTGTACAAAAATGTCTACAGAACCCAGACTTTCATTCAAAAGTATTAGGGACAGACGAGACTAGATTCACTAATTGTGGTGTTGGTGTTTTCAATAGACATATCACACACTACTGGAGTATCCAGAACCCTCACATAATTAGCCAAAGAAGGTTTCAAATCGAATTTGGATTCAATGTCTGGTGTGGCATCATACGTAAACTTATTTAAATCGTACGTTAACAGAAATACTTTAAGGAGAGCGTGTAGTTCAATATTAAAGCGATGTCAAAAGTGCATTAATGAACAAGGACGACATATTGAACAATTTCTTTAAGTTCTTAATCAATTTGTTTTAATTTTAAGTTGAAGCTAATAAAATCGGATTATTTTAAAATAAATTTTTTTCATAGTCTACTTAGAAAACTTAATTTTTTCATATTTTACACCAGTAAATAATTTTTTCCTGACATTGTGATACATCATTGAAACAGGAATTAAGAGCACTATTGAACAAACAAAAAATCCAATATGGCGTCCATAAGAAAAACAATGTTAGTGGCATTAACTGAGAAACAAATGACGGTAGAAATTTTTTGGTAACGTCAACGAAAGCATCTTAAAATAATGTCCTAACTACTTATTAAAATATCATCAGCCATCAAATTAGGCAGATACGGCAAGTATTTTAAAATGCACCTTTTCAGTTTTTTGAAAATATTTCGGAAACGAAGATAGCTAGGCCAAATTTAAAAACAGCATCGAAACGGTCATAAAATTCTTCAGAAAAGTGTCTATTTAGCCGTGTTTCTATCTGTGATATATTATATAATATATGTTAAGTATGTTTTGCCTATTGTTAACGGTAACCTGGACGCTAAGTAAACAACCATTGTTAAATAATGTTTTAAAGGAAATAAACTTATTTCTAAATAACAGTATTTATTAATATATTTAATTGAATATATTACATTGGCGACGAGGAATTGGAGTATAGCAATGGCCACAGAAGTTCCATCAAATTATGGATTTGTTAGAGAGTTTAATCCTCAAAACACAGACTGGGTAATATATAGGCGAAGACTCGATAATTATTACCTGGTAAATGGTATAAAGGATGAAAATAAAAAACGAGCTATATTGTTAAACGCTTTGGATGAAGATGCATATAAATTAATATACAATTTATATCTTCCAGCAATACCTGAAAATAAAAGTTATGTTGACATAACACAATTATTTGACAAATATTTTAAATCGTCAGAATCAGTATTTGTCTCAAGATCAAAATTTTTTGATGCTTTTAAAAATCATGAAGAAAGTGCAAATGAGTGGGGAGCGAGAATAAAGCTATTCACTGCGACTTTGAGGAAAATATTTTTGACATGATGCTGCGTGACAGATTTATTATAGGATTTGAGAAAGGAACAATTTAAGCTAAACTGTTCAGAGAGAAAATAACTTGCTCATTTTTTGACGCTATGGAAGTGGCAATAGTAGAAATGTCAGCAAATGAAGTTTTGGGTGTAAATGAATCAATGGTTAAGTTGGAGCCAAGTTTTAATCATGTTTCATTCGGGATTATGAAAGATGGGCACACCAAGGAATACTACGCCAAACAGAGAACCATGTACTTGTTGTGGAAGAAGTAATCATTCTACAGAAAAGTTTTAAAAATTATGAATGTCATATATGTCACGTAAAAGGACATTTGGCCCCAGTTTGTCCAAGAAGAAAATATATAAAAGGTGACAAATTCAAACAAAAAAATGTACAGAATTACATTGAGGGCGAAGAATTATTTTCTGTAAATGATAAGTTTGTCTCAAATCCATTTAAAGTGGGTATAATAATAGAAAATGGTTCTTATACATTTCAGTTAGACTCAGGAGCTAGCATTTCAGCTATGTCTGACAAATTTTACAAAGATAATTTTTCTAAGCATAAAGTATTTTCCCCAAATAAATTTTTAAGTTGCTATAATGGGAAAGAAATGCAAGCTGCTGGGATGTGTCAACTAAATGTCACCTATAATAATATGTCAAATTATTTAGATTTCTTTATTATTAAAAATGGTGGTCTGCCAATTTTAGGCAGAGATTTTATGAAGATATATAATTTATCTTTTGGTCAGGAAAATTCACTGAAGTCTTTATCAAAAGTTAGTTATGATGTCAGTAAAACTGTAAATTTTTTAGTTTTTAGAAATAGATCAATATCCTCTACCTAAAATAGAAGATTTATTTTGTGAGATTACAAGGGGGTAAAATTTTTTCTAAAATAGATCTATCGCAGGCATATGCCCAAATAGTTTTAGATGAGAAATCTAAAGAATTAGTTACTATTTCAACACATAAAGGTTTATTTCAATACCAGAGATTGCCATATGGAGTAGCCTGTGCACCTTCTAAGTTCCAAAAGATCATGGAATCTTTAATTCAAGATTTGGACGGTGTTATTTGTTTTCTTGATGATATTTTAATTGGTGGAAGTACAGATAAAGAACATTTTGAAAGATTGGAACGAACACTAAATCATTTACAACAAGTAGGGTTAAAAGTGGCACCGGAAAAATGTACTCTCTGCCAAGATTCTATTAATTATTTAGGACATATAATTGACAAAGATGGGCTGCATACTTCTCCCGAAAAAATAATAGCTATTAAAAATGCACCTGTTCCAACATCGATTAAACAATTACAATCGGTATTGGGAATGATTAATTATTATGGTAAATTTATTCCTGATTTGGCTATTATACTTAATACCTTATACCAACTTTTTAAAAAAAGTGTGAAATGGATATGGACAAATGAATGCGATAAAGCATTTAATATAGTTAAACATCTCTTAATGTCTGCTGAAATATTAGTTCACTACAATCCAGAGTTGGAGATTAAATTCACAACCTATGCTAGTCCTCATGGTATTGGTTGTATATTATCTCATGTTTTGCAGAATGGTAACGAAAGACCAATAGCATACGCTTCACGTACTCTGTCTGTTGCAGAACAAAATTATTCTCAGATTGAAAGAGAGGGATTAGCAATAATTTTTGCTTTATGTAAGTTTAATCAATACTTATATAATAGAGACTTCACCTTAGTTATTGACAACAAGGAATTACTTGCAATATTTAACCCTAAAAAAGGAATCCCTCAATATTCTGCAAATAGATTAAGGCGTTGGGCAGTTATTCTTTGTAATTATAGATATAAAATAGAATATGAAGTCAGATAATAATAATGCAGATTTTCTATCACGTTTGCCTATAGAGATGAATGAAAATGAAATGTGAAAATCGTTGGATGTAAGTTATATAAATTATTTCTGTGATAAAGATATTATATCTACAAATTTCAATTTAACCAAAAAAGAAACTGAAACGGATAACATACTGCAGTCTGTTATAAATTTTGTCAAAAAAGGTTGGACAAAATATTGTAAAAAAGATTTACAATTCAAATATTTTTATGTCATTAGAAATGAACTTACTATTGAAGATGAAGTGCTATTATGGAATAACAGAGTTATAATTCCAGTTAGTTTCAGAAGTCGTATGTTATATGAATTACATGAAACGCATTTAGGAATTGTAAAAATGAAAAGAATTGCAAGATCACATTTTTTTTGGCTTGGAATTAATAATGATATTGAAAATTTTGCAAAAAGTTGTGAAAATTGTCCTATTAATAAGGCTAGTCCTCCTAAAATAAAATTGAGTCCTTGGGTATGGCCTGAAGAAGTTTTCTCTAGAATCCATATTGATTATTTGAGTCCATTCTTAAATAAGTATTTTTTGGTTATTTTAGATGCCCATTCTAAATGGATAGAAGTTTATCCTACTACAAATATGACCACACACTTTACGTTATCGGCATTACACAGCACTTTTGCAAGGTATGGATTGCCAAAAACAATAGTATCTGACACTATCTCTAATAATAACAGAGATAGCAATGCATGCTCCTCCAATTTTCGACACAGTGTATACATATATCACTTAAAAATAAAATCGAACATAAATACACCTTATTTTTTGCTGTCTCCCAAGAAATAATAAAGAACGCAAAGCTTTTGAATTTTGTACAGAAAAATGTTGCATCGAGCTGCTTTTTGTATTTCTAGAAATATTACCCATGCAGTCAGTACGAGCAATATTTTGGTAGAAAGTTCAAATTTAATTTAGGTGAAAAACTCTTTTATGTATATATATATATATATATACATTTATTTAACGTAGGCCTATTTCCGCTACTGAGGCCTAACATCGACCGACGCCTGTAGACGAGCTACCCCCAACCAGGAATTTTACCGAACCTCTTCCCTTAAGAAGAGTAGTGATCTTTTACTTGCCTAACATTTAATGGACAAGGGACCGACGGCTTTACGTCCCCTCCGAAGGATGGTATATCCCTTATACAACCCTCGCCTAAGGTTGTATAGCTTCCGCGCATAAACTGATATACAAGCTGCTGGAAGATGTGTGAGGCGAGGACCCGGTCTTCGTTGGAACTACTAACCGCGCCTTACGTTGCTTTACATCGCATATCGAAGTAAGTACATAGTAAAGACTCACCCATGCTCGCCTCCCTACAAAAAAAATTCTTACAATATGAGTATTGTGATAATAGACATAAGCTATTTTATATCGGAGAACAATGCTCCGTGTTCGATTGCAGAGGCATGTAGTGCACAATGTCTGAGAACTATGGTTAAACTCTATGGACAGACACATCGTCGAAAATCAAATAATATAGAGAAAACTGCTCCATCTCACATTTAATATTAGTGAAGTTAGTTTAGTTGCATTTGCACGATATGAGCCTAATGTAAAAAAAAAATGATATTCAATGATTCAAACAACGGCAATAAGAGAGGCTTTCATTTTAAAGAGATTTTTCAATAATTTTATAAAAGTAATTTTTTCTTTAAGGTGGGCATATCCAAAAGAGAGATCCGATAAGCAAATATTTATTATTTTTGGCCATAACTTCTTTTTTAATACATATATTGGTAAAAAAAAGTATTAGACTACTTAACCATGACAGGTGCAGTGATATGAATTTTCACTTAATAATTTCAGTTGTTTGCAAAATTAGTTAATTTAAACTACAAAATATGAAGATTGGCACTATTTTTTAAATTTAAATTAACTAATTTTGCAAACAACTGAAATTATTGAGTTAAAATCATATCACTACATACACCTATCATAGTTCTACTTAGGTAGTCTTATACTTGTTTACCAATATATGTATTGAACAAAAGTTATGGCCAAAAGTAATAAATATTTCCTTACCGGATCTCTCTCTCCATCTCTCTCTTAAATATGTCCACCTTAAGTTAAAAATTAATGGCTTATTAAGTTATAGAAAACGGTGTATTATTGTCCAAAATTTCTTATGCATTGCTCTACAAATAGTCACAGTAAATTAGGTTTTTTAGGAGAAATAATTTATAAAGTTTTAAAAATTTGAGCACAGACTCTTAATAAACATCCAAATACAGATCAAAAGAGTTCCCACCTTTCAGGAGGGTACTTCATCCCCTTTGGCTTCAGAAACCACCCTCTAGTGTGACCTCGTGCTAGTTTTTTTATTTTTTCTCAAAAACTGTTACTCTAACGAGGAAAATGAATAGAACCTAAAATATTCGGTATAAAATTCTACATCATTTATATTTCATAAACTTTTTTCTATCTTTAACTCAACTCTCACAAATATGGTTTGAAAAATTAGGATATGTTGCTACAGTTAGGCAAAAACAATTAAAGTGACAAATATCTGGAAACACATTGGCCATAGAAAAATGTTACATGATTTTCGTACACAAACCTGGCTAAAAGGACAAAAAAATATGACTACAGAAAATTTTGTTATTACTACTATGTCTCTTATATTCGAGCCCGTTTCTACACCACCGCTAGGTAGAGCTCCTGGCGCGTTTTTTTTTAAGGTGGTTTCTCCTTGAGGCCTAATCCACTAAAAACTAACTACTGTTTATTCAATAATTGGATTATCTTCAGGTAATTCTTCCTCTAACACTGAATTAAGACATCCTTGATTGACCATAACAATTGGAGCACATTGTTGAACACTTCAATCCAACCTTAGCACAACTGCATCATTTTCCGCAACTCTTTTTACAACCTCAAGATATTAATTGAAGAATAAAAGTAGGAGCTGGTATCTCAGTTGTAGGAATTCATCAATCATTAGGCTTCAAATTTTCTCCACGCCACGAATGAATTTTTTGAAAAACGCGATACGAATGTTGTTCTAAAGCAGCACATATAGGTGGTAGTCTTGATAATATCACTGCTTGATTAGATTGACCAACAAATTTGTTAAATGAAATGAATCTACATTGATTTAACGATGTAACAGTTCAAGGTGCCTTGTATAACACTAGTGTGATTTTTTTCTCCAGCTCGTACAGTGGTTTCATCGATGATGGATTGTTAAATATATACAAAGCATCCTCCAAGTCCCTTCTATTATTTATTAAGTTTACAGTTTGTGCTTTTTCTTTGCCAAAAAATGCTGATGTAGTATCGCATCCACTGAATGCGTGAGCAAATAATATATTTCTTTTACAGTTAAGAAGGACTTCCGAATTCTGCAAATCGAAAGAACTGTATGCTCTTTCCTTGATGTTTCCTTGAATATCTCTTAAAAATCGAATGTCTTTATCAAGAGGACAAAGAGCAATTATGAGAATGAGAAGGTCAACATCCTGTCCCACGACAACTACCGTGGGATTACTATAGGCTTCCTTAATAGTAGTTTGGACAATTAGAACATCAGCATCATCTGTTACAGAAAGAGCTTGGATACCGGCATATTCCAATTTATCCATCAATTGGTTAATCAAACGTTCTTTATTCGCCAAATTGCTCAGCAAATTTTTCTGTGACTCAGGAACAGGCGTCTTTTCGTTGAAAATTATTTCAGCAGATATTCGGTTTAAAAGTTTTTGTTTTCGTTCAATACCTTTTGTACTCTCCTTATTTTCAGAATAACCGTCAAATACTACAATTACTCTCTGGCCGTACCGTTTTTTAATGAAATTAATGTAAGCGGTGTATATGTCTGCAATTGTACCTTGTTTCGGCCAAATCACTTTATGAATTAAATTACCCTCATTTACAATATATGTACGTTCACCGGGAGTAATAGGACGTTCTGTAGTAGAGTTAAAAATGTCATATATGGCATTTGTCTTATCTTTACCAGCATTAACCAACTTCAAACGTCATTTGTGAGATTAGGGCTGGATATAGGAAAAAAATATACAGGACATAAATGATGTATAATTTCACAGCAAATATTTTAGGTTCTATTCGTTTTCCTCGTCAGAGTAACAGTTTTTGAGAAAAATTTAAAAAACTAGCGCGAGGTGACACTAGATGGATCTTTATTTGGATATCTATTAAGAGTCTGCACCCAAACTTTTAAAACTTTATAAATTATTTCTCCTATTTGCCATTTTAATTATACTAATTTACTGTAACTAAAACACATGGTCAGCCTGATAAAATTTTACAACTTTTTTTTAAATTTTGCACACTCTCCTAGCGTTCTATATCTCGAAAAGTAACCAACAGAAAATTGGCCGTAATTCGGATTTTTCTTGATGAATCTAAAGGCCGAAAAAGGACTGTAAATTTTTTTATTTCACATTGGAGTCGTGAAAAAGTTACCTTTCTCTTTCAAAAAATAAAGTTGCTTGTAATTAATTGCAATTAACCGGAAATAGAAAAAAAAACCGTTTAATATGGCAAAAGTAGCGGATTTATTTCTTAACATATCTAAAAACTATATTTTGAAAAATAAAAATGTTACTAGGCGTTACGTGCTTCTGTATCACCTGGTATATGCATATTGTGTTCTCTTACTACCTTAAAGGTATAGTTTTAGGAGCCCAAAAATGCATTTTCAGATATACGTATGCATGGATATGGTATCTTCCTTGAGAAGAAATAATTATGCACAATATAAAAGATTAATTCCAGTTTTCTATAAAAAAATATAAACAAGCATTATTAACATTGGCTTGCGGTTTGGCCTCCAAAAGTGTCTGACCTCGTCTGCAATTGCCGACCTGCAGACCGGGCCAGTCCGACCCTGAAAGAAAGTAAGAGATGACAATGTTGTTGTAATTAAATAAATGGTAAGAAGTAACTAAGGTGGCTTTGAAAACAATGAAATATTGAAGCTTGTCAAATATTTGCTGGTTTACCGGTGTTTTTAAAAGTTGTTTAAGATTCTTGCGAATTTGATTCAAAATACCGTAAATTTATACAGGAAATGAAAAAGTGTAGAGAGTAATTATTTATGGGGAATGTAGAAAAAATGCAATTGCGGTTATTGGCGTTTATATGGGCCCAACGATATCCTAATAGACAATAGTGGAGTGAGTGTGTGAGTCGGACGATCTTGTAAATATTTTATTATGTTTTTAAGGATGCTAAATACGATGATGCTGGTAGAATTTTTCTTTGAAATTGCGCAACCCCCCAAACGGCCAAAAACCACCCTCAAAAGGAGTTAAATGCTTATCACATCTTTCCACCGGTGAAACTTAGCGAACCCCCCTTTTTCGAGGATGCTGAATACGGTGGTGATGCTCAATAATTTTTTTCACCCCTCCAACTACTTTAACGGCTAATAGACACCACCGAATGGGGTGAAAATCGTTTTTTTACATCACCGGCAAAATGTGTATAACTCCCGTTTTCAGGGATGCTCTGCTCTACTTTTAGAGGTGTTTATTATTAACCTTTAGCGGAGTTAGAAGGGGTAAAAAACATTCAGCATCACCACCGTGCTCAGGATTCTCAAAAACGGGCGATATACAATACATTTTACCCGTGAGATAAAAAAAAGTTTTTCACCTATTTCGGAGTGTTTTGTTAGCTGTTAGTGGGGTTGCAGGGGGTCAGAAAAAACATTTCGCATTACCACCGTGTTTAGCATTCTAGAAAACGAGCGTTACATGCATTTTGCCGGTGATATAAAAAAAGTTTTTAACCTCTTTCGGGGGTACTTATTAGCCGGTAGAGGGGTTGGAGGGGGTCGGAAGAAACATTAAGCATCACCACCGTGTTCAGCATCCTTGAAAACGCTAAGTTCCATCGTTGGAAAAGTGTGATAAGCGTTTAACCCCTGTTGGGGGTGCTTTTTGACCGGTTGGGTGGTTGCGCAACTCCAAAGAGAAATTCTATCAGCATAATCGTCGAAAACGGGGAAGGGGGGGGGGGGAGAGGTACTCACATACTCCACTACAATGTCCTGCCAGACGCGTAATTAATTAAATAGTATACTGTTTCAGCAATGAGAAATGTTTTAGGAGGTACTTCTGCCCCATATTTCTTTCTCTCTTGTATAGCTCAACTGTTGTATCCTGCGGTTTTGTATATCTTAAGAACTGATTTTCAACTGAATACGATTTTGTCTATTTTTGATTAAATATGCGATATAATTTCACTGATTATAATCATTATGGAATTAAAGATTAAAGTAGCGAAACCTCAAAAAAGAAAAACAGGAGTGTGTAAGATATACTGTCGACTTCAGAATAAACAGCTGCTTCTACTTCTGGGCCGGGTTCATAGTAGAGTGATCGGCGCCCTGCAAAATGACTTCTGTGGGGGTTTCGGGGTTACAACTTGAAACCTTAACCGAACGGTGGTTTGTATTTTGATGTTTCAAAATCCAAAAGCCGTCAAAATTGGCCCTGAGCTGAAAGGCACTATAATCAAAATTCGAACTATCTAGCGTACTGTATAGTAAGTAAGTATATAGTATATACTGTAAGAGAACGTGAACAATTTTTGATGCCAAATTTGTAAACAGTTTTGTGGAGTTGAATTTTTTATAAATTTTCGAAAATTGCTTAATGCACGAGTTCTTACGCATAAAAATAACTTAAATCTTCGATATCTTGATTTGTACGACTACAAAATTTAATTCAATTTCATCTTTTTTTCCGCTCAACCTGTCGATACTTGGAAGCGCGGCGTCATATCGAAAAATTGCATTCTTTAAAAAAGTTTGCTTTGTCTATGTAGAACCCGAACACATAAGAATTATAATTTTTAATAGTTTTGTAAACGATATATGCAATTAAATGTGATCGCATGTTAAAATTGTTGTATTTTTGGGACTCACAACTCCGCATCACAAATTCGACTTCACTAGATCTCAGGATCGTTTGGTGGTAGTTTTAACGAAAAATACCAATTTAACAAAATATGTATTTAAACGCACTACTCGTGAATATTTATGTACAATCTTAATAATCGTCGTCGGTATCTCCATCTCCGGGTCGTCGATATCGTCGTCGGTATCTCCCCACCCTTCGTCGATCTGGATAACAGCGAAGTTTCTAGTCCAGCTCCACTGAGTGGCATCTTTATCAACCCCCAACCATTTTTGAACCTGATGGTAAGTTCGGTAGGCATGGAATGCCGCGCTATCTTCTGTTGGAGGCAAGCGGGCCAGGTCAACCTTAGTAGAGGCGGTCGTTTTCACAAAATTTTTGTACCGCAGGCTATGTATATTTTCTACCTTGTAGTCTCCAATGTACAGAGCTACGAGGCACTTTGGTCCTGAGTCTGTTATAGTCTCGCGGGTCACAGTAGGTTGGAGAAATTGTTCCGATGGTTATCAGTTCGAGATATTCCTGAAGAGCGCTCCACAGTTTATTCTTCCCGTACCAGAAAAGGGCAGAAGTGGTGTCGCACCCTGGAACGCGTGCAAAAACAACACAAACCTGGGGGAGAACTCCTACTCTCCCCGGTTGAATGAAGTTGAGGAGTATTGCGATGGATCACAGTCACCTCTGCCACTTTTCTGGAAAAAACATTTTTTGATAGTGGATCCCCAGCCATTGTGAAGAACTAGGAGATCCACGTCCTCTCCAACGATTAACACTGATTCAAAGGAGGTGCTTTTTTGGACTGTCTTAGTGATATCACAGTCAGCATCCTCTACTGCCTGTTTTGTCTCAATCCCCCGGATTTCGAAGGCGGAGCGCAGCAGGGCAATCAATCGTCGTCTGTTGCTGTCATTGGCAAGTAACTTCTCCTGAGGCATTTTGATGACTGTCGAGTCTTCAAACAACACTTCATTGCACTGAAGAGTACCTTAGGGCCGCACTCGTTCAGCAGTTTTCGTGTTATTCAACTCTGGATATCCTTCGAAGATAACGGCTATATTTCGTCCGAAATAATTGTACGTATAACTGATGTACCCCGCGACAATCGCCCTCATTGCAATGACAAGTTACCTTGTGTAGTATGTATCCGCCATCTATTACAATAAAGGTATTGGCTCCTACGGAGATGTTTTGGGGATGGGTGAGTTGCCCGTGATTTGCTTGGCACCTTCTACCCCAATTCTCGAGCTATGTGGCAATTAATCTCGGGGCCCCCAACGATTCCACTACTGATGAATAATGATTTGTCAGTCAGTCGAAATGGAGGGTGGATATCGAGGTACTGAATGAGTTTCTCCGCATCACTTCTGTCTCATGCGATTTGCGTTGCCCTCATATCGACGTGTTGTTCGGTGCTGGTATACGCAACGTCCCAGAACCTCTTCAGCTCCTTGCAGATGTTCAGTTTTTTCGTTAAAACTACTATCAAACCATTCTGAGAACTAGTGAAGTCGAATTTGTGAAATATGCAATTTTCTATTGTTTGTTTTTTTAAGATCATGAGATAACTAAGAGGTATACAGGCGTCATCCTGCGCTTAAATTAATCCCAATTAAATTTACTAAAACTTCTATTGATACGACTTTCATCGTAGGATAAGGATTTTCTCCTGATATTTGAGCCGGAAGTTGACGAAAAATTAAAAATTCACTTTTTTGAAAAAAATGCCCAATTTTGACCCTGCTCTAGAGTACTATTTGACATACAGAGCTGGCTCAGGTCTCAGATTGTAGCAAATTTAATATGCTTTAAAAAGTCTAAACTGGCCATTTCGATATAACGCATAGTTCAGGAGTTATAATCATAAAACCAAAAAAAGTCCGAAAATTTCCCGGTTTTTAAGTACCACAACGGTGGTAGTGTGAACGATCCATCTTTTGGAGTCTGAAGGACTTGTACTATATTTTTCAAAAATGAATATTAACGTTCACAAATAAGGGTTCAAGGGTTTCAGACGGAGAATAATACAAAATTTATACTTACTGTTCGTTTATGCTTAACTGCTTCTCTGATGGTATCAATTGGACGTCGTAACACTATAAATCTAACACAGTAGGTACTAACACTTTCTTAAAATTAAACCTGAAAGGGAATTTTGAAAACACAAGAAAAGGACAATATAAAGTTCAAAAATATATATTAAATATCTTTAAAAATTCATGTTTTACAACAACTTCAAGAAAAATGTTTTTTACAAACTATAGTCTGGCCCGTGTACAACACATGGTGAGGAACGGACGACTTATAATACCAACTACCAACTACCATCCAATATGCGGTTTTTGAGCTAACGATTACACAAAAAGATTCAAGAAAAGTTCAATGTTTCTGAAATTTGGTGGGCTCTTGCTTGCCTGTCTTATACACGTATTTGTATTTCAATAACAATTTAGGTCGCTCCTCGGAGCTTGAAAATGCTTGAATCGCTATTACTTTGAATTATATTCTGCAATTACAATTTTATACGTTCAGGCAAGGCGGTCCCTTGCACATATGAGTACATGGTAAAGATACTTTTCTGACACCGAATCACTGAGGAACCGGTTTAGGGCAAATCCCGTTAAAACTCATCATTTTCCCGTCAAAATCGACTGCTAGGAAATGATGGGGGTCCATTGTCGCTAAAGGCTATTTTCGCTAAAACTCTCGATATACTTTGAATAGAGACTGGATTAACTTGTCCTCATATTTAACACAACGTATGAGTTGCAATGCTTAACAACCTGGATTCGTAAAAGGGTTTATAATTTTGAAATTTTCGAAATTAAAGTCAAATTTTGTTACTGTTTCCAAATTTTGGTGGTCGGAGCGACATTACGTCCCTGTGCAGCGACATTTACTATACTTTCTAAAATTACGCTCCTTGATGAGTTATTGAAATTTTTGCATAAAAAACGCTCCGTAGAGCGAAAATATGATTAAAAATATAAAAACCTCTTCCAACGATGTTTTTACGTGAAGCACGCTTTTCATGCGAAATGTTTGTTACAGTTTCGAAAAGTATATCGAGGGTTTTATTGTGTTCTTTAACAGTAGCACAGATCTTTTGAAGCTGTAAACTTGGATTTACACTACTGGTAAAAACATATCAAAAATTCAAAATTACACGTTAGGTTTTCAATGTACTCATTGACTGGACTATATACTACGAAAGACCATTCCACTGCTTGCTATAAAAGGAAATAAATTCATTGCCGCACCCATGAAGATGCACAATGTGTGTTTCCAAAACAACTATAGGATTATTAAACTGTCTGCTGGGGGCTTATTGCAATCAGACTTTATTTTTGCGTTTTCCTATTGAAGGCGTCTTATGTCGCAAATTATAAGACATTATAGTAAATACGGCCAAAATTGAAACTGGTCAGTTTTAAAGCACAGGACCGTGCGTATTGAACTTGATATTTTGTCCTATATATTTGGCAATGGTATTGAGATTCGAACGGTAGTTGAAACTGTGCAGGCGAGTCCGAGACTGGCAATGTAATCAGCCTGAATGAACCATCTACGACTGCACTGGTTTAAAGGGAATAAAACGGACAGGCCTACTAGCACAAAAAAACTCGTAAATCGTTTCTTTATCTTGGAACGTGGAAGTCTAATATCGTGCTGTCTATGTGCCAGTGCAGCGCATGAATACCTATTATAATATCAAGCGTAGGAGTTTAGTTAGTTACTGTTCATATTTATAAATATTTACTACTGTATAAAAGGTAAAATATTTTAATTATTTACTAATTTACCATGGCTTTCTGGAGACCATTTGAAACAGTGGATAATATAATAACGCCCGAAAATCTTATCATATTTTTATGACAAGCATTTCCATTTACCTCCGTCCATGTACAATAAAGAGATACCGACTGTTTTTGCCGGCTTTTAGTTTTTATACGGTTTCAATTCCAATCGTATATACTTTACTTTCAATTGTCTTGGAGCACATTGTGATGGGTGTGGGTGGCAATGAATTTATTTTCTTTTATAAGAAACAGTGGAATATTTGGTCTTTCGTTTGATGTATTTTACTACACATTTATTTTTGTAATAATTAACTCTCGTTGGCTTATATTTTGTTAGAATAAAAATATTCGTCAGATTTCCTCACACTTTCCCCATATGAAACTTTGTAACTTGTAGCAATAATAAAGCTAGCGATACATTCCTATCGAAAATTACTCACCATAGATATAATTTATATGTTGTATTATATATAATCTCCTTGTTTACGCCAGATTTCATATCTTAATTATAAATCTTTATACCTATCTGGATTAGTAAGGATAATGTAATAGAAATAATGTAATTATGTAAAGTATTTTGAACACACAAATAGCAAGTTCATTCAAATGTAGTTGCCACAGCCGCCTGCTATGGCAGATTACTACAGATAACAAACCATTTGTGTGAGGAACCGTCTCTTGTTTTTATGGAGATTTATTCTTGACAAACTACATCTGCCGTTATATTTTAAAACAACTTGGTTTAGAGAGATTTAGCTCTTTGGTAAAATTTGTAGAGAAAGGATTTGTAAAGTAAAATCTCTTTATGTTTTTATCTCTTACAGATATTCACCAGTTTCTAGCTCAGTTCCAAACTATTTTCAGCATATATTTTCAATAAAATAATCACTTATGTGTAACTAAACAATTATTATACAACTAATGCCAACTAAAACTTATGTAATGTTAATAGGAAAAGAACAAATGTATGTACAACAGGTGGACGAACTATTTGATATTGCCCTTCAATGTACTACAGGAATTTTTATTAAACTAATGAAAGAAAGTAAGAAAGATCACTCCAGTTATGTCTGTGGAATAGATAAAACACTGGCTGAAGCGAAGGAAACAAGTTATGGAAGAAGCGTTAAAGAAAGCGCTACAAGGTATAAGGTAAGTTTTATATAACAGCAACGTTTGGCGTTCCTCAAGGATCCGTTCTCGGACCCTTGTTATTCATAATATTTATAAATTACATTAATTGTGAACTTCTAAATAGCACTTTGCTGTACGCTGACGATTGCAAGCTGTATTCGGCCATCGACAATTTAAATGACTGCTTTAACTTGCAAAAAGATTTGCAACAAATTAGTACGTGGTGTGACAAAAATAAACTGCATCTAAATATTAATAAATGTAAATACATGACTTTCACAAGAAAGCTTAATCCAACTCAGTTTACTTATTCTTTAAAAGATATTCAGCTATCTAGATGTAGTCAATTTAAAGATCTTGGGGTCATCTTCGACAGTAAGTTAACCTTTAATAATCACATAAATGCTATCGTGGCCAGTTCTTACAGAAACTTAGGTTTCATAATCAGAAATACCAAAGACTTTGTGGATAATAACACCTTGATATTGCTGTTTAATGCATTTGTCAGATCAAAATTAGAGTATGCCTCCATAATCTGGAGTCCAGAATACGCCGTGCATAAACTTAGCGTTGAAAAAACGCAAAGAATCTTCAGTAAATATCTTTGGTATAGAAATGACGGAATTTATCCAGCACGAGGTACACCTCAATGTGATTTATTAAACAGATATCAAATACATGATTTGGAATCCCGCCGTAAGTATTCTTCGATTGTGTTTTTATATAAAATTTTGAATGGTATGATTGATTGCCCTGAGTTATGTAGTTATATCAAATTACATGTATCATCAGTTCATACACGCTCAAATAATTCTTTTTACCTAAATACGCCTCGTACAAATTTACTTAAATCTTCACCCTTGCATATGATGTGTTCAAACTATGCATATATACAGGACGATGTTGATATATTTTGTACTACTGTTAAAAAAATTAAGCAATCTGTATTGCATTCAAACTAAAAATATTTACGAGTTTTATGTACAAATATTTTATGTAATTATACTTAAGTTTTTCATATGTATTTATTGTACTAAATTCTGTAACAATGTTTTGTTCTTTCCTACCCTGTAATTGGATTTCTTATCTGTTTGGGCAGTTGTATTATAAATAAATAAATAAATATAGATTTTTCTTCATTCTAACATTTATTCTACGATTGTGTTCACTAAATGTAACTTATTTGTTTATAGAATTGCTGGTATTTTGCTTGTTTGGATTTTAAGTGCTTACTTATTTTGTAAAGGGTAGATGATTGGTACTACTTTTTCAAGTAGTAGTTTTTCTGTTCAGTCAGCAGCTCAGGCAAAATGTTGAACCACTGCAAGCAAAGAACTGCGTTCATATGTTATCGTCGAAGGAATATTTTTGTGCCATCTTGTTCAAAATGTGCCCCTTTATAGGAAAGTACAGTTTGCCAGATGGAAATGTGATCAGGAATTGGAATTAGGCTTCATTTTATGGAGGCGTACACTAATTTTGACCTGACAAATTCGTTGAATAGCAATATAGTTCATTTAAAGAGTTGGGATTTATGACGAAATTACCGAATGTTTGCGACTGGGACTAGAGTAACTAGACAATGCCCCTCCCTCGTTTTTGAGGGTGCTGAACCGATTCCCGGAGTTAAACCTAATTTTCCACCTCAACAACCCCCTCAATTTGGCCAAAACCACCCCCAAAGTCCCCTCTTACGTAAACCCGTTTATTTTCCCAGTTTTTCGACTAAATGTTGTTCCCTCTAGTAGAACGCAAGGTCCCTCGAAGGATTTGACCTGAGCCATCCTTGTAGGGGGTGGAAAATTGATATTTGTTTTTGTGAGAAAAAAATTGATGTTTTATAGTAGTTGACCAGGGTTGTGTAACCGGCCTCGGGGGTTGTTTTCAGCCTTCAGAGGGGTGGAAAATCAATTTATAAAAACAGTTTAATAAACATATTTTTATACTATTTTTCAATTATAGAGGAAAAAAAATTCCACCCCTTTGAAGGTTGAAAAGAATTCCCGGGGCTGGTTACACAACCCTGTCAACTACTATCTTATTGAAAGAAATACCTCCTGTAAAATATCAATTCTTTTTCTCACAAAAAAAATATCAATTTTTCCAACCCCCTACAAGGGATGGAAGCCTGGGGTCGGGGTAGCTGAGGTCAAATCCTCGAGGGATCTTCCGTTCTACTAGAGGGAACAAATTTAGTCGAAAAATTGGGGAAAACAAACGGGTTCCGGACTTTGGAGGTGGTTTTTGACTAATTTGAGGGGGTTGCCGAGGTGGAAAAATTGGTTTGAACCCGGAAATCGATTCAGCATCCTCGAAAACGAGGGGAGGATATGGTCTAGTCCCAGTCCGAAAAATCAAATTAATTTTTTTTCCATGTTCTTGACACGCGCTGGTCTACTATCATTCGTAATAAAACTTAAGTTTAATTTATGTCTGTCACGAAACAATTAAAATTTCTATTATTTTCACAATCTCATCAGCTATTTGCTATTTATGTTCTTTTCCAATTATAAAATACAAAGCAAGTAGGTTTATGAGTTTGTATATTATAAGAATTCTTTGTGATTAGCCTTGCGTTTTTAATGTGCAATAATAAATGTTGACGTTTTTCATTGCACGGAATATACAGAAGAGTAGTATAATTACAATATACAGGGTGATCGATGACTTCGCATGCAGGCAGTATCGGGAAATTTCGTGAGCATCAATGAGCTGAATATTTGCTGAATACGATGGGGGTGAGCATTATCATCAATAAAAATAGAATTTTTATCAATACCAGCTTGAAAATTCGTTACAAAGTTGTTAACAATATCATTAGCATACTTTTGTGTAGTCGTGGCTTTTCTGCGGATGTAGGTACAGATCGGTGGCAACATATTAATTTATCCCCACATTATAACGCTGGGTCCTCTAAAAACTATTATGGGCTGGAGAAATCTTTGGGTGTATAGTTGTCTGCAATTTCACTACGCAAATAAAAAGGCAACAAAAACTTTACGACCTCATTAAAATACCGTTACTCTCTGTACTATATATTTTTCAAATTGAGTCATTGACCTTTATAGAGTTTTAATACGTCGGTTTGTTTGATGACACCACACCGAAGGATTCAACGACGTTAATAATAAGCTCGTAAAGTTTTTGTTTTATTTTTTAAGTTCACGGAAGCTCCGAAAGAGACTACATTCTCAATCGTGACATATTCCAAATTCGTAGACATTTGCTCTTGCTGTGCAACTGAATTGAGTTGAAAAAGACTAAATCTCGTTTCATCTCCCACTTTTTTGCACACCTCAAACAGGTTGCATGGTCAGGGATGACTTGATAAACCAAACTCACTGAATTTCTTACCTACAACCGTAACCCTACATACGACACGTAAGATGCTTCTTACACGAGTAAAGTGCAGAAATCCGTCTTATTGTAAGTCAGAATAACAACATTATACACCGGAGTCGACCACTGGTAGAGCATCAGTTTCCAGAAACCAATTTCAAATACTACTACTAATAGACACTCAGAGCAACACTAGCACCGCATATATAACTTTTGGAGTAAACTCAGAAATACACATAAATATGTGTTACAACACATGGACTTAAATTGAGATAATAATATGAGTCGTATTTATAAAGACAAAGGATATCCTGCCAAGCATAAGGTAGAAGTATAAGGTTATGCTTTAAAATAAAAGGTAGAAGCATAAGCATTTCCTTCTTTCGGAATTCATAATTATAACCTTATACTTACGAGGATATTCTTCAAGCAGAAGTAGAGGGTTGACCGTCTAAGCTGAATAACATGTTATAACGTATCCAAACCTGACGTGATGTCCCTGCTCTCGTCACTTCTTCGATGCAGTGGGCCTACTCAGTGGTATTTCAGTTGTGCTACAGATTACATGAAAAGTTTATTAGTGAGTGCGTACCTTTCAACTAATTCTATTGACGCGTTCCTCTTTTCATTACATCTCGTTGTTTATTTTAACGAATTTGAAGATATTCTTTAGGGCCCCGATCCGCTATTATTGTCGTATTGGTGAAGATTAGTGAAGATGCATTCCTCAAGCAGTGAAAGTGACAGTGAAGGCGTAGGAAATGCTAATGATGAACTACAGTTTATAGCAGAAGAAGTTGCTGCTGCTCCCGTTATTTTGGTAGAATCGCAAGTACCACAAATAAAACGAAGGAAGGGCGAGGCAATTAGAATGCTGACAAAGAAATACGAAGCAACATTTGGTAAACCACTTGATGCAAAAGGTTTATTTAAAAAATTTAACAACATGAAAACAAGGTTGAAGAAGAAAACGGATGTAAGGAAAACTGGAAATAAGGCGACCAAGTTGTTGTATTGGAAGAAGCAGTTGCTACATGCTATGGAAGGTGACAGCAATCCTGCTATTGGAAGAATTAAAGGGGCCATGCAGATTGGTATTGATGAAGAAGGATTGACTCAACAAAGAGAGAGGGGACCAACTCCACAGCGAAGAGAAAGTGCTACTATACACCACGGATGTCTCTCTATTGACCATATGAGGGGATTCACTTACCTCTCACCACTACTCAATTTACTATAGTTTATATAAAACTAGCAGGTTGGCCACTATCATTTGTCTGTTCCATGACCGATGGCATACTGATGAGAACTAATAAGTTCGAAACCGGTCTATGTCTGGTCAGGGAATTGACAAATGATATTGGCTACCATTCTTTCATGATTTGTAAGGTGTAATTCAATGCAGGTCGTGGTATTTGCCCGCTTATTAGTTGTTTCCTGCAAATCATATATTATAACAGTAGGTTAAGTCCACCTAGGACTGAAAGGTCGCCGTTCTCAGGTACTTGCAGAATCGCAAGTCGCTATACGTCCATGGAGACATCCGTGGTGTATAGTAGCAATTGACCATATGAGGGGATTACCTCCCACCACTACTCAATTTACTATAGTTTGTATAAAACTAGCAGGTTGGCCACTATCATTTGTCTGTTCCATGACCTATGGCATACTGATGAAAACTAATAAGTTCGAAACCGGTGTATGTCTGGTCAGGGAATTGACAAATGATATTGGCTACCATTCTTTCATGATTTGTAAGGTGTAATTCAATGAAGGATATTTGCCCGCTGAGTAGTTGTTTCCTGCAAATCATATATTGTAACAGGTATTTATTTAGTTTTACATATATGTTTTCAGAAGTCAATAATATAACTCGCACAAAAACGTGCTTCGTTAAATGTAAGCAATGATGGTTTTATAAAATGTATTTTATGAGTTATCAAGTGACCTGTTTCCTTACTTATTTAATCAGTTGCGTTTTCTCGCTTTTGTGGAACGGTTTCCAAATAGATTATTATTTGTCGTTACACGCAATGAACATGATAATTCACTTACATCTCATTATTTTTATACCTGTTTGACCAAATCATATAAAGAGAATTCATAAGAGTGTGGAATATTGGATGTAACGCTTTAAGTATTGTTTTTTACGGCTGATTAAAAAAAAAATAAGTGGCGTTAGTTCTTAAAAATTATTAAAAAAACAAAATAGTAATTTGACCACGTTTAATTTATTACAAATATTTACGATATGTATGATTACTTAAACGATAAAGCTTAACATTTGATATTAAAATCAACGGCGGAGCGGACGGGCACGCAATAAGGGAGGCCTCAGCCCTTAGGTGGCCCCCTGGACAAAATTTATGACCCAAAAATATCGTAGAACTTAAGTGGAGAATCTTACATACATCTTAAAGAACAATAATAAAAAAACGTGAGTTTTAAAAAATATATAAATTATTATTTACCTACCTAATGATTTTTTTCTTCAAAATTGGAGGTGATTTTTTATTTTGTGTGTCCCCTCATCGTATATATTGCAGAGGAGGGGTGGGGCAGATTTTCAGCTACGCCACTGATTAAAATAGAGTTTTGTTTTCGTTGATTATTTAAAAAAAACCGAAGATGATGTTTCTGAAGAAGAAAATACTTTCATATTTTATACTATTGTCTTCAGCAACTTTTGGTTTATTAGTTGTATTTCCTTTTTCGAAAAACGGTACTTCTATAATAGAACAATTACAAATGATAAGAAACTTAAACGTGACGTTCATTTAATGGCTAAAATCAGTGATTACAGTAAAATTTTAATTTATATTTAAGGAAAACGAATGATAGAACCAAAACAGAAACACACCGAAAAACTACACTAATTTCAAGATTTTTATTATAAACAAAACTAAATAACAATTAGTAATAACTTATAATTTGTACAGAAAAACCTAAATTGTAGCAACTAACAAAGGAAGAATAACATAAATATACTATTTATATATTATAGTTTCAGCAGATCTTGAACATGACATTATAAAATGCCACAAAATAAGTTCTTAGATATGAAACAATTCTATTTACATTAAACATAAAATATAAATAAATAAATACAATCCTTTAGCAACCAATGAAGCAGTTTATTATAGTGTTAAGTAGGGTATAGTCACATTTGAGTTTTATTCATTTTTGATCTTAGGAAACATAGCTTTAGTACGTTACATATTGATACAGATTATCTTTCCAAATTCTAAATTATTTTCCTTTGCAATAATAATAAACAAATATTGAGAACGAGGCCGGACATTGAATTAATGAAACAATTAATAAAATAAACAATAAATATGAACTTGTACTTAATAAGTAATGTTTTACAAGAACAAACCATATCAGAGGAGGATCTTGTATTTTCATAAGAAAACATATTGAGTACCTTATTAGGGATGACATAGAACAAAAAAGTGTTGAATTCGATTTTGAGTGTTGTAGTATTGAAATATTTACTAAATCAATAATTATTATAAATATATATCGGTCGCCCAATGGTCACATTGAAAATTTTTTCATAATTTTAGAAGAAATATTACAATCATGCAAGTTAAAATATAAAAATATTATTTTATATGGAGATTTTAATATCAACCTACTTGATGTTGACAACAACAATGTAATTGAATTTAATAGTATACTAAAGTCATTTAACTTGATTCCTACAATTACGAAACCAACTCGTGTGACTGATAGCAGTGCCACCTTAATAGATAATATTTTTACCAATATTTTAGAATATAATGCCTCTATTATAAACTTATCATTATCTGATCATTATGCGCAACAAATGAATATTACATATGTGGAAAATACTAGTCAGCTTACGGAATACCGTAAAATAAATAATGAAAAATTAAAACTTATGTACGATGCTCTGCATCATACAGATATCAATAACAAAATAAAAAATATTAATGATGTCAACTTAGCATATACCATATTTTATACTAAGTTCAGCTACATATTTAATCTCTATTGCCCTAAAAAGAAACACAAACCAAAAATCAAGAACAACAAAAAAACGTGGATTACTGATGAAATCAAACAAAAAAGTAAAATCAAAAGAGAAATATTTGAAACCAAAGTGGCTAAGGACATTTATAATGCATTTTGTCAAAAATTAAAACATTTAGTTAATATGGAGAAAAAAACATGCAATTTTAGCCCCATAAATATTTCAACAAATAAAACTAAGGCAGTGTGGTCTGTTGTCAAGCAGATTACGCACCCCAATGCTAAAATAAAAAAATTTCAAATTAAAGATATTTCCGAAAACAGAAATTGGAATGAAATTGAAACCCTAGATAATTTGAATAAGTTTTTTATAAATGTTTGCGATTCATTTGATTTTGATAGTCAGGACAGCCATGAATTTAAAATAAAATTCAATCAAAAAACACTTCTTACAGCCGACGGATGAAGCTGAAGTAATAATGAATTTAAAAAACACGCATTCTGTAGGACCTGACGACATCCCTGTCAAAGTATTAAAATATTGTTCTTCCATTTTAGGTGGACCACTAACTACCTTAATAAACTTATGTTTCTTGACGTGTAGTTTCCCCAACGCACTGAAAGATGCGTTTATAATACCTATCTTTAAAAAGGCAAACGAAATCGAAAATTATCGACCCATTGCCCTTTTTTCTAACGTATCTAAAATAATAGAAAAAATTATCTATAACAGAATTTTAAACTTCTTGGAACAAGGAAGCTTACTAACGAATGTACAAAACGGATTTACAAAAGGTGGGTCAACAATAAGAGCTATATTTCAGTTCGTTGAGGAAATAGTAAACTCCCTAAATTCAGGTGAATATGTTGCTGGGATATTTTTGGATCTCTCCAAAGCATTCGACAGCATAAACCATTCAAAAATACTCTCGAAGCTGGAGGAATATGGTTTCCGAGGGTCAAGTTACGATCTTTTAAAATCATATCTCTCTGGTAGGAGACAGCGTATTCGAGTTCCTCGGTCCAGCGGAGGGTTCATGATATTCCAGTACGAATACTTAAAAAGAGAAGTCCCACAGGGGAGTACGTTGGGTCCTTTAATTTTTTTATTATACATAAATGACCTACCTGACAATATCTTATATAAGGTTGTCATGTTTGCCGATGACAATACACTGTCTATTGAAGGAAAAAATCTGATAGAATTGCGGCAAGAAATTATAAGTGGTCTGTCAGCTATGCAGGCATATTATGACCACAACAACTTAAAATTAAACGTCAATAAAACAAAAATTATCAAATTTTCCGCACATAATGAGGAAAATATTGACATAATGGTCCATAGAGAGAAACTTACCTCATCCTCTGATACAAAGTTTTTGGATGTCATAATTGATAAGGAACTCAACTGGAAGGCCCATGTAAGTCATCTAACTCCCAAAATCAATAGCTTCTGCTACGCGCTGAGAGTGTTATCGCAGTCTGTCAATGAATGTACAAGTTTGTCTGCTTATTATGCATACGTCCATTCTATTATACGATATGGGATAATCTTCTGGGGAAATTCTACAGACTCTCATAGAATATTTCTGTTGCAAAAAAAATGCCTTCGAAGTATTTATAATATGAAAATAAGAGACTCATGTAAGCACATATTTAGTGAAAAAAAAATTCTTACCTTCACCGGCATCTACATCTTAGAAAGTGCCATTTATGTAAGGGAGCATTGCATGATGTTTGTAAAACATGAACCTACTCACGATCATGATACGCGCAAAAAAAACAATTTACGTCCTGCAAAGACAAAGTTAACCTTAGTGCAGAAAAGTGTCATCGGCCAATTAATAAAAATTTATAACCATCTTCCCAACTATATGAAAAGCCTAAACACCGTTAAGCTACTTAAACAAAAACTAAAAGAAGTGCTAATTAAAAAAGTATTATTATTATTATTATTAGCCTTTACTCGAGTCCGAGTATAAAAAAAAACGTTACAGTCGATAGATTGTGTGTAATAAAAAACAAGTAAAAGGTGTAGTCTATTGTAATTTCCATTCATCTACGGTGCACACGACTATGGCTATAGAGGCCAATTCGGGAGAGCACATGTCGACCGCAGTCAGGACAAATATAGACCTGGTTAGGTCTTGGATTCGGCCTTCTTGCAGCAACATTTCCTTGATAGCTGGCCACAACCCCTCGCCATTCGGTTCTGTCCGCTGCAAGTTGTTCCCATTGCTAGTCTGGAATAACCGCAGGATTTTAGATTTTCATGGAGAACGTCTTTGAACCTCTTTCGTTGACCGCCACGCCTTCTTCTACCACTTAGCAATTCACCATAAAATGTACATTTAGGAAGGCGGTTATCATGCATACGATGAACGTGACCTGCCCATCTTAGGCGTGCTCTTGAAATAAGCACCTCAATTGGAAGGCTGTTTGCTCTCCTGAGTACTTCCACGTTTGATATGTGATGGAACCAACGGATTTTCATCATACTTCTGAGGTGTCTTTGCTGAAAACATTCTAATTCTTTCACATGACGACGGTAAGTGACCCAGCTTTCACATCCATATAGCAGTGTTGGAGTGACAACTGCTCTGTAGACAGCCATTTTCGTTGACAAAGCAAGGTCGTGGTTGTCAAATACTCTCTCTCTAAGTCCCCAGAGTGCTCTAGATGTAGCGTTAATTCTATTGCGAATCTCGCTGTCCATGTTTGCTTTGTCATTAACAACGTTGCCTAAGTAATTGAACTGATCCACCACTTCAAGAGAATTTCCGATAAGTGTAATGTCTATTTGGTTCACTTGATGAGGAGTTGACATAATCTTAGCCTTTCCAATGTTGATTTTAAGTCCCAAGGAATCATAGCTCTGGGCATACACATCTAAAAGTTCTTGAAGCTCTTCCGGCGTAGAGGCTAAAAGTGCACAGTCATCCGCATACTGGAGATCACAAATGAATCGTGTGCGTGTCTTCGTGAAAGCTCTAAAGCGCTCTGTGTTAAAGAGACCGCCATCAGAACGGTATCTGAGACCTATTCCTTTGACTGTCAGTTTGTTGTCAACAATAATTGTTAGAGCAGTGGTAAACAAATTAAAAAGTAGGGGTGCCAGGACACATCCCTGCCTAACTCCAGTGAGGGTTTGGAAAGGTTCGGTTGCCTCATTATTATACATAACCTGGGCGTTGTTGTTTGTATGTAGACTGCGACATACTTCCACAAATTTTCTAGGGATACCTAAGCGGAGCATAATTTTCCAGAGCACTTCCCTGTTCACCGAGTCAAACGCCTTGGTTAAATCAATGAAGGCCATGTGAATTTCTCCTTGATGTTCGAGTGCTTTTTCTTGAAGCTGTTTAAGTGTGAAGATTAGATCCGATGTGCCTCGGTTTTGTCTAAAGCCACTCTGTGTTTCAGGAAGTAACTTTTCCATAACAGGTGTTAGCCTATTTGCCATCGCTTTAGTGAGTATCTTCCCTCCAACAGCCAGGAAAGCTATACCCCTGTAATTTCCACAGTCCGCAGCGCTCCCTTTGTTTTTGAAGAGGTTGATTAAAAGTGTATCACGAAACTCCTGCCGAGCTTGACCACTTTCCCACACGACATCAAACAGTTTTTTGAGGTAGGGTATGAGCTCTGACGACACAGCTTTAAATATCTCAGCTGGGAGTGAGTCAGCGCTGGGAGATTTGTTATTTTTTAGCTGCCCAATGGCGGTTAAGATCTCTTCCGTTGTTAGTGGTTTATCTAAGTCTTCGAAGGTGTCATATTGAGGGATAAGATTTATAATATCGTGATGGGCTTGACTTTGCTGGTTAAGAATGTTAGAGTAGTGTTTTTTCCATCGGGCTCTTATTTCTTGGTCTGGGGGATAAAAAAGTATACTATTCATTGGACGAATATTATTCAGACATAATTAGCTAAGAGTAATCTGTTATTCTTATCTTGTTCGATGAGTATTAATATGTTCCTTAGCTCTTGTGTATATACTACTTTTAACTTATTTGTTTGTCAATTTATATGTTTGTTCATTTGTTTGCATACATATTAATTTAATGTTGTTATGACTAGTTTATATTTGTCTATATATTTTTCTGTAAACCTCTGACACGTTCTACACCGCAAGGTATTATTGAATAAAGATGTAATAATATTATTATTATTTTAGTAACTTGATAAATAAGCATGTAGTAAAATTATAAACACGAATTTTATTTACGCGGGCGATAGTCGAATTCTTAAGACAGTCCTATTCTTAAGTGTTAAGAAGTACGACTCCTTATCCTAACGCAACTCTCCACATCAGTGATATTGGTAAAAGCCCCCCAATTTTTTACTATTGTTATTGTGCCTTTTATAAATATTTACAAAGTTTTAAAAACAATGTTAGAAGAAAAAGTTAAAATTATAACGGGTTGTGAACACAAACAAATTTATTTTAACTTTCAAAAGTTTTCACTTTCCATTGGGATATTCCTAGTAAATCGATGTTGTTATTGTGCTATTTTAATATTATAGTAAAGTTGAAAACCCATTTGAGTAATAATACTTAATGGAATATATATGCTCTTGATTATCCCAAAAATTGAAAAGCGAAAGCCTAATATTGCTATTTTTTATTTTCTTTCTATCTCTAATAATAACGTACAGTAAAATACACATACCACCAATTTACAAAGCCAAGTATAGGATTAAAAAAATAAAAAATAGTCCACATCTATAGGCTTCTCTTTTTAACAAAATGGCTATCACACGAAAAATATACATATGATAAAACGTTTGCATAACCTTTTCTATTTATCACTTAAAAGAATCTACGATTACCAACTGAACGTGCTCAACTCAGTTTGCCTCTGAAATTCTCGATAAACAAGGACAAATAGGCACAGTATACATGGATATTCAGAGAGCCTTTGATCAAATCGACCTATATTTATTAATAAATAAATTAGAATTAGATTAGATTTCTATGTACTGTCGTGAGCAGAAAAAAATAGCACAACTTTTTTTTTCCTAATGTAAATCTGTCTCTATTTGAATATGTAATGAGTAGCCGAAATAAAACAGATATCACTTTTAATTTATTTTTTATTTTAATGCTGTAGCTTTTGCTATAGTAAATGATGGATGGTTAATGAGACAAATTGCACTGCGTTATAACATTAACAAAAATTTAATGTGTAACGTTTTAAGAAAGTGGAGAATAAACGGTACGATTAGTAGAAATCCTGGATCAAAGGACAAAGTATATCCTACTTAACAAGAAACTAACTATTAATATTTCGTTATTGCACCATTTCTATTTATAACTTCTATAAGTCTGTTTGGCATATAATTAAATAATCTTTACAATAATCATTAGTAATAATATTTTCCCATGCATTACTTACTATTTCCAGTAATTTTTCGGCATTCCGTGGTCTCACATTTCGTTTTTGGATACTTCTTACGAGTAGTCCCCATACTTCTTCCATAGGATTAAGATCTGGACATGACTGGGCCAGTTAAGAACATTGACGTTGTTATCCTGAAACTAGTTAGTTACGGTATGAGCAGTATGAATGGAACAATTGTCTTGTTGAAATATGAATTCATTAATAGGAAATAATTGTGACACAGAAGGGAGCATAATATAAAATCCTAATATACGTTTCACTATTAAATCGTTCCTCAATATGCCACAAAACCAGGACCACGTGCCGATATCCAAGCCCACATAATGACGAAAAATCTATCACTTTTATCATTGTTAGATATATATTTCTCATCGAATCGAGTATTCGGAGGGCGGTAAACACGAATACGACCGCTGTGTGCTGACTGGAATGTTTTTTCATCTGTAAAGATTACATTGTTCGAAAGATTTACATCATGCGCTAAAGATTCAAGCGCAAATCCTGCTCGAGCTGTTCAGTTTTAAGTAAGTATTTCTGTGCTGCTGCATGACAGCGTAGCTCTGATTCTCTTACTCGCCGGCGACCAGTACTACTCGATCCAGGAAAATTAGTTTCTTCAGCAGCCTGAATAACTGAGTAAAATGGATTTTCTACTAAAGCATTTACCAATTGCAAATCTTGTTGTTGAGTTGATATCCTTCATCGCCCTGATCCAGGATTTCTATTAATCGTACCGTTTATTCTCCACTTTCTTAAAATGTTACACACCGAATTTGTGTCAATATTATAACGCAGTGCAATTTGTCTCATTGACCATCCATCTTCTGCTTTAACAATAACTCCAGATTTAATTAAATCGCTTATATGAGGTATATTAGTTTTTTGCACACTTGCAATTAATTATGACAACTAACTGATAATGTGACCAAAATTAAAGTTAGATGTACACAACTAGATTTTAGCAAAATACCGTTATATATGGTGGAGGGGAAATCCTACATGGACACCCGGCGCTAGTGTCTGCCCACGCCGGGTAGTGTCGGACTCCTACCGACTAAAACCCCTCCTGGATCAGTGTTTCCACGTAACCTGGAACTGCTTTCGCTTTCCATCAGGCCACGAGCTATTCGTCTTTTATTGGTGTTAGTAAAAACGTCCCACGTGTTCCCTTACATCCCCCATCTGTTAAAGCAATTAGGGGTTCGGGGCTAGATTTCTTCTATCCTCTTCCTTTGTCCTCATTATTCTATTTAGAGCATGTGCTACATTTTCCCAGTTCTCCTCCGATTCCAGCATATACCTAATTAGGTTATCAGGGTTCCAATAGTCTCCTGATCTCTCGGTCCTCCACCGGTTGCAGTAGAATAAGGTATGTTCTGCGTCGTCGTTCTCCCCACAGTACACACACTCCCGTGTGTCAACCTTTCCTATATCAAAGATATATTCCACAAAGCAACCATGTCCCGTGAGAGCCTGGGTGAGGTGGAAGCTCATCTCTCCATGCCCCCTCTCCATCCACGTTCTTATATTTGGAATAAGTCGTCTTGTCCACCTCCCTTTAGTTGAGTTGTTCCAACTAGTCTGCCATCTCTCGGAGAGTCTCTCCCTTGCCTCTTGCTTCCCCGTCCCTTCATACACCTCTCTTCTCTCCTTGGCCAGTAGATCTATCGGGGGGACCCCCGCTAGCACCAGGACTGCTTCATACGACACAGTTCTGTAAGCACTGCAAACTCTGAGTGCAGCACTCCGCTGTACTCTCTCAAGCCTCCTTCTGGTGCTCTGTACCGCCATCGAGCTCTCCCATACTGGGGCCGCATACAGTAAGATGGAATGCACCACACTGCATAATACCCTTCTTTTGCTAGCCTTGGGCCCATACGTGTTACTCATAAGCCTCCCTAGGGCAGAGGCGGTTTTCCCCGCCTTTTCTGCTGTCTTCAGTGCATGTAACCCATAGGTTAGCCGCGGGTCTAACCATATTCCTAGATATTTTAAGCCCCTGCTAGGTCTAATCTCCACCTGCCCTACTCTTACTGTGAAGGGTGGTAGAATTCTTTTCCTCGTAATGATGATGCACTCTGTTTTCTCTGGGGCTAATTCTAATTGCACCCCATTTAACCACCGCTCTATTCTCCTGATGGTTTCATTTACCCCTGCCTCTACTCCAGCCACCCAGTTTCCTGTAGCTGTTATGGCCAAGTCGTCGGCGTACCCTGTCACCGTAACACCGCCCTCCAGAGGCAGCTGTAAGACGTCATTGAACATTAAATTCCACAAGGTCGGACCCAGGACCGATCCCTGTGGCACCCCGCAGGTCACCTTCTTCCAGTGTGCTCCGTTTTCTGCCTCCCATCCAATTCTTCTGTTCTCTAGGTAGCTCTTAATGATTCTGAGCAGATAAGGAGCTACTCTCACTCTCCTCAGGCTACTGACAATCTCAGCCCATCCCGCCGTGTTAAACGCATTTCTGACATCCAGGGTCACTACTGCACAGATCCTTTTAGAGTTCATGGCCTCCCTCGCAATCTCCGTAATCCTCCTTACAGCATCCACCGTCGATTTGCCTTTCCTAAAACCGTACTGATTATCCGCCAATCCTCCCTTCTGCTCTATTTCAGTCTCTAGTCTTCCCAATACAAGGTATTCTAGCAACTTGCTCCATGCGTCCAACAAACACAATGGCCTGTAAGAAGACAGTTCCTCTGGCGGTTTATTCCTTTTTGGTATCAATACCAGCCTTGCTTTCCTCCATCTGTCCGGAAAAACCCCACTCTCCAGCGCCTGGTTCATAATTCTCAGGGTGACCACGGGATACTCCTCTGCAACTATCTTCACTATCTCGGGTGGGATATCATCTGGGCCCGGAGCTTTACCACTTTTAAGCCTGCTACAAGCAGGCTTAAGCTCTTCCTCTGTAAAGGGGGGTACGTCCCCCACTTCCGTGGCTCCCCATCTGACTTCTTCCCTCGGAGGAAATAAGACGCCCACTATTTCCTCTATCCTTTCTCCTGGGATTGCGGGAGGGGTGGCTCTCATACTTCGGGTCGCAATTTTATACCCGTCACCCCACACTTTCCTGTCAATATCCTCACACATCTCCCTCCATTTATTCCTTTTGGAATCTTTTATCGCATCTCTGAGTCTTTTCCTTGCTTCTCGGTAGTCTTGGGTAGCTAGGTTTTCAGCCTCTCTTCCTTGCCTCCTATTTTCCCTAACACACCTTCTTCTGGCTGCCACACATTGCCTCCTGAGATTGTTGATATCGTCTGTCCACCAATACACTCCCCTTTTGGTCCTCGCCGTTCTTCTTCTGGGCATTGCTTGGTCACAAGCTCTAGAGACCACCCTTATCAGGGTTTCATCCGTCGTCACCATGTCACCTCTCACCTGTTCTTCTAGTGAGCCTTTGAAGGCCTCTCTGTCTAGTAGACCCAGCTTCCATCCACTCACCAGTATCACCGGCGTTCTCTCCTGCTGCCCCACCACGTACCCGATGTAGCGGTGGTCGCTCAGCGTCTCTTCCTCTCGCAAGACTCTCCATCCGCTTGTTCTCCTAGCAGCGCCCGCTGAGGCCAATGTTATATCCGGAATGGACCCACCCTCCCCTCGCACGAATGTGAACACCGAACCTTCGTTGAGCACCTGCAGATCATTCTGCGCCATCCAGTCCACAACGAGGTTGCCCCTAGCATCCACCTCCTCCATCCCCCACTCTGGGGCCCTAGCATTGAAGTCGCCAGCGACAATGATATCGTTATAAGACTTGTCCTATTTTTTTTTGCTCACGACCGTACATGAACATGGAATACAAGTATACACACAGGTAATATTTTTTTCGATTTTTGACTTTAGGTTATCATGAACGAATTTCTGAGTATTTCTTTTTTTCTATGACAATCAGTAATGAGATTATTAAATATTTTTGTGCGACTGTAAAATACCTATTTGATTAGATCGAATAGATACAATAAAACTGATAAAAATAGAATAGTATGAATGCACCTAAGTTAATAAAATGTACGAATTTTTAAAGTGTATATGTCTCTTTGAGATAGTAGCTGTAAATAACGCTAAACGAGTATATATTTATCGTAAATAATCGTTTTGATAATATCGATTGTAAACTTCTACCTTAAATACTTAGAATTTAATTTAATTTTAGGACGAATTTGAAGATCCACCTATTGCGAGATTCCGTATGCTGCGACTTTGTTCATGGTTTCTCAAACACCAAAAATACGCAACGTTGAAAGTTTCTTAACTTTATATTGATTAAATTAGCGAATATAGTTTCTAAACTCCTTGATAAATCCTTTTTATTTACGTTTAATTGATTGATTGCTAAGTATTAATGAAATACATTACTTGGGACCTATTCTGTGACATAAGCGAAACTTCTACATTAATAAGAAATTAGCCAGTTTCTTTCTTTTTTTTTCGATGTTTTTGTGAACCTGCTAGTATAATAAGCATTACGCAAAAATTATCAACAAATACCTCCAAACACAAATTGATATAGATTCTATTAAAATAAATACCTCATTCTAAAGTTACCATAAGAAAAAATTGAATTTAATTATTTAATAGAATTCATGGGATTTTAGAAGGGGAAAAATATTAAAAATAAAAAATTTAAAGAACTTACCGGAAAACTTTCACATTCGGGATAGAAGTTGCATCATTAACAACGAAAAATTCGTTGATGCATAAGAGAAAAAAAATAATACGTGTTACCCGCACAAGGTAATATAAAATTCTCATGTAACGGAGAATCTGAAAGGACAGCTTTTATTTGTTTATGATGTTTTATTAGCCCAAGACCTGTAGAATAAATTAATGAAATTTCAGGTCAAAACAACAATTTGTTTATTTATAATCAATTAAAAAAAGTTCCATATTTTCATTGCAAATGAGTAGTTTACCTTTTTTAAATAATAGGTTTCAGAGTACTAATAATAATAATAATAATAATAATTTATTTTCCCTTTGACATATTACAATGTATAGGAGTCGTCATAGAATTGCTTAAGGACTATATAGTAAATAGTTACACAGAAATATAATTATAACAAGTAAACAATAGGTCACAAACAAAAATAACAATAACATTTCGTTAATCACTGAAACGTATATGATAGCAGTAAGTCAGTGTAGGAAATCTTCCACACGATAGTAGCATTCTTTCATTAAAAATTCCTTAAGGTGAGTTTTAAATGATCTAAAGCATGTTAGATTTAATATGAGCGGGTAACTTATTGAACATTAATAATCCAAGTACATCAGGTGATTTATATGATGAGTTGTATTTAGAGAACGGTATATGAAAGTTATCTCTGTTTCTGGTATTCGAGTTATGAATGTCAGAGTTTTTGGGAAAGTTTCCCTGGTTCTTAAATACATAGATGCACAATTCAAATATTAAAATGGACAACACAGTTAAAATACCTAAATCACAAAATAGTGATTTACAAGAGTCTGCTATTAACTTCACAAATGGTTCTTATTATTTGCTTTTGAGCTATAAATACATTAGTAGCATGAGTGGACCAGCCCCAGAGAAAGATGCCATATCTCAATAAAGAATCCACATTTGCATAATATATTTTAATTAACTGATCCTTATGAAGAACAGTTCTTAAATTAATGAATAAATAATTTTGACTGCGCAGTTTAGAGACAAGATTTTGGCAGTGATATTTCCAACTCAAAGTACTGTCATAGTATATCCCCAAAAATTTAACACTTGTGGTGGCACATGATATGGGTGAATTATTTAATATAAGATTGACACCGTTACATATCCTTTGCCTATTGTGAAAACGTAAGTAGTAGGTTTTCTCACTATTAAAATATAAAGAGTTGCTACAGAACTACGCATTTAGATTAGAGAGAGAAGCATTGCAGGAATCTTCCAGTCTAATATCATCCTTGCAGGACACAAGGACAGAAGTATCATCCGCATATATGGTTAAGTTAGGATTTGGTACTGCACTTTCTACATCATTAATGTAAAGTATGAAAAGAATTGGGCCTATAACGGAGCCCTGAGGCACTCCAATTTGAACATGCTTATTTTCAGACTACGAAAAGCTTTTCGAGCTGTCAGTGACGTAAGATAAATTAACATATTGAGATCGATCCTTTAGATAACAGTTTATCCAGTTTAAAACTGAACCTTCAATACCACATTTTTTTAGTTTATACAAGAGTAGATCGTGATCAACGCAATCGAATGCCCTGCAGAGCTCACAGAATACTCCAACAAGATACTCGCAAGCATCAATCTTGCTAATAACATTGTTATGAAAACTACGGAGTGCTGAACTTGTACTTTTATTTTTTTGAAAGCCGTGTTGGTTGTTAGTGATAATTTTGTTTTCATCTAGATAAGAATCAAGTCTATTAAGGTAAGCATACTCAAACATTTTGGAAAACCCCGAGATCTCCGTGATCGGCATATAATATTTTGCGGGTCGCCTTTTTCTCAGTCTTAAGACTGTTTGAAAAAGAACCGTAACAAAAGGAAAGATTGGTCAAAAAAGTCAATGGTTTTATAATAAAAGGTAAAACTTTCTTTAACAGGAGATTAGGATATTCATCTACGCCGCTAGACCAACTGTTCTTAAGTTTGTTTGTCAATAGTTCTAAGAGATCAGATTCGATGTATGGGTACAGAAGAAATTTATTGGCTAGGTTAGAAGATTCAGCAGAGTCTTCATCATTTCCTTTCTTTCTATCAATTTTTTGTATTAACAATAAAGGCGCCTGAAGAAAATAATTATTGAAAGTATTGGACATGGGTCTTCTAACAATTCCCCATCTTCATTTCTAATAGCTATATTATTAGGGATTCTATTTTTATTACTTAGTTCAGAGACTACTTGCCAACACATTTTACTGTTACTGTTAAGCTATGTTTTTACTTTTCATTTTTATGAAAAAATATATATTTTTTTATTACTATCGAAAAATATATAATATTTGTAATACTTGTCAGGACAAAGAAGAAAAATGTTTTTTTTTAATTCCTGGAGCGTGGAACAGTTCTTTTGTAATAAAAATTCTTTTAACTTTTTTTCGAAAATATAAACATTGGAAGAGTTTTTAATCTCAGAACTCAGTGCATTATAACATATACATCCCATGTAATGGAAATTTTTTTGGTACAATGTTGTACGAAAATTGTCCCTCTCGACCTAGTTTCATGATCATGGTTTTGCTGGTTGGACGAGAACGTTGTAATATCCTTGTAGACATAAGGGCAAACTTCGAGAATGTATGTTCCAACTACTTTATCTATCTTTAAATTTTAGAAAGCAGCACGACATGGCTGACAATATTCAAGCCCTGAAATTATCTGTATAGCATACCTTTGAATCATGAATACTCTTTTGATCTGTGTACTCATTACTTAGTTTAGAATATCATATCGCAAATGGGAATGAAAATTAGCACAGTACAATGTTAATATATTTTAGAACTTCTGCGTAATTTTATGCAAAACGCATCAACATGTGAAAACCAGTCTAATTTGTAATCCATGACAATCCCTAACATTTTTGCCTGTGGAAGTAACTTGAAAGTCGTTGTTCTCAAAAAGGCAAAATTCATGTAGCTGTCCCACATTCTAAATAACATGGAATTTGTTTTACTTTTGTTTAATTACAAGAAATGTTTCTCTGACCACATGATTACTTTTTGAGAGTCATATTCTGCCGTAGTTTTAAGAGTATCAAGATTCTCTTCTACTATCAGTATGTTAGTATCGTCAGCATAACAAATGGTAATCGTTGGAGAATTATCGTTTAGAAAATTAATCAGATTATTTGCAAATACTAAGAATAGCAGTGGTCTTAGTATCGATCCCTGTGGTACACCTTGTTTGATGCCACAAGAGATACTAGTGATGTTATTTATTTTAACTCTTTGAGTTCTGCCTTTTAAGTAGGAAGTTAGAAGATCTAAAGGAATGCTCTTAATCCGATATCTTGATAATTTTGCTAATAGTAGGCCATGGTTAACACAATCAAAAGCACGAGAGAAGTCATAAATAAGCCTAAAACTTGTTTTTTGTTGTCTAATGCATTCACAATGATATTTTGGAAAACACACAGCATTGTTTCGAGATACTAGAAAGTAAACTAATTCCTCTATAATTGGCATAATCTTTTGTTTCATCTTTTTTGAAAAGGGGAGTTATTGCTGCTAGCTTTAATTTACTAGAAAAATTCCTTTTCTACTTGCTTCTCCTTAACTCACAATGCGTGCGCAATGTTTATGTTCAAATCTTGCATCCTTTATTTAACGCACTTCCTGACATAATAAACTGATGAAATTTTGTACAGTTACTAAGATCGGAAGACAATACAGTATTCCACCTTTACTTTTGCAAATATCCACACCTAGGGGGCGCGAGAGTGAAAACGTAGGAAGGAGAAAGCGGAGGAGCGAAAAATCAAAACAAATCGTTAAGAGATGAGTGAGCGCTCTTTGGGGGGTAAATCCTTCAATAAATATTAATAAAAAAAAGAAAATAATTTTTTTTAAAACTTGCTTTTCTGTAAAAAGTCGTACTAAAATGTAAAAATACACTAATGTACGACTGCAAGAAAAGCAAGACGTGCACACTTTATGTATAAATATACCGGGTGGCCATGAGTCAATGTACGCCCCCAATATTTTGGTTGTTTTTGTATTTAAAAATTTGGTTTTTGGTACACATAAATTATATAATAATGGGCTACTTTTAGACTAACAGGAATGAAAATTTCACTCCGGTTGAACCGGAAGTGACATCAACTTTTTTCTTAAATGGAATGACTATATTTTTTTGATGGTTTCTTATTAAGCATAAATTTGTAAGTGCAATAGTTTTTTCAGATGTAAAAAATTCCAAAGAATAAGTGAGATACGAACAATTTTTTAATTTTTTCAAAATGGCCGCGTCAGATGAATGCGATGTAAGAAAGTTACTAAGTAGGCTGTGGAAATTATTATTAAGGAAAGAAGAAAATAGTTCTTTGAATTACTGATAGGTATACCAGTATTTTTAGGTTTTTTTTCAAAAAACGGAATTTCATTTTCATTTCCGTAGGGGTCCTATGGACATTTTTTTAATGGAGCTGTGCTATTTTTTTTATTAATCAGAAATAATGATTCATAAACTATTATTTTTTCGCCATTAATCATTTCTTAGCGATATCCTTCGTAGTAATAGAAGTATTCTTAAGAGCGCTCCGGATATAAGCGGGAAAGACGATGCAATTTACTCTCATATAAATCATTATTTTAAAAAACGGCTTTCACTAATAGACATTAAAAACATGTTACAATGTGGGACGATGAGAGAAAAAAAAGTATATATAAAAAAATATTTTTTTTTCTTCTATTTTCGATTTGCAAAAATAATTCTTGTCATCCCACATAGGTATTACTAAAATAAACATTTTCCCTTTTGTAGAACTAAAATAAAATTAGCCCTAATGTCCTCAAGTGCACCGAGAAATTTAAAGATTAGGTATAATAAATTTGTCCAATGTCATATTCTATTACATCTCTATCACTCTCTTTCCAAGCACACCATACATTAGGCTGCGTCATTTTATTGACGTGAAGTCATTTACAATTAAAATTGGAAGCATGGATGACTAATACACTCCGAACAACTCTTAAGAAGTAAGCGCCAACCTCCTCTAGCAAATTTGGCGGAGATCAGTCAAGAGGCTGTTGAGTTATTGCAAAAAAACAAAAAAATAATTTGAACTTTGACACCCTGTATCTTTTTCCACAGCAACATTTTACTAAAGCATATTTGGTTATATCCTCATATTTTGGCCCAAACAAGCTACCTTTGAACTATGGCCTATTATTAATGGTCTACCCTGTATAATGACAAAACCTGGCTTAAATTAAATACTATAATTTATAACTTCTCTTTAATTCATTTGTGACATTCAAGACTTGAATATGCTTCAATAGTCTGGAGTCCTGGTTATGAAAATCATAAATATAGCATTGAAAAATCTCAGAGGCGTTTTCTTAAATACCCCTGGTTCAAAAGTTCTGGAAATTATCCAGAGAGAGGTTTTCCACATTGTGACTTATTACATAGATTCAACACGAGTGATCTTCAACTACGTCGGACGTATCACGCTCTTGTATTCCTTTTTAAGATTTTAAATTACACTATTGACTGCCTTGAAATTCTTAGTTGCATTAGATTTCATGTTCCTAATTTGCAGACTCGCTCGCATTCGTCTCTATTCTATTTGCCTGCACCAAGAACAAATTTGCTATTATTTTCCCCTCTGCACCGTATGTGTTCCAACTATGATTCTTTATATAATAATATAGATATTTTTAATACTAGTATATCCAAAATGCGAAATGTGGTTCTCAATTCTGCACAACAACTGTAGATTACAACTCTTAGGACTATACTAATCATAGGCTTATTTTGTTAATTTTTATTATAATTTAATTGTTTACCTTTAGTTAAGTTATTTAGTTTTAGCTATTATTTAGTTTTCTTTTTATGTTTGTAAAATTCCTGCCCTATAATTGGATTTCTGTCTGGGCAGTCGTAACCAAAATAAATAAATAATACAGAAAAAAAAATTGCATAAAAACCAAAATAAATAATCAATCAGGGTTGCCACCCGTTTCGTATTTCAAGAGACGGAGAAAAACCGCATTGTCCTGTGTTTTATGCCATGTTCGACCCAAAATAAAATATAGCATTACAGCAATCTGCGACAATGACTCAAAAGAGTATGTGCTTGGATATTATACGTCGTTCGAGTGCACGATGTCCTTGCGAACATCTACACGTTTTAATAAATTAATTTTAGAGTTATAAATTGAAAATGAATGAATGATGAATATTTTAATTCCAGCACGAAACCTGCTTCTCGAAGAAACTGTATGTACAACTCGAATCTGACTTTGAAAAATATGAAATTTTAGCCTCTGGCTTATTTTATAACATGGTAGCCACAAAATGTTTCACGTATTTTATAATCCTGAATCGAGCTATAATGAAGAACAGTTAAAAAAATTTATAAACCCTGAAATATGCTCTGATAATTAAAATAAACACACCGTAGCAACCCATGATCAATCAACATGTATATCTTTGTCGTTATATGCGCTTCTCCAAATTTTTTTATCACCAGTTAATATAGCCTCCTGATCAAACATTGTTTACGAGATACAATGGCTGAAGATAGATTTTCTTAAATTATTATTATTATCAAATACTAACATTTCAGTATTAGAAGTAATATAGTAATAAACAAACAGATTTGCTAATAAAATCAGAAAAGTATTCGTTTGTCAATAGAATACCTACCGGGTGTTAGAAAAGTATGGGAACGGTGGAAAATCTCGAACAGTTTGCATCAAATCTAAAAATAAAAAAAATACGTGTCAAAAATTTTTCAAAAAACTATTTACTGATACTAAAATGACCTCCCCACCCACCAGCCTGTGGGTGGGACGGGAGTAACTTTGAAATTTGTAATGAAAATCCCTATTTTTTTTTATAGCGGATTCGGATACTACGGCCAAAAATACGTGAATTTTATATCGGGCATTTTTTTCGCTGCTGCAATCGCAAAAATTGAAATAAACCTTAAGCGTCTATAAGTTTGTAAATATTTACAAACTCTAGCTACTCGTGTTGACAAAATAACATTCAGTTTAAAAAACAATATCTGTGATATCTTGGTTTTTATGAATGTTTTTTTTTAAGTGTTCTTAATAACAATATTTGTTTTGTGAAATTTCTACGAGAACGTTCAGTTCCTTCCAACTTTTGTAGAGGCAGGAGCGCACCTTTGTACGGAAAAAGGTATTTAATTTTTCATTAGTTCTCGCGTTTTTTCTGCATAATGGCTACTTCAACAGAGGAAGAGAGAGTTTTATTTTTAATGATGCGAGGGTGGGGCGATAAAGAAAGGTCCTATGATGAAGTTGTGATTTTATTCAACGAAACTTTCCGTGTAGATCAAGTGGGAATTTCGAAATCTACTGTGTCCCGTACCATCAAATGATTCCTAGACACAAGGACAAATAAAAATCTCCCAAAATCTGGAAGACCAAAATCTGAAAGAACGGAAACTCGACAAATGGAAGTGGCCCAGGCATTTGTTGAAAATCGAAGGTTATCAATCAGAAAAGCCAGTCAACAGCTTGATATGAGTGCGTTTTCAGTTCATAAGAATTTGAAACTTTTGAAATTTCATCCTTACAAAATTCACCTTCACCAAGAGTTAAGTGAAGATGATTTTGATCGGCGACTTGAATTTAGTGAATTAATGATGGAAAGGAGTAACCAAAACCCAATTTTTTTGTCATCTCCACTTGTCTTCTCAGATGAAGCAACTTTCGAACTTAGTGGAAAAGTTAATCGCCATAATTTCAGATATTGGAGTGACGAAAACCTTCACTGGTTGCTTGAAACGCACACGCAGTATTCTCAAAAATTAAATGTTTGGGCAGGAGTTTTCAGGGATCGAATCTAGGACCGTTTTTCATAGATGGAAATTTGAATGGAGAAAAATACTAGGAAATGTTGACAAATCAAATAGTTCCCGCAATACAAGAGATTGCTGGTGACGAGTTCGATAATGTTTGGTTCCAGCAAGATAGGGCTCCTCCACACTATCGGGATATTGTTAGGGACTATTTGAATGGTACTTTCGAAAATCGATGGATAGGTCGAAGAGGAACTATTGAATGGCCAGCAAGATCTCTCGACTTCGCGCCACTGGATTATTTTGTTTGGGGCTACGTGAAGGGTAAGGTTTATTTCACTAAACCTCGTGATTTGGAAGAGCTGAGGCAAAGCATAATAAACATTTTTGCAGAAATACCACCTCAAATGATAAGAAGTAAGATAAGATAAGAAAATTTTTACGTTCGTCTCGGACAATGCCAAGAAGTCAATGGGCACCATTTTGAACACCTGCTATAATCTTGAAATTAAAACCTGCTCGTGTAGCAGTTAAGCTGTAAACTAATTGCGTCAACTGGCCGAAATCCTCACCGTGCCTTAAATGGCTGAGTTACTGCCTTGCCTTCACTGGCTGGGATCAAGAACTTGTCTGAATTAAGAGGTAAAACCACTGTTAGTTTTTTTTTAAATCGAGTTTTTTATTGCCCTGTAAAAAATGTAAATTGAAAATTACTACCTGCTAATAAATTTACAGAATGTTAATAGTTGTTATAATTTCAGCACGACCGTGTAAAATCACTGTTCTCAAAACAGCTCGGGAAATCATTCACTCTTGAGATCAGTAGTTTTACTTTTCGTATTTTTTTAAGTATGCATTCAAAACTTTCATGTTTCCACTCAATTTTTTTGCTATTGCAGCGACATCTTGCGAGAATCGAAAAAAATGCCCGATATAAAATTCACATCTTTTTGGCCGTAGAATCCGAATCTGCTATAAAAAAATAGGGATTTTCATTACAAATTTCAAATTTGCCCCGCCCCACCCACTGGGTTAGAGGTGGGAGAGTCGAATCCAATGTCATTGGATAGATTTCGTAAAAATAACAAATACGTGTTTTTAAGTTTCAAGACGCTACTCTTGAAACAGTAATGTTTTCTTTTCATTTTTTGCGGTTACAGTGACACCATGCAAGAATCGAAAAAAATGTCCGGAATAAAATGGGGGTTTCCATTTGAAATTTTAAAATTGCCCCTCGCCCCGCCCACAGGGTGGTGGGTGAGGAGATCATTTTGGTATCAGTAGATAATTTTTTGAAAAATTTTTGATACGTATTTTTTTATTTTTCGCTTTGATGCAAACTCTTCGAGATTTTCCACCGTTCTCATACTTTTCTAACACTCAGTATATATATCTAGTGGCCCTGAAGGACTATCTTTTATTTATAACGGGATTAACCTTTACTTTTTAAATTATATTATATAATTAACATGAAACATTAGAATTTTAGGGGGGGCGTCTAACCAGTTGTGTCTAGGATCCCCGAGTGTCTTGATCCGCCACTGCGTATTTCTCTAGTCTTTGATAAGATATATATGTATTTCTATATTAAGTACTTACATAATAGATGCACAGTCCTCTAGATTTGTTAATCTTCGATACTTCAACAGAATTTTGTTTACTTATATCTGACAGGAGATGAAATTGTGAAAGATCTTTGTGATATTTTGACATCATTATTCATTATTTCGTAGGAATTGAACAATTCGCTGGACAGTTTCTTTGATGGGTAAGTACCTATAGCAGATCTATTCTGAATAACTACAACATTTCGAACCTAAATTAGAAATGTTATGATAAATTCAACGGCATGGCCGCTCTAGCATTTTTTTAAAATGAATTTTTCCCGTCTCAGCAACCAACAACCTACTAATGTTTTTATAAGTTAATTGTTTTTCGTATTCTTAGTTTAGTTAAGTCACCTGGACATTCTATTTGTCACCCCCTAATAAACTTTTATGCTGGTAGGAGTAGGCCCTTAGATTTTAATTATTTTAATCTCTATCTTGGTTTCGCTCCAGCCTTTCAAATACCACGGTGCCCTTGTACCCTGGATATTCGGCTGGATTAGGTGACAGTATCCGAGTAGATCTTTTGTACTTTAAACGACAAATAAATTTGATTTGATTTGAGATGTCAATCGGGATTAATCGAACGGGTATTGTGCTACCGGGTTCGAGCCCCGGCACTGGCACTGTCGGAAGATATGGTTGTATGTCCACATTTTTCAATGTGTGACCCCCTTCCGCACAAGCCTCTGGCTTCTGGAATTGGAGGTTTTTTCATCTTTGTGGTATTTATTTATTTATTATTTTGCTTAAAAATGTCAGGAACAATGGAGTTCTTAAACATAAGATTAATAATATAAGCAATAGGCTTACTAATGTGTTTAGATATGAGTCTTAGTGTCTTCATTGTTATATTTGATACTGGATTAACCTTCTCTATTTCTCGGTCACATACGTCCTCCAAGAACATAGAATTAGAATTTCCATTTATGTTTTTGTTACCAGTCCGACTTTGTGATTGTGTTTGCCTGGATCCCAGATCAATATTTCTTGTTTGCATAATAATTTTACAGTAACATTTTTTATAATTTTCAAGTTTGCCCTTCTTAGTTGGCCGTAGGCGAACAGAAATTTATCAAGCTGATAATTAAGATACAAATTTCTACGTTTTATAGTAAAGTAGTCTTATAGTAAAATATTACTTTGAATTAGCTAATGGCAAAAAAATCAATTTACACGAAAACCAAGAAAACATCAATGGCTTATTGATGAAATTAAAAAGAATTTCGAAGAATGAAAAAACTACATTGGCTAAAATGAATTACTGATTATGTAAATATCATACAGAAATATAAAAATTTAAAGAAAACCAATAATTCATCAATTAATTAAAATGCGCTTTTAGAGGGCACAATATTAAAACATAATATTTCAGTCGCAAGACTCCTCTATAAAATCCTTATTTTACTATAAGGAACGTAACCAGACTGCAACCAACAGCTACTCTCCGGCTATGAGTAGCTGTTGGAATATGGTATATGATAGAAACTTTTTGTCGCGAAAAATAGCTTACGTACGTTTTAAATTCAAGAAAAATTACAACAGAGAAATGCAGTCTGAAAAGGCTTTTTTAGAAGCATGGCAATCCCGCAGAGGACTCCTCATGATATACATGTCATAGACACATCAAGAAAAGTATCCGATAAGAGTACTTACAGTTTTAAAATACTCCACCTGAACGTACAATCTATTAGAAATAAAGCAGGCGAATTAGAGATATTTCTTAAAGACCATTGTTACAATGTCTTATTAATAAATGAGCACTGGTGTACAGACAACGAAATTACTTATGTAAGTATAGAAAATTATAATCTCGTTTCTAAATATTGTAGAGCCATATTATCCTATGGAGGTGTGGCTATAATATAATATGCATTGAAAGACCATACCTGTATAGCGTTGGAACGGATTAATAAACTATCTACTGATGTTCATTGTGAGCTTACAGCTATTGAATATCAGAATATTAGGGTTATGACGATATATAGATCTCCCAACGGAGATTTTGATTTATTCCTAGAAATACTGCACAAAGCACTCAACTTGTTAATTAATTAAAAAGTTATAAAATAGTAATTGTTTCAGGTGACTTTAATGTCCGTTTTCATAATATTAATAATCAACAAACCAAACTGCTAATTAATAGTTTTAACTCTTTTGGTATCTCTCAAACATATTTCGGTTTTTCAAGGAAGATGCACTGCCTTGACAACATCTTCCTCCGTAGAAACGAGACTGTCTGATCATTTAGGTATACAATTTGAAATAAAAAATATTAAATTTACTACATCATCAAAGAGAATTTCCTATAGACCTATAACTGAACAGGGTCTCACAGCTGTAAATAACTTTCTAGCGAGTCAAAACTGGAAATTCATAGATAGTAATGCTCTTCAAACAGACCGAAAGTTTGAAATATTTATCAGTGTCATTACAGATACAATTGAAATATGTCTCCCTTTAAAGGCACATGTAGTTAAAGACTCAAATACTTTCAAATTAAATTGGTTTAATGACGAACTCCGTCAAATGCGACATCACTTGAATTTTCTCCACGACTTCTACAAAAGTAATCAGACTAGGGCAAATAAACTCTTATATAACAATTATAGGTCTGTGTATACAAAGGAAATTAATGCTGCTAAAACCAGATGCCATGAAAACTTCATAAATAATCACAGTAATCCTCAACAAGCAATGTGGAAAATTATAAACAGCAATAAAAATAGACATGAGAATATTACTGATAGCATATCTTGCAATGAGTTTAACAATTATTTTGTCAATATTCCAGAGAACATTTCAAAAGTTATGCTAACAGTTAACAAAACGTATTCCGACTTTATGGAAAAGTTCACAGAACATCAATTTATTTTTTCCGAAATAACACCTCAAGAAGTGTTTGAGGCAACAATGTCTTTAAAAAATAAAGTATGCCAGGATGTATATGGTATAAACACTAATATCATTAAGACCATAATTTATATAGTAATACTTCCGTTAACAAAATTAATCAATATGTGTATATCTGATAATATATTTCCAAATTGCCTAAAAATCTCAAAGGTTGTACCTATATATAAAAAAAATGATGTACGTGATCCTTCAAATCACAGACCAATTTCTGTTATCCCATATTTTGCGAAAATTTATGAAATTATTCTAAAAATCCAGCTATCCAATTATTTTGAAAGTAATTGTCTCTTTAATTCTAGTCAGTATGGTTTCAGAAATAAACTATCAACCACATTAGCCATTGATAAAGTAACTTCTTTTATAAATTCTGGTTTTGAGTGCGGTAAATACATAGCGTCTCAGTTCCTAGACCTCACAAAGGCGTTTGATTGTGTGTCACACGACATACTTCTAAATAAGCTAAACTACTACGGTTTCACTACAGAAAGTATATTATTACTGAAATCATACCTATCAGACCGTCAACAGTATGTCAATTATATTGGAACTAAATCTAAACTACTCCCAGTAAAACACGGTGTTCCTCAAGGATCTATCTTGGGGCCAATCTTATTCCTTATTTATATAAATGACCTTCCCAATTCGGTGGGAAGAATACAGACTATTTTATTTGCTGATGATACTAACCTAGTAGATGTAAACAATAACCTAGAGGATTTACTAAATGATGTCAATGGCATACAATCAAACATACAAGACTGGTTTCTGGCAAATCGCCTAAATTTAAATACATCAAAAACCGAGCTAATGATATTTAGTCTACGAAACATGGAGGAAACAAGTAATCCAACATCTGTAAAATTTCTTGATCTATACTTGGACCCAAAACTGTCATGGGATGAACACACATCACATGTTTGTAAAAAAATCTCTAAAAATATATACCTACTCAGAAATCTTAAAGGTAGGATCTCTCATAATGCACTGGTAGCTGCATACCATTGGATAATTCATTCTGTCATACCATATGGAATACTTGTATGGGGTCATGCTACTTCATCTAGTAGTGTGTTTTCCGTGCAAAGAAAAGCTATACGAATTATATCTGGACTCAAGTTTAGAGACGATTGCAAAGAACAATTTAAAAAGTTAAATATACTAACTGTACCCTGTACTTACATACTACAATGTCTTTGTACATAAAAAACAACTTAAACAAATACACAATTCGAAATGAAATACATTCATATAATGTTAGGAAAAAAATGATATTCACCAACATTTTTTACGCCTAAAAAAAACTAGGGATGGCACTGGATATCATGGGATCCGACTATATAATGCACTGCCTCCGGCGGTAAAACTTTTAAATGAAACAAAGTTTAAATACAGATTAAAAATGTATCTTAGTACAAATGCCTTTTACAGTCTTGAGGAATTTTTATCGAGTGATTTATCTCAAATTTAAGAGCAACAATACAATATGTTATTAAGTGGTCGTTTTTAATTGTCTCTAGTTCATATATTTAATTCATTGTGTAGTTGTTAATTTATATTGTTTGTTCACATTTTGTTTTTTATATAATTTCCCTTATATTTTACTTGTAATTTTAAGCATTCTATGTATTTAAACAGTGACTTATATGTTTCATGTTTCGTATGTGTTTTCGTATTCTACTATTATGACTTGTGTAAACACTATGTGTACCTGACATTAATAAATTATTCTATTCTATTATATTCTATTCAAATCCGTCAAGAGCTGCATGGAATATGATAAAAAAATTAAACTTCACACTCAAAACCGTCAAATCAAATAATACTTGAACATCAGGTTAAGGAAATATCAGATCCGCAAAAATTAAGCAGTATATTCAATAATAATTTCATTTTTCAGTACATCCTCTAACAAACCTGATCCTAATCAAAGAGGAAAACTCTAGGTTCATTCTATTTAAGTGATGTTTGTGAGAAGGAGGTAATAGATATAATATTGTCCGTCTCCATGAAAAAGTCCTCAGGTCTAGACAATTTTTCCTGTTTTATTTTTAAAGATGTTGCCAAAGATATTGCAACTCATTTGACATATCTTATCAATCAATCATTTACACAAGGCACTTTTCCTAATTTGCTCAAAATGGCCAAAGTTAAGCCATACATAAAAAAGTAAACTCAAAGGAAGTTAACAACCATATACCTATATCCTTGTTGGCCATAGTTTCTAAGTTGAAAAGGCCATGTATGTTATATCATATTTGAACCATTTAAAATTATTTAGTGAATCACAACACGGATTTAGAGCAAATAGATCGACCACGGCCGCGGTATACCATTTTGTGTGTAATATTTTAGACTCACCGGATAACGGCCAATGTACTTTACTTCTTTGATTTTTCAATGGCCTTTGATGTACTGGACCATTCGATATTGTTTAAGAAATTAGAATCGTATGGCATAACAGGCCTCGCTAAATGTTGGATACAGTCATTATTCTTGTCCAGTAGGTCACAGGTTGTTGAAATTAGAGGCACAAATGGATCTATTTTAAACTTTCTCTACTTATCTGAAACTAAAACAATAAATAGGAGCACGCTTCAAGGTGCACTACTAGCTCCATTACTTTTTTATTTACTGCAATGATCTAAACGCTTTTAACCTCTCTTCTAATATTAACAAACACTAATTACTAGCAAATCGTGCTGTACAAAGTATTAATTAACACTTCCAAAACTAATCAAATTTATTTCCAAAACCAGAGTAATACAAACGGTTCTAGTCTTCTTATTAGATGGCACCTCCGTTAAACAAGCGTCAAGCACAAAATTTCTCGGTGTACACATCAATGCATATTGTAAATGGGAAGCTCATATTAATATAATAACAGCAAAACTCGGCAGTCGGCTACTTTTGCGTTATTAAATATTATAAAGTTAGTGAGTTTTTCATCATGCAAAATATTTTATTTTACATATGTCCAGAGCCACCTGACATATGGGACAATGTTTTGGGACACTGATGGTGAAGCTATCAGAATATTTAACAAACAAAAAAATTTCAGAATTATGAATCATGCTGATTATGATCATTGCTCTCCACTTTTCCAAAAATTAGGCATATTTACAATATATTCACTATATATTTACAATACAATATTATTTGTCTATGATAATTTAAAAAAATATACAACAAATGGTTCTATAGACGCCTCAAACATGCATACTAGTCAAGCACACTTATTAAGTACCTATTCCAAAACATACATCCACACTGTACGAGAAACGTCCATACTACATGGGCATTAAGTTAACCAGCTACCACAGAAATATAAAGATATTAAAGGAGGAATGATTTAGAAAAACCGCTGCCCAAGGAATCACTACTTCCACAACCAGATTTTGTACCCAAGTCTTATGCACACTAAATCCCAATGTAATATTTTATTCCCTTTAATAATAGGGTGGGGGTCGTAAAGGGGGTGGTTAATGTAAAAAAAGTTCTCGTACACTAAATCTCAATTTAATTTTTTATTCTCTTAAACAATAGGGTGGGCGTAGCAATGAGAGTGGTAGAGGGGGTAACTAATGCCTTGGCTCTCGTACACACACTAAATGCCAATTTAATTTTTTACTCCCTTTAATAGTAGGGTGGGGTGGCAATAGGGGTGATAGGTGGTGGAAGCTGAGGCCAAAACATTTTTTTTTCTACTCCCTACATAGAAAATACTATTTTGCTCCCTCATTTCAGGGAGCAAAGTAGTACTTTTCCTCCATCGGGAAGAAAATACTTTGGCTCTCTCTGGAAACAAACAAGTAGAAACTTCAAATAGCTGTAATGGTAGCGTATATACTTCTTTTATTGATACACAAACTTCCTGAAAATGTATAATAATACTTTTTTTCTACTCCCTACATAGAAAATACTATTTTGCTCCCTCATTTTCATATTCTTCACGAGACTTTAACGGTAATAGATTTAACGAAACCACGTTTGCTTCTTCCAGAATATCTTGAGGAATCTTCACATTCGGAATACATTAAGTATTATAAACTTTTTGGAAGTTTGTTTATTTTGTAAACAAGAAGCAACCTTAGCAACGTTCCATGTACTTTGATTTTTAACGATATTTACTTATCTAAATACCTATTATGACATTTTGACATATTTGGTTTTTTGATTGTCATGCATAAGAAAGTATAATAAAATATATGTAAAACCAATGTAAAACACTGTAAATGGTCGTAGAAAAAATCATATGTATTACACAGGCGCAAAGTGCCATTTCCTCCCTTGGATTGATCAATCTATCCGCGAGAGGAAATTATGCATTTTTCTCCCTTGTCATACAAATAGCTATTTAGACGTTTCGTTTTTGTATACACACTAAATCACATTTAATTTTTTTACCACCTTTAATAATAGGGTGAGGGTGGCAATGGGGGTGTGGAGGGAGTATCTAACACCAAAAATTTTTTTTAGACGTTTGTTGTATACACACTAAATCACATTTTATTTTTTTACTCCCTTTAGTAACAGGGTGAGGGTGGTAATGGGGTGGTAGAGGGAGTAGCTAACGCCAAAAAATTTTTTTTAACGTTTCGTTTTTGTATACACACTAAATCATATTTTAATTTTTTTTACCCCCTTTAATAATAGGGTGAGGGTGGCAATGGGGGTGGTAGATGGGGTGGCTAACGCTAAAAAACTTTTTTAGACGTTTCGTTTTTGTATGTACACGTATATATACGTGCATGCTCTACATTGCAATTTTATGGACTCTTACTTGCTTGTTTTGCCTATTTACCCTTATTTACCCCATTTACCCCCGAACCCTTCAACGGAATTAGATCAAAATATAATCTAGTTCCAGATCTCGTTACAATACATAAGTGTACCAAATTTCAAGTAAATATCACAAACGGTTCCAGAGTAAACGTGCGCACAAGAAAAAGTTACAGACGGACCGACAGACAGGAAATTTTTTTCGCTCAAATTTAAAATCTCGACGTTTCATGACATTTTAAGCCTATTTCAACAAAAAATATATATATATTTTTTGCGTTACTATACTTCCACCGGACGTGGAAGTAATAAACAAATGCTATTTTTTTAATCCACCATATTACAGCATAGCTGAATATTTTGTCTAATTCATTGCATCATGAGGTTTTTGTAGTAATTTTATTTTATATTTGATATTTATATAGGTCGTACTCGTCTTATGTCTCTGTTTTGTTCGTTTTTTTTCTTAATATGTATTTTATATTACGTAATGTACACATGCTTTTTTGCCGTTTTTGTAATTTCTATTATAGACAATTATTTTCTTCTCTTTGACATATCAATGTTCTGTAAAGAATCTGATTGAGAAATAAATCATTATTATTATTATATGATATATTTTAGAATATTTTACGATGGCCCAAGGGCGTGAATAAATTTTCTTGTAACGTGAAAAATTAAAAAAATTGATTTCTATATGCTTTAATGTCACAGAAATACTATATCGTATTATCGAATAAAGCAACAATTAATTATTGGTGCGCGGAAGCTATACAACCTTAGGCGAGGGTTGTATAGGAGATATACCATCCTTCGGAGGGGATGTAAAGCCTTCGGTCCCTTGTCTATTAAACGTTAGGCAAGTAAAAGATCCCTACTCTTCTTAAGAGAAGAGGTTCGGCAAAATTCCTGGTTGGGGGTAGCTCGTCTACAGGCGTCGGTGTTAGGCCTCAGTAGCGGAAATAGGCCGACGTTAAATAAATGTATATAAAAAAAAAACAATTAATTGGGGATTATATTAACCATTAAAATTAAAAAATTATAAGTATCTGCAGATAAGCCACTCTCTGCCTTTTTATGTTGTAGCCATTTGGGGGAGAATTACCACCTCTACACTCCCGTCCCCCATATCTATGCCCTTGCAATGGCCTAATTAAATAGAAATGTGAGAAGATTTGTAATTTATCAGAGCCTATCATGTATTTAGGCTTGATTTGCTTAGGCAATTTAAAATTTCTTGTTCGATAAAGTGTTTAACTGTTAAAAAATGAGTACCTATCTGACAGTTGTTAAGAGTCCGATGACTAACATGACACAACATTTTTTTCTGTTCCCAACGATGTTTAGATTTTAGAAAAGTATCAGTCAAATAAAAGATTTGTTGGGTTCGAATTCAGTTTTTAAAATAAATTATATCTTTAACTATGTCAAATAATGAGGTAAATTGTTGACTAGTTCAAGTAGTTTGTCCCCGAAAAGCTTTAATTTAAATAATGATTACGCTAGCTTATCCAAAACAATAACATAAGACAGTCACCTTGAAACTGAAGGCATCATGAAAACACGCAAAGAAAGTGCGATTCGTTACATATTTCTATCTATCATACCGATACCCACAGAAACATTCATAAGGCTTATTTTTTCGCTTCCGCTAGGTGAGCCTAGACAACTAAGTTACGGTTACGCTCAGTTCAAATACTCCATTCCTGCGTAACTGCCGACGATGTATTACAAGTTAACCTCGGAGCCTGCTAAAGTTATTCCTCGATATATCGGCATATATGAGCAAGTTTTTAAAGTAATTTTAGTGTAATTATAGCGACCTAGGTGGGATGACAATGGATATAGTGAATGCATGCCGAGCCGTTGTGGAGCCCGATGAAAATTTCTGCAAGAAAAGTGATAAGTTCGACGCGGGCGTCGCGAGAGCTTTAAACGATCGCAATTCAGCAACGGAGCAAAAAGGTAAATTTTCTTTGATTAATTTGAACGTTTTTTACGTCATTTTTTGAAATACTTAGCAATTTGACAGTCCATAATAAATTAATAAATATTTAAATAAAATACTACATCCATTGTATTAATTGAATTAATGGAAAATGTGTTTTTGTTACAAGAAACTACTAGAAAACGGTTTTTAAAATTCAAACTTGGAAAAATAAAAATTTCTTAAGATGGGCATATTCGAGAGAGGGAGAGAGAGAGAGAGAGAGAGAGAGAGATCCGATAAGGAAATATTTTTCATTTTTGGCAATAACTTTTTTTTAATACATAAATGGGTTAGAAAAGTACAAAACTACCTAAGTAGAAATGTGACAGGTGTAGTGATATGAATTTTCACTCAATAATTTCAGTTCTTTGCAAAATTAATTAATTTAAATTTTAAAAAATAGTATCAATCTTCATGTCTTGTAGTTTTAGATTAACTAATTTTGCAAACAAATGAAATTATTGAGTGAAAATTCATATCACTACTCCTGTCACAGTTCTACTTAGGTAGTCTTATACTTTTTTTCCAATATACAGGCTGTCCATTTTATCAGGGCACTCGAGAATATCTCACTTAATATCGGTCGTACAAAAAAAATATTTTTACGAAAATTGTGCCGATTTATATAACTTACAAAATGGTTTAAAGACATTTGAAATCCATGGCCTACTTTAAGAGTTATGCGGAAAATATCGAAAAAGCGGAAAAGGTCTAGGCCAAATATCTCCGTTATTTGAAGAGATACGAGAAAAATTCTAAGGCGAAAATTGTTTGTAAAACAGAGTGTTTTAACGAGGTTTTATCTAAGTTTTTTCAAAACCGCTGTATTTTGAGATTTACTCTTCAGGCTGTTAAAAAAATTATTTTGAAACGGGTGGGAAATGGCACCATTAAATAGAGCATTTTCCTCCCTTTTCAACGATATATCACATGCCATATTTATTCGTTGGTACTACGTTAGTAATTATAAAAACATTTTTTTTAAAACCAATAATTTTTTTTTAACAAGCATTATACTTGCCGTGGAGATTAAATAAAACGATAAAATAATTCAATAAGTTGTTCAAATCTTTGCTATAATAAGACATTAACACAATTAAGAAGAATAAAGTAAATTCAGGTAACAAAAACAAAATAATAATAAAAAGAATATAGCACATAGAACATTAATATCAAGTGTTCAAAGTGTCCACCGCGATTTCTTATGCACAATCGAGCGCGGTGAGGCACTGCATTTAAAACATTACTCAGCATTTCGGGGTTAACTGTAATACATGCCTGTTGAATTCGAGGTTTTAGGTCCTCTACATTTTGCGGTATCGTCGAAAACACCTTATCTTTAATATACCCCCATAGAAAAAAAATCATTGGGGTTATATCTGGAGAATGAGGGGAGCCATCGAATAAATCCATTGGTACCTATCCAACGTTGAGGCAAAATTTCGTCTAAATAATCTAGGCAAATCTGGGAATTCTGGGGAGGAGCTCCATCTTGTTAAAAATATTGAAATTTGTGAAAGGTAGGTCATCTAAGAATTCATTAAATTCATTTCTCAAAAAGTTTAGGTACCTTTGACCACTGAGGTGACCATCATAAAAATAAGGACCTATTAAATTGATGCCTAAAATTACCTATCCACACATTTATTGAAAAACGATTTTGAACCCAGTCGGTCTATGCCAGTGTATATTTTCAGAAGTCCATTTGTAATGAATATTGCGATTAGAAAATCAATTATTGGAAAAATAAAAAATATTTTACTACATATTAATGGATTGGCACGCTTCTTTTCCTCCTTGGTTTGTCCTCCGCTTGTAAATTGTGAACTTTTTTGGCTTTATAACACCAGTAACCATTTTTCTTTAAAATTTTTCTAGCACTTGTTTTATTTATATGACAAGCAATTTGAATTTCTCTTAATGACGCTTCCAAATTTTCTGTATTTTTATTTCTTACATAACTAATAACTCGGTTTACCTTATTTACATTATCAGTAACACTGTTCAACCTTGTCTTCTTCTTTAAAAATGAACCATTATTTTTCAGTTTCGTAGCTAATTTTCTGAACAGAGTTTTATTCGGCTGTAGTGCTTGTGGAAATCTGTTTCTATATTGTACTTGAGCTAATCCAGCGTTAAAATTGCATTGGCAATATGTAACGAACATATTATAACGATCAATGTGAGTGAAAATTCTAAATTTTTAAACGAGTGGGATTGAGTGAGAGTTTAAGTATTAACTAAGATCTATCAAAAAATTAAATTGTCAAGTTTGTTCATAGCCAACTATTTTAAAATAATTGAAATAATAGTGAAATCATGAAATACAAACAAATGGATATTATACTTAAATTAATTGGTAAAGACATTTTAACTTTCTGAGCAAAGAGTGACGCTTTTATGAAGGACCTCTATACATTGGCATAACTGCGAATACTCTTTCCATAATTGCTCCATGTTGCTTTCTTGATTATTATTTTGTTTTTGTTACCTGAATTTATTTTATCCTTCTTAATTGTGTTATGTTTTATTATAGCAAAGTTTTGAACAACTTATTGAATTATTTTATCGTTTTATTTAATCATACTTCTCCACGGCAAATATAATACTTGTTAAAAAAAATTTATTGGTTTAAAAAAATGTTTTTATAATTTCTAACGTAGCACCAATTAATAAATATCGCATGTGATATATCGTTGAAAAGGGAGGAAAATACTCTATTTAATGGCGCCATTTCCCGTCCGTTTCAACAGCCTGAAGAGTAAATCTCACAATACAGCGGTTTTGAAAAAAATTAGATAAAACCTCGTTGAAACACTCTGTTTTGCAAAAAATTTTCGCCTTAGAATTTTTCTCGTATCTCTTCAAATAACGGAGATATTTGGCCTAGACGTTTTCCGCATTTTCGATATTTTCCGCCGTAACTCTTAAAGTAGGCCATGGATTTCAAATGTCTTTAAACCATTTTGTAGGTTATATAAATCGGCACGATTTTCGTAAAAATATTTTTTTTTATACGACCGATATTAAGTGAGATATTCTCGAGGGCCCTGATAAAATAGACAGCCTGTATGTATAAAAAAAAGTTATGACCAAAAATAATAAATATGTGGTTACCGGATCTCTCCCTCTCTTGGATATGCTCACCTTAAAAATTAAAAACATTTATTCATTTATATGGTGTTGGAGCTAGATGCTTACCAAACAGCAAAACACCCCGAGCTTAAAAAACAACAACACTATTTCCTTAATTTTCTGGGGTGTAAAATCTCTTGTTTTACACATCATTAAATATATTAATGCCCACTTGTTTGAGTACCAGTCAAAAACAGTTTGAATTGTCATAACACTGTTATAAATTGTTTTTCTGCCACAGATATATACTCTTCTAAAAAATTAAAATCAAAACGTTTTAACTTTTACTGTCGGATTCACTTTTTTTTGGCATATCACCACTATCAATTTCGTTGAATGGTTTGTGGGGTTGAAGGAAGGAGGAACACGCCCCAAAAAGTTAAGGGGCTACATTAAGTTAGCACTACCACCTTAAAATCATTTTGGTCCCATTATTTGTAGCTTTTTTGTGCAGATTTGTTGCGGTGAGAAAACATTTTTAGCTCTTTATTTTTAAAAAATAACCCATGGTAATTAGCCCAGTTGCCAGGGGTTTTAAGTCGAAATTAATTGCTACCTCGCTAATCTTTTCATGAAAGGCTAGTTTTTTGCTAGTAGAAAGTTACTCAAAAAAGTTTACCAAAATTTACCCCCGCGAAACCTCTGAAACGGAAAAATTCAGTTTTTGCTAATATCTCGAAAAATAAAGGATAGCACCACATGAAAGAGCGGGAAATTTTACAAAGAAAATAGTATAAAAGTTTTTTTAAATAAATTTTTCCCTTAGCATGAGAAATTATTACAGTTCGCTCAATGTTTCAAGCGCGTCGCACAGGGAAATGAAGCATTTCTCGACCGCCCCTACATAATAGAGACAATTTATACTCATTAAAAACGAAAAAGAAAAAACAAAGGTCGAATTTTAAAGAGAAAGAATTAAACTTTCCAATGGTGTACTTACTTTTAATTTTTATAATTTTTATTTCTTATAAATTGCACGTGAAAGTTAAGGTTTATCATTTTTTCCACTCTATATTAAAACATAAATATTAAATAATTCAATTAAAAAAAAATCCTTGTAGATATATATAGCTTGTTTATACCTTAAGCTTAAAGCTAAGATTAATTTTTATGCTCTAAAATATCCAGGGTAAAAAAAAATAATTTTTAAATCATTGGTATTTTTTAAATATTTTTAGGGTTAGGGAATTTTCACTTAAAAACTTGTCTAAAACGGTCAAAAAAGGCTTGTAGGTAAAAAAAAAAATGTGGAAAAATGGAAAAATATCAATGATTTAAAAGTTTATTTTTTTTACCCTGGATACTTTAGAGCATAAAAATTAACCTTAGATTGAAGTTTAAGGTATAAACAAACTATATCTACAAGGATTTTTTTTAATTAGTATTTTATTTAATATTTATGTTTTAATATATAGAGTGGAAAAAAATGATAAACCTTAACTTTCACGTGCAATTTATAAAAAATAAAAATTATAAAAATTAAAAGTAAGTATACCATTGGAAATCTGAATTCTTCCTCTTTAAAATGCTACCTTTGTTTTTTTTTTCGTTTTTAATGGGTACAAATTGTCTTTATTATGCAGCGGCGGTCGAGAAACGCTTCATTTCCCTGTTCGTCGCACTTAAAATATTGAGCGAACTGTAATAATTTCTCATGCTAAGGGAAAAATGTATTAAGAAAAACTTTCATACTATTTTTTTGTAAAATTTCCCGCTCTTTCAGGTAGTGCTATATCCGTTTTCTTTTTTCATTATTTTTCGAGATATTGTGAACGATCTGAAGGACTTTTACTATACTTTCCAAAATAGGTACTAAACGTTCACAAATAAGGGTTCAAAACGACTGTTTCAGACGGAGAATAATACAGAATCTATACTTACTTACTGTTCGTTTTTGCGTAACTGCTTCACTGATGGTACCAATTGGACGTCGTAACACTATAAATCTAACACAGTAAATACTAACACTTTTTTAAATTTAAACCTGAAAAGGAATTTTGAAAACACAAGAAAAATACAATATAAAATTCAAAATATATATATTAAATCTTTTTAAAAAATTATATTTTACAAAAACGTTCAAGAAAAATGTATTGACAACTATAGTTTAGCCAGTGTACAACACATAGTGAGGAACGGAACGACTCATAATGTAACAACTACCATCCGATGTGCGGTTTATAGCTAATGATTACACAAAAAGATTCAAGAAAAGTTCAGTTTATAATTTTGATGGGCTTTTGCTTGCCTGTCTATTAACGTATTATCAGTTCAATATTAATTTAGTTCGTTCCTCGGAGCTTAAAAATGCTTGAATCGCAACGACTTTGAATTATATTGTGGCAATTATTACTTATACGTTCAGGCAAGGCGGTCCCATGCACATCTGAGTACATGGTAACTCTACTTTTCTGACACCGAATCACTGAGGAACCGGTTTAGGGCAAATACGCTTAAAACCCATCATTTTTCCGTAAAAATCGGCTGCTAGAAAATGATAGGGCATCTTCGACGCTAAGGGCTATTTTCGCTATAACTCTCGAAATACTTTGACTAGAGACTGGATAACTTGTCCTCATATTTAACACATCGCATGAGTTGCAGTGCAGCACAACGTAGATTCGTAAAAGGGTTTTTATTTTCAAAATTTGGTTTTCGTTATAGTTTCTAAATTTTGTGGTCGGAGCGACGTTACGTCCCCGTGCAGCGATATTTACAACACTTTCTAAAATTACATTCCTCGATGAGTGTCCAAGATTTTGGCATAAAAAACGCTCCGTAAAGCGAAAATGTGATTGAATGTATAAAAACCTCTTACAACGGCATTTTTACGTGAAGCACGCTTTTCATGCGAAATGTCGGATTTTGTTACAGTTTCGAAAAGTTCATCGAGAGTTTTGGCCTGTTCTTTAACAATATCAGCGAAAAACTGAATTTTTGCGTTTCAGAGGGCTGTTTATAAGGGTTCGCGTTGGTACATTTTGGTAAACTTTTTTGAGTCACTTTCTACTAGCAAGAAACTAGCCTTTCATGAAAAAATTAGCGAAGTAACAATTAATCCTAATTTTTCATCAAAATTAGGGCTAAATGCTAACTTCACAGTGAAGGTAGCATTACCACTCACAGAAATTGCTTTAAAAAGTATTCAAACATTTTCTTATCACAAAAATACTTTGTTGCGAATTTGTTGCGGCGAGAAATAATTTTTAGCTCTTTATATAAAAAAAAAATAATCGAAAGTAATGTTAACTTCACATTGAAGATGATTCACAGAAATTTCTTACAAAGTATGGGAATATATTAACAAAACTTACACAGAACTGGATGTAGATTCTAAAAATAGAAAAATATATAGGAAAAAGTTCACCCCCTTGAAGGGTGAGAACAACCCCCGGGGTGGTTATACAACCCTGGTCACCTACCATCACCTACTGTAAAATATCAATTTTTCTCATAATGAAATATCAATTTTTCAGCCCCCTATAGGGGTGGAAACCTGGGGTAGGGGTGGCTGAGGTCAAATCCCTCGAGGGACCTTCGTTCTATACGAGGGAACAACAATTAGTCGAATGACTGGGGAAAATAAATGGATTCACGAAATAGTGGACTTTGAGGGCTTACCATGCTTCCTAAGATATTCTCGCTATAGACATTTTGCTTTCTCAATGATACACAGGATGTTTCGTACAGGAGCATAGAACTCTGTGATTATTTCAGGATGACCTTTAATATATACCTAATTCCCTTCGTTTCTGATATATAACATGTTTTCTATTTTTTGCCAAAATTTTTATTAGCTTTACCAAATTGAACCAGTACCGCAAACCAAGAAATACCAGGGCCGGGATCATTTACAGCTAATTAGTTTAATTAACCAAAAAGATTTTTATCTAAAGCAATTACATAAAATTAAGATAATATAGGCCTAAAATGTAATGAACAAAAATAATTTAAAAAATCTAACTACATCAAATTTTCAAAATGTTTACCCTCAAACCCAACCTCAAGACACTATAAATTATAGCATTTCTGACCATACGTACATTAGTTCTTATTCCAGTGTATTACTGTTCTATGCGTTATCTTAATTTCTCTCTGGTTGCAAATTCAGTAGCATATAATGTTTGCTATAAATATGGTCCCATAAAAAATAATCCACCGGTATCAGGACTGGGGATCTTGCGAGCCGGAAAACTGGAAGATTACGACAGACTCGCTTATTAGAATAATCATTCAAATGTTGCCTCACCTTTCGTAAGCAGTGGTTCCTGTACCTTCGTGTTGATAATGACGACCTCTAATAATATGTCTTGTAATAATTATGGTAATACATCTATAATTTAAATATATTGTGCCATTCAATGTACAAAAATGGGGTTCAATTAAAGTGTTATGCAATAGCCAATACGAATTGTGAATTTTTTTGGTGAGATGTGAAATTTTACTCTGCCTATAATTGCATATTTCTGCTATTATTAATTAGAATATTCGTATTGTAAGAATTCTTTCACCAAAATTAAATTTCAATTTTCTACTACAATATTGTTCGTATGGCATGAATAATGTTTCTAGAAATACGTAGCTCGATGCAACATTTTTCTCTACAAAATTTGAAAACTGTCTCGAGTGTATTAATACTTATTTAACCTGGGCCTATTTCCACGACTGAGACTTATCACCGACGCATGGTGATAGGCCCTCTGAAAGATAGTATGTCCACCACGCAATTCTCGCCTAAAATTTCTGCGTATACGCTGCGAAAGGAGGTTATATTTATGAAAAATGTAGACATATACATTATCCACTACCCACTAATGCCGCTAGTGTAGAAGCTGGGGATCGATTCCTTCATATGTTAATCAGCTGATCGCCTTGCTACCTTATCTGCAAAAAAAACAATATGGTAACAAAAAATTGTTTATTTAAGTACATTTTCATTTTATCTTGAAACTTATTTCTCTTTTTTCGGAGGGTGAGTAAGGGGTAGAGGCCAAATTAAATTTGATGCCGACGGGGCCAAATGAGGCCAGTCCGACACTGCTTATGAGATAGATAACGAAGAGCGTAATAGCTTTGTATTAGAATATGTACAAGGCGATGCTACAACACCTATAAGATAAACAAACGAGAAGGATAAACCGGTTAAGAGTTAATATTTACCTAGTTTTAAATTACATAAATTTAAAACGATTATAAAACGTGGCCATGTACTGTTATTGATTTTTAACAACATTAACAGTTATTTCTGGGTATAATTTTTACGCATCTTTTGTGCTTATTGTATAACCATTTATTTATTCTCGAACTATAATTCTATAATGTGAAAATATGTAGTGCGTAACAATCCGTAATATGCTTGAAGGTTTACGCAAAATATTTGTTTACATATTGTCATTTACATTACATTTACGAATTTGCTATTTTAAAATTTTATTGAAATCATAACTAAAATTAAATTAGCGGACTGTATACTAAAAAAATATGTATTTTACTCACCAGAGAGATGAAACTTCTATTGTTTAGTGTGCACTAAGTCCAATTAGGTTTGAAGAATGGAAAAAATATAGGAAAAATTGGGAAATTGGACACTGTATGAATTGATAAAATTTCTATGAAAATAACTATAATTTTAGTTATATCAAAAACAATAATGCGGGCCAACTATAAATTTAAATTACAAAATTAACACACATTTCTCACTGGTTATATCAAAAACTATATATCTACTGCTACTAAAAGAAAAAAAAAATAAAAAATGTAACTTTTTGTAAGAACGTAAATATTAAATTTAAAACTGCCAGGCACATCTAGTGAGTAGGTGCTAAACCAGGCAGCTACTTTATTATAGAAATCAAAATGATACATTCTGGTATTTACAATAAATTATGTGGCTTCAACAAATTTTAGAATACAATTTTTTTTACTTTTCCATAGTATAGTATTATCGTGATCGTGCAAAAAATTGAATTTGGGTTTTTGGTGAATTTATAAGTTTTCAAGTTTCCTGAAGCCAAAAAAATTGTTTTTAAAAATGTTTGCCCTCAGTCTGTAGTCGCACCTGGAGTCCAAACTACTCGATCGACTTTGGTCAAATTTTGTATATGTATTCAGGACGTCCACACCTCGAGGCGCGATCGCAATATCTATTCAAGCTGAAATATGGGGGAGTTTAACCCCTTGAAACCAATATAGAAACGTAAAATAATTATTTTCTGAAGAACGGCTCTTACGATTTTGATCAAAATCATGTGGATACTAACTTGGAACTAGTATTAGATGGCATGACCAGTTATCCACTAAAAATGCAGGGATGGAGGCTATGAAGAAGAAGCTAAGAAGCTGGTTCATGAAACATAATAGCTGAACGGGTAGTTCATGATGGAACATGAGTGCCAAATCTTTCCAGCAAGTATGGACAGGAAACATTAGAATTCATTATGTTGAATAGTAATTTAAGATCTCTCTGTTTCCGGCGAACTCTAAGAGAATTGATATGAAAGTCATTTTCAAGACTTGCATAATCAAGATTTTTATTCGATTTAAAAGCGATGAAGCGCAAAAATGTATGTTGTACTTGTTCTAAATTCTGGATGTGTATATTATAGTATCGATTCCAAACACATGAAGCGTATTCTAAGTGTGGCCTTACAAGTGAACAGAAGTAGCTTAATAGAAGTAATATTAGTAAAATCGCGTTAATTTCTTTTAATGAAACCTAACAATTTTAATGATTGTAACAATTTGAGAAATGTGAGACGTGAAGGTTAATGATGGGTCGAGTATTACACCCAGGCCTTTAATAACAGAAACATTATCAAGGGATGTGTTATTAATGTAATAGATATATTGAAGAGGATCCCTGTTGCGATAGAACGACATAGTATTGCACTTACTTGCATTAAGTTCCATACCATTACAGTGATATCATGCGGCAAAGTTATTCACGTCTATTTGTAATTTATCGCAATATTCAGTGGTGTTTATTTTAGAAAACAACTTAAGATCGTCGGCAAATAAGAGGAAACTACCATTAGTAAAACGCTCATGAATGTCATTTATAAATAAATTAAAAAGCAAAGGTCCCAAGTGAGAACCTTGTGGTACGCCTGACGTGACTTAAATTTCTTTTGATCTGAAATCGTTTACGCAAATGATCTGTGTACGCTCAAGTAGGTAGCTTTCGAACCATTTCGAAAAAAAACCATTTATGCCTACCAATTTCAACCTGTCCAGTAAAAATCGGTGGTTAACTCTATCGAAGGACTTTGCAAAGTCTGTATAGATGGCATGAACCTGATATCCATTCTCAAGAGCAAGTGACAGGAAGTCAATGTAAGTGAGTAAATTCAATTCTGTGGATCTTCCTGAACGAAAACCAAATTGATTGTCGATGATGTTAATGTCAATTTGTGGTGTCAAAAAATCAGTAACAAGACTTTCGAATAGTTTTGGAATAGCACTCAAAATGCAGATTGGTTTATAATTAGTTACGTCTCCTTTATCTCCAGATTTGTGAATAAGCGTAATAAAGCTGACTTTCCAGAATTCTGGAAATTCACCAGTTTCAAGGGACAAGTTGAACATGATAAACAAAGGTCCTAATAAAACTATAGTACTTAAGCATGATCGGCGGTATGTTGTCAGGTCCAGGGCCTTTATTGATATCCAAGTTACTCAATTTCTGATAAATGTCAGATACTAATAAAGTAAATTTAAGATCATACATATTAATTCACAATCTCTAACCAATCTCTAATCTCTAACCTCTAATCTCTATGACTGGTGGTCGAGAGGTGAGCGCACTTGCCTCTCACCCAAAAGTTCCGGGTCCGATCTCCGGTCGTGGCAGTGGAAAATACTGTGAGAGGGATTTTCCCACTATACACGGATATTGGGTGTGTGTCCCTTGTCTCTAAATGTGTAGCCCCCTCCCACACAAAGCTCTTCTAGAGTCTTCCGAGATAAAGGGGGTCGTAATTACCTGTGGTGTTATTTATTAATAAATTAAATCAAATTGAACTAACACTGCATAAGGAAAAACCACATATTCTTGTGGTAAGTGAACATTGGTGTAATACAGTTAATATAAATATTGTGACGATGAGAGATTACACGATTACAATTAATGGTTTTAAATTTAATAACTTAAGTAATATAGCTGACGTTTCAGAGGAACTGCATTTTGAATGTTGCGCTATTACTTTTCTGCTCGATAATGTTAAGCATTGTTTAATCTCAGTATATGGGCCTCCTACGTGATCTTTTGAAATATTTATACATAGACTATCACATGTTTTAAACCATTGTTGGAACAAGTTTTCTAACATAATGTTGTGTGGCGATTTAAATATTAATTTTTTTAATAATTCTCTACAAAAACAAACAAAATTGCTAACTGACTTGCTAGATAGCTATAATCTATACTTTTACAATTACGAACCAACACGAATTTTTACAAATAAAAATGGACACACATCCACTTCTAGAATTGATTATTTTAATACCAATATGTCACAAGATACTTATTCTGAAAGAATCGAAGATCTAAAAAGTGTGGGAGACCATTATTCACTGATTATTGAATTTGCTGGGAAAAAATTAGAAAATCAAGAACCTGAGGTTACAACAAATGTTTTTCGGAAAACTGATGCATATAACGTAAATTACCTAGAGTCTTATATTTCTGACGACACATTTGAGTGTCTGTATTCATGTTTCTCAAATATCAATGATATTTATAGGGAATTTTTTAACTGCCTCTTATTAAACCCTGAATTACAAAAGAAATTGTTGAGATGGGTAACAAATTAAAGGGTCTATTTTGGCTTTATAAACACAAAGATATCGTAAATAAATATATATCGCAAACAACTACTATGAGTTTATTAGATACATCTACTAACTACTGAAGGGCTTAATGTGGAAAATGTCTGATTTTCTAGTGGATGCACATTATTGCAGTGTTTCCTTGCACTTAGCCAGTAACCGTCACTTTGTCCTCCAGTATTTTCATAAGTTTAGATTTATTGCCATACATTAACTGAGTACCATCTAAGGCGAACATTGATCGAGGAACAGCAGGAAATTCGTACCCAGTGACTCCTTTTGATTGATATCGGATGTACTTCTTGACACAATCATCAAACGTGTAAAGAGTGATCGATCTGCCTTTAGTTGTACAATTGTATTCCCCACTGTTGTCGGCACACTTTTGAAAGCAGTTCTACACAATTTTAATTTAACTTGCTTTATCCTCACCCAGAAATAAGTTTGGTCAGATTCAATTCGCTCAGTTTTGAAGATGGCGTACAATTATTTGCCAATTGCTGGCATTCTTGTTGCATCAATTCGAATGTCTTCGCTGAAAACAGTCTTTGTGCTGATATTAATAAAATCATTACCACGTATGACATTGGATTTATTGAACTATTCACGGTATTGAGGATTATAGCCACATCAGAATATTGGCGTTTCGATTTTGATGTTGTAAGGTGGTGATGATGTAAGTGTAAGTTATGTGGTAAAACTGGCGTTTTTAAATTTGTTCTTTGGCTCATGTATAACAGAGTATTCTGTAATAAGTTTGAAATGAAGCATATTCTCCGTTCGCGCAGAATATGCCTTTAAAAACGAATTACAGATTATACTTTTTCTATGCCTATAAATTAGGTTTATTTATGTCTATATGTCTATTTATTTGACCACTGTAACGGTGAAACGTGAAAAGTTAATTGTCAATAGCAACGTCAACTGTCAACAGAAACGCAAACAGTATTACAAATTGCACTATTACTGGATGGCGCCACCTATGCTTGTTACATTCTAGAGGTATGTAATAAAAAATATTACATATCAGCTACTGGACTATAGGTCATTCTTTTTAAAATTGACGTCATAATGTTCATATTACATAATAGGCGTAGAAGAAATGTTATATATAGATTTTGCGTATGAGCACTCCGGAAGGAGTTATCCTTGATGTAAAGAGTGAGGGTGGTAGAGGGCGTGGCTAATGTAAAAAAAATTTAGAACTCCTTTGTTCTCGTATACACACTAAACCCCAATTTAATCTTTTATTCCCTTAAACAATAAGGTGGGGGTGGTAGAGGGGGTAGCTATCGCCAAAAAAATTTTTTTAGACGTTTCGTTCTTGTATATACACTAAATCACATTTTAATTTTTTTACCCCCTTTAATAATAGAGGGCGTGGCAATGGGGTGGTAGAGGGGGTAGCTGACGCTAAAAAAAAATTTTAGACGTTTGGTTTTTGTATATAGAGTAAATCACATTTTAATTTTTTGCTACCGTTCATAGTAGTGTGGAGGTAATTGGGGGGGGGGGTTGGCTGATGCAAAGAAAAATTTTGAGATCATAACTTTTCGTACATGTCTTAAATTCCAATTTTATGGACTCTTACTTGCTTATTTGGCTATTTGTCCTTATTTACCCCAAACAGTTCAAGATCTCGTTACAACACATGTACCAAATTTCAAGTCAATATGATAAACAGTTCCAGAGTAAACTTGCGCACAAAAAGGAGACACACAGACAGACAGACAGGATATCTTTTTTTCACTCAAATTTAAAATATCGACGTTTCATGACTTTTAAGCCTATTTCAACAAAAAAAAATATATTTTTTTGCATCACTATACTTCCACGTCCAGTGGAAGTATAGTGAAATATAGGGGCCAGCCACTAGCCTGTATGGCTAGTGGCAACACGCGGTTGCAAAAAATTTGTTTAAGTAATATTTTGCTGCAGTTCCTCAAAATCTCTCTCAATAAAATTTCCATGGTTTTTATTGATTAATGCTAGATTCCTTGACATGGGCATGTCCCATAAAAAATCTCCTACCAGACACTTTCTTTATTTCGATTTTTAGCTTTATTTTGAGTCGACTAATTTTATTTAAACAAGATAATAAAGGGGCATAAAATATTTAAACAATTGCGACCGGTGCTTTAGCGCCAATCCTCATTAAAAGAAATGTGTATAATTCAAATTCAATTCAGTTCAACTTTCTTCAACTACTACGATGACATTCGCCTTGACTCGCTCGCCCACTGTTATGGCCTGCTGAGTAAATGCGAAAGAGATAATCAAAATATGGTCCGACAATACAGAGTATAAAATAATAATGACGCCCTATCCGGACAGCTGACCTTTTCAAACTTTAACCTTATTGGGATGTGAGTTTTGTTAGTGCTTCTACGAAATTCAGTTTGAGAAAGTTAGTTGAAAATTATCGGATAGAAATTTGTTTGGTAATTTAACCTTTGCAATTTGATGATTAATGCTGTTTCCCGACTGAGCCAATTAACATATTTCTCAGTGACCAAAACATTTGTATTTCATTCAGCTTTGCTACGGTCAGCTGAAATGCGAAGGCGCCAATAGTTCGCAAACCAAGATTACCAATTTTTGTAATTATTAATTGTGTTATCGTACTATATTTATTTTTGTTTTATACATACCACCTTCTATCTCTGTAGGTTTATTTGAATTTTTTTTAAATGTTTTTGAACAGATCAATTACTCCTGTGATAAAATTGTAATTGTTTTAGGTGATTTCAATGTGCCTAAGATTATAAATGATAGTAAAACGCAATCAGTACCTACAAAATTTTGCTGCTGTGTTGAATTTTAAACAATACATCAGTAAAACGCCATAGGTCACCTACTTGATCTGATCTTTGCACATATCGACTGTAAAATATTCTTGATAACATTACCATCCAAAATTTTATATTATTCAATTGTGAGATCCAAGCTTGAATATGGTTCCATAATCTGAAGTCCATGCTAAAACTGTCTCGCGAATCAGTGGTCTGACTTCGATGAGGTTAGGAAAAAAATTTGCTTACTTTTATGAGCTCTTTATTTTTGATCTGAAGATTTTTTTCGTCAGGACAATAGCCGCCGAGTTATCTTCGAAATATCATTTTCCCATACAATGTGTCGGGATGTTGGGGGATCCAACTCTATTTATTGGCAAAAAAAATCACAATCGGACGTTTCCTTATTTGAACCTGGTTTGACTGCAGATCTGCTCCATTATAAATGAATCAATGTGCAGTTGAAGTTACCCATTAGAATTAGAGAGGGTGTACCAACCAAAAGTAGGCACCCTGAATAACTATGGAGATAAAACTTTTTTGAAAAATTGGTGAAACACATCGCCTTGTTTCCAGGGGGGACGTATTTTAATGTAATACTTGTGTACCTATCATCATCCCTCTAACCTACACGGCCACCACCTCAAAAAATTCAAATGGCAAGGGGGGGTCGAGTGATACATCTTTTGAAAGGTCTTTCAATTCCCTACATAACTGTGTATTTTTTTTTACTTTTATCGATTCGTTCTTAAGGAAAATAAATTTTATTTTTGATGATTACACACAATTGAAATTGTTTAAAAAATTTAAAATACATGCCACTGGGTATTGGAATTTACATGTTTTAGTGCTCTCAAATCTACACGAGTTTTTTCGACAAAAAACACCTTCCTTGTCCGTTTAGTTTTGGAATAATAAAACACTCATAAGTATTTGATAGTCCTTGAACATTAATGTGTTCACAACCAATTTTAAATCGAGATTTTACCAGAGTGAGAAATCACCCAGATAGAAAGGTTGGTTCTCAGTATGTTTTGCAATTATTGAAAAAATTTATGGAAACAGGTTCTGTAGGAAATAAAAAACATGAACCTCGGCGCCCGATTAGGAATGAAGCCGTCGAAGTGGCATTTCTGGGTCATTTGTAGATGGATAATACTCAATCGATCAGGAAAAGAAGCTGAGGCTTCTGGTGTATCACGAAAGTGTTCATCGATTTTTGAAGACCCAAAAATTTCATCTATATAAATTTAAATTGGTACACGAATTAAACTAAGATAATCCCGATGGTCGGTTTAAATTCTGTTAGATTTTCAGTGAACAATTAAACGGTAATGCCAATCTACTATACAATACCTGTTCTTGTGATGAATCGACGTTTTACTTAAATGGGGGGGTAAACAGACACAATTATAGGTATTGGAGTGAAACCAATCCACAGTTGTTCATGGAAACTCATACCCAAAGGCCTCAGAAGTTAAATGTTTGGGCTGGCTTCTTAGGGATCACATTGTCGGGCCGTTTCTTATTCCTGACAATTGAAATGGTGAAAGGTGCCTCGATCTGTTAGAAAATAACATCGACCCAATGATTACCCAAATCCTCAAGGAAGACGATAATCTTTTAGAGGGCGAATTGTTTTTTCAACAGGATGGGGCACATTTTGCTATAGCAGTGTCAATTTTTGGATAATCGTTTCCTGAGCGATGGATTGGACGAAGAGGTCCTGTGGAGTGGCCCGCTAGGTCACCCGATTTAACTCCCTTGGATTTCTTTCTGTGGGAACATTTGAAATCGAAGGTATTTGCAGCAAAACCTGCACCTCTGGAGAGTTACGTGAAAGAATTGCTCGAGAATGCCGTTTATTGACTCCAGATGTTTTCAGAAATGTTCGTACAGATTTTCAAAACAGATTATACTACTGTATGGAAGTCGGTAGGGGTCATTTTGAACAATGCATACGATAATTTAAACTGCTTCTTTTTTTTATTTCCCGAATCTAAAATAATGAAACAATTTATTTCTCAGAAACGAATTGATAAAAGTTTTAAAAAATACACAGTTATGTAGGGAATTGAAAGACCTTTCAAAGGATGTATCACTCGACCCCCTCCTTGCCATTTGAATTTTTTGAGGGGGTGGCCATGTAGGGAAGAGGGATGATGATAGGTACACAAGTATTACATTAAAATATGTTTTACCAATTTTTCAAAAAATTTTATCCAAAATGATTCAGGGTGATTACTTTTGGTTGGGACACCCTGTATGTAACAATGTAAACAAAATAAGCATATACTATGATATTAATATATTATGTAGCAAGAACCAAATTTTAAAAACCGCTGCCCAAGGAATCACTACTTCCACATCCAGATTTTGTATCCAATCTTATGCACACTAAATCCCAATGTAATATTTTATTCCCTTTAATAATATAGTGGGGGTGGTAGAGGGGGTGGCTAATGTAAAACAAAATTTAGAGGCCCTTGGTTCTCGTACACACACTAAATCCCAATTTAATTTATTACTCCCTTTAATAACAGGGTGGGGGTGGTAGAAGGGGTAGTTAACGCCAAAAAATTTTTTTTAGACGTTTCGTTTTTGTATACACACTAAATCACATTTTAATTTTTTTACCCCCTTTAATAATATGGCGGGGGTGGCAATGGGGTGGTAGAGGGGGTCGCTAACGCCAAAAAATTTTTTTAGACGTTTCGTTCTCGTATACACACTAAATTACATTTTAATTTTTTTACCCCGTTTAATGATAGGCTGAGGGTGGCAATGGGGTTGGTAGAGGGGGTAGATAACGTTCAAAAAACTTTTTTAGACGTTTCGTTTTTGTATATACACTAAATCACATTTTATTTTTTTTACTCCCTTTCATAATAGTGTAGGGGTGGTATTGGGGGTGATAGTGGGTGGGGGGCTGATGCCAAAAAATTTTTTGAAACCTTAACTTTTCGTACGTGGCCTAAATTGCAATTTTATGGAGTCTTAGTTGCTTGTTTTGCCTATTTACCCTTATTTACCCCATTTACCCCCGAACCCTTCAACGGAATTAGATTAAAATAATATCTAGTTCCAGATCTCGTTGCAATACATAAGTGTACCAAATTTCTAGTCAATATCACAAACGGTTCCAGAGGATGCGCACAAAATTGTTACAGACAGACCAGACCAGACCGACAGACAGGAAATTTTCTTCGCTCAAATTTAAAATCTCGACGTTTCATGACATTTTAAGCCTATTTCAACAAAAAAAAAAAAAGATTTTTTCGCGTTACTATACTTCCACGTCCAGTGGTAAAAATGACCCGAGTTATTTGTAAATTGAACTTTTAAAATGTAGTAAAGGCTAGCTTTTAAAATTCATGTATTTATGTCTATTTAATATTAGTATACTCAGTATTTTATGTTTATTTTAAAGTTGTGTATTTTATAATTTTTTACACTTCTTATCAAACATACACTTTATCCTGTATTGGGGTTATCCTGCTGGGCAAATAAAGTATTTTTTTTAGGTGTTGAACGGATTTGATTTTTTATAAACTGGCGGCAAATCGGTCTTCCAAACTTTTTTTTTAATTCGATAATAATTCACTGGATTTTCGCAACTGACCAAATAGAAAGTTGATAAGCTGAACTATTTTCACGGCCCCGCTTTCTAACAACGGCAATGTGGGAGTTAATTTACATAATTAACTAAATTTCAAAATATCGAGTTGCAGTCTAATTATACTTAATCATATGCATTAATGCAGCCTTGCAATTTTATCATTACAAGTAGTTAAATTGGTCATTACAATATTAATGAAATCAATTTACATTTAATTTTAATTGATCCATTAAAAATGTATCTACTAATTAGTTTAACAATATGCGTAGTTTTGGTAATATTATCGAATGGATGTAGAAAATAAATAAGGCACCTTAAGAAAGTTAAGGTTCACGAAGGTTAATGATATCACGCATTTAAAAAAAATATATTACCTAAGTATTGTTTAATGAACTACTGGTAAGTCCACATGCATTGAAATTGAGGATAATGGTTACAATCGACTATCATAGGTTATTGTGACTTTAAACTGGTAAAACTAACTAATAATACTGCGTGGTAGGGTAGGCAACAAATTTTGTGTCTTGAATGTGAGTGATACATCGATTTTACTTGTTTATTATTTTTTTGAATATGTCATTTCCTGCGTAGAGGTTTTATAAAGATAATTTATATGAAAAGAAATATTCCCAGCACAGCAATAAAGTAATTAAGCCATAGCAGTCAAACAATAATTATTTTTGGAAAAGAATAGAAGTATTTTACAGAAACATTAACACATCCTCATGGAAGAACTGGTATTCTTTGGTACATCGTATTGTACAAATAAAAAAACAAAAAGTATATACACAATATATTATAGTAGACAACCCCCAACGGCTACCCGGAAGGGGGTTACACATTTGAAAAACGCAGAAAATATCCATTACCCACCGACATTACCATTGTCGATGCTGGGGATCGAATCGAGAACACAGCAGAGTTACACCAAAGCGAATTTGCCATATAACGCTCTCTGGCCGACTGAGCTGAGCTGTCGGTAGATGGAAGAAAATGGAAGAAAGTTTAACAACACTTGGATATATCTTGTATCCACAATGTTACATCTGCCCCACCATTTCAAGAACTTACAATTGAGAAGCACTTCCATAGCTTCTATATCACACAAAATATTTAGGGATAGTTATTATTGATTCACAAATCAAATGGGTTCTACTTGGGTGTCGCACGACAAACTGCCCTGATCGATATCTCAAAAAGTAGACATTGGAAAATTTCCTTTTTAGTTTTTAACAGGATTTCGATTTTTGTAGCATTACACGGGCCATTTAGAATAAATCGGAACCGTCATGGCACACTTAAATAGAAAACTAAAAATTATATTATAAAAAAAAATTATGTTCGAAATATCACTTATTTGGCATCGTTGGATTCAGAAAATTATGCAGAATTCAAAAATGCAATAATATACAGGGTGCTCCATTCAAAAATCGAAAGTTAGTATCACTTCCGACGAAACCGGAAGTGAAACAAAAATCAATTGCATGTCAAAAAGTGCCGCTTATTGTGTATGTAGTATATCCTAAATTTCAATCAATTATCTTCAAAACTAAAGGAGAAAAGGGGGTATATCATGATTCTGTTACACCCGGTATAAATGAAAGGTCAACATCCATACCAATATTTACGTGAAATTGAACCACCGCGCAAGTATGGCGACTCGTAATTACCGTATTTTGTTCACGCGCATGTACTTATACATACTGGCCTTCCATTTATATAGTACAGTTCGTCAGTTCAGTGTCAAGTATCGTTAACAGTAAAGTCAGGTTAGGTTAAAAATATTTAGGGCTTTGTCGCCCAGTGATTTTGGCGTAAAAAATGTACTGATTTATTTTAGGGCCTGCAAACGCCATTTTTGACATAAAAATTGAAATATCTTAACAATGGAGAGACTTAGCCAGAATAAAACTTTTATTTTTAAATCATTTTTTAATATAAACATAATTTTTCTTTCAAGACATGGTACACGAAATCGGCCTAGAATTTTGCGTACAATCCAAAAATTTAATAATACATAAGGCGTTCCATTTAAAATAAGCAAGTTAGCCGAGTTGTCCCCATCGACATTAGTTTATTATCAAATTTTCAAAATTTTCTACTTTTCGAGATATCGATCGCAGCAGTTCGTCGTGGGACACTCTGTATAGACTATATAAAAATAAAATAAGAAAGCTATATAGGTTTAAAAGTTTGAAAGAAATTCTAGATATTAAACAACAAAAAATTTTGTACCATTCTCTTGTTGATTTTCACTTGCCATATGGGATTTCAGGTTGGGGAGGGGTTCCTCCACTCATATTTAAAAAATTCTTTGCAAAAGAGACTATTGAAAATCTAAATAAAGAAGAAATCTAAAAATCTAAATAAACAACAAACTTACTCCTCAATTCACTAGATTTTTGCAACTGGTCAAATAGAAATTAAATTTAGTAAGTCATATTTTCAAATTCTAATCAAGTTTCTGAGATTTTTATTTTTAAGCCGTTACCAGTACCCTCTATAAAATTTCTCAAATTTGAACGTACTAAAAATAAGTTCTGGGTGAAGCAAGAGGAGAAATATAGTTAATATATATGTATAAGTACGAATGTAGGTGTATTTTTGTCTTGTTGGTTGGTTAGATATGAGAAAAGTTTCATATTCTGAAGGCCAATGAAATGGGTTATAAAAGTTTAAGATATTCTGGTTTATTCGGGTGATAAACGAGAAAATCCGAAATGGCACATATTTTTTTTATAGCTAGAGCTGTTACTATAAAACATATCAAAATTTTTTTTCTAATGTTTTGTTAGAAATTAAATTTGCTATAACTTACCGTAATTATATAATTACTATGGCGTTTCGTCTCTTCGGGGCCACCATCAACTTTATTTTTTGAATCCGGACCTGTCTATTTTATTAAAAACTTTTAAAGCATTTGAAATTATCAATTCAAGAGGATGTCACACTTGACAATTTTACTTCATTTCGTCACAAAAATAATTATTATTCATTTTATTGCTTTCGACCTTCACAAAACCTTATTTTGTTAAGTAATAAGTAATACAAGATGTGACTCATCATTGAAAAGTTGACTTATGAACAATCTAAGTAAATCTGTATTTATTTGATTTTCTTTATATTTCACTTGTGATGATGTAGTATAGATACAAATCTAACTTTTCCATTTGCTTTGACATGAAATAGTATATATTGATATTGTTGATGTGCACTAGGAAACTGTTAATAACAGTCGACAACTTCCAACTAGAACTTCTGATCCAGCGGAGTCGTCAGCATTCGACAAAATATTCTCTCACCACTTTCATCTAGCCAAACTACTCATTTCATTAACAAAATTCACCCTTTGAATGTCCTCAATAAAATTTTCGTTGGTATATACAGGTGTTTTTGAAATACATGCTTATTTTTTTTATGACGAATGGAATGTGAAGATTAATACCATATTTTTAATAAAAAAATTCAAAGAAAAAATAGCTATTTATGTAACGAGTGTGTAAAGTGATACATTTTTCACGAATGGGAATGTTTTTGACAATCCCGTGAGTGAAAAAAGGCATTTTATAAACCAGTTGCATACACAATTTTTTCAATGTGAATAAAATTGAAATACAAAAATTCTACTTTACGCACTGGTCAAATTTACTTAATCATATAAAAATCACAATATCGCCTTGGCCATATGAAAGATTTGGAAGTTGTGTAAAAATGGATTATTAAAATGATACAGGGTGAAAAATTAATAATAGGCCATAGTTCAGGGGCAGATTTTTGTGCCAAAATATGAGGATATAACCAAATATACTTTAGTAAAATGTTACTGTGGAAAAAGATACAAATAGTTCAAATTGTTTTTTCGTTTTTTTTGCAATACTCAACAGCCTCTTGACTGATCTTCGCCACATTTGCTAGGAACTTTTTTACTCTAAGAAACAATAATTTATGTATCACATCACGTTAGATCATAGAGGGCGCCGCAGGACTTGTATCTGATGATGAATTTTTTTCATATTTTTTTTGACGAAACGTTGTGGTACTTCTGACCAGAAAATCTGATGAAGGCGTCATTTATACGTATAAAAGGTACACACGTCTTTCTTATTTATACCAACTTATTTAGAAATTTAATTGAAAAAATGTATCATCTGAGATCAAATAAATCTAGTGATATAAATGACAGTGATGGTTGTGAAATTGACGTTGTTGCCTTACTAAGCAATGGCATCATAAAAACGGTAGTCGGTAATATAGTGAAATCAGCGATTTCGGAACTTGACGAAAAAGTAACCAAACTTCAAGATGAAATGACAATTTTACGTGAGTCCAACATTGAACTTATAAATTTGTTAACAAATGGTGAACCCTTTGATAAACAAAAACATATTAATAAAAATGTGTCATACAATAAGGCATCAGTAAAAAACTGGTCCACTGTAAATTCCAATCAACATTCTAATAAAATTTCATCTGACAAAAAATATTAGGAATGATAAGAGCGACATTATTCGACAAAAACAAATCAAAACAAACAGCGAAAAAACTGAAGATAAAAATGTAACAAAAACTACAACTAAATTAAAAGATAATAGCACTGAAAATGAAAAGGGTATATCAAATAAAAACTTCTTAAATTATCATAAACAAAATCATCCACCAAAGAAATAAAACGCAGTCTTTGGAACTGGAAATAAATGCAAATCTAACCTAACAGCAGTAAGCAGAAGAACATGGCTATATGTTGGTCGTGTAACACCTGGTACTGGAGTTAAAGGGATAAAGCAACATATTGATTTAATTTTTCCTCAGAATAACTGCGTAATCGAAATACTTCCCAAATGGAAAAACAGCAAAACAGAGGCCTTCAAAATAGGATTCGACTACGACTTATTAGACGAGGCATATAATACTGACAACTGGCCGAAAGATTCTCTTATAAAAAAGTACACATTTTTTCGTGAATGAGGTTCATAAGAATCTAAAAAATAGTACAAAGATTTGTTGTAATGTTAATAATGTTACTTTTCTGTTAAAAATATTTCATGTAAATGTACAGGGACTCATCAGTAAATTAGATGAAATCGATGAACTATTAACCGATTTAAATTTAGATGTTATGTGTTTGACTGAACATTTTGTAATGTTCGATAATTTAATTAACTTACAGTTCTCAAAACATGTAATAAGTTCATATTTTTCAAGGACAAATCATATTCATGGGGGTTCTTTAATAATAGTTAAAAAAACTTTGAAGGTAAATGAAGTCACATTAATAAAACAGCAATCCATTGAGTGCCATATTGAAATATGCGCAGTTTGCATTCATGTAAACAAAAAAAAGATTATAGTTATTTCAGCTTACAAGTAGAAATGTATACAGATTTATTAGTAATTTAACAAATGCATTAAACATTGCATATAATTTGTCAGATAGTGTGATATTGTGTGGTGATTTCAATATCGATATGAAGCGAAAATGTCAACATACTGATGTACTTTTTGATGTCTTTGAATCATTCGAATTAAATACCACTATTAGCGATTATACTCGAGTATTTACAAATGTTCATGGACACACAAGCTTTAGCGCCATTGACTATATGGTTTCAAATCTACCCAAGAATGATGTAAAATGTGAATTACTCAATCCAAACATTGCTGATCATCTGGCACAAATGCTAAGTACAAACTTGAATAAACATATAAATAATAGTACGGAAAGTGTAACATTTAATACACGACCCATTAGTGATGACAATATAACACATTTTAAATTTGAATTGGGTAGGACAAACTGGCAAGAAATGTACTTACGAGATGTGAATGCGGCTTTCTGTTTTTTTATGGAAACTATGATATGGTGCTATAATGTTAGTTGTCCTTTTAAAAAAATAACAGTTTATGGGAACAAAAAATTAAACAAAAAAGAATGGCTAACGCAGGCTTATATAAATCAAAGTTTTCATGTAAAAAATTTATATTGGCTATGGACACAGAACCCTACTTGTGAAACTAAAAAAATATACAATTTAGAAAAAAGTAAATACAAAGGAAATATAAAAAACGCTAAACAAAATTACTATATAAAAAAAATAAACAGTTCTACTAGTAAATCAAAAACGTTGTGGAGTATTGTAAACTCTAAACTAGGTCGGAAACACCAAATGAATAATGAAATCAGCCTAAAATATGAGAATAAATCAGTATCACATAAAAGTGAAGTGCTCGATATTTTCGCCGATTTCTTCTCTACAAATGCTTCCCAAATGTTATCTGAACATTTTGGCTTAAATCTTTCTCTCCCCCGTACAGTATCAATTTATAATGAACAATCAGTTTATATTGCATCAGTTACTACAGATGAAATAAATAAAATAATTATAAATCTAAAAAATAAAAAGTCTGCGGGTTTTGATGGTTTAACTGTGAGCTTACTAAAACAAGTTAAAGATAATATTATTGAACATCTTACTTTTTTATTCAATTTATCAATAAATGAGGGATATTTTCCAGATATACTCAAACAGGCACTAATAACACCACTTCATAAAAGAGGTCAAACTGATGAACTTGAAAATTATTGGCAAACTTCCATCTTAAGCGCCACTGCAAAATTATTTGAGAGAACTGTGTATAATAGAATTAATTTGTTTGCGGAAAAAAATAATATATTAACTGGAGCTCAACATGGTTTTCGTGAGAATAGATCCACGGAAACAGCAACTTGTCATTTGCTAGACTCTGTATACATGAACTTAGATAAAGGCAAATACCTTGTTTCATTACAATTTGATTTATCGAAAGCCTTCGATACTATAAATAGGGACCTACTAAAGCAGAAACTTTACAGCGTTGGGACTAGGGGTAGTATATTAAACTGGATAATATCGTATATGGAAGGCAGAACTTTGAGGGTAAAACTTGGGAATGACTTGTCAAAAGTACAAGATTTAGTACTTGGAGTACCTCAGGGTTCTGTCCTGGGACCTATATTATTCATGTTATATATTATCAATTTGCCTGAACATATAACTAATGGCCACCTTACAATGTTTGCAGATGACTTCACAGTCACTATAACTTCCGACACACTTGAGGAACTCGAAAAAAGTAAAAACAACCTTAGAGGAAGTCAGTACCTGGTCTCAAAGAGACAAATTAATATTGAATGACTCGAAGACGGTTTTTATAAGTTTTTGTATACAAAAACCACTACCAGACAATATCACACTTTGCGGTGACATAACTTCAACTCAGTGCACTAAACTTCTTGGAACCCATATTAACTCTAAGTTGTCATTTGATACACATGTAGAGCAGGTTTGTAAGAATTTAAATAAGGCGTATTTTGCTATTTTGCAAATGAAACATTCGTTAAACGAGGAATGCCTATTAAATATGTATTATGCTCTTGCATATTCACATATAGCACACAATATTCTTTGCTGGGGAAGTACCATTCAACTTGAAAGAGTTTTTCTAAGCCAGAAAAGAATTATTAGATTAATTTTTAAACTGAGCTATAGAGAAAGCTGTAAAAATACTTTCAGAAATAAAAAACTATTAACTGTGCCCTGCATATATATATTAAAATGTCTGATGCATGTGAAAAAAAATATGAACTTATTTGAGACGCTAAATAGAAATCACGATTATGACACTAGACATGGTGACTACTTAAGTATACCTAGACATCTGACGGTTTTTTTTAAAAGATCATTAAAGTACAATACCTTTTACAATAACTTACCTGGAGAAATACGGAATATTAAAAACTATGATAAATATAAAAAGGCAATTAAACAGATGTTACTCGAAGGAGAATATTATAGTTTAAAAGAGTTTTTACGAAGATAAATACTTGTATTCTAGTTGTTATGTAGCAAACGAGTTATTTTAATATTATATATCTTGTGCTAATTACTATGTTTTATCGGTATGTTTGTCTTTATTATTGTAAAATGATGTTATATATAAATTATCTTTGTTTCTGATTTTATATGACTCTTGTATCGACATGGTCAATAAATTATTATTATTATTATTATTACCCTTGGTGGAACTTGATAACATTTCAATAATTTTTTGAAAGACAAATTCAAATTTAATTAAACAAACTGTATTTATTGAAAAAAGTACAAAACGTAAAGGAAAACAAAATCGTAATAATAGCGTAAACTCTTCCTCACTTTCTTATGAACTAATGGATTATTTTCATAGTATTGAGATAAATACATAAATCAAAAGATTGTCTAAAATAAGGATCTAATCTTATTAGAAGACCAAAAAATAACGTAAAAGTTGATTTAATGACAATTATTAACAGTTACCGAATTTTTCAGAATTCTCAGCAGAGAAATTTGTGGAAAACCTCTTAAATGAAGGCAGCAAGTTACCATGCGACGAAACCTCGGATTCCTTTAACAATAATACGAAGTTACCAATGTTTTATGATGAGGAATTATTTAAAAAGTAAGTAATTATCAACGTAACATTTTTATAACACGGTTACCCATCTAAAAGAGTAATTGTTTGCTTTCAGGGGCCAAGATTTTTTCCGCAAAAACATATTCGGTCTATTCTTTAGCAAACTGTTAGGACTTATAACGTTATTGACCCTAACGTCGAGTGTTAAAATATTAATTATGACGAATATGTCTAGTACGGATATGACAGCATACAAGCGATATATGTCAACCATCTTCCACATGTGCATTTGGTACGATGAGGATTTTAAGCCAGGATCAAGGTAAAAAAAATTCTTATGCATTACTGTGTTTTTTCCATGTCTGTTGTTGTTAAGCAAATATCAAAAGCCCTATAGTAGGCAAATATAACAAATTAATCACTTCCGTAAAAGAAATACGTATATTAGGAAAAGAATGCATTTAGGTCTTAATCGTTACTATTTCAATATAAAGGCTTAAAACCTTTTGCATTATGTTAAGTTTTGGCAACATATGAAACGTATAGCTTTGAAAATTAATGCACTCACTCCGGGGGATTGCAGCCTCCTTTTTACATCCCCAATTCAATAACTGGCAAAGTTTTCAACGAAATCGGCTAAATTTCATATCATGGAGGTTTTTGGGGTCACTGATTATGAATCCGAAATGAAAATTTCAAAATTCAAAATGGCGGACTATAAGAGTTAATTCCTGATTTACGCGAAAAATATGTAAGGTAAAAAGTGTTTAGAATATGTTACATGGCGTATGTCCATTTAACAATTTTATATAATAACTGGTATTTTACTTATATTTAGCACGATCTGTATAGCATTTTAATTCAGTTTTTGTAAGTGAGACTGTTTCAACTATCAGAAATTTTCTTTGTATAACTGCTAAATTATTTCACATTGTTTTATGTACCTATTTTTGTATCGTAGGAACTCAGTCATATTTTTTAATAATAAATTATGTGTCTCTGTTACAGCGCTTCAGAACCAATTGTCTACGCCAATCCTAAAAAATATTTATATTCATTTATATTTCATTTTTATACTTTGTTTACTATGTACATGTAGTTATTTTCTTTACCTTTGAAACTTGCCCATTCTCCTGTTATATAGTGTATCCTATATGATGTAATGTATTTACTGAATTGTCGTAAAACGATTGTAAACGATTTACTATTTATTAGGTTATATTTTTTACACTGTCAAGCTTGATATAGATATTATAGATTCCCTTTATCGATTCTATTAATTAATTTGCTTCAGTAAGAAACCTAACTAAGAAACCAGGTTGTGCGTTTAAGTCGCCCATCAACAGATGGCAACGCTTGTACTATTTTACAGATTTCAATTTTGTTAGTAAAAGTAGATTTTGAAGTTTGTATATTGGTACCGTATTTCAGATTGTAATCTAAAATACCTTATTAGTTGAAATCACGAAGAAATCATTTGCCTCCCGAATTTGATCTGATTGAGGCGACAAACGTTCAACTATTCTATCCTCACTAATTTACATTACAATCATATCCACGTTTAATTGTGTTTAACAGTATCAGGTAAATTTTATTTATTAGCCATTTAAATTTAAATAATTTTCAATTATGTCTTTAATGTAATTTCAATGTTTTAAATAAATTAAGTTCAAATCTATTTAATTCGATAAGTAATTAAAATACTACATGTTACCACATGGTAATAAAATATTCTTTTCTGTCTCATTTTTGGCAATTTATAGTTTGCAAATCAGCTTCTAAATTTAAATGTAATTCTGCATCCATTCTAAATTCACTTCTACATTTCTTCTGAATTTACTTATAAATCTACATTTACTTATACGTTTACTTTTATGTATTAAGCAGTCATGCGTATTAATTACTTTTACGTATTAAGCAGATTTATTTAGTAGTCTTTTAGCATTTACGTTTAATGTTACGTCGTTTTGCATTTGCGTTTGCGATTATTACGTTTTCCAAGCCGCATTGTTTGATAATATTTCTCCGCTTTTGTTAAGGCGTTTAACCCTTCGATTTTGTATCATTCACAAGAAATAAATAGATTAGCAACTATTCTACAATCTTTACACATGAACTTCCTTTGAAAAACGCCGTCTTGCAAGAATAAATTGCCAAAGATATCTAGATTGGATGCTCTACGAGGTAATTGGGGTCTGAACTGCAGTACCAGAGCTTTCCACTCTCAACTATACGTAATCTGGAAATTTAGAAGATTGACATTATATTCACTATTTTTTTTTGTATTAAATTATTCTTTTTCGCTGATACAATTTTATTAACATAAAATTATATTTCAAATAACTTCATATTATAACATTTATTTATTTATGTAATATGTTTTATCATTCATTTTATAATTTATTTTAATTTCCCTTACCATCAATTTCGGTCTCGTCTATAGGAGACTGGTTTTATGGGAAGAAGAGGCAACTCAACTAATTCTCAACTATAGATGGTGCCCAAACAATATCAATTTTTCATTGTCTCCTTTTCTCGAACAAAACAAAAATTTGTTTTTTATGCCATACATTCAAAGAGGGTAAGTTTCACATCTCTTGCATGTGCTCCGAATCCACGACTCTTTGCTCCGGCTAACACCAGATAATCGTCCGCATATGTTGCCTCAATTATTTTTCAAAAATATACAATCAGGGAAAGTAGGTAACAAATGCCATTTTGCATAAGAATACACCATAAAAGTCCGCCATTTTAAATCCGCCATTTTGAATTTATCAATTTTCACTTCGGATTCGTAATCAGAAACCCCAAAACCCCCATGATATGAATTTTAGCCGATTTCGTTGAAAGCTTTGCTAGTTATTGAATTGAAGGCGTAAAATGGGGGCTGCAACCCCCCTGGGATGAGTGAGACTATTTTTCAAAGGTATACATTTCATATGTTGCCGAAACTTAACACAATGCAGAAGGTTTAGTCTTTACATTGAAGTAGTAACAATTAAGAACTTATAACCTTCTTTGCATTCATCTCCTCTACTATATGCAGAGGTTACAATTGATTTTAAAGGCAAATCTATTATACATTATCCCATGCTTTATAATCACGGGTTTGATTAATAATATTTTCGCCCTATCGTGTTTCTTAACGAACCTACAGACATTATTGGAAGACCATGTAACTACTAGCACTACTATCTGCGGGGTTGCTACGGCCTTTACCGCTACCCGTATTTTGTTTACCACCTCGTTCTAACTTTCCAATTATCAACGTCTATGTTTCTGTCACTAACTCACTTTCCGGTCTTCTTTGTTTCGGTCTATAATTAAGCATTATGTTTAGTCCTTGCTCTTCATCCCTTCTCACAACGTGTCCATACCAATATAATAGACTAGGAACATTTTTGAGTAAAATCGTTTTTAGCTTGCGAGAAGCATTTTATATAACAATTTTTTTGACCCCGCTGAATCCGAAAATGCCTGTTGCCGGATTGAAAAATGGACCGGAAGCCATTCAAGATGGGGTCCAAGATGGCGGCTGTTTTTGAAATATTCCTAATATGAACTTATAGAAAGAATACAGGGGCGTATCAGAAGGTTGTCGACACTGCTAAAACCAAATTTAATATGCCCTAGTCACACTTCCAACCGGAAGTCTATATCCTACTCACGTAGCCAACTCGAAGTTCATAATTTAAGATGGCGGCTATTCTTATAGGATTGTTATGTGTACTACTGACATTGTTTGCGCTCAGGAGCAAAAAGTCAACACATTCAGGAAAAATTATCAGATTTATTACTTATCCTGTCTACTGTCCAGGGAACAATTATTTGCAAAAACTGCGGATCGAAAGCCATACATTTCAAACACCTGTCTTGTGTGATACCAATGATTCCACCACCGTATTTGCAAGTCCCAACCACCCACTCTTGAGCCTGGTCTGGATTAACTTGACTGAAATTGTTACTGGATCGGAGAACTGCAAAATCACCAAAAGAATTATCAATTTCAGGGCTCAATTGGTGCATATGGGAAATATACACGGCCAGAGACCTAACATAATTTTCGTGGTCATAGACGAGAGCATTTCAGTAAGATATTTGCGATCTAGGGACCAATCACCATCTCTTATAACTTTTGTGAACATCAGAATCGTTGTAACCATATCCATGTAAGACCACCAGTAAGAAAAATGTTCGCTCTTTTCTGATTTTGAAGCAAAGAAGTTTACCAGTGACGATTGCTTCTTTTCATTTTGGAAGTATAAGGTAATTGCAGAGGGGTCAGATGATATCGACACGAACTCAAATGCAATATCAGGACGTTCTTCACGCTCGAATTCAATAAATTGGGTAGTTACAATACGCCAAAGCGCTTGATATGTAAGTTTATGAGCTCTCTTTCCAATCCGATCTATGATGGAATATACAGTTTTCGTTCTACCTCTTATATCTTCGTTTCATACCCGTTCTATCCTGAATATTCGGTACGCTTCTTTCTCTCAGGTAATCCGATTATTTGTTCCGTCTTTTCAAGAAACCAATATTCTGAATCATATGTTAGAACTGATTCTACTATCGGGCTGTAGATTGTCATTTTCGTTCTTAATTTTTTTTAATGCCTATTTTATATTAAGAGATATGAGATGAACACGAGCGAGCCCTATAGGTTGGTAAAATAAAAAATACTTGATCTGAGACTCGAGTTTTAGAGCTTAATAGAAACTCTTGGGGCTTTTCCTGTACTTAATTTTATTTTTTATAGAGGTTCGGGGGGTTGCTCCTAAGATGTCGGGCAGGGTCTAATGCTACATTTTGTATAAATTCCAGAGGTTGGATTCACTTGTAGTAGTCTGAGTCTATTTAATACTTTGATTTTAAAACTTATTATTTAAAGTTTGTGAAAGGGTCTAAGGCTTCACCCTGTATATCACTTCTTGAAATAACACACTTGGTTTTAAAATGAAATTAAAATATTTACTTAAATTAATTCAACCGAGTTCGTAAGACTTTTCAAACTGAAAATATTAATTCTAAAAAACAGTTATAAAAAGGTAACTGTTCGGCAACAGAAATTCCGACTTACGAAAAAATTTCTTTTAATTGTAAATAATTTAAACTTTCTGAAAAAAATTACTTTGTTTTAATTTGCGCGATGGCAGAAGGTTTGGCTTAGCTTAAATTTATTTTATGGGGCGCGGTGGCCGAAGAGTAACTTAAAAACTAAATTTATTTTAAGGGGCGCCGTGGCCGAAGATTTCGTTAGCTATTTTACTTAGGGCAACCAAGGAAGTAGTCACGACGGCGTAGTTACAGGGGATTTATCATTGAATTTAAAGCGGATAAGCTGGACTAGACAGACGGCACCAAATTTTAGAAACTGAAAGATTTCTAGTACATTCACTTTTAATTCACTACTAAAACTTGATAAGACGCAAGAATTTACTTTGTATATACCGAACTAGAACGCAATTAGCCTGTGCTCGTGGTGCTCGAGCTTTTATATGGTTCGTCGGGGACGTTGCGTGCGGAGATCTGGAAATGTCCCCCGCCATTCCATATGGGTATGATTGCGCAATATTTCACAATATTTCATCAATGTTAAAATGGGAAATTCTGATATGAATATTATATGACCGTCTCGGCATTGAAATGGGGAATTTTTGAGATATGAATGAAGGTTGAATTGACTTTAATTCTGAAATTAAGTTGAAGAAATTTATTAAATTTGGAATGACCCCGTAAAGTAGTCCCGAAGTCATGCATTTAGAGTCGAATATGATATGAAATTGTGCCTATACGTCTACGGTGAATGAAAGGAAGTAAGTTTTGATGACAAAAGGGGACCGTTTGGAAACAAGTATTGATATTAATGGGGGCGGTGGTACCGGTACTTTAATTGCAGGATATGAATGGAGATTGATTGAATGTCGACATTAAATATCGATGGCTTAGGCGCAATAGGTTGTAACCCATGATGATTTTTGGGTTGTTTTAAGTTTGTTAGTAGTCTTTTTCTGGACGTCTGCGCTGAGCTTTATTGCTTTGCCAGTTGTTTTGTGAATGTCATCGTTGGGTTGTTTTGAAGAAGTTTGTTCACCGTCACAATTTTCAACGACAACGTCTTCTCCAACGTGGGGTAAATCTATATAAAATTGTTTGACTTCCAATGGTAATACTGAAGTCAATTCTTGTAAGTCATTATATTTTCTTTTGCTTATTTTGATCCTATTGTCATATAGTCTAGAAATAGGAATGGCATCAATGTTTTTTGTGTTTGTACGGCATGGCAACTCAACATACTCGTCGTCATAATTTAATTTAAATAATATTTTACCTTCTGGAGCATACTTAAATACTTTTACATCATTTACTTTTGGGTCATTTGTATTTCGGCCAGGGCGAATTGAAGGATATGTGTATAACTCTTTTTCATCATATTTCATAAAAAACTCGTGTGTAAGATATTGAACGTCAAGAGGAAAGGGTTTATGCCTGGCTTCTTTTATCATGACTGAATATTGACTGGGAATGTGAATTTCTCTGTTCTTTAACTTTCTTTCAATCAATGCATGAGTGGAGTCACACTCCATTTGAGTGTGACCCCTCTCTAAGAATTTTTGGAATACAGTTACCTTATTTCTTACTGCAAATGATAAAAGTGCATTTGAAAGTGCAACATTTTTATTTTGATATCCGCAGTTGTCGGAAAAAATTATAATGGATGATCTATGTTCCTTTAAACAATACTTTGTCAAGTGGTTCATGATACAAGTCGTAAACACTGAGGAAGTTAAGTCGCCCTCAGTTTCATTTCAACAATAATTTTCAGACTGATGTGTTTCAATATTGTAAATTGTGAAATTATGAACCTGAAGTTTCGTCTTAAAATACAATTTACTAGCAAACAGTACAGGGCATAACTGAACTGCTTGAACGTCCATTGTAAGTGTATAACATTGTTTTTCATTTGCAGCGATTTTATCTTTCTCTTTCTCTGCACGGGCTCTGTTTTTATGCAACAAATGTTTTCTGTACGTCTTTTCTTCAATCTGTCCGACTTTGTATGAGCAACACAAGTCGCACTGATCCTTTTTTGGACGGTGTATTGCAACATTCAACTCTTCTAAAATTTTACTAAAAGAAAAAATCAATAATGGCTCTGTATTATTTTTGAGACATTCTTCTTTATATACATTGTATATTTCCGTTTTATTCTTAAAATGTTCCTCAAAGTACTGCTTTTTTGAATCTTTTCGACAATAGTGTGACGGTAATTTTGGTAATCTGTTAATGACATCTCTAAAAATTTAATCCTTTCTTCATTGTTTTTTTGTTTCGTTGTTTTTGCTTTTTCTTTTTTCGATAGTGGCATACCGTGTTCTACTGGTTCAGTTAACCAGTTTCTAATCATTTTTTCGCCAATACCAAGTGAAGACATAAACATGCGCTTGCAAACGGTTAATTTATCATTGCCTATTTGTAAACTATATAAAATGGTACCTGTCCGTCTAGAAGGACCTTGGGTGTAAGATCTTTTTTTCTCGATGTACTGTGCTAATGTCCTGACGTACATTTTTTTTTGATCCCATGTTAAAGTCCAAAATCTTTTTAAAATGTCCTCTCTATTTTCTTCAGAAAATTGTTTGCAATTATATTTGCTGTGACACATGCACGGAGGGCCCAACTTGCGAGCAGATCTTTCAATATTATGTTGAATTTCTCCAGCTGTATTCCTTGTGAATCCTGTATACTCCTTTCCATTCATTCTTAATTTTTTGTTTCTGTTTCTTTCCCATTCCTCCGGATTTGCTATTCTTCTTCTCTTTCTTTTGACATTGTTTGATTCTTCGCTGTTTCTCTGTAACAAAATTTCTTCTGATATATTCTCGACACTCTCTACAGATAAATTTTCTTGATCTACCTCTTCTTCCTTTGAAGTTTGCCTTGGTGTAGCTTCGTGCTCTGTATTTAAGATACTGGATATCTGGTCTACTTCATCTTCTCCAAGCAGGGTAGTGTCTACTGCAATTGATTCACAAGCTATCAGATGTTGATTTTGTAAGACTTTTTCATTAGAGTCAGTACTATCTATTGCAACTGGTTTCAAAGTTTCAAAATGTCGATTTAGTGCGGCTCCTTCGTAATGAACAAATATACATTCAGTCTTATCTGTCACTACTGGTTCCAAAGGTATTAAATCTTCATTTAGTAAGATACCTTCATTAGAAATAATACACTCGTATGTCGTCAAAGGTTCAAGGTTTGTTACATGTTCATCTATAGATGAAAGGCTGTTATCATTGACCAGACTATCATGCACATTATTTTTTTGAGTAGCAAGAGCAACTAGACGAGCAGCTCGACTTGACATTCTGAAAGTAATTTGCGAAAAATTAAAATAAATAGACTTTGAATGGTCACATTAGTATAACATTAATTGGTTTGCACAAAGAAATCACACAAGAACTATTTTGTTAGCTGATATTGTTTCGATAGAAGAAAAATTCGGGCCCCATCAACCTATTTTTGTAAGTGATACACCTTTAAAATAAATTGAGATATATTTTATGAATTATAAATAGATACTAAAAGAAACAAAAGACAAAAAAAGTCCTCGAAAACCCAAACGTCTGGTCACCCTAACTTAAAAGTGCAACAGGTCGTATCCCACATCAAATTTGTAAGGTTAATGTTATTATTCTTAGTGTTACCATAAGAGAAACTAAGCATAATATCAAACTAAAACAGGTATTCACAATGAGTTTGAATATGTAAATGGGAAAAAGGTCTACTTACTTTTAATCCAAAACCAAAAATATCCACCAAATGCACAAAAACAGTGTTAATAAATTAATAATGCTTTAGCGATCGCCCACAACTCAACGAGACAATATGACAAGACAGTTTACGACCTATTGCAATAAAGGGATTTATTCCGGCTTACGACTTATTGCACTACAATTTAAACTTCACTGGGGTTACGTCCTATTGAAATATCAATAAAAAAAATATTTATGGACTAATGTGGCTTACGATGTTTTATAGGAACATGGATAGTGAGGTATAGAATTGAATGGCGCAAAAATACCGAAATTAAAATTTTTGTGGCTTACGACCTATTGCGCCTAAGCCATCGATATGCAAAACAGATTGAGAGTCAAAATAGAAGGGAAGGTTATTTGATAGAAAATTAATGAAAGTGAAGTGAAAGGTCCCAATCGAGGTATCGAAAGTAGTTTTGATGTTGAAGAATTTCATTGCGGCCCGGTATTTTTAAGGGCGATATTTTGTAATGTTGGGGCCGTAAAATTAATTATTTGGATATTTTATGATATTTACTGGCGGATTGAGGTTAGCCATGAACTATCGATGAATCATGAATTTTTTCAGAATTTGTTTTTGAAAATTGTAGTTTTTTTAATAAATTAGGTATAAGATTACTTTTTATCGTGGTTTGACAAATTAACATGAAAGATTGAATTATTTTGCAAATTTTAAGATTTTTGAAATTTTTTCTATACGTCACGTGAAAAGTACCATAACAGAGATACTGGTCACCCATTCAAGTGACGGACCCAACCAACGCTGCTTAACTACGCACCACAGTAAGGAATTCAGCATTCGTATCGATTTTAGACCTTGTTGAATTCTGTTTTGTTTTCCTCTTGTTATGTTTCCTTCTTCAGACATCAGGCTGAACATAATAATATGTTCTGTACATATTTAAATTTTTCTAACGTACAAGTCCGAGTCTTCTTGTTCCTTTCCTATTCTGAGAAATTTTATTTTTGGGTGTCAATGTCCTGATATTCCCCTACAATTATTTTTTCACTACTTAGCCCTACAACCTCCCCATTACACTTATAATGCTTATACCTCTATAGTGTTCATATGATTTCTTATCCCCTTTCTGATATATAGAACTAATGTATGGTAAGCTCCAGTTCTCTGGAATCCTATCTTTATCCACCATACATTTATTAAACACACCCATGTAGTGTCAGGTGCGTATTTTATTGGCACAATGGGGATGTTTCTTATCCCCGAATCTCGAATCAAAAACAGTTTTTAAAATGTGTGTCATTTAAATCGACAGAACAGTGTTATGAAGAAGGTGTCAATAAACACTTTAAGATTTTCAAACTTAGAGTTTATTATATTTTGTCCAAAATTAATTCGAAGGAAAAAATTAAACTATTAATATATCTTTCATAGTAAAATCTTATATTTCTTTACCGTTTTTGTATTACTTACGATGGATCTTTGCCCATTTGCCTTCGTCTGACTTTTTGAAAGCGTTTCTCGATTTTGTTATAATATACTTACTAGCCTTGTACAATGATACTATCATTTTTGGTATGTCTGGGTACTCAAGGATGACGAGAATATATTGTTGTGTACATACATTTGAACACTTCCCATCTTTAGTTCATTTAAATTTTGAATTGATATTCGTAAATACGAGTAACAAAGACAAATATTGTGAACAATGTAATGCGAATTTATATATATGTTATATTATATTTTAACCATGTACATATCTCATTATTGTTAAGTCTCTAATCAGTAAAGTCTCACAGGTAATACGACACCGTCAGTGATAAAATTATAAATTGTATCATATTCTCTTTTATCATTTTAATATGATATTTTAACTCTCCAAAGTCACGTACGAGTCTTGGATTACTGTGAGAACTGCAGATGGAATCGAAATTCAGTTTTATCAACACTAATGTCAAATCAGCATCCCAAGATATTATAAATATGACTGAATAGCATACGCTCTTCACTCTGCATATTATTGTATAACTCACTGTTTCTCTCATACGAGCTTCACAAATATTTTAGTAAAGTTAACTTCTATTGTTAAGCTATCGCTTCCAATTTCAACAAGTAATTCTAAGTGATTTTATAACCAATATAACAATTGTGATTTTAATCAATAAAATAGTTTTTAAAAACACAAACAGTGATTATCAGATCTAACATATATGATCTAAATTAACTGAAATATTGAAAATAGTGATTAATTAATAAATGTAATAAGAAGCCCTTTTGAAAACATGAGCGGAAGAGAAGCAAATTGGAAACATAGAAGAACACCAAATTCTATAAAACTACAAAATGTCAAATCTATCCGACTTCTTAATTTGGGCTTCTATAAAGCATCTGCGGCACGTGATCATATGGGCGTGGCTAATTGGCTTGGAGGATAAACAAAGCAGATACCATAACCTAAACGCATTTGGATAGCATTGTGTGAAATGTTTCAGTTTATTGTGAACGCTATATTTGCTTAGTTTGTGTGCCTATAACAAAAATTTTATTTTAATAATGTTTAGTGATTATTACTACACCTTAGACGCTGAAAGTGCGGTTAGATATAGGGAAAAAATCGCTGTAATTGGTATAGATCCGTACTTGGTAGACATCAAACAATGCAGTAGTAAAATCGAAGATTTTCCCAAGACGATATATCCAGATATTGTTAATTATTTACTATATACTAAGAGTGCGTACACCCATGAAGATTTTAAAGCTTATAAAGGACTTGATGCCTACAAACAAGCTACTTGTGGATGGGTTAAAAATATACATGTAAAGAAAATGTATGAAAACTTCTTGATATTGGGAAGAGTAAGTTACTATAGTTGAGGTTTAAGCATGTCAAGCATTATTCTACTTTTTTACAGGTTATGCATTCCCAAAAACTAAGTGAGCAATTTTTAAAACCGTGGATTGTAACAAAAAGTGATGGTAGTATAATATGCGCTCACTGCAATTGCATGGCAGGGCTAGGCGAAACATGTACTCATGTTTGTGCTGTATTGTTTTACTTAGATGTAGCACATAGAAGGTCTCTTGAAATATGTTCTCATGTTCAATTTCAGGATTTACAGATTCTGGTGGTGGTCTTTGACCTAATCTGGTTTGCTGAAAAAAGAACTATCTATAAAAAGCATAATATGTTTTCAAAAAGATTTCCCAACCTCTAAAAATAAAATAATTTTCTGAAATGTAAATGTACACATAATCTACTCTAAAATATTTTTTAAAGCACCATACCTACCTATTCAAAAAAGTATAGCAAAGCAAATATTTAAACGTTCGTATCACATATAAAACAAAGGCACAGGAAAGAGCAAAGCATTATCTTCCTAATATTTGAATATCAACCATTTCATAATTGAAAACAAAATAAATCATATTAAACGTGCAACCTACATATTTATTGATGTAGACAAAAAAATCATGCAAAAGCAAAATTTCAAAATTCACTGCAACCTCTACATCGTCTCGTAATCTTTTCCTTTTCTCCATTCTAACAAATCTATCTTTACTAGAAGGTTTTGATAAGCTAATAGATTTATAACCCATATTTAAAGACGGTATCCAGTCTGGGTTATTGTGATCTTCTAACTTTGAAGGTTTACCTAAATATATTTATTTGTCATACTTACGAAACAATAATTTAGGTACATCCATGTATTTATTAGATACGAATAGTGTAAAGTATTACCTGAAATGAAATGTTTGGAGCATATTCTACCATAATCAATCTTTGATTTGGTTAGATCGTCCCTTTTTAAGGCATTTATCCAAACATTCCGTCTATCACAGGCAAGTTGAGTAAATTGTTTATGATTGTTAAAAACTGAGGGGATTCGAAAAAAACTGACAGCATCTCTCGCCCCGTTGCTTCCACAACCAACTACCATACAAAAACTTGGCATTTTCAGTAAAATGTGAGGAAATAAAAACCCAAATAGATATAAATGTGCCTTGTTTCTGTTATGGTTAAGGTTATGTTATTTATTTGTATATCCTCCAAGCCACGACCTTGAAAAATATGACGTCACGTGCAGATGCCCTATTGCCTAAATTATAAGGTTACTTAAGCCGTTCTACATTTTATTTGTATGTATTTAAAGTTAAATAATGTAAAACTGTTAAGTATATTTTATTAGAGACCATAACAAAATATGAAAACATATTGCGAAAGTTTTTTGACCTTTGTAAAACATTTTTTTCATTAAATTTTATTCAGGAAAATTCCCAGAACCATATTATGAAACGTCATAGGATTAAGTGGACACCACTTTAATTCACTAACAAGATATAAATATATTTTTCCGCATATACAGGCAAAGCCCCATGAAAAGTGTTTCCAAGTCCTAGTTCAGTTTGTAACTATAGTTCATAGAACAATGCAGACTCCCGGTAAGCATTATCTTGACCTTTGTCGTAGGACGTCGACTTTCACTTATATTTATTACGCGTGTAAACTAGATACTTATTTAACTTAATATTGTGGCGTCCTCATAAATATTCATTACACCTTTTTCTTTATTTATTTACCTTTTATTTATTAACGCAAAGATCTAGGACGATAAGAAATATTTTATAGAATGACTTGGCAGAAGTGAGCGGTTAGTTTGTCAGATAAACACTTAAGCGATATTAGTATCCGTAATAATTATTCAAATTAGCGTGTTTCAAGAACGGTTGTGTCTTGCGAGAAGACATAGGTAGGTCACGCAATTGCGTGTGAGGTTGGTGAAGCATCGAGGCCAACAATTACTATCCGGTCGAAGTAGACATTTTAATTTTATAATTCGCATAGAGCTGAAATTGGTACAGATCTTAGGTACACTATTACAAATAAAATATAAAAAATTCCCACCGATTCTGCGTCTGCTAAAAAATTTATTCAAAGTCAAAGGTAAAAAATATTGTTTTTTTTGCATTTTTCTCGTAAACTCTAAGTGTTATCATAAAAATAGGCCAGAAAAAAAGTTGTACATCATGCAATTATGTACAAAAATCACCATTCCTGAGATATCACGATTCCAAAAGCCGAAGAATTCGTATTCTACATAATATGCACATATTTCCGCACCACCTGTGAAGTAGTGTACTTGGCGCATTTATTTAAAGGTAGTTTTTCCCTAGTAGGCTTACTCCACGAAATATTGTGATTTAGTTTTATTAATTAATATTCTATTAATTAAAAAATGGTACTATTGGAAATGATTAAAGTAGCACGAATTATTGTTGATTTCGGGAAAATTTTAGTCTGACTGATAATCCTTGAGTGCTACTTTAACAGTAATGTCCTCTTCGCCTTCTTCATCTTCTTCTCTGGATATCTGTAAATTGTTCTAAGACAGATGCATCAGTTGTCTCCTCGTTGATATCATAAAAATCCTCATCTGTTGAATTTGATTCAACATCGGAGCAAGACTGGCCTTGACAATTGGTACATGCTGGTGAACAAAATAATCCGACTTTTTTACAGCCACAGTTTGCACTACAGCCCTTTTTGCAATTGCAAAAAATGGTATTAAGAAGCTTTTCTGGAGCAGGTGGGAGTAAAATTTGAATTAACTCCAAAGTAGTAGCTATTAATTTTCAACTCCAATCTTCTGAGTCCAGTTGATTGCCTAGCCACACTTGAACTTGATAGTATACTCGATATAAGTACTGATAAGCAGAAGCGGATGTTGGAGGAAGACAAGATAGTTCTACTCTTATTGTTCCGTGTATTTCTTACAAAATTTAAATATTTATACTTGTCTATATAATCAATTTTTTTGGAGCTCCATATATAGCAAGAAGAAAGCGAATTCCGTTTGTGATGATGACTTGTGGAGGTGAATCAATCTTTTTAAATACTTTTGCGCAATCAATTAAATCATGTTTTTCAAACATTTTAAATACTGTTGTTTTACCCATTTTGAAAATTGCTGATGTAGTATCGCAGCCAGTTATTGTATGTAAAATTAAGATATGATTTTGACATTTTGGATAATCCTTCCCATATTGTTTTATTTGTTTGTTTAATGCTTTATTTTAGTATTATTAAATCCAAAAATTTACTCGGTACTTATTGTATATTAATTGCATTTTCTAACGTCATGCTATATTTAATTGATTTAAATAAACGGTGAAAGTCATCCTGATAGAGTATAGTGCATTAAAATACAGTTATTACATATATTAACATTAGGAGTATATAGAGAGGGTGAAAAATAAAGAATATATAAAAAAATGGATAAACCTTTTTTAAGATCAAACACGTTGTGATACTCAAATCAATAGATTCATATTTTCTTCCAATTGATTTAAATATTTGTAAAAAAAACTGGTTTAAATACTCCAAGATGAACTTTTATACACATTAGGTATGTAGAAATGTAAATCCTTATTTTTAAGGTAGCAATATTTGTTTATCGCATATATAGTGTATTCCCGGTTTGTGTGTCAAAGAAGATTGTTTTATTTTAATGTTTGAAAAAAATGACAGTGCGGAAGAAAAGGTTTTATTTATTGAACGGTAAAGAGTCGCATAATGAAAAGCAGAATTTAATGTTAATTTATTGATTTGTTTGAAAATGTACATATCCAAAAAAAAAAAAATTAAGAAAATCTGACTAGATTACACTATACCTTCGTTTTTCGTTTACGACCAAATGCCAAATATATGTATATATTGGAATGGCAAGACATAGTTAAATACAAAAGTTCATAGATACGCAAAATTTAAAGAAAATACAGAATATTTACATTTTATATAGATGTGACCGTATCTTGCAACTTATTTGACATTTTACTTTTAAACAAAAGCCAAACTAGTTTGGTTGCCTTCTGTTTCAGTAAATATTAAAACGTTTTTCCCCAGTTATTTTTTCAATTGTTGAAATTAACGCAATTGTTCCTTCGGGGACACACTGTATATTAACATAAAATAAAAATTTCTATATTGCAACTAAATCGAAAATTACATATTTATTAACCACCAGTAAAGCATATTTACTACACTGAGGGAAATATGAGGCTTGAAATAAGTAAGAAGCCTTAGTTTTTTCAATTTAGTAAGTATTTATTTTCCTTTATTATATTTAATACAGGCAAATAATTATTTAAAAAAATTTTGTTCCGACAAGAATATACCAAATATTCAATTAGTTGACAAAACTAAATGATTTATTTCCGCCGTATTTGTTCTTCCTAAGTAAATTACTGTACGAAAATTATAGATATAGTTGAGAGAAAGATATTTGCTTCTTTCAAATCTATTGCAATATTACATTTATTTCCTAAAAATAAATATATCAGCAAAGAGTTAATCATAATACGTGAAGTAAATATTTAGTTCTGTATAAGAAATATTTACTACTCATAAATAAATTTACTTATGAAAACTAAATGTTCAAATGTCGCCCTCTGCCGTCGAAAAATTATACTGTGTACTTTATCGTTTTCGTTATAGACGCCATTAAGTGATCCCAGTTTTCTTCGCGATTTGTCGTGTTTTTAGTCAGTTTACGGTATTTATTTTTGAAAATGGATAATAGTGATTGAATTGAGTGAATTTAATGTAATCTTGAGGCCTTGGATGCACCCAGCAAATCTTTAAAGGTATGAACTAGTCTAGCTCGACTATTTGTGAGGTCGCCATTGTATTCATTCTACTATTAGTAAAAGTAAAGTTATCATGCACGTGCATTATTAAATTTTCTATATTATATGTGCATTATATCATGTCTGATTGTACTAGAATGCGAATATGCATAATTTTATTTATGATGATAAGTACGTTTACGAAAATCGGCCTACTTTGGTAAATTCTATCGCAGTTTTGAGACACAATGGAGTATACTAAAAAAATTTAGTTAATAAGTACTGTGTCCGTGAAAATTTTAGATAACCTCAGTCTACTTAAAATTTTCTTGTTCTGTAATTTTTTAAATGCAGATATTTTGCAATAAAACATTGTAATATAGTATATTGTTTTATTTGTTTGTTTTATGTTTTATTTTAGTCTTATTAGATCAAAAATTTACTCGGTACTTACTGTATATTAATTGCATTTTCTAACGTCATGCTATATTTAATTGATTTAAATAAACGGTGAAAGTCATCCTGATAGAGTATAGTGCATTAAAATACAGTTATTACATATATTAACATTAGGAGTATATAGAGAGGGTGAAAAATAAAGAATATATAAAAAAAATGTATAAACCTTTTTTAAGATCAAACACGTTGTGATACTCAAATCAATAGATTCATATTTTCTTCCAATTGATTTAAATATTTGTAAAAAAAACTGGTTTAAATACTCCAAGATGAACTTTTATACACATTAGGTATGTAGAAATGTAAATCCTTATTTTTAAGGTAGCAATATTTGTTTATCGCATATACATATAGTATGTTTTCCCGGTTTGTGCGTCGAAGAAGATTGTTTTATTTTAATGTTTAAAAAAAATGACAGTGCGGAAGAAAAGGTTTTATTTATTGAAAGGTAAAGAGTCGCATAATGAAAAGCAGAATTTAATGTTAATTTATTGATTTGTTTGAAAATGTACATATCTAAAAAAAAAATTAAGAAATGTCTAGCTATAGATTATACTATACCTTCGTTTTTCGTTTAAGACCAAATGCCAAATATATGTATATATTGGAATGGCAAGGCATAGTTAAATAATAATATATAGAAAAGTTCATAGATATGCAAAATTTAAAAAAAACATAGAATATTTCAATTTTTGTTGTTATATTTGATTTCAAAATTTTATATAGATGTGACCGTATCTTGCAACTTATTTGACATTTTGCTTTTAAGCAAAAGTCTAACTAGTTTGGTTGCTTTCTGTTCCAGTAAATATAAACATTTTTCCCCAGTTATTTTTTCAATTGTTGAAATTAACGCAATTGTTCCTCTCCGATATATAATCCGGAGACACACTGTATAGTAACATAAAATAAATATTTCTATATTGCAACTAAACCGAAAATTACACATTTATTAACCACAAGTAAGCAGATTTACTAGCAACAAATTTAGAGAGTACTCAGAAAAAATGATTTTTGTTAAGAAATATTTTTTTATTACGCATAAGTTGAAAGGCAAATTCATTTACATGAAACAAACTTTGTTAATTACGAATAAATCAATGAAACTTTTGTAAGAAGCTTTGTTTATGAGAAATAAATATTTATTTCTCAGAACTATATATTTTTTACTCGTGAGTATTTGAATTTATTTGACAATACTAAATATTTAGTTTTCATTTTTAAATAAATGCTTTAGTATCCCCAACTAAATGTTTAATCGGTCAAATACGAATAAATCATTTAGTTGAGGGTAATAAAATTTATTTATCACAATTAAATCATTCTCTTAGTGCAGGATTCAAAAAAATAAATAATCTTATCAATTGGAGTTTTAACAAATTAACATCTTCACCGACAATGATAGTTGTATTTGTTGTATTGAATTGTTCTATTACTGTTTCAATGATGAGGATATCAGCGTCATTGTTAGCTTGTTTCACTAAAATGTTCGCAGTTGTAAATTTTTCACATAACATTGTAATGAAGCGAGACTTGTTGTGAGTATTTGCAAGAAATTGTTGTTGGTATGTTGGAACTGTCATAAATTTATCAAAAACGACATCAGAAGATGAAGATGTTTTTGTAGTTCGACTACGTTGTTTTGCAGCTTTAATTTTTTGTTATGATCAGTATAACCATCAAATACTATAGTCACTCTATGGCCAAAATGTCTATGTACATACTAAACGTATTTATCAAAAATAATGTTGAATGTTTTTTCTCCATCCCACACAACGCGGTGTAATAAATATCCTCCTATCGATGATGTAAGTGTCAATTTCAAAGTTCACTGATTGAAAGCAACCGCACATGGCTGACTTCTGTGCTTTACTTGATGATAAAATATACATTAATTAAGAAAATATTGTTTACAGATCATGGGCATCATTAGCCAAAATAAGAACTCTTCACAACTCCGCTAGTAAGCGAAGTTGCTCCTGTTTGAAATACAGAATAACCCAGAAGGATATGGCCCTCACCCAATTTGGGTTTATGGGATTTGGTTTGGTGAGGAGCAAAATGATGGGGGTCTATCACGCTACTGAGGAGGAATTCAAGGGCTTCGTCCACTTGTGGAGGGTCGTCGGATATGTTCTGGGAATAGAAGATAGGTAATTTTATAGCCATTTCTGTAGGCGAGTGCAGAAACCGATAATAACAACACAAGAAACATGATGTCGCTGTTTGGACTGTCAAATAGCACGAATTACTTCATTGACTGTTTAAACTATAAATAAATAATAAATAAATAAATAAACACCACAGAAATTAGGCAACCCCCAATTCCAGAAGTCAGGAACTTGTGCGGAAGGGGGTTACACATTGAAAAAACGCAACGATTTCCTCCGACAGTGCCGGTGCCAGGATTCGAACCCGGTGGTGCGATACCCGTGTGATTAATCGTGATTGCCACCTCGCGCCTTAACCCACTCGGCTATCGAGCAGACTATGCACACTTATTGGTCTAAGTTCGGCGAAAGTTTTTGGAGAAGATAGTTTACGAACAGGGGTTACGATAGCTTTCTTCCAGGCAGACGGAAACTTTCCCTGTAGTATAACTGAATTAATAATATTAACTAATCGTTGCTTGTTTCGAATACCGTTGGTAGCCGCCCCCCACCGGGAAGTGACTCAAGCGGCGCCCATGGCATTATAAGTTTCTTAATTTCGAACGTGAAATAATGACAGAAAGAAAACTTAATATGACTAATCCTCTATTTTCATGAGAGCTAGAAAGTTTTAAATCTTTTTTTCTTTGCAGGTTCAACATTTGTAGGGAATCCGTCACAGAAACCAAAGAAATTTGTAATCTACTTATCGAAAAAGTATTCCACCCCGCCCTGGAAAAGCCCTCAGAGGAATTTGATAAAATGTCCAAGGCGTTAATAAATGGCATGTGGGCGATGAATCCGATGTTGGATTACGAGGTCTTTGTGACTTATTTACACATGGTGGTAGAAAACAATAGCAGTACGAGTTCAAGGGAGGACTATAAGAAACTAAATTGGCAATCCAAAGCTAAGTTGTGTTTCATTATGCACACGATGTGGACTATGCAGTTTGAAATACTTAGAGTAGTTCATAATTATATTCAGGTTGTGAGCCTGTGGCTCATGGCCAATTTTCCGTTTTTAGCGTATTATCGATTCGGGAAACCAAATTCTCACGTTAAAGTATTATAGAAAGAATGTACATAGCTTAGATGGTAACTGTTTTCCGTTGTGATATTTAATTAAAAAGTGTTTTGCGTTAATTCATACAATCGATGTTTTAATATATAACCACATTACCCTTTTTTCGAGTTCATTTTACTTCTTTTCAAGCCGTAATCATAATTTTAATTGATTCAGACGTTGCTACTATTTCCAGAAAACATACATCCTAGTCGGCTACGATTACTTTTTTAGTAAATTTTAGGATTCAAAATAAAAAAACAGGAAACTCTATAGGCACGCAATTAAATAGAAAAAATGTATCAAATGACAAATGTATTAAAAAACAGTGAAGCCATGTGGAATTAGTAGTTTGTGCAACAAGGTGGATGTGATAGCCATATCGCACGACGCCGTAGGCGGAGTGCCTAGAATCCTTTGAGTGTAATATGGATAATCCACTCAAGTTGTACAGTATGCTTTTTCTACGACCGGATTAAGAAGAAACTACAAATAAGTAGTTTTAATCAAGTTTTAATATACAAACTTAACGTCTGCTTAATCTTATGCTGTAGGTGTAAGTATTTTATAAACGCGGCAGTAGTCTAGCGGTTGCATTTATTCCATGGGAAGGACAAATGTTGTATAATTCTAATTTTCACTAAACTTATATTATATTGTATTGTACACTTCGAATGCAAGAGGTCGTAGGTTCAACCACCCCCTTCCCTCCATAGTTACTTTTTTGCCATATATCTCAAAAATTTTGTCTGTATATAATAATTTCAGTAAAATTTTAGGTGGAATACCGTTTATCGATTCTTCACTGAAATCACTCATTTTAAATTATTTTTTTAGCTCAAACTGCACGAATGCACACTGACAAATACTTTGACAACTTACGCACCAATTTGAATTTTTTAAAACGAATAGTTGCCTATGTATAGTCGAGTTCATGTATTAACAGCACTCAAAGAACGCAACAAAAATTTTACGACCTCATTAAAATACCGGTGCTCTTTGTACTATTTGTTCGGAAATTGACTCGCGTACCTTTAGAAGGCAAGACATATACAGATCTTAACACTTCAATAACTGTTAGTATTTCTTTATGAAACAAAGATAGTGACTTTTTTTTTAAAGTTCGAAAAGGATCTTGATACGAAGGCGTAGAACGACCATCACAATTTTTTTCCGATTTTTTTCTATCTTCAAATTGTCACTTCTGCTTCAGAATTCTGACTTATCTCAGAACCTGATAGCTTTTTAATGTACGTCGGCTTATTTGATGAGAGGATGCCGCCTGCCCCAATTATGTCGTAAAGTTTTTGTTGCGCTTTTTGAGTGCATGAACTCGACTATACTTAATACACGAACTGTGATTGGTCGATTTCATATCCATCCTAGAACGTATATGAAATATATACGTTCAGTTAACTGAAATGGTCCACTTATTCATTCTACAGACAGCAAATTTACATAAGGTAGTAGAAAAAATATATAATCAAGGAATACTAAAAATAATATGAATGCAAAACGAAACCCAATATTGTTTGTTTCGTGTTTTCTCAACCGCCTCTGAAGTTACCGAAATAACCCCCTGGAAGGTCTCAAGAATCTTTTGCTAAATAAATAGAGACGAGGCCCTACAGTTATTGTGGAGTGGGGCATTTTTTTATAATGACAAATTGTATTGCCTTACGGGCCTTGAACCCACTTCGCTAGGCATACTCAGTTCCTAGCCAGACGCCTTAGCACACTGAGCTACCATCCCCGTCATTGCAAATGTATATTTTATTAATGTTCTCATGATTTAATTCAGGCAATATCTTAAATTATACTGATATTAAAACTAACCATTTAAATGGCATTAATGCAAAATACAGTTTTTCCACATTCTAAACCTTAACTTTGTGAAAGTTGGGAATATACTGACAGTAGATACATTTACGGATTTAAAAGTTGATTTAGTAAAATAGATTTATTTCTTGTTCTCACATAGCGTTTGACGTCCCATGTATACAGGGTGTTTCGCCGGGAACTGAATCGATCGACAAAGAGAAAAGCACGCTTCAGGAAATTTTGAAAATTTAAATAATTACTAATGTCGGTGCGGCCAATCCAACTAAATTAGAAGCAGCTGGCACTTCCGCTTATACCGGAAGTCGATACCAACTTGCTTATTTCAAATAGAACACCCTATATATTTTAGGGTTTTCGAAAAGAGCATAAAAGTCTGAGTCGAAAATATGTAGCATAACCTACACCTAAACCTAGCCGTTTCAGATATATTTGATATTTTATAGAAAATTTGACAGGTGCAACGGTTTGCAAGAACTGTTATAACTTTCTTCGTGTAAAAGATCCTTATTTCTTGTCACGTAAAAAGAACACAAGGACAACTACGTTCTACAACTGAAATAAATTCAATAATATCATAACCAAGTGTTCCGTTTTTCGCGTTACATTTTGTTAACTTCAAACCGCGAAAACTTGTTTAGGTCAAATGGAACGCCCTGTACTTTTTTACGTCAAGTTGTGTAAAATTGAATTCCCTTTTTTCTGATATTAGCATTGTGGGGGTTAAAGTTACAACTTTTTGAAATATTTGCGACTTTATTAGAAATTCATGAATTGTTGTAATCATTTCATCAAAATAGCCATGATTAGAAACAATCAGTCATTATCAAATCAGTCATGTCAAAAAAATTGCAGCACGTTTAAATTATACCAACGAAAACTTTTTAATTTGTTTATTATTTATGGAGAATGTGATAAAGTAATATCAAGAACTTGCAGCACATTTGCTACTCGATATCCACAAAAATGCAAAATGACACTAACACTGTAACATGCGTATTAATCGAATTGAAGATATGGCATGAACTAAAATAGCAGAGATAAGATCAATTTAAAATATGATTTCATTTTAATTTAATAATTGTTCAAAATTCCGCCCTCGAACCTCGACACATTTTTCGCACCTTCGGATTAGTTCCTCATGGGTAGCTCTTCTAATTGAATCCTGTGTTATGTTTTGAAATGCATTTCTTACTCTTTGCATACAATCTTCATGGGGCTCTCTTAAACTTTATTTTTAATAGTTCCCCAAATGAAATAATCCAGAACTGATAAATCGGGCGAGCGATTAGGCCATAAGAAAGGTCCATTATTGGTAATCCATTGATCATAAAAAGTTTCGTGTAAATAATTATTAATTAAATATGCGTTATGTGGGGGAGCACCGTCGTGCTGATAAAAAGTGTTTCTATGTTCGGCGAAGGGTAAATTTTCTAAAAGTTATTATTCGAATTTTGTAAGATATTCAGATATCTTTCACCTAAAAAAAAACAAAAATTTACCTATACATATTAGCAGAAGAGAAAATTTAATTTACCGTTTAAATTTTCCAGATAAAATTGTAATGCCACCACTCTATCGTTTCTTATGGCACAGTAAACATTGAACTGCCAACTTTCCTGAAAGTTTCGCTCTCTGAACATATGAGGATTTTAGTCACTCCAATAATGCGAATTGTGTCTATTAAAAGGTCTATTTTTAGTAAATTTTGCTTCATCTGTCCATATAATATTTCCCAAATAAGAATCGTGACCCTCAGACCTTATTAGAATAAACTCACAAAAATTCTGTCTTCTTAGGAAATCTGTTTCTTTTAATCCTTGAACCATATGGAATGAAAACGGGTGAAACTTATGTTTTAATAAGATTCTGTGAATTAAATCCTTGCATGGTCCCGATTCCAGAGCAGCTTGTCTTAATGACATCCTTGGAAATGCATGAAACTATCCCAGAATGACTATTTCAATGTTTTCGTCATCAACAATAGGCTTTCTTCTTTGCATTTTTACCTTGACAGAGCCATAATTTTTAAAATTTTCCGGTATGCGTTTTACAGTGTTTGGTGACGGTTTCCGCTTTTCTGGATATCGAGCAAGTTCTTGATATTACTTTATCACATTCTCCATAAATAATAAACAAATTTAAAAAGTCTTCGTGGGTGTAATGTAAACGTGCTGGTATTTTTTGACATAAGATAATGACTGATTGTTTCTAATCATGGCTATTTTGATAAAATGATTACAATAATTCATGAATTTCTAATAAAATCGTAAATATTTCAAAAAGTTGTAACTTCAACCCCCACAATGCTGATATCAGGAAAAAGGGAATTCAATTTTACACAACTTGACGTAAAAAAATACAGGGTGTTTCATTTGACCTAAACAAGTTTTCGCTTTTTGAAGTTGACAAAATGTAACGCGAAAAACGGAACACTTGGTTATGATATTATTGAATTTATTTCAATTTTAGAACGTAGTTCTCCTTGTGTTCTTTTTATGTGACAAGAAGTAAATGAGGATCTTTTACAAGAAGAAAGTTATAACGGTTCTTGCAAACCGTTGCACCTGTCAAATTTTCTATAAAATGTCAAATATCTCTGAAACGACTAGGTTTAGGTATAGGATATGCTACATATTTTCGACTCAGAATTTTATGCTCTTTTCGAAAACCGTAAGATATATAGGGCGTTCCATTTGAAATAAGCAAGTTGGTATCGACTTCCGGTATAAGCGGAAGTGTCAGCTGCTTGTAATTATTTTAGTTGGATTGGCTCCACCGACATTAGTAATTTCATAAATTTTCAAAATTTTCTGATGCTACTTCTCTCTATATCGATCGATCCAGTTCCCGGTGAGACACCTTGTATAGATCCATAATGTGAAAATAATATTATTCTGCAACAAAATCTTTCCTTTGAAACTAATACGTATTATTTGTAATTTTGACCTCGTATAGCCCACAGTTAACCTTGAAATTGCTGTGTCACGCATCAAACGCGAGAGAACATAGATGGGCGGACGTCGCATTAACTTGCTAGTCCTAAATAAGGCCGCCGCCGGTCTTTAATCGGCCTTATTAGAAGACTTTGGAAAATTATTTTTTATGGAAGTGGTATGATGTCAAAAAGTGCACGTTTTAAAAAATTGAATTTGAAATATACTGGGTGACTCGCGACAGTGAAGCATCTTCGACTTCATTTTTTTTTAATGGAACGCCCGATATATTTTTACATTTATGAATTAAGCGTAAAATTACCCTTCCAACGACTTCCAGATTTTTTACTTTTGACGTGGCGTTGCCAAGTTATTCGAAAAGATTTGAACATTTTGGTCTGAACAAAGTTTAATAAATTAATTCGCCGTGTGTCTATTATTATTAATTAAGAACAAGAAGATTTATTTTGCAATTATGTAGACAAGGGATGTATTACAAAGACACAACCACCAAATATTGATTATAATTTTAAAGTGTGTATTTTATACTAGCGCTAATTCAGGACATTTCAAAGTGAATTTTCTCAATTTTTTCAAATGGAACACTCTGTATATTATTGTATTTTTGAGCCGACACATTAATTCTCTACGATTTTTATGAATAATATATAATATACCGAAAATTGATATTTCCAGAGATATTTTTACTTTTTCATTAAAAATTGTTAAACTATAATACATTATATCGATGGCTTCAAAGAAAAAAGGCGTATTGACCATTTTTGTCAAATCTTACATTTTTAGGCGTATGTGTTCGTCTATGTGGTATACGTTATGTAGTGCAAGGGCGTACTCAGATTCTAGTGCTTCTCCAGTGTTTACTGGCCAACAGTAGGTGTAAAAACTAATATTTACTTTCAAACATCGTAACAAAGGGACGGAAGCGCCATACGCGCTATAACTTCTTGCAGTAGAAGGACGTATGAACTATGAGTCATAGGGTTCTTGCACATTGGTGTCGGAAGGATTAAAAAAAATATATTTAGAGAGTCTTCTCAACAACGAGCCCATGTACTCACTTTATAGAAAATATTGCAAGGAAATAAATGAAAAGCCAGCGTGTAAACCATTTATAAAGAGTTAATTGAAATGAACATTGGTTTTCATGCTATAAAAATGTTACGTGTTGGAGCCATGAATTTGAATTAAAATCTCCAGAAGAGAGGCAGGCCAAACAACAGGTGTATGATGAACACAAAAGCTTAAAAAAGCTGCTGAAGAAGACAAAAAAACAGACTATTTTAGCGCAAAGAATGACAAACATTTTATATCTGCCAATTTGACCTTGAGGCTGTGTTGTAATCTCCATTGGAATTTGCAAAACCTATTTTTTACAAACGAAAGCTTGCTTCTTTTAATTTCACTGTTTATAATGTACCTTAAAGAATGGTTACTGCTATCTTTGGCCAGAAATAGAGGTACAGAGAAGGTCCCATGAAAGTAGCACTTGTTTGCTGTAATAATTACAGCAACTTCCCGACTATGTAACACATTAAAACAATATATTTAGTTGCAAACTCTTCTACAAAATCCTTATTTTACTATAAGGAACGTAACCAGACTGCAACCAACAGCTACTCTACGGGCTATGTGCCCCGCCGAGCGCTGAATTACAAGTTACAAGCCTGGCGCGTTAAGTGTAACAATTGCATATTACCATCAAAACGCTAATGCTTCGATTGCAACAAACACCAACCGAAAGACTGATCCTACTTAAAGGAGCTCTCGTGCCAGTCATCACACACCACTTGCAGACTGCAGTTCTTTGGGATAGCGACATGTAAAATAGTCAGCAGGCGCCATCTAGCTGGCATGAGCGCTCCTTTAAGTAGGATCAGTCTCTCGGCTGGTGTTTGTTACAATCGAAGCATTAGCGTTTTGATGGTAATATGCAATTATTACACTTAACGCGCCAGGCTTGTAACTTGTAATTCAGCGCTCGGCGGGGCACATAGCCCGGAGAGTAGCTGTTGGTTGCAGTCTGGTTACGTTCCTTATAGTAAAATAAGGATTTTATAGAGGAGTTTGCGACTAAAATATCATTAAATTAGCCACAAAAAAGGAGAACCATATTTTGTTACTGAATTTCAACATGAGGACTTTAAGAAATTTAAAATAGAAAATCTGCAAAATTATTGATTTATAATTGAGAGTTCATTATTACGATGGAAGAATATAAAATAGCTTTGGTTTAAAAAAAGAAAAATAATATACCAAGTTTTTCAAATATGTCTTTGAGGGAGAACAATTCCAAATGATTCATACAACCAAGGCCATAAGAAAGCATCGAAATACAATTGAACCAAACATGGAGCTTCTATTCCTAGTACTTTGTATCCTACACTTTTATCGATATCAAAATTATAATTTGAATATTTATTAAGTTTGTGTGGGAGTGATGATACAATACCAAATTCATATCACAGATTTTATAAGAATTTGCCTGTGAAAGGTACACCTAATTCAAATTCTGTTTGGGATCAGGAAGACGAAATAAGTTTAGCACAGCTACGTCAAAAATTGGTTTGAGATTCGGAAGATGAACTAAGTTTAGCAAAAGTATGACGAAAATATTTAAAGAAGCGCAATCAGAGAAATTTTTATGTTAGATATTACATTACTTTTAATGATAGAACGTACAGTGTCCTGCCGGCAGTACGAAAACAACTCATTTGAGTACACTAGAAATCGCTAAATATTAGGATTATGGGACCTGCTCGCAGGACGAATTTTTACATTATCTAGAAGCCAATGAAATGCTCTGAAAGCGCATCTTTGGCCGAACGCGCTATGTTTATTAGTTCCAAAGTTATGCCGGCTTGAACTTATCAGTCATTTATACTCAAATGATGAAGCCAGGAGCGCGTATTTCCACGCCGGCAATGGTTTTTGATTCGAAAAATAATCATTGTGGACAGGGCCGGATCAAGGTAAATTTTGCTTGCAGGCGAAAATATTTTTCCCCCCTCTTTACTCCAAAATTTACAAAATATGTTGCTTTTTCGATTTTGTCGCCCTTTCATTTTTTGCTACCTCAATTATTTAACTCTTTTAATTTCTTCGCTCTTCCAAATTTTTTCGCTCTTTTTATTTTTCCCTTCAAAAATGCATTCGCTCTTTTCATTTTTTCATACTTTCAATTTTGGCACCTGTAAAAGTTTGTCGCCCTAGGCGACCGCCTGCTTCACATGCGCCTTAATCCGGCCCTGTTCGTGGAGTATATCACAATTTGGTGAAGAATGGAATACCGCCAGGTATTTCGGAGTGATAAAAAAAATTTCAAATAAAAAAATCTGGCAAGTGTTGAGTGGGACATCGATGGAAGCACCACGAAGATTAGTTGTAGTTCTCTTCAAATTGAAGGTAAGTAAATGCGTTTTTTGTATACTTGAACCTAAAAAACCAATTTACAAATACTAATGATAGTAACAGCAGTACTTGTGGCGCACGTGCTGTTATGTATTCTCCAAGAACAGGAAGAAATTGTTTTACCTGCCATATTCAGCATGGTATCCCAGCATAGACGACTAAAAATATATTTTTTATTGAGCATTTGTTTTCATTTTTCCTTCCCGTTTTTGACTTAAATTTTTTTTTTAAATAATATTTAATTTATTTAATAAATATATTAATATTTTTGAATTATACTTTTATTTAAATCATTTACAATATGCTCCAAATTTTATTTATTTTGCAACTAAAACTATCTTTCAATTTAAAGCGCTGCACTTCTGGTAGCACAATTTGCGATTAAAGTGAGTCCTACCAGTAGGTCTTCAATTTACGAAAGTTAATGACAATAAATAGTTCATTCACGTTTTGCTGTATATACTGCTGGTAGTATCTTACGTCCTGTATGCAGGATAACTTTATGAGCGGAATATTGTCCTGCTAGCAGGACCAGGCGCGCGCCAATATCCATTGGCTGGATGTCGGTCTCGATAACTAGGGCCGAGTAGGACTATTACTCTTTGCACCTAGATTATCTCTGTAGACCTGGACCGGCCTTCGTGATAGGTGGGCCCGCGTACTTCTACCAGACCCAGCTCACAAATGTGAGATGTGTCGTGGTATTTTCTGCGGACCTCCCCTGGTCCTGGCTGTTGAACCTCGCTGGCTGAGGTCTCTTCTGGCGCTCTTCTTGTCTTGATGTTTTCTTTCTTCGCCAGCTTGTCACCCCCGGGGGTAGTCATCGGTCGAGTTGGGTTTAGGAAGTTTTGGCTGGGACTGACTGCCGGTACGTAGGACATCAATTGATATCCTACCCCGGATCGTCGGAAAGGTAAGGATGAGCTGTGTAGCTCGGGAGTGTGGAGACCTAAGTGCTTCTTTTAGCACTTTCGGTCTCCACGGAGCAGGTAGGACAACGGGCGTTGGACGGTATGTTGTCCGACGCCCGCAAGGAGGTTGGGTTAGGGTTGAAAACGTCATGTCTCTGGTAGTGGTGGTCCGTCCTGGCGTATCTGAAACAGATCTGTTAGCGGGAAATAAAGGTTATACTTACCCGTTGTCCAGTAGCTGAACCCTCGGTCGCTTGTGCCTCGGGGCGTCGGCGGGGTCGTAATCAGTGGCCTGTCTGATCAGCGGGTTCCCATGCTCCTCGGCTTGGGCGTACAGCTTCTTCGCTCGTTCCCGGATGACTTCAGTGACCGTGGTGTACTCCAGGTCTCTGACGATGTCTGCGGTTCTCACGTACCATGGGGCGTCAACTACCGTCCTGAGGGCGATGTTCTCCACTGCCTGGATTCTCTTCATGTAGGACTTCGCCTGGTAGCCCCACGCTACCGAGGCGTACGTCAGCTGCGGCCTGATGAGGGTCTTGATAAGCGTGAGCTTGTTCCTCAAGTTAAGTCGGCTCCCATTTCCCGTCATTGGGTAGATTAGGGCTCTCGTACGTCGGGCCTTAGCTGTGATGGCGTCCGTGTTTTGTCTCCATGTTAGGCTTCTGTCCATGACCACGCCAAGGTATTTGACGGTGTCGTGCCATTGGATGTCCTCGCCGTTCATGGAGACGTGTCCTGTGGGAATTTCTTTCCGCACTCGTCTGAAGAGGATGGCTTGGCTCTTGTCGGCGTTGACTGCGACTTTCCACATCGTGCACCATTCTTCCAGGAGTGTGGCCGCTTCCTGGAGTTTTCTGGTTGCGTCTCTGGCCTTCCAGGATCTGGCAATCAGGGCGGTATCGTCTGCATACAGGGCTAGGGCTGTATGGTCGGTCCGGGGGAGGTCTGAGGTATAGATGGCGAACAGGTGCGGTGACAGCACCGATCCCTGTGGAACTCCCGCCTCCACGGTCCTGTAGGTGGAGAGTTGGTCCGAGATTTTCACCCTTAGCTGTCTGCAGTGTAGGTAGGATCTCACTAGTTTGACGAGTTCGATGGGGTAACCCATACTCATCATTTTAGCTAAGAGACCGTCGTGCCAGACCGTGTCGAATGCTTTGGCGACGTCTAGGAACAGCGCCGCGGTGACTTGACGCTGGTTGAACCCCTTGGTGATCTCCTCAGTGAGGCGAAGCACTTGGAGTTCCGTGGAATGTCCTGTTCGGTATGCGAACTGTTCATCCGGGATGATGTTCAGCTCTTCTGTCTTCTCTGTTAGCCTCTTCAAGATGACCCGTTCTGCAACCTTGCTCATGGCTGGGAGGAGGCTGATGGGCCTGTAAGAAGACGGGAAAATTAGGTCTTTCCCTGGTTTAGGGATCATAATGACGTCGGCCTTTTTCCACCTGGCTGGAAAGTGCCGTAACCTTAACATCGCGTTTACGATGTTGACTAGCGCCGCTACTCCTTTCCTGGGCAGCTTTTTGAGAGCGATGTTTCCTATCTTGTCACATCCCGGAGCTTTTCTCGGCTTTAGGCTCCTCAGGATTTCCTTGACTTCCTCGGGGGTAGTCGGACGGATGTGGTTGTCATCTGGTAGGCGACGGATCCTTCGTACTCTACGTTCGACGTCGTCCACCCAGTCCTCGTCCTCGTCATCGAGCTCGTTCTCTCTGCACTGCAGTTCTAAGCTGTCGGCGAACGCCTCGGCTTTTTCCTGGTTAGTGTAGACGATCCCTCGCTCTCCGTGAATCGGGCGCATAGGCTTCCTTCGGTTTCGCAGGGCACGTTGTGTGTTCCACATGCTTCTGTCCTGTGGATCCAGTGACTCAAGGTGGCGTTGCCACCCCTCCTGACGGTGTTCCTGGAGGGCGGCTTTCACTCTTCGGCTGAGGACATTGTACTCCCTTCTGTCGGCGGGGAGCCTGGTCCTCTGAGCCCGTCTCTTGGCGCTCCTTCTGTCCCTTATCAGCTGTCTGGTGACCTCTGGGAGGTTTGCCATCGGTGCTGGGTGCCTTCTTACTTCTATTTCCGTCGTGCTGGCCCTTATCGCTTCCAGGATCTGCTCCTCTAGGGTAATGATGGCCCTCTCAACGTCCTCCACGGTTTCTAGCCTGGGAATTTGTGCGATGTACTGCTGCAGGTGCTGCCGGTACGATTCCCAGTCCGTTCGTCTCTTCGTGAAGGTGGCGTTGTCCTCACTCGCCTGTCCTCCTAGGGTTAGGAAGATCGGGTTGTGCTCGGTAGATCCCTCCGTTCTGGTGGTGATCTCTGCCTCGAAGGTCATCTCCTTTAGGATCGCGATGTCCAGTACGTCTGGCCTGTGTCTGCCGTTGTCGAAGGTGGGCTGGTCCGGTCCTACCACCATCAGTTCGCCGGCGTGCTGTCCCAGGAACCTCAGCAACTCTCGTCCTCGAGTGTTGGTTATGCCGCTGTTCCATTCCTGGGATTTGGCGTTGAAATCGCCAATTGCGACGACCTGTGTCCTGGCGGGCAAGATTGCGTCCAGATCCCCCTCGGTAAGCGTGCTGCGGGGTGGCTGGTAGCATGAGACCACTTGTATGTCGCCATTTCGTGCTGTGGACACTACTACGGCGGTGGCGTTCATGTTTTCTAGCTCAGGCAGTACTGTCGGATGGTGGGCTATGGTTTTCTTCACCAATAGGGCCACTCCTCTCGCGGGTCGCTGAGGGTTGTTTACCCAGTCCATCCTGTAGGTGTGGTATCCTGGGAAGTTGATCTCCTTGGCCGGGGTCATCTTGGTTTCCTGCAGTGCCATGACGTCTATGTCGTACCTGGTCAGGAGCTCTTCGACTTCAAGTCTCCTTTCTCGCAGGCCATTGACATTCCAGGCCGCCATCTGCAGGACTTCCGGTTTAACCTGTAAAGGCATTACAGATTAGTTAAATTTGGCATTTGTGCAAAAAATGCGCTCATCGCTGAGCACATTTGTTGCATCTGTGCGAGCACCGCTGTGAGGTTTTTGGCCTCTGGCGATGTTTGTTGTTTTGCGGCAGGGACGGTGTTCTGTCCTGCCTTGCCCTGGGCTACTCTGGCGTAGCTTGTGCCTGGCGCTACGCCGCCCTTCTGTGTTGAGGTCATCGTTGGCCTCTGTACCGGCCTTTGGGTGGCGCTGGCTGATTGTTTGGGGTACTTTGGACATCCCCTATAGCTGGCCGGGTGGGCCCCCTGGCAGTTCGCGCACTTGGCCGGTTCGTCTGCCTTCTTTTTGCACTCCGTCGTCCGGTGTGCCTCGCCGCACTTCACGCATTTCGGCTGCGCGGTGCACCTGGATTGGCCGTGGCCGAAACGCTGGCAGCGGTGGCATTGGGATGCCGCTACCTTGGCTCGCTGTCTCTCAGTCCTTACAACTAGAGAACAGCACCTCGTTACTTGGAGTATCTTGTCCTGGTCCTGTGGGACTAGGACAAGCATGAGGGGCACCTCCTGTTTTGTCCGTCTTGACATCATTCGCTGGACCGCGGTAGGTGCGAATCCTTGGTCCTGGAGGTCTTCTGCCACCTCTTTGCAGGTAACGCCGCTCGGGATCCCTCGAATGACCACACGTAGCTGCCGTTCCTCTGGCAGGGCATACGTGTGGTACTCCCTCTTTTCATTTGCGAACATCCTTGTCATCCTCCGATAGTCCTCGGACGTCGCGGGCTCGATGGAGATTCCCTCCCCGGTAACTTTGGCCTTGTTGAAGTTTATACCGGTTTCGGTTAAACGACGGCTCACCGTTGTCCACGTCTCTTTGTTTCGCAGCACTACCGGGGGTACACGCTGGCTTCTTGTCCTTGTTTGAGGGGCCTCGGTCTCCTCTTTCCGGGTTTCTTGTTGGGGGACGCTAGCCTCCTGCTGGGGGGCTCTGGATCCCGTTCTGCTCTGTCTAGGTGACTCGGACTCGGGGGGGCACTTGAGGGGCTCTTCAGCCACCTTCTTTGCCGCCTTAGGGGCCTCTTCGTCTGAGTCCGTGTTGGCAGCGGGCGGATTTTTTCTTTTTCGTGTTTGCGATTCTCCCCTAATCGCACGCAGAAGCTCTTCATGCTGGGACTTCTGTTCCCTCTGCATCTGCTCCAACCTTTCGGTGAGCTCGTCTATTTTCTTCTTGAGAGCATTGTTCTCCTCTGTGAGACGTTTTATCGTCTCCTTGTCGTCCCTTGGGGTTGGGGGGCCCCCTCGGAAGCTACCGCTCTGGGATGTTTCGTCTTCACTGTACTCCATGTTACCGTCCTCCACGGTAACGTCGTTGTCGGTTTCCTGTAAGGGAATACCTATATTATTATGGGAAAAAGTTATGATTAATAACAGAAAATGGTGTCTTGAAAAAGACGTGTGAACTTCCTCTTCAACACTATCGACGTCACTGTCTGTGGGGCTTCCACTTCACTGTGCACTCTGATGGCTCGGTGTACGTCCGTACGCTTTCACTTCTCGATGCACACTGCAGGACCAGGGTCTCTGTGCAAAAAATATTCCGGAAGCGCTTCCAGCAGGACAAAGCTCTGTACGGTCTATCATTAAATGTAAGAAAACATTTTTTATGTTAATAAAATGTAATGTACACGTTTTACCTGTTTTTAATTACTTTTTGAATTTAACTATTTTGAAAATACATAAGACCTTTTATTGGAAAAGAATTGGATGATCTTTGTTGTAGAAAAATGGCGTATAGACTATAAAACTTGTAAATATTATATCTCTTTTATAATCATAAAAATGTTTAAACAACGATATCTCACAATTTGGTGCACGGTCAATACGCCCTTCTTCCATGAAGCGCTCGATATATATTTGGTGGTTGTGTCGTTGTAGTACATCCCTTGTCTACATAATTGCAAAATAAATTTTCTTAATTAGTAGTAATACACACACAGCGAATTAGTTTGTCAAACCTTGCTCCGACCAAAATTTTCACACTTTCTCGAATAACTCAGCAGCGCCACGTCACGTCAAAAACAAACGCTCCGGAGTTAGTTGGAAAGGTAATTTTACGCTGAATTCACAAATGTAAAAATATATAGGGTATTCCATTAAAAAAATATGCTCCGTTGTAGCGAGTCGCCCTATATAATTCAAAATATTTTTAAAATGTGCGCCTTTTGACACTACACTACTTCCATAAAAAAATAATTTTCCAAAGTCTTCTAATTAGGCCGATATTGGACTTTAACGCACTATTGGGACCTGTAACATGTATTCTTCAACCGGCGCCTCCGGCAAAATGTAGGTTCCCTGCTATCTCTTACAGAGAGGTTACAGTTCACTCATTTTCCTCAAAATTGGTGAATGGTAGCAAAAAATGGATTCCACGGCACAAAATAAATTAGATTCGCCAAAAATGTACCAGGAATGGAGAAAGTATTATGATGCAGAACAGTGTAATTGTTCTGTGTTAGGTACGAGTATTCCGAACAGACTTCCTTCAAATATATAATGCATATGTTGTTTATTACATTGTAAGTTTATACGAGGACGATAACTCAGTCGGTTAGCGCATTTAGCTTTCAATTGGCAATTGGTGTTTAGCTTTCTCTCTGAACATACCTATTGATGTGCGTTAAAGCCCCACCCATTACGAAGTACTTTTCAAATATAAATTATCCCCAAGAAGTGGTTCGGATCCCACTATAAACTGTAGGGCTCCGTCTTCTTTACTTAGATAAAGCTAAATCTCTTAGACTTAAGAGGATTATTCATGTGACGTGGAAGGCGGTTAAATAACATTTATAAGATATCACACAAATATGCAACAGTAGTATTTCCTCTAGCGGATGTTGTATATCGTGTAAACTTTTATATATTTCCTTGTACAACATATGAATATACAGCAATGGACACCTTCAGTAGTTTTTAGGTATATATTTGTGCATCTTTGTAATAAATATGTATATATTTTCATGTACGCCACATCAATGTACAGAGCATCTGTATGGCGCCTTATATACGTCGTTTAAAATTTATGGATCTCCATGTATGTCATGTGAATAGGCAACAATGGATATCCATCTCGGTAGGTTATTACAACATCCGATAGATATTTCTAAACTGTCTATAGATTTAACACCACTTCGGTAAGAGATACCTATACACACATCCATATTTTTACTAGATGGCGATCGTATGAAAAGTAGTCTAGTAATAATTTCATAAAATGTACATGTTTATGAAGGCGCTACTATTTTTTATGCTATTTTATATAAGTTTACAGTAAAATTGACAAATTTGTAGGTATGTGTAAATTGTATCCATAGAATATTATACAATAGTTTATTTATCACTATTTGCTATGTGTATGTATCCCTCTACTGTCTGATAATAACACTCTTCTAGTTATAAAGTCAACGCAATGATAGTCCAATTATTGGTGTGCTGGGGTATATGAGATCACCTTGTAAATAATATTAGCAGATCCTCATGTATATAAACATTAGTTATTTATTTATGATTCGTAATGATTTTCCTACGAAGTACTTATGTAGTCAAAACATACAGACTGTATGTTCATAAGAAATCACTATGGTGTGAAATATTAGTAAATATCAAGGTCATCTTGCATTTTTTGATAGTCTCGCAATTTGCGCATTACTTTATAAATCAAATCATCAAAATAGTATTTTTCAGAACTTAAAGTTTGCAATTATGTCGTTGACGAATAGGCTAAGTAACAGTGGACCTATGTATAATCCTTGTGGTTCTCCGGAACTTATCAACAAAAATCGTATCCATGAATTTATATTTGTCATTGTTTAAAATCAACTTATTTTCCTGTTGCCAAAACTTTAAGCACATCATCTACGATTTTATAAAGATGGAGACAGTCTATATCTACAATGGTGCATGTGTTGAATAGCAAGAGTCCAAGTACAGAGCCTTATAAGCCTCCCGATGTTACCAGCTATTCCACAAGCAACTACGTGTAACATATATCTGGAGACATTCTATAAATAAATACAACTTGTAAAAAATAAAATTTATTGCACGTAATGTACATGTATTTTCATTTTCTATTATAATAAGTACAATCATTAACCTGAAGTCAAAAATTTTTATTTTTGGTAATTTGTACCCACAATGTTAAGAGTGTCTACAAGTAAAGTCATCAACATTTTCGCTTAATTCATGTTTGCCAAAAATTTGTCAACAAATCCACTTATTTTTCGAAAAAATAATGAGGTTGTTTGGCCTTGGAGTATTTGTCGAACAGTGCATACTAATCTTTGAACAATAACATTTTCGTTAATTTAATATACCAGTTTTAAAGTATAAAAGAAAATTAAGTTTAAAAAAGTTATTGAAACATGGAAGTCCCAATTTTTCTTATGCCATTTGGATCACTCAATATGACATTCGTTTGTACTAAATTAAAACCGTCGATAAAATAATAAAATAACAAACGTGCATACTTATGAATTTAGCGATAAGTAGTTATTTCATACTTTCTCGATAGTTTTCTTTTAATGAGCCAAAAGACAGATTCAGTGTACCAAATAATAGGAAAATATGAGGTTTTCCATTTCAAAAAATGTGTTAAAGTTGCTTCTTTTCAATAATTGTAATGAAGCTAATTTTAAATGGGAAATTGGTACATGTTTTCAGTTTAACTTTGTGTTTAAAGTAATATATTTTTATTTTTATTGATAATATCAAACCAGGGACGATTAAATTCGGTTCTTTTCTGAAACCAGGTAAAGTTTTAATTTCAAACAGATTGCAACCAGGGTACACCGTGAGAGTTAATTGTTTAAATTAGCTAACGCTCGAAATTAGCAATATGAACCGGCCTCAAGAATATTAATTTGATTTACAGTTATAATTGTTAAGACTGGGGCTATTAAATTCATTTTTTCCGAAACAATATAAGTAATTTATTTGCAATTGGTCCCAGTCATCTAAATTGTCAATAAAATTATTAGTTATATCAATTGACGCTACCGACATTCTGCTACGCCGCTGATTGATGACTGTTTAGCACATATATGACCGCGCAATGTGCGCTAGACAGGATGAATTCTAGCGCAGCACGAGGATATCCTGAAACGACCCGCTGCTAATGGTTTCTTCGGTTTTCCTCGCCCGACCTGACCAGTCGACTATTTGGTAAGAATTTGCTTTTTTTAATACATATATATTTTGGGTTATTTTGGAAATAGAATATTTTCGGTATTTTCTTCGAATAATTTTAATTTGTCTTTGTTATATTTTGGATAAATTCTGTCTTCAGCAACTTGTAGTAACTTTCAATTAACCGGTCGTGGCTAGTAAATCCTGGAAGACATATTAACGCGAGTAATACTCTCTAGGGATGCTGCCTTTTAGTGGAACGCTCTAGAGGCGTCGCGCCGAAGTTTTATACTTTGAATTGCTATTTTTATTTTATTTTCCAAATAACTATTTTCGTGTCGTAACTCCTTTGGGGACGCTGCCTTAGAGTGGGACACTCCAATTGAGTCGGACTGTAATAAATTACTATCATTCACGATCGTTATAAGCAAAGACCAATTAGTGGCTGGTAAAATAACTAGTATTTACACCGAGATATCTCCGCGAAATTTTCATTTGGAGACGCTGCCTTGAAATGGGACACTCCAATTGAGACACCCATAGCTTCACATTTCTAAATTAAATTCCGGGTTATTTTCGCGAAATTCTGAGTAAGGAACGCTGCATTTAGGTGGGACACTCCAACTGAGACGTATGCCATCTTGTTTAGCAATTAAACATTTCATCACCAGGTTTGCAACGTCAAGTTCGAAAATCTATCTTTTTCGTAATATTCACAAGTTTATTTTTGTTAGAAATTTTAAATTTTGAAAAACTATCTGTCTGTCAAAAGTTTGGTCCAAATTATCTACTGTTGCACGTGTGGAGCCACCATTTTGCTTTGCTAGTCATACTGTCTAATTGCTTACTTGCTTGCTGTCATTTGCGTATTAAAACTTAGTTCACTATTATAGTAGAGTTTATTGCTTAAAAATTATAAAGTTTAATACCGTCCTGATCCTAGGGTAATAACATTTTTTTAATTTGCTTGAATGCCAAACTGTCTATGTAATTTCGTTGTTTTATTGTAGACATGTAATCACATATCTTAAGTTGATTTTTCTTTAACCTGTAAATATTGTCAATTTATTATTAAAACGAAATGTTTTATGTGCCTTATTTTGAGTCTCTTCTCTAAGTTGTGTTGTCCTGAAAAAGTAAAAGTACATAATATCATTACAACTGTCTATTCCATTAGAAAGACAGCCCAAGTAATAATAATCCATCTTCACTGATTCTATCCTGGTTCCTCTATTATACTGTTGATAGAGAAAGCGATGTTTCTACACTTTAAATAAAAAACTGGCGCTTGAAGCAAAAACAGCTTGCATTGGTCATAAAGTGCAAGTTGCAACATCGACGTAGCGGCGTCACACAATTTTTTAAAATTTATTTATTTCTTTACAAACCTTAAAATTGGTATATTAAATTGAAGAAAATGCATGCTACTACTGTACAGAATTCTCTACTATCTACAAACACTCTATGGCCACCTTGTTAACATTTTTTTCATGGCCTTCTCTTCTTTTAGAGTTTTGGCTGCAATTCTATTTTTTCTCAGCCGATTTTAAATTAAAAAAAGGACTTTATAAAGAAAATTGATTTTGCCATTGGAATCATCACAAAAAAGTAAACTTTCCATTAAAAAAAATAATAAAAAGTTTCAATTTCCCGTTAAACAGGAAATCGCACACATAGCATATCAGAACATATATCATACACACTTATTTACACCTCAATAAACATATCCAAATTTGACAATTATATACAGGGTTACTGGTAATTCGATACATTCCTTTGGAGATGTGATGGGGCATGAGCTAAGGAGTAAATCTACCCTAACATACATTATGCAAAACTCAATAGTTTTTGAGATATTTCAATTTTTTTGTTTTTCTCAAAAAAGTAGATCTTAATGTCTTAAAAGTTAATTTCCGAAAAATCTACTTGACATTTTTTTTTTTTACTGGATTACTTGTCCAATATTATAGATATCCGTTTGGAATGAAAAATATTCGGAAACATTTCGATCATGTGAACATTTAAAATAAAAACTTGTAATTTTTTTTTTTAAATCAGTTATGAAATTTACCTATTAGGTTTTTTCAAAAAAATATTAATGTAGCACGCGTACAAATTATTATAAAAACTTCCTTATTTCAATAGCTGTCTAACTAGGTAGAAATGTTTAATGTACCCTTGATAGTTCTAATAAAAAATTAGTAAAGATAATGCTGGTGGCGGAATTTATTAAACGACTAATCGTTCATTTTCATTTAAGTCAGTCAGTCCTTGACTTTGACGTTTGTGCATATATGTCATTAACTGACATTCTTATCTCCATGTCCCTTAAGTTTGTTGGTCTTGTTAAATTAGTTATCGAAGATTTTGATTTTGCTCGTAGTTGTTGTTATTAGTTGTTATTGTATTTTCTGTGCCATGGCCGCGTATGCCAACGCAGAATACGCTGATATCTTGTTTGTCTATGGATACTGTGGCGGCAACGCTGCTGAAGCTCGCCGAGAATATGGTCTTTGGTACCCTAACCGCCGCTTACCAAATGCACGTGTATTCAGTACGGCATATCGAAATATCGCTGAAACTGGCTCCGTGAAATGTAGAAGAAGTGACGCTGGTGCTCCTCCCGTTTATGAACCAGATGATGAGGAAGAAATATTGAGGTATTTTGAGGAAGATCCAACTATTTCAACTAATAAAGTCGCAAGACTAACCGGAGCGTCACAATGGAAAGTTTGGTCTACGATACGTAGAGTTGGATGTCATCCTTACCACTATACCCCTGTCCAAGGCTTGGAGGAAGGTGATCCTGGAAGGAGAGTGGAATTCTGCCGCTTTATGTTAAATTCAGATGCAGAAAGTGCAAATTTTTTAACAAGTATTTTATGGACGGACGAGTCGAAATTTAATCGCGAGGGTATAACAAATTTCCACAACCTACATTATTGGGCAGAGGAAAATCCCAAGTTAACACGTGAAACTAGTTTCCAAATGAAGTTTTCTATTAATGTGTGGATGGGAGTCATTGGCCACTATTTAATAGGGCCACACTTTCTTCCTCAAAATTTAAACGGGGAAATCTATGAAAATTTTTTAAGAAATGATCTGGCGGTGATTTTAGAAGATGTTCCTCTCGCCGTCAGACAGCGAATGATGTTTCAGAACGACGGTTGTCCAGCACATTATCGGCTGACAGTACGACAGTTACTTGATCAACGTTTCCCTAACCGTTGGATTGGAAGAGCGCGCCCAATACCTTGGCCAGCGCGAAGCCCTGACTTAACACCCCTTGATTATTACGTATGGGGTCATATGAAGGAGATGGTCTATGCCACACCAGTCAATACTATAGAAAACCTTAGACAAAGGATAGTCGATGCTGCCCAACACATAAGGCATAATCTGACAACCAGAGTAACAAGGACGGAAATAAGAAGACGCTGCCGTGTCTGTATACGGAATAGGGGCTCCCATTTTGAGCAAGACATATAAAAAATAAAGTACAACTTTGAAATTAATGAAGAATTAAACTCTACTTTTAAAATGTTTTTTACTGTTTATCTAAAAATAAAATTCGTGCTACTTGTGTTATTTTTACTAGTATTTTCTTAGAACTATTAAGGGTACATTGAACATTTGTACCTTGTTAGATAGTTATTGAAATAAGGCAGTTTTTATAATAATTTATATGCGTGTTACGTTAATATTTTTTTGAAAAAACCTAATAGGTAAATTTCATAGCTGAATTAAAAAAAAAAATTTAAAGTTTTTATTTCAGATGTTCACATGATCGAAATGTTTCCAGATATTTTTCATTCCAAACGGATATGTATAATATTGGACAAGTAATCCAATAAAAAAAATTTAAAAATGTCAAATAGATTTTTCGAAAATTAACTTTTAGGACATTTAAGATCTACTTTTTGAGAAAAACAAAAAAAATTAAATATCTCAAAAACTATTGAGTTTTGCATAATATATGTCAGGGCTAAATTTACTTCTTAGATCATGCCCCATCACATCTCCAAAGGAATGTATCGAATTACCAGTAACCCTGTATATTCAAAAATAAAAAAGTCATAGGGTATATATTTTTTAACGAGATGAAAAAATGCATCCTCATTTGTAGACACTTGACTAGCACTAACATTCACGATAAAAAATCTCTATAAAAAGTCCTAACCTATTAATTACAAATTATCAGTCGAAGTAAGTTTGTTACAATCATGGAAATGGTTATTCATATCTTTAAGAGAAAACTCGGGGACCGCCATCAAAGAGTCCGGCCTGTACCGCGAACTGTTCCTCGAGCTAGTTCTCATCATGGGAATCTCCATCGACACCACCGTAGTCAACACGGAGCCCCTGTGGTTATTACCACTGTTAATTTTCATCGCACCCTCCCCACTAGTCCTTTTGTACTGCGGCCCGGAGCCGTACGGCAAGGGCTTACCTCCGATGGCTCCCTTGTGCCGCTCCGCCCTATCCTTGCACAGACCATAACGTCCCATCAAGATAAAGAAGTCCCTTCGGTACTGCTGAGTCAGCAAGGCATACAAGCACGGGTTGGCGCACGAGTTCAAGGGATAGAAGAACACCAACAGTATCTTGGTTTGGGTGACGTTGATCAAGGGGTAGCCCAGGAGGGCGGTGAGGCCGAAGAAGGCGATTGGCGCCCAGCAAGCGAAGTCTGTAAAGACGAGCAGAGCCATTCTTTTAGCTACTGTTAAGTCGCTGCGCACTGAAGTTGTTGATCCAGTGCGTCCCCCTGAAAAATCAATGATATTAGCACAGGCTCCTGAAAATAAATTATATAAATATACTAATATAAATATCACCCCTTCTTCGCCCGTACTAAGTCACTGCTCTAATATAGAAAATTGTCACCTGCCTTCTCTAATGGACTTGTACATGCTGCCGTAGCAGACGCAGATTAGGGCGAATGCGATAGCATTGAAAGCCAACAGAGTGGAGAGATAAATAGCATCTGCCTTCCCTTTGTTTTCCAGTGGAAGGCATATACTTGTTTTGGAGTAGTTGCTGACTCCTATCAGTGGCAGCAAGGCCATGAACAATGCGCAGATCCAGCCCGCTATCATGACTCTCACCGCGGTCCTCAATTTGAGACGCTTATTGAGATGGATGGCCCACGTTATGGTGTACCATCGCTCCGTGGTAATGACTGCCAAAGTGTACACCGACAAGACGTTGCCGAATATCGTGAGGAATCCTGCCACGCTGCAGCCATTACCTGAAAGTTCAAGAAAATACATGAGTATATATACAGAGTGTACCACTTAAGAGATATTTGAATTCTGTAAGAGGTATTCACTAGAATATGTAAATGACTTCACTTTTAAGTGAAAACGGCCTTTCTCTTCATTGAGATATAGATGGCATTGAGATGCAAGGAAATGAATCGATCCCAGGAACTTTCAAAATCTAAGAATTTTTTATACTATGAACAATTTTCGATAAAACAATGGTTTTCGAGATATTTCAATTTTAATATATTTTTTCTGGCTTTGGTTGTCTCAATCCAGCCATATATTGATTATTATGTCTAGTTCTATCCTTACAAATCTTGATCATTTATTTACTACGCAGGGATTGTAGACAGGGACACACATTTCACGTCAAGGTGCCCTTCATGACGACTTCCTTTAAAATCCAACACAGAATAGGCAACGGTAAGAGGAGTATGTAAAAATAAAGGATAAAACAGAGGGAAAGCACAACTACACATATTCTGACACGACATAACCTGATGTATTCCCAAAGTATTTCTTTGAATATTTGATTACTTGTTACTAAGTATATTAATAGTGACGTATTATTCAATGGTAGAGGAATGTCATTCTCCACCAGTTTTTTGTTAGATAATTTATGGCTGTATTATTATTATTAGTGCACTGAAATAGCCAGTGATTGATATCTCCAATTTCCCCATTATATTCACATAGTGGGTTATCAATAATTTTCATTTTGTATAATGAAGATTTGAAGGCACCATGACCAAACAAATACCGGACATATGTTACGAACATCTGTAATTTTAATAATAATTATATGTATTTATTAGCAAAGAATGGCTATTTAACTGAATAAAATAGGTACAGGTGAGTAAAACAAACAATTAAGGAAGTCATGTATGTCGTAAAATGTTATATAAAAATTTAAATATCTTATTAATAAATGACATGCTGCTGTTAGTATTGATACAATGATTAATTTAGTTGAAACATTTGATACCAATATGTATCGGCGAATTTTCTCCCAGTGCAAGTCGGCAATATGGTTGATGCAGATTATCGTTGTTTCTCGTGTGATACAGGTGAATATCACTATTTCTAAGAAATTGAGATTCATTATTTATGACATTATTAATTGGTAGATGTACTTATGAGCTAGGCAAGGTAAGTATTTGTAAATCTTGGTTAAGGAGTGTAGTCCAATTAATAGGGAATGGCCCAATGTTAAATTTACCAAAAATCTTAACAGCAAACAAAAAATATCGTCGTATAGAATATAAAATTCTAAGAAACATAGCGTCAAAAGCCCCTGGATCCTCGATGTCCTTTATAACCTAAAAAATTCGTAAATTTGAAAAAAAAACACGTAAAAAAAACTGAAGTTCGTAGAGAAAAAGTTAAATGAAAAAGTTGTAGGTGTTAAAAAGATCTATCGATTCACTGTTTGTTGATGTCGATCGGTGCATTAGATTTCGAGATAAATCGAAAACAACCGTCAAAAATCGACTTTTTTGTTTTTCGTGTATCTTTTTCAAATTAACGTTTTTAAACTTGTTACTCGGTGAAAATGTAGCCTGTAGCAAGCCAAATAAGAGAATTTTTTCGAAATTGAATTTGAAAAGATTTTTTTTGAGATATATCGATTTTTCGATAAAAAGGTCTTCTCGGAAATCGGCTCTTCTTGCACGATGGATAGTTCTACAGAAACGATTTTGGGCTTGTTTTTTCTTCAAGAGTTGTACTATCACGGCAAAAAAATGATAACGATTTTTCAAATTTTAAGTGTCTACCACCCCCACTCTATTATTAAAGGGAATAAAATATTACTTTGGGATTTACTGTGCATAAGACTTGGATACAAAATCTGGATGTAGAAGTAGTGATTCCTTGGGCAGCGGTTTTTTTCTGGTTATGGCACTCTAGATGTACAAACAAATTTCAAGTCAAATTTTTTTCATAGAGTCGAAATGTCACTTATGGGGCATCACCGTACTCAGAATTTTTCAAGGATTCCAAAAATATAATAAAAATAATATATGGGGTGTTCCATTTAAAAATCAAAAGTAGGGATCATTTCCGGTGAAACCGGAAGTGGGAAAAAATGACAGTTATGCCACAAAATGTTCTCTTGGTCATATAATACATCTACCATATTTCATTCCAATATTCTTAAAAACAAGGAAAAAAGAGGGGTCTACCATGGTCCGTTCACACCCGGTTATATCAGCAAAAATAAATTTAAAAAAATTTTTAAACCTGCTTTTCTTAACTTCGTACTAAAAGGTACAATTTAATTGCAATAAAAGTAAAGCGTGTGCACTTTGTATGATTGTACGCATGATACTCACGCCTTGCTTTTCTTCTAATTACTTTTTTCCCTTTTTAGTACAACTTTATGAAAAACGAGTTAAAAAAATATATTTTTTTTATTTTCTACTTTTAAATCATACTTTACTTACATATAGAAACAATTTACATAAATTCATTCATTGGAGCTGGGTTTCGAGATATAAACCTAATGGCGTTCCAATATGTCATCGGAACTAATATTATACCATTTATACAAGAAAAAACGGACGTAGAAGTCTCTGATCCGGCGAGAAATCTTTTGTATTTCACGTTTTGCCGGAGGTGCCGGTTGGATAATATATTTAATCACTTTTCACCTCCACGCCCCCTACATGCAGATATTTGCAAAGGTAACGGTGGAAAACTGTATTGTCATCCGATCTTAGTAACTGCAAAATTTCATCAATTGATGAAAGAAGAGCAAGTAAAAAATTGAGGTATATTACGATCATGTTACACTTGGTATTGTTTTAAATTAAATGGCCTAGTTTACCTCCAATGCTGGGAATAAAGCTTCGACTAGTATCTCCTAAGGTAAGAGTCATTGTAGTGTTATTAATTTTCGACATATTCATAGCCACGTTTTTCTACTATAAGCCGTAAACTTTTTCTCTTTCACGCATATTAAACATTTCGTATAAAAGCTTTACTGTTCTCTAGCTCAGTTGCACCAAGCTACGGTATAAATGATTAAGTGATTTTACGTGTATCAATCTTATCATTCCTACACTTTTACTGAAGGAATTTGATATCTGATATATTGTGAAAAGGCATCTTAAAAATTCGCTTTCAATTCACACTTACAGAATCATTTCCAACCATTTTCAGCAGGCGTTAGCGACATTAGCAACATCAAGTTCAATCTTTTCCCCGATAGGATATTGAAAATAACATTCATATCCACCAAGAATATAAAATAATGGCTAGCCGGTTTGATAAATTGCTATCGATTTCGCATAAAATACACTGCAGCAGGAACCAGCCGAGCAGCATGAAATATCACCACCATTTATAGTTACGAAGTGGTGGGTATCTGAGTGGGTGAAGAAAGCGTATGAATTTAAAATAGACATACGAAGTGCAATATCGATCATAGATTAAACATAGAATCGTCTAATAATCTGATGAAGTTAAAATTTATTATTATTTTAACGGAACTTGTAGCTTTGTTAAGCTGTGATGTCCTATGTGGCCGTGCTGTAGTATGGTAACAATTCAACTAGACAATATGATGCTTTGTTTATTCAATACTTGAACTGTTTACTGGGTTACAATCTAATTGTCATTAAAATGGATGATTTCGATGATGTATTCTACTCTATTGATTGGGCAGTAAACAATACTTATAAAAATAAACTTGTTACTCGTCTAAATGACGCAGGTGGTAGCATGATCAATTTAGTATTCTCAGATATTATCGATCTAAAATGTAAAGTGCATCAAACACTTAAAATAACTGACCATTATATATTTTGTATTAATCTATATAGGGGCGAGCGTAGGTGCGTCTTTACTATGTACATACTTCGGTATGCGATGTAAAGCAACGACAGGCGCAGTTAGTACTTGGATTGGTGACCATTCCAACGGAAACCGCGTTCTCGCCTCACACATCTTCCAGCGGCTTGTATATCAGTGTATGCGCGGAAGCTATACAACCTTAGGCGAGGGTTGTATAGGAGATATATCATCCTTCGGAGGGGATGTAAAGCCGTCGGTCCCTTGTCTATTAAATGTTAGGCAAGTAAAAGATCCCTACTCTTCTTAAGGGAAGAGGTTCGGCAAAATTCCTGGTTGGGGGTAGCTCGTCTACAGACGTCGGTGTTAGGCCTCAATAGCGGAAATAGGCCGACGTTAAATAAATGTATATAAAAAAAAAAAAAAAAAATTAATCTTAATACAGACAAACAAGACAAAAGTTTAATTTCTCGCGGTAAAATAAATTTTTCCGAGCTTAATCAAAAAGTCTCCTTAATAAACTGGAACTTTACACACAGTAATATCGACGACAAATATAACTCGTTCATTTCTGTTATTAAAAGTAAACTAGAAGAAGTTGCACCTAAAAAAGAAGTAGTTATTAAAGTCAGGTTCCAAGAGTGGTGGAATGATAAAATACGAGACGCAATCGAACAAAGAGACCACAGGTATAAAATTTATAAACAAAATAAAATGCAATTAAATAAAGAAATATACAAACATAAGAGAAATGTCGCACAAAAAACAATACGTGAAGAGAAAAAAATATATTACGAAAATAATATCGACCATTGTAAAAACGACCCAAAGAAAATGCAGGATGCATTAAAACCCTTACTATCGGAGAGAAAGGGTTATGATGAACAATAAGTTAAATTCTTTTTACATTGATAGCATAGATAAAATTATACCAGGCATAGATAACATAATAGAGAATAATAGTCTATTCTTAATCCGGATTTAGAAAAGATCACAGTTATGAAATTGCAGTACAAAACATATTATATGACTGGAAAGAACCACATGATAAAGGTGTAATGATAGGGGTTGTATTTCTAGATATAAAATGGGCTTTTGAAACCATCGAGAGGGAAAAATTAATAAAAAAATTGAAAGGATATGGTATCACTGGGATACTTCTAAGTTGGTGAGTGGATTACCTACAAAATAGGAAACAAATAACAAAAATAAACGGTGAAATATCTGACGAAATATTAAATAAAAATGGGGTACCACAGGGTAGTTCACTAGGGTCGCTGCTCTCCTTAATATATATTAATGATATTGCAAAATCTGTGCATCAGTGCAATATTACCTAGAATACCAAACACTTGTTTTAATACATAAAAACCGCTGCCCAAGGAATCACTAGTTCCACATCCAGATTTTGTATCCAAGTCTTATGCACACTAAATCCCAATGTAATATTTTATTCCCTTTAGTAATAGAGTGAGGGTGGTAGAGGGCGTGGCTAATGTAAAAAAAAAATTAGAAGTTCTTGGTTCTCGTATACACATTAAACTCCAATTTAATTTTTTATTCCCTTAAACAATAGGCTGGGGGTGGTAGAGGGAGTAACTGATGCTAAAATAAATTTTAGAGACCCTTGGTTCAAATCCCAATTTAATTTTTTACTCCCTTTAATAATAGGGTGGGGGTGGAGTAGCTATATTCATTTTTTATTTGTCTAATTAGTGCGCTACCCCTGACCATAAGACGATACAGACTCGTGGACAGGGAGTAGACCGTCCGTATAGTCTCCTCTAAGCGCGTCTTGAATGTCAATCATTGGTCTAGTCTTACCCCCACGTAGTTCACGCATCTTTTGATCTGAATTTGGATGCCCCGTACTGCTATCGATGTTAAAAATAAAAACCTTTTCTCGGCAATGTGGCGCGTGAAGACTATTGCCTCTGACTTTTCGGCATTCACCCGAATCTTCCACTGGTCGTAATATGCCAAAGTCCGAGCCATGTGTGCTTTAAGTAACATGTTGGCGGGTTGCGGTTACGAGAAGGCGCGTACATGGCCATGCCATCAGCTTACTTGATCAGCTTGATATTCGGGTACTCCGGGAAATGAGAGATGTACAAGTTGCATACCTTGGGTGATAGGCACGATCCCTGAGGGACTTCCGCGTGAATATCTCCTTTTTACATGTTAATAGTTTGTCATTTACACGTACCTGTAGGGATTTATCCGGCAGGAACGAGAGAATAAGTTTGATGATGAATGTCGGAAAGTTATAGTTATGCATTTTGTTAAGTAGGTCAGCGGTCCACACAGTAACGAATACTTTCACAATATCGAGGAGCGCCATAGCAGTGATATTTCGAAGATTGTATCGTACCTTGCCGTGGTTAACTATTCCAACGAATTATTGCACTGTGCTTCTATCCCTCCCGAATCCAAATTGGGATTCGTTGATATGGAGCCCGTCTTGAGCATTATCAAGTCTGATAAGGACGAGCTTATTTACCAACTTGGAAATCGTCTGACGCTTACTTTGAGCTACTGAGCTGGCAACTTCAAGGAGTAGTTATGTTATTTTTTTTTTGAGCATAACTAAAGATGCTAATGTACAAGAGCCCGCGCGTCAACTAACGACCAGGGACCGTCAGTACCACTGTCACTGTTTTTGTTATTGCAGGGGACTACTTGACGATGTTTGCCATTGTTAACGATCATATACGTGTGAAGTTGGAAGCAGTTCCAGTAGAGATGTGCCCATGTATAATAAAATTTAAAAATAACTAAGCTATAGTTTTCTCTAATATGTGATTCATCCTAAAACACCGTTTATATACTTTACACCGACTTTCGTTTCGGTCATAAAAAACTACTTTATTCCTTTCTACAGTCGCTACAGTTTTATGTGCTATTTTATCACGAGTCCATAAAGATCGAAAGAAAACAAAAGAATTATGAGTGAAATAAAATTTTATGGAACTTAGACTTGAAAGCAATAATCTATGTCCTGTGCCCTTTCCTTAAACAATACTCCTCTTGTGTAAAATGTTAAAATTATTTGAGTAAATACAAATTAGTCGAATTATGTCTTATACTGGAGAAACAAGTAGGTAAAACAGAACGGTACAACAAAAAGCAAAATTCTTCTCATTTCTATTTTTATACAATTAATTTTTTTCCTGATAATTGACTGTACTAAGTTCCCTAATCCATCACCTTCTATACAAAACATTTCTCCTGCATCCAATCCATTAAGTGATTACTTACCTTCTTGCCAATCAATGGCCGAGTTGAAGTAGACCCCGACCGAGCAGGCATCGACAACTGCAATCAAGAGCAGATGAATGCCAATGCATAAATCAGCAAATGCCAGGTTACACATGAGAAACTTGGAAACTGTTAGTCGGAAATGCGACGTGGCGATTACAATCACCACGAATAAGTTTCCTATAACCGCCGACAGGGAGATGAACCAGACGGGGATGCGTAGCGCCCAGTTACCCATTAGGTCTTCGCATGGATTGAACGCATCAGGCGCTGGATGGCACTTTACCTGGAATGATAATATTTTTAGGGATAAAATTAAGAAACATCCATTGCTGTAATTGTCAAATGTTACATCTTGCGATATTGAATTTATTTATTTAAGGAACAGGTGATTCAACAGAATACAAAGATTCCAATAACAGAACGACACAAATTACAAAGTAGTGTACAGAAATTGAGTATCGTGGCGTAACTACCAAGTGTTATTCAAAACATCCAAATACGCGCGCCAATATCCATTGGCTGGATGTCGGTCTCGATAACTAGGGCCGAGTAGGACTATTACTCTTTGCACCTAGATTATCTCTGTAGACCTGGACCGGCCTTCGTGATAGGTGGGCCCGCGTACTTCTACCAGACCCAGCTCACAAATGTGAGATGTGTCGTGGTATTTTCTGCGAACCTCCCCTGGTCCTGGCTGTTGAACCTCGCTGGCTGAGGTCTCTTCTGGCGCTCTTCTTGTCTTGATGTTTTCTTTCTTCGCCAGCTTGTCACCCCCGGGGGTAGTCATCGGTCGAGTTGGGTTTAGGAAGTTTTGGCTGGGACTGACTGCCGGTACGTAGGACATCAATTGATATCCTACCCCGGATCGTCGGAAAGGTAATGATGAGCTGTGTATCTCGGGAGTGTGGAGACCTAAGTGCTTCTTTTAGCACTTTCGGTCTCCACGGAGCAGGTAGGACAACGGGCGTCGGACGGTATGTTGTCCGACGCCCGCAAGGAGGTTGGGTTAGGGTTGAAAACGTCATGTCTCTGGTAGTGGTGGTCCGTCCTGGCGTATCTGAAACAGATCTGTTAGCGGGAAATAAAGGTTATACTTACCCGTTGTCCAGTAGCTGAACCCTCGGTCGCTTGTGCCTCGGGGCGTCGGCGGGGTCGTAATCAGTGGCCTGTCTGATCAGCGGGTTCCCATGCTCCTCGGCTTGGGCGTACAGCTTCTTCGCTCGTTCCCGGATGACTTCAGTGACCGTGGTGTACTCCAGGTCTCTGACGATGTCTGCGGTTCTCACGTACCATGGGGCGTCAACTACCGTCCTGAGGGCTATGTTCTCCACTGCCTGGATTCTCTTCATGTAGGACTTCGCCTGGTAGCCCCACGCTACCGAGGCGTACGTCAGCTGCGGCCTGATGAGGGTCTTGATAAGCGTGAGCTTGTTCCTCAAGTTAAGTCGGCTCCCATTTCCCGTCATTGGGTAGATGAGGGCTCTCGTACGTCGGGCCTTAGCTGTGATGGCGTCCGTGTTTTGTCTCCATGTTAGGCTTCTGTCCATGACCACGCCAAGGTATTTGACGGTGTCGTGCCATTGGATGTCCTCGCCGTTCATGGAGACGTGTCCTGTGGGAATTTCTTTCCGCACTCGTCTGAAGAGGATGGCTTGGCTCTTGTCGGCGTTGACTGCGACTTTCCACTTCGTGCACCATTCTTCCAGGAGTGTGGCCGCTTCCTGGAGTTTTCTGGTTGCGTCTCTGGCCTTCCAGGCATCCAAATAAACACAATAAATAAAACTTTTTTCGTAGGGCACGAATTTGGCGCAAAAGTCTAAAAAGCCTGGATTATAAAGTAATTCTAAGCCTCAAATATTATAGAAGCACTAATATTCATTACTACGCCCAGGGCTACAAAATATCAATAAATATTAATATTTTAGTCAGGAACGGACGCTTCTGCTATAATCCATTTTATTAATTTTAACCGAGGAATTAATCAAAGTTATGAAAATCAGCCGGCATAATTTCATTAATCGAATGGTATGAACCCAGTCAAAATTAATAAACCAACAGCCGTTAATTGTTTTATACTTACTTTAAAATTCACGACACAAAATTATCTGATGAATATAAAATAATTATTCCATTCAGTGGTCCACTTTCTCTTTAATTAATGATCGTGTCAGTATATTTTTCTTCTGATGAAAATCTCCATTCAATTTATTTAACCGACAGTGCATTTAGCTAAATTGTAGACCAATTAAGAAATTAATTCTGCAATTAGGGCAGTTTTGCAGTCCAGTTTAGTAAGGAATTTTAAATTACTGACTTGTTTATGCAAAGGAAAACTTTATATGGGAAACTTCTCGTTAAAATATTGGTTTTGCGAAGTAAATGTGTTTTTTGCTTCAAAGAAAGAGCGACAATTAACTAATTGTTCTGCATTCAACACAGTTGCAATAGTAAAATAGTTTTTATACCACAATATTGAGAATAAACTAGATCCTAGTTAAACATAACAAGATAGGGGACAAAAGCAAACGGGCTTCTACAGCAGGCTTTCTAGGATATTCTGAATATATCATTAGTTTTAGATTTGATAATAAATGGCAACATTTCCATCTTTATCAGTTGTTAACGCTTGCATCACCTACAACATTTTTTAAATCAAATATCATCATATAATAAAGTATACAATGAGCAAAGCCGCTATCAAGAGTATCAAGGAGACAGAGGAGCGGGAAATTCAAAATTAAATCTAAATTGTTGGATTCTATCAATTTAATAAATTTTTTATAGTTTAAATATTTTCCATTTGCTATGAAACTCCTATTTTATGAAGGGAATGATCGCTTTGGATACAAATATATTATTTTCAAACTCAGAAAATAAGTAAAACTTCAAGACCTAAGTACTTAATATAAGCATACTAAAGACGTATATTCTGCACTTCCCCACCATTGGCAATCTTGAGGATGTCCATATTAGGTTCTGAGACATTCAGACCAAATAAAGATCAAATGTCGATGTCGTGTGCTATCTGTGTTTTTAAAAGAAAATTTGGAAACCGAGCACTTAGATAATCAATTGAAAGAGGAAACAGTTTATTTCTTTATAATTTTTGTATAAACACAATATCTATAAAGTAAAATAATGCACTTTTAGGTCATCATTTATAAAAAGTTAAAATCAAAAAGGTGCCATCCAAATCAACATTTTTTCTGAAATCGCAGGTTCATTAAAGTACTATTAAGCTGCGTTTTTGCTGTTTCTTTTAGCCCAAAAGCCAAATAATCCAGTCATTAGAAACTTAAAAATGTCAGACAGTTAGTCAGACGTTAGACAGCTGAAAAAACTTGAAAATCTCCGTAGAAATTCACCACCGAAAGACTACTACCTACTACTGCTACTACTAACTACTACTAAAGAAAAATGCACCCAATATAACAAATTTTCAAACAAACAACCTTCTATTAACGAATGCTACAGTCCCCATACTTTATAGTTTACCAAAAATTCATAAGGAGGGTTTTCCTATGAGACCGGTAGTGTCTTATATTACTGCACCGGCTTATAGACTATGTAATAAACTCAATTCGAATTTACAAAATTGGAAAACATAACCTTACCCGAAAATACCAAATTAGTTTCCTTTGATGTTAAAAGTTTATTTACCTCTATCCCTATTCATGAGCTTAAGGATATATTACAACATCTTATATCAAATAGTGAATTGAATCAAAATGAACAAAAAGATTTACAAACATTAATTAATATGTGTATCAAACAAAATTATTTTAAATTCGATAATAAAATGTCCCATTATTGGCTGAAATATTCATGGCAAATTTTGAAAACAATCTTTTTACCACCAACAATAATCTCCTTAAATACATAAATTTTTGGGTAAGATATGTTGATGATGTGTTTTGTATATGGATCGGTACTGAGAGACAATTGTCACATTTCATCCATTTTATTAACTCCATAAACAACAAAATTCAGTTTACAGTTGAAATGGAAAAAGAACGGTCAATAAACTTTTTAGATATTAAGCTGACACGTAAAGAACATGAGCTAGAATTTGATATTTACAGAAAGCCAACTTTTACTGACACGCTACACATGCAAATTGTAATCAATCTTGGAAGATAAAAATGTCACCGTTTCATAACTATGTACACAGACTATTATCTCTCAATTTAAATAGGGTTAACTTTGAAAAAGAAGTTAGAATTCTTAAAACGCTAGCAAAAAACAATGGCTATGATGAGTTACTTATTGACAAATTAATAAAAAATAAAGAGAGAAAATTATTACAAAAATATTTTTATAACGTGCCAAATATAGAAAACAAAAAGTGGCATAGTATAAATTATGTTAATAAGGTTAGCAACTCAGTATGTAATAGATTAAATAAATTAGGTATTAATACAATATCAACGAATAGAAATAATTTAGGTCGCTTGTTGGTTCATAATAGAGAAAAGACAGAAGATATTAAAAAATCGGGGGTATATGAAATAAAGTGTGACGACTGTGATGCCGTATATATAGGTCAGAGTGGCCGTAGCATAGATGTGAGGTTAAGAGAACACAAACAGTCTATTTTATGTAATAAAAAGTCAACTGTTTCGCCGAACATTGCATTGAGCAAAATTACGTTTTTAACGGTAGTAGTGTTAAACTTTTGTATAATGCAAACAAAGGAAAAATCCTAGACATGCTTGAAATTTTAGAAATTAGAAAGGCCTTAAGAAACCATAAAACCGTTACAAATACACAAACAGAATTTATGAACAATCCTGTACTAGACACTAAAATTAAAATTAAGTTCGTAGTTCCGGCCTGTATTGTTAAATTTTAAGAAATAGCAAATCAAGTTATTGTCCCCCTCTAGGTGGGTAGAGGATTTGTAAGATATATACTGTGAACCACCACTTTCAGGTCAGTTTTTAAGACTTTTTGATAATGGTCGCAAGGCCGAAACATATGTCAGAGAAATGTGAACAAAACTAATGAAACAATAAACCAAGTGCGTATTGTAACTATTCTTTTGAATATTTATAATTATTCTATTGAATATGTTTCATCAAGAACCTACCACAGATTCCAACCAACTAATTAAAAAAGTCGTTTAGGTGCAAGAGGTTAAACAGTTTTAAAACTTGGAAGAGTGTAGACTTAGGGGGCCCTAAATATGAATCTAAGTTTGCAATCTCGACCGACCTTCCCTCGCGCCGGCATCGGCAACTTGGAAGAATGGCGCCCAAAATCAGGTATTGGCATATAACTCCGTTCCTGTAGGTTTTAGTATAACAGTTCCTTATTAAAAGTTGAAGAAGATAAAATTTGTCACAAAGTTGCTCCTGTACATTTTCCTCCTCAGACTAATATTTTCGGAGTTACAGGGCTGAACAGTAGGGCGTATTTTTTAAAATCGCAGAAAAGCAGTATTATGCGCGCTACTTTTTAACAATAGCAGTAGCAGATTTTACCCTGTCCAACTTTTAATTTGAAACCTTTTCTCTAAAACCTAGAGGATCGGAGTTATACGTCAAAAACATTATTTCAAGATGTAATTTGTATAAAACGAAGATATTTAAAATGAAAAAATAGCGTATTTGCTTAAAAAGTTTGTTTTCAACTTTCTATTATCAAATCCATAAATCCATCTGCAGAATTAAGAGAAGAATTTTCATATTTGTAATTAAGTTTTTTACTTTTAACAAATTAATAGAACAACTTTTGCTGCTTAAGTTAATTCAGTATTTTTATTTCTTCGATATGACATACCTACAACCGGCGTTGTTCCATAGAGAGAGAAAACCGTGGTTCCAAAAATAAATTGTTTAAAAAAAAAACAATATTCCGTAGGACATTGGCATTGGACAAAATATTTTTCCACAATTTCTATACCTACCCGAACTGTTTCATTAATAAAATTCACCTTTCCAGAAAATTCCATCAAAATCTAGATTAACCACTATACTGTAACACTTTTAAAATAAAAAGTAGTAATTTTTATATATAATAATTCTGTTTTATTTCAACTATACCCATACTTGCATTCTTCTTAGAAAATAAAACATTCCTTTTCTTTATTCGTGATATTATTGTGAATTGTGATTTATAAATCACATGTACTATTCGCCCAGTGTTAATAAAGTACCAACAGTAAATCTGAACGCACCCCGCACTCCTAAACAAACACATCTCACATATGTATATGCTTCGCGGTGTGGATGTCACACGTCACACATCATTCCAATTTACGTTGAAACAAATTTGTTAGCATTTGTCACAAATGCTATACAAATGTAAAAAGAACTATACCTATAAATAGTGATTGCTAGTTAATAAATATATCGCGTAGTGTCATGTAGAGCGAAGTTGGCTATGAAAAACTTGGAAAGAAAACAGTTGTGTTTAAAATGGAGAATTTAGGGTTTGTGCTTTTCTGTTGTTGGTGTGTTTCTTAAATAATGGTAATGCAGTTGAAATGAATTAGACGAATTGTACATCAAAATATTAGTGACGTTGATAAAAATCTACAAAGAAAAATTACTGGATGCACCGAAGATGAAAACAGTGTTAGTGTTGTGATTTGTGAATACCGGCTACTGTTGTAGAACTTAACAGACGACGCAACGGTATCAGTGAAAGGGAAGCAGTTAAAAGGTACCACCTATTGCCTGTTTTTGTTTAAAACTATTTCTTTACAACCTTGTTCATATGAAATCGAATAACATATTTGATATATAATAAATTCTTCGTCCATGCACCTATGATATCGCCGTTAGTTAATTCTAAACATTACTGTGCACTAGGTCTATAAAATGATAAACTTATTCCAAGCTTCTTTACATGAGCAAATTTAATGGAATCTGATTATTTCTTTCAGGTAGGTCCCGAACGAGGTGGAGGCACCCATTAAGGTAAGATGTTTTTTATATTTCATCTATTTTAAATCAAGCAGGTTGAAACTAGTAAGACAATTTCTTGCAAAGGAATCCTATATAATACTGTTTATTTTTAAAAGCTTTTATTAAACTCGCAATGTTTGTTTGTTTGTCAGTTAGTTTGTTTAGGTCAAATCTTGCAATAAAAATTTCAGTAATTCCAAAGGAGAACGGATAACACGAATCTGAAATTAGTTTTGCGTGCATACGAACCGTTTGTCCAAAAAAAATTTTTGAAAATTTTTCCTATGACACGCACTTTTCATGCACCTATTTATACACTAACAGCACTTATATATATCGTCTTTTTCCTTATTAAGATCACACTGTGGCATTTATAGAACAATAGACCCTTCACTTATGGCAGAAAACTTATTTTCGGTAATACTAAAGGAGAACGGAAACCTCGAATTTTTGCGTGAGTTTTTCAGGATACCCTATTTTGGGGTCGTAGAACACGAATCTGAAATTAGTTTTTCGTGCATACGAACCGTTTCTCCAAAAAAAATTTTTCCTATGACGCACTTTTTCATACACTAATTTATACACCAACAGCACTTGTATATCGTCTTATTCCTTGTTTAGATCACACTATGTTCTTTATAAAACAATAAACTCTTCACTTATGGCAGAAAACTCACTTTCTTTTGTATAAAAATCAGAATTTTATTCACAGAAACTGTATTAGATGAACCTCCATCTGTCATTTGATTACATATATTTGCATGCGTTGTTTGCGCATGTGTAAGGTTTGGTGTCTAAAGGCACGTTTGAAAGAATTGAAAGTTACTGGGTTGAACTAATCCATTTTTAGTATTGAAAGACATATGCGACGTTACTTTTCCAAACACATTCGCGACTGGTCGACGCTTAGAAAGGGATATATATGTTTATAAATAATACTTAACGCCGTCTGCCCCAGATTTAATAAGGTGCCAAGTACTATTATATATCCCTTGCCCTTCAAGACACTTTCGAAGCGTCGACGGGCGCGAACGTGTCTTGAAGGGCAAAGGATATATAATAGTACTTAGCACCGTATTAAATTTGGGGCAGACGCCGCTAAGTATTATTTATAAACATACATATCCCTTGCCTTCAAGACACGTTCGTGCCCGTCGACGCTTCGAAAGTGTCTTGAAGGGCAAGGGATATATAATAGTACTTGGCACCTTATTAAATCTGGGGCAGACGGTGTTAAGTACACACATTCGCGCCTTGAAAGGCAAGGGATATGTATGTTTATAAATAATACTTAACGCCGTCTGCCCCAGATTTAATAAGATGCTAAGTACTATTATATATCCCTTGCCCTTCAAGACACTTTCGAAGCGTCGACGGGCGCGAATGTGTCTTGAAGGGCAAAGGATATATAATAGTACTTAGCACCTTATTAAATCTGGGGCAGATGGCGTTAAAGCATTATTTATAAACATAAATCAAAACACGTTCGCGGCCGGTCGACGTTTCGAAATCCGCGTCGTTTAGTATTTCTGTTTTTTCGGCAGAAGAGGGGGGTGCTCTATAGAATGACCCATACCGCTTTCACAATGAATGTTAATTTAACATTGAAAACGTGAAAAATCGCCTCATGATATTGGTCGGTGTCGGTACTTTAGACACAACTTTTTTAGACACAGTTGTATAGTTTTGAGTAGCTGTTTTGTGATGTGTTACAAACTATGGGTCATTCTATAGAACACCCGCCTCTTCTGCCGAAAAAACAGAAATACTAAACGATACGGATTTCGAAACGTCGACCGGCCGCGAACGTGTCTTGATTTATGTTTATGTTAAGTATTATATATAAACATATATATCCTTTTCTAAGCGCCGACCGGTCGCGAATGTGTTTGGAAAAGTAACGTCGTATACGTCTTTCAACATTAAAAATGGACTAGTTCACCCAGTAACTTTCAATTCTTTCAAATTATCTCCCATAACGGCCAACGTAGACATCAGGTAAGTTTTGTACATTTTTACTAATTTCTTCTCTTAATTGCTTAATAATGGCTTGTGCTTCTTGTTGTTTCGATTTGTTCGACTTCATTTTATGAATTAGTCAAGAAAAGAGAGGCTTATGGTATTTTTGCAAGAGCATGGGGTTTTAGGAAATGATGATGTGATGTGCCCAAACTGCAACAAAGCTTGCACATTTTACTCGCGCGATAGTTGTAGATTCAGAGGCACTAACACCACCGTTGTAATTAGACAAAGGAAAAGGTGAAGGTTCATTGTCCATTTTCTGTTGGCGCGCGAAAAGGCACGTTTTTTGAGAATGCAAAGATAAGCATCTAACAAATTTGCAAATTTGTTGCATTTTGGTTATACACAGGGTATCCGAACAATGAAAAGCTTGAGCGCGAATGTCAGTTAAGTGCAGATTCGGTGGTAGACTGGGCAAAGTTTTACCGAGAAGTTTGTTTAGTTTGCATGATTGACGAGTCAGAGCGTTTAGGGAGTGAAGGCAAAATTGTGGAAATTAATGAAGCAAAAATGGGCAAAAGAAAATATAATAGGGGTAGAATGATAGAGGGTCAATGGGTTTTTGGTGGTTTTGAACGTAATTCCAAAAAATGTTTTTTTTGTTCCTGTTGAGGACAGATCAAAAGAAACTTTGGTCGCGATCATTAAAAAATGGATACTGCCGGGTACTACCATATATTCCGACTGTTGGAAATCCTACAATTGTTTAAAAGACTAGAATTTCCAGCACGCCTCGGTTAACCACTCGTATAATTTCGTTGACTCTGACAGTGGTGCCCACACTCAGCATATAGAACGGACTTGGAGGGATGTGCGGGCAAAAATTCTGAAATATGGTCGCCGAAAATATCATTTCGATGGCTATTTGGCCGAATGTCTTTTCCAAAGGATATATCCTAAGCACAGAGACCAGTTTCATTTTTTTAAAATGTATTTGAATGGTCTACCCACCATCAGCAGCTTCTAATTCAGATGAGGAAACCTCAGACTCACACTAACTCTATTACGGGTACCTATAACTACAGATCAATTAATACTATAAAAGTTTGTACAATTTTTACTCATTTTTGATTTCACCAAAATCATATCATGATTTATTTGTTGTTATATATTTTAGAAAGTTTATTTCTGTTGAAATTTTTTAGAAAGTAGCCTATGTTTATTTTTCAAATTTATTTTTTGTAGAGTTTTCTTAGAAGATATATTTATTTTTCGCGTTGAACGATATTTATTTATTTACTTATTTATTTATTTTTTTCATGTATATTATCTTACATTTGCACGCATAAATACTTATGAATGTTTGCTAGTTATTTATATACTTGTAACTTGTTATTCCTCAACTAACAATCCTGTACCCATCCCTTCCCGGCAAGGGATAAGCTCACACCTTCCCGTTGGTCCTTGCTGAGTAATAATAAGAATTGATATAGGGTGCAAGATATGTTTTATACTTTTTTTTTTGTAATACTTACTATCCATTCAGTTATTATTATTAGCCGAGATGAGCATAACAGCATGTTTTTTTCAAATTATACTAACTTTATGATATGTTATTGGGCGTAAAGTTTAAGTACCTCAGATTTTAACAATTTTCTAATAAGATTTCCGATGAAATTTCCGACACCCGATCTTGGCTGGCGTCAAAGGCAAGGAAAATGTTCATCATAAGTTTTCGGTTTAATTGATGTCTGTTACGTGTACTTATTTGGCCACAATGTAAATTTAACAAATTCTCAGGTTTCTGTTGAATGTGATGGCTAATCGCATTTATGTCTTTGCCTGGAACTTTTTCTGTGACGTGATAAATAACATCCCAGTTAAATTGAACACATTATTACGTGCGAAAGTGTTGTATTCACAAGTGACATGCTGATCGTTGTTACATAGCGGAATTTTGCTTTCAGAACGGTGTTTCGCCAGACACTGGGTGCTTTTTATGGCTTAACAAACACTATACAGAGCGAAAGCGGAGAAAGGTGTTGGATTTATATAAATATTGGGGTATTAATGGTGAAGAGGGATACAGGAGGCGAAGTCGCTATAACGCATACGATACTGTTGTTGGTCGTATTTGTGACCTGAACGGAGTTATTGGGAGTTAGCCGAAGGAGTCAGAGAATTGGGCAGTGATCCGTGTGTTTTAGGTAAGCCAACATATGGACACAACATTTGACGTCCAAAAATATTTCGCTTCCAGGTCCCGTAACTTTCTCATTAATTTATGGTTCATCCGCAATTTTTTTTCTTTAACGTGTTGTACTGTTCATATTATTTCCAAATCTTATTAGAAAATTGTTAAAATCGGAGGTACTTAAACTTTACCAGACCCGTCGTGCCTTTAGACACCAAACCTTAATATTGCACACATGCGCAAACAACGCATGCAAATATATGTAATCAAGTGACAGATGGAGGTTCATCTAATATAGTTTCTGTGAATAATATTATGATTTTTATGCAAAAGAAAGTGAGTTTTCTGCCATAAGTAGAGAGTTTATTGTTCTATAAAGGCCATAGTGTGGTCTTAATAAGGAAAAAGGCGATATACAAGTGATGTTGGATAAATAGGTTCATAAAAAGTGAGTGAAATTTCAAAATTTTTTTCTTTACAAACGGTTCGTATGCACGCAAAACTAATTTCAGATTCGTGTTCTACGACCCCAAAATAGGGTAAAAATTCGAGGTTTCCGTTCTCCTTTAGAATTACCAAAATTTCGATTAGTTCTAATTAGGCCAGTCATTGCGGACTTCGATAATGGAAAGTTCGACAACCAGTCATTACGGACTTCGATAATAGAAACTTCGAAGTTGCAAAAGTTTTGAAATTTTGAGACAACATTGGAGAAGGTAAAAAAATAACAAATCGAGTTTTGCACTCTGTGCTGACCCCCCTCCCACCCGGAATATTGTTAAATCAATAAATTGAATGAACAAAAAATGTAAATTTGTAATAACTTTTTGAAAAAAATTCCGAAGTTTATACAAACTTTGGAGAACATTTTCATAAGTATTAGACATCTTCTGTCAAGTTTGCACCCTGCTACAATGAGCGGAATATTATTTACTATTTAGTTATATACTCTGATATATTTTCTCGAAAAAAAAAAAAAAAATTGCGAAAGTTATGCAAATGATTGTTTATACGGCAGAATAGGGTCACATACCGGCTTGTAGTTTTGCATAATTTTTTTTATCCCGGGAGATTTTTTCACATAATTTTTATCTGCCACGACCGTACCAGATAAAATTATTGTGAATTTTTTTTTCGTTCAAATTTAAAATCCGACGTTTCATGACTTTTAAACCTATTTCAACAGAAATACTTTACAGAGAAATACTTTCCACTGGACGTGGAAGTAATAATGTCCTATAATTTGCGACATACTACGTTTTCAATCAGAAAACGCAAAATAAAATCTGATTGCAATACGCCCCAGCAGGCAGATTAATCCTAAAGAAAGGACTACAGTGCAGAGCTGTTATGCCTCGCCAGCCATAGATTAGTTTCGAGCTTGTTAGCTCTCAATACGACGAACACTTCACTGTTCCTCTAGTCATCAAATTGTAAATAAGAGGTGTCAGCAACTTGCGAATAGCTCCATCTGGTAGCTACTTATTGCAATCAAAATTGGCGAAAAACTCGGACTAAGTTATGTCTGTTGCCGCCCACGGACTGGCCGCTTAAGGCATAGTTAGTAAGCATCTCTGTTATATTGCACTTAAATTTTGATTAAAAATTTATTATATTAGTCTCAAATTAAGATGAACGATGACGTATAAAACGTCAAACACTCATAAGCTAGTATTTCATTTGCCACTAGATGGTACTGTGTGTATGATATTTATACTTAACTGCGCGTTTACAATGTGATTGCAACAATGTTGTCAGATGCAAAAAAAATCCCACTGCCTAAAAAAGTTTTTAAAAACCACTTTATTTATGATAAATATAAAAAATGAATATTATGTGTGTTTGTGTCATTTTTAAATATAATGTTATATAATACATACCCACATAATTTCATTTATCATTGAATTATTATTATTTTTTTTTATACATTTATTTAACGTCGGCCTATTTCCGCTACTGAGGCCTAACACCGACGCCTGTAGACGAGCTACCCCCAACCAGGAATTTTTGCCGAACCTCTTCCCTTAAGAAGAGTAGGGATCTTTTACTTGCCTAACATTTAATAGACAAGGGACCGATGGTTTTACATCCCCTCCGAAGGATGGTATATCTCCTATACAACCCTCGCCTAAGGTTGTATAGCTTCCGCGCATACACTGATATACAAGCCGCTGGAAGATGTGTGAGGCGAGGACGCGGTTTCCGTTGGAATGGTCACCCATCCAAGTACTAACTGCGCCTGTCGTTGTTTTACTTCGCATACCGAAGTATGTACATAGTAAAGACGCACCTACGCTCGCCCCTTATTTTTGTTTAATATTTAAACTTTACCTTAAACTGAAATAATATTTTTTTTTTGGAGAGCAAAAAATGTAATATTACAAAATCAAATATAAATAGAAATTTTCCGCAGTGATGAATAAACGAAAGATATTCATTGCGACCAACATGGCAATAACAGTGTGGTTTCCCATAGGAGTCATCTCTGCAGAGTATTATTTGTAAAGGCGGCCTTAGGCGTAGCTAACAAAGTATTACCTGGCCTTATTTAGTTTATTTGGAGAACGGGAGAGCGATAAATATATCAAAACCAGGATTGACCCTAGGTAATGTGTCATCTTACCAGTACCTTAAGTTGTAATTTTTTTGCGAATCCCTTAACTTTCAAAGTGAATAATTGAAATTATTATAATCACTTTCTTAGGGAAGATAACAATAAATATAAAGTCGATGATTAATGATTTTGATAGAGGTATTCAGCGTGGGTTGCCCCATCACAAATAATAACATTTTACATACTTTATACATGTGTGTATGTCTTAATATATGAGTGTATGGATGTACAATACGACGAAACGTGAACAAAGAGCTACTGAATTTTTCAATCAGCGTCTGAAAACCTCCATGAACTTGTATGACCCGTAGCCTATTATACTACATTTCATTCATAACAGACAAATAATTTCAAAAGTTTCAAATTTTGCAAAATAATTATCTAACTCTTTCAATTCAACCGGCCAAACTATGAAATAAAAGTAATCTAGGTTATTTAATTTAATCCCGAATTTAATCAGAAGCAACAATAATTATTCTAAAAGAAATTTGAAAAAATTCACAAATAACCTAATTCAATCGACAAAATCTTTCAAACGTTCAAACTATTTTAGAGCTCAAACGTTACAAATGAATGTTCTAAGAAATATCGTCCCCATACGAACTCAAAGTATATCAAAACTAATTTATTCCACACCGCCAAAAGAATTTTTTTTTATTCCGCTTCCACATTTTTTATCAATTATCTTTCTTTTCAATTCAACTTCTAGTACAATTTTACGTTCTTATATCAAGATACACTTCATTCCCATTCGCTATGTTCCATAGAGGTGCCAGCACTGTATTCATCAAATCTTACTTCCCGAAATGCTGGCATCACTGCCATCAAAACTTACTTCCAATTCGTTTCAATGTAGACCTAAAGGAACATTCTCATATGATATCAACATAACTTAAACGACTTCCGAAATATCTTACACCCATTCAATATTCGGCTAGTTATTCAGACAGGTATTGCAAATAACTCCCAAACCTGTTTCTATTCAAATTCCAATTATATATAAAAAGATTCTCCTTTTTACGGTCATAATTATCATATTTTTGTTAGTCCCAAAATCTTACGTTTTCTATGTGGTTGTGCAATAATTCACAATCGAGCCGAGATGAATGTCGGGGGACATTTCCAGACACCATAAAAAATAGGGAAAAACGTGCGTGCAAGACTCAGGCCCCGTCTAAACGAAACTCTACAAAATATAAAAAAGGTCAAGGTCAGCGAACTCAAGTAATCACAGAAGTCAAGAAGTGAAAACAAGTTATATATATTCGCGAGTTCTTAGTAGTTAATTAAAAGTGTTTTAAATGCAATTAGTAATATACTAGTAAATCTGTACGGGTTCTAAAGTTTGAGTGCCTTCTGTCTAGATAAGCGTAAATAAGTTAATACACTAACAAGTCTGTTAGGCTCTTAAATAAAAGGTTTAGTTATTTCTGCCCAGATAAGCTTTCATAGTGAATATACTAGTAAGTCGGAATTTTAAATTAATTTTGTACCGTCTACCTGGTCAAGCTTGCCTACTTCGAGCAACAAGAATTTCCCTATAACTACGACGTTGTGATTGCTTCCTTACTAGAGCCAAGTAAAAAGTCCTAAACAGTTTCGCCGTCGCGTATTTACTCAAGTGAATTTTTTCAGAACCATTTTTTCAATTTATATTATTTTTGTCTATAATTCATTACACTATTAATTTTATTCCCAAGTCGGAATTTCCATTGTCGAAAAGTTATCATTTCACAACCCTGTTAATTTAAATACTTTACTATCAAATAAGTTTCATGAACTCACTTACCTTAAATAAAATACTCTCATTTCGTTTTAAAATAAAGTGTTCTTATGTTGTAGGCTTGGTGCATATGCGGCCCGTAGCGCACGTTTGTGTTTCGCTGGCCGCATATCGCCAAGCCGCTAGCCACCGTTATCGCCAAACCGCAAACCGTGGGTTGAGAGACTCGACTACCGTCCGCTAGGAGCGGTCGCGTGCCTCCCAGCTGGGAAAAACGGTGACGTGACTTCTGTCTGGTGTAAAAGGCAAACGTTAGCTCCTGTGCTTGTTTACTTGAGCCATTTTAATGGATTTTGGATTATCGGCAGCGGTAAAATTTCCTTCGTTTTAAGTTGTTGCTGTTTATCAGAATATTTCGTTGCTACGCAGGAAGTTTAATCCGCATCTGTGCGGGATTTATGTGTGCACACGCTGGTTGACCACTTTCCCTTGGGAGTATCTTCGCTGTAAATTGAGCTGTAGCATTGTACAAGAATTTTGGTGGATTTTATCCCTGAACAAGTCAGAGGTAAATTATTTTTTTTTTTGTAGATTATACTGTTTTCAAATCGGTGTGAAGCTGGCAACGGCCGTTTCCAGCAACGGCACTAAAATCAACCACATCGATAAAGTCGTGGGATCCTCGGCAATATAAAATATTATAATATGTAGAAACGCCCAGCAACGCCAATGAAAACAATGGAAATGACAAATTTGTGGTTTGATTTTTATCTGGCATTTGCGATATGCTTTTCCTAATAGATATATGAAATACGTACGTACTTATAAAGGAAAAAAGCTACAATTGTTCAATCGGAAGTTATCCATTAGATTTTACTGCGTGAAACTACTTATAATAATGTCCTTAAACTACTACATAGGGCCAAATCATTTGTAGGTCCGAAACAGCGGCGTACGTCGTATGAATTTAATAAAAATAAAAATATTCGCGATTTCTTTATCGGAAGTTGCCGATTAGGTTTTATTACGTAAAACTACTTATTGCAGTGTCCTTTAACTACTGTATAGGACCAAATTATTTGTAGGCCCGAAACAGCGGCGTATGTCGCATTTATTTAATAAAAACAAAAATATTCGCAATCTTTTTGATCGGAAGTTGTCGATGAGATTTTATTACATAAAACTATTTATTGTAATACCCTTTAACTACTGTATAAGACCAAATCATTTGTAGGTCCGAAACAGCGGCGTACGTCGTATGAATTTAATAAAAATAAAAATATTCACGATCTTTTTGACCGGAAGTTGTCGATTAGATTTTATTACGTGAAACTACTTATAACAATGTCCTTGAATTACTACATAGGGCCAAATCATTTGTAGGTCCGAAACAGCGGCGTACGTCGTATGAATTTAATAAAAATAAAAATAGTCGCGATCTTTTTGATCGGAAGTTGTCGATTAGATTTTATTACGTAAAACTACTTACTGCAATGTCCTTTAACTACTGTATAGGACCAAATCACTTGTAGATCCGAAACAGCAGCGCGCGTCGTATGAATTTAATAAAATTAAAAATATTCACGATCTTTTTGATCGGAAGTTGTCGATTAGATTTTATTACGTGAAACTACTTATAACAATGTCCTTGAACTACTACATAGGGCCAAATCATTTGTAGGTCCGAAACAGCGGCGTGGATCGCATATATTTAATAAAAGTGAAAAATTCCCCATATTTTTGATCGAAAGTTGTCGATTGGATTTTATTAACTCAAGCTACTTATAACAATGTCCTTGACCTACTACATAGGGCCAAATCATTTGTAGGTCCGAAACAGCGGCGTGGGTCGCATATATTTAATAAAAGTGAAAAATTCGCCATATTTTTGATCGAAAGTTGTCGATTAGATTTTATTAACTGAAACTACTTATAACAATATCCTTAAACTACTACATAGGGCCAAATCATTTATAGGTTCCGAAACAGCGGCGTACGTCGTATGAATTTAATAAAAATAAAAATACATAGGGTAGGGTAGCGCAGTGGGCACGATCGCGTTGCTTGGTGAAGAGCATGTTTGGTCACACCTATATCGTGTATTAGGTTCGATTTCCACCTCCGACACTGGCAACGTTGGTGGATAATGGGTCTGTATATGCGTTTTTCATAAATGTAACTCCCTTATAGATAGCCTTAACTTTTGATTTTGGGGTTGTCTATTATATGTGGTGTGTATTGTGATGATAGACCTACCTTACGGTTATTGGTGTTTTATGTTTTAATATCTATCATGACTAGTCTATAATTACTTCCACGTCCAGTGGAAGTATAGTAACGTTATATATTTTTTTGTTGAAATAGGCTTAAAATGTCATGAAGCGTCGAGATTTTAAAATTGAGCGAAAAAAAAAAAATTGTCTGTCGGTCTGTCTGTAACTTTCTTACATAGAAAATACTATTTTGCTCACTCAGGGAGCAAAGTAATACTTTTCCTCCCTCAGGCATTGGCATTAGCGGTTGTGCAGCAGTTTTTTATTTCTGTTTCTGACAATTTCATAGATTATGTCAAGTTAATAGTGACTTATGTTTTGAATTGTTATCATGACTTGCGGCTGTTTCAAAATTTGAAATATGTTTCAATGCCATTTAAAAATTTCATGGGTTATGTAAAATCCTGACATTTTAGTAATTTTAAATAGTTATCACGACTTAACGTCAATTTTATAAGTTGAACTATGTTAAACAAGTTATGTGTACTGATTGATGCTAAGGTTATGTTAGTGTAAACTAACGGTGTAATTTGAATTTATGTTGATACAAGTGTCTTCAAATAATTTATTAAAAATAAAGTATTGTATTTTGTTTTATTTTGGGAGAGAGAAAAAGAAGGAGGTTCCTGAGTAAAAAAAAAAAATAATAATGATTGAAAATAGATTTTGGGATGTTGAAAGTAGTAGAAAAATAATAATTAGAAGGACAATATAAGTAGTTTCATGCAATAAAATCTAATCGACAACTTCCGATCAAAAAGATCGTGAATATTTTTATTTTTATTAAATTCATACGATGTACACCGCTGTTTCGGACCTACAAATGATTTGGTCCTATACAGTAGTTAAAGGACATTGCAATAATTAGTTTTACGTAATAAAATCTAATCGACAACTTCCGATCAAAAATATCGTGAATATTTTTATTTTTATTAAATTCATACGACGTACGCCGCTGTTTCGGACCTACAAATGATTTGGTCCTATACAGTAGTTAAAGGACATTGCAATAAGTAGTTTTACGTAAAAAAATCTATTCGACAACTTCCGATCAAAAAGATTGCGAATATTTTTGTTTTTATTAAATAAATGCGACGTACGCCGCTGTTTCGGACCTACAAATAATTTAGCCCTATGTAGTAGTTCAAGGGCATCGTTATAAGTAATTTCACGTAATAAAATCTAATCGACAACTTCCGATCAAAAAGATCGTTAATATTTTTATTTTTATTAAATTCATACGACGTACGCCGCTGTTTCGGACCTACAAATGATTTGGTCCTGTACACATACAGTAGTTAAAGGACATTGCAATAATTTGTTTTACGTAATAAAATCTAATCGACAACTTCCGATCAAAAAGATCGTGAATATTTTTATTTTTATTAAATTCATACGACGTATGCCGCTGTTTCGAACCTACAAATGATTTGGTCCTATACAGTAGTTAAAGGGCATTACAATACATAGTTTTATGTAATAAAATCTAATCGACAACTTCCGATCAAAAAGATTGCGAATATTTTTGTTTTTATTAAATAAATGCAACGTACGCCGCTGTTTCGGGCCTACAAGTAATTTAGCCCTATGTAGTAGTTCAAGGACATTGTTATAAGTAGTTTCACGTAATAAAATATAATCGACAACTTCCGATCAAAATGATCGTGAATATTTTTATTTTTATTAAATTCATATGACGTACGCCGCTGTTTCGGGCCTACAAATATTTTGGCCCTATACAGTAATTAAAGGACATTGCAATAATTAGTTTTACGTAATAAAATCTAATCGACAACTTCCGATCAAAAAGATCGTGAATATTTTAATTTTTATTAAATTCATACGACGTACGCCGCTGTTTCGGACCTACAAATGATTTGGTCCTATACAGTAGTTAAAGGGCATTACAATAAATAGTTTTATGTAATAAAATCTAATCGACAACTTCCGATCAAAAAGATTGCGAATATTTTTGTCTTTATTAAATAAATGCGACGTACGCCGCTGTTTCGGGCCTACAAATTATTTGGCCCTACACAGTAGTTAAAGGACATTGCAATAATTAGTTTTACGTAATAAAATCTAATCGACAACTTCCGATCAAAAAGATCGTGAATATTTTTATTTTTATTAAATTCATACGACGTACGCCGCTGTTTCGGACGTACAAATGATTTGGTCCTGTACACATACAGTAGTTAAAGGACATTGCAATAATTAGTTTTACGTAATAAAATCCAATCGACAACTTCCGATCAAAAAGATTGTGAATATTTTTATTTTTATTAAATTCATACGACGTACGCCGCTGTTTCGGACCTACAAATGATTTGGTCCGATACAGTAGTTAAAGGACATTGCAATAAGTAGTTTTACGTAATAAAATCTAATCGACAGCTTCCGGTCAAAAAGATCGTGAATATTTTTATTTTTATTAAATTCATACGACGTACGCCGCTGTTTCGGACGTACAAATGATTTGGTCCTGTACACATACAGTAGTTAAAGGACATTGCAATAATTAGTTTTACGTAATAAAATCCAATCGACAACTTCCGATCAAAAAGATTGTGAATATTTTTATTTTTATTAAATTCATACGACGTACGCCGCTGTTTCGGACCTACAAATGATTTGGTCCGATACAGTAGTTAAAGGACATTGCAATAAGTAGTTTTACGTAATAAAATCTAATCGACAACTTCCGATCAAAAAGATCGTGAATATTTTTATTTTTATTAAATTCATACGACGTACGCCGCTGTTTCGGACCTACAAATAATTTGGTCCTATACAGTAGTTAAAGGACATTGCAATAAGTAGTTTTACGTAATAAAATCTAATTGACAACTTCCGATCAAAAAGATCTGGAATATTTTTATTTTTATTAAATTCATGCGACGTACTCCGCTGTTTCGGACCTACAAATGATTTGGTCCTATACATTGCAATAAGTAGTTTTACGTAATAAAATCTAATCGACAACTTCCGAACAAAGAGATTCCGAATATTTTTATTTTTATTAAATTCATACGGCGTACGCCGCTGTTTCGGACCTACAAATGATTTGGTCCTATACAGTAGTTCAAGGACATTGTTATAAGTAGTTTCAGTTAATAAAATCTAATCGACAACTTTCGATAAAAAATATGGCGAATTTTTCACTTTTATTAAATATATGCGACCCACACCGCTGTTTCGGACCTACAAATGATTTGGCCCTATGTAGTAGTTCAAGGACATTGTTATAAGTAGTTTCACGTAATAAAATCTAATCGACAACTTCCTACTAAAAAGATCGCGAATATTTTTAGTTTTATTAAATTCATGCGACGTACGCCGCTGTTTCGGACCTACAAATGATTTGGTCCTATACAGTAGTTAAAGGAGATTTCAATAAATAGTTTCACGTAATAAAATCTAATCGACAACTTCCGAACAAAGAGATTGCGAATATTTTTATTTTTATTAAATTCATACGACGTACGCCGCTGTTTCGGACCTACAAATGATTTGGCCCTATGTAGTAGTTTAAAGACCTTGTTATAAGTAGTTTCACGCAATAAAATCTAATCGACAACTTCCGATTGAAAAATTGTAGCTTTTTTCCTTTATAAGTACGTACGTATTTCATATATCTATTAGGAAAAGCATATCGCAAATGCCAGATAAAAATCAAACCACAAATTTGCCATTTCCATTGTTTTCATTGCCGTTGCTGGGCGTTTCTACATATTATAAAATTTTATATTGCCGAGGATCCCACGACTTTATCGATGTGGTTGATTTTCGTGCCGTTGCTGGAAACGGCCGTTTCCAGCTTCACACCGATTGTTTTCAATTGCTCTCATTAATCACATTTTACGTGCATTTCCGACTTACAAATTAAATGGGTATATCTTAGGGCCCATTGACTGAGTTAGAACGATCCATGGATTGGGTTACAAACGTTCCACGGACTAGGTTAGAACATTCCACGGTCTATGTTAGAGATTTCCACTGACTAGGCTGAAACGTTCCTCGGTTTAGAGAGGCTATAAACCCACCATCATCGTCTGGCCCCGAAGTTACCACCGTAGGGCTGCAGTCTCATCACTAGTTGACGTCTGGGTATCGTACCAAGTGTTATTGTGTCTTCTGCCAAGAAACTACTTTCAGTAGTTCTGTGTAATAATATTTGTTTTCTTTTAACTTACCTTGTACATCTTTAAACAAAGATTTTATTCACTCATATTGATTAAGTAATTAAACCTATTGCGGCCAAATTTATTTTACTCATCCCTTGTAAACCAAGTGTAGCTACACGAGGGGTATTTACCTTTATTTTATGCTGTAATATATTTATCTGAATATAGCCACATAACAACATCGCCAGTTCACATTAGAGAACCATAAGTTGTAAATACTGTAATATAGTACATTTCATGTTGAAAGAAAGTGTCATTATTTCGTCTGCGTTCACTAAGAATGGAACCCTCAGTGATTTTATATTAATAAGTGAACTAAAAACTTCTAATAGTTTATGCCCGTAGCAGTGGCTTCTAATAGTTTATGTTAAACTTGGGCCTGAGATTTCTGAGCTAGTGAAATTTTTGTCGTGGGCACGTTACATCACTTATCCGGGCTAGGTAGTGTCTACGATCTGCTACGCACAGCAGCCCAAGTGTATTTCTGTATTATCTAACAACTTTTAATAGTTCATGTTAACCGTAGCCCTTATTTCAGAAAGAATATATTCAAGGTGTAGCTTTTAACCCTGACAGACATTAAAAACATTCAAGTGCTAAATAAAAACTATTAAATTAAATAAAGTGTACAATATTTCAAGAAAAACTTATATAGGATGTAGCATTTGACCCTGACAGCATTTTATTTAGCGACCCACAGTTTTTTTCAAATCTAAAAATAATGTGCACAAGGGCCTCCAAGAGTCTCTACTAATCTTTACAGCTCCAATCTTTTTTATTTTAAAAATCATTGAAGGCTTCTTCGTATTCAAACCCTGTTAGGTGAATGAAGCCAATTTTAAGCGGTTGTCAGACAGACTCCTTGAACTTAATTTAATCGCTCCCTACTGCGCCCACCCCAGATATTCTTTCCAATGAATGGCCGCAACTCTCCTTTGGCTGACCAATCATTCTTCTTCGCATATCTTAAGTTGTTATTTGAATTATTTCTTAATGTTTATTAGGCAACCTTAATATAAACAAGTAAAAGTTGACTACGAATACATATTCGACAAAACATCTTACTAGAATACAGTACAATTAATTCACTTTGTAGCGCTCTCACTGGGATTAAACACAAAGAAATTTTCATTGCTCAAATATGTATTCGCAATTGGCGACGCCCTACTGCAACCTTTTAATTTGTAATCGTGTGGAACTCACCTCGTGATAATTCCTGTAAATTTCGCCGCATAGTGCTGTCGTACCAGGTAAAGCGCTCGTACTGTTGGAGTGGAAAACTTCATTCTCATCTCCCCATAATTCATCGTTCTGTGCTTCCGCACCGAGACTGGCATTCATGGGCATCAACCGAAGAAGTGCTTTAAGAGATGGATCTTTGTTTCCCTGCAATATAATATAATAATACAATAAACTCCTTTCCTAGAACAAGCTAAATGTAGTATGCAATGACTACTAAAATTAGGAACTTCTCGCATCCTGAAGTTGATGGATATTGTGTAATATGTGATGTAATAAAAATGTGACGCCAAAAGCAAGATAACTTTTATGCTGAATGATATCCTAGAGTTACCAAGTGCCAGATGAAAAGTGAAAAATATATAAAACTACATTGAAAAAAAGTATAGTGATTTTTTGGCCTGCTGTTAGCGTTATTTGATTTAGTTTTACAAAAATATTTCTTGAATTCAATGTACGATTGACGATTATTGGTGATCCTACCCAGTTTTGTGTGATATTTATTACCTGTAAAACATTGCTAACCGTCGAGTTCTTGGCCATGCAAAATTCACGAAGTTGTTGAACAAATCTGGTGTGTTTTTCATATTCCCAAGGGTTGTGCGTTCGAGGGAATTTGAAGGCGCAACAGTGGTATGGGTAAGTCAACCACGCTTCCTTGATAACCTACAAAAAAAAAAAAATCAGTTAAAGAGTTGAAGCACATTTTGTAGGAACACAAACAATTAGCTTTCATTTCGGATAATTATTTTGCAGCGTCGGATCAGGTTTTGGAGAAACAGGAGTATACTATAGGTTCTTAAATCATTTAAATGTATTTCTTTTGTCAATTAATCATCTAAATCAGGGGATAAGCTACTTTTGATCTAAAAAATCTTGTTATTTCACAACTTTTTCGTGTTGTATACATAGACCTATTACAAATAGACCATAAGGTGCCATATACATTTATTTAAAAACATGTCTGCAAAGTTCCGTATGGAAAAAATATTGCACACTGCGGTTGTGATATCTTGCTTTTCGTATTTTGATGTATTTAATCAAAAATCTTACTAATATTTCACTTCAAAATTAAAATGTGGCAAAGTTTATAAACACTATGCATGTCAAATATGCACGAGTTTTAATAGGATGACAACATTTTTATGATCAATATGTAGAACTACTTGATCTAGAGGATTCTGAGCCACTAATGCCACAATCGACGACGGAGATGGATGTTCCGGCACTGTCCTATTATATCTACTCATAAATTTTTCATTCATCATTTTTACAAAATATTTATATTCTTTTTGTAAGTGTCGAAATAATTCGCTATATGACAGTGAATAGCTCTATATTTTTTTGGCTGCAGTTCGAATAATATTAATATAAAAAAATGTATTCTCTGAAAAAATTATCAATAGAAGTTCATTGATGGGCTGATTCTTATCCAAACTTACTTGCATATTCATTGTGATGCTTAAAAGCGAATCAAAGATGAAAATTGCTACCACCTCACACTTCTCAAGTTTGATGTTATCTAACTGTAATTGCCCTCTGTACGTTTTTTAGAGCTATGTAGGGCTATGATACTTTCAAATTATTCCGAGTGAAATTTTGTAAACCCCTAATGTAAATTAGTAGATTAAAAACAACATGCTGACAGCTCCCTCCACTTTAATACCCCCACACTGATAATTGAAATTGAGTGATGGGTATCCAGCAGTCAGAATTTTGTCATTTATGGGAAAAGTGGAGGGTAGGTTACTTCAGACTTATTAAATATTTTTGTTATAAATTAATTAAGAAATAAGATTTGTTTCTACAAAAAACTTGCTCTGAAAATCAAAAACACATTCTATACAACCTAAATACACTTAATATTCGATGGAGCCATTTTTATGTGCAGCTTTTATAAACTTCGCCTGCAGGAAGGACTACGAAAGCTTATTATGCTTGCTCGGTTGTTCCAACATTTTATTAAACGATTACGTAGAATATAAAAATAGTAGATTAGAGACCAGTGAGGCCATAAAGAACAAACGCGATATGACATCTAGTTGCGAATATCTGACGCCAAATGCTTTACCAGACTGCAAGAAAGTTTTATTATTTTCCAAGTTTATGTAAAGATTTTATAGTTTAGATGCTAGGTACATTTAATATGAAAAATGGACTTCCCTAAACAAGTTGCAAAACTTTAGAATATTTAATAAAATTGTATTTTATATATGACAGTTTGGACTACTACTGACAATTTCAACTATCTATTAACAAATATTTGTTACAACTACGTGTTGCAAGAAATATAAATATACGTATATGACCCATACTCATAAATGTGGTATATAGCGCTAATTTTTTCTATTACATATGGAATGTGTTTTGTGCTGCTGCTTTTCTTGCATAATTCAATGGGTATCCCAGCCAGCGAAAAAGGTACCCCTACTACGGTAGTACTACTAGAAGTAGAGACAAAATAGAAATTCAATAATCAATTATTTACCTACGTTTGGAAAATAAAGTTGTTCTCCAACAAGTCCCGTGTTAGATTCCAACTGTGAAATGCAGGTTCAGATTTTTGGTTGTATTGTTATGAAAACAATGTTGAAATATTAACTGCACATTATTTCAACAATTTATAACCTGCAATATTTTGCTTTTGGCTATCATTATGTATTAATAAAATGTATTTCATAATAAATCAGGTTTAAAATAAGCTCTACACGATTTTAGAAGTTTCTGATCGGTAATATTTTATTTCTTATCATCTATCAATTTATATTAACAGAAAAAATGGAAAAAAAAACTTTGTCTATTAAAATGAATAAGGGTAAAAGTCAGCTCTACACGATTTCATAAATTTCTAATCTGTATTTTGTTGTGGTAAAAGTAACGCGATTTTTGTTATATTTTATTCTCTACGATCAATGCACATTAATAGGAGAAATTTTAGTCTCCCAATTTGGTTTAAGCAAAGGTTATGTTTCCCATCATGAAGTATATAGTCAAAAAGATAAACATGATGGACGGTTAGGGGGGTGCGGGGAAGCCACATAGAAAATTAGCTTATAGTATTATATATATTAGAAGTGTTGTGAGGAGGGGTGGGGGTAATTTCACTAATTTTTTCATGGTATCCTCCTTAGTTGAATCCACTTGATTTTTTCTGGGATAGGAGTACAGAAAATCGGCGAGTGCCTTACTACTGGTCTCGATGGTGTCTAAGAACTTACTGATTTCGGTCTTAGCACTTCTTGACCGCCCAGGTCGTGTTGCCTTTAACTCCTTTTCCCAGAGTCACTAAGTATCCTGGTAAAAATTTAGGCAGTCGATCAAAAGTGGTGAAGAAGGTGTATCGAGGTCCTAGTTATCCTCCAGTAACGTTTTACTTATTTCTGACCTTTAATTTGGTCACAGCACACTTTTACTCGAAACGGTTGGTCGGATCGAACTGAAACTGGTTGCAATCGATTCAACCTCAAGTTACTCGAAAACGAGGGATCGCGTTGCCTTTAACTCCTTTTTCCAGAGTCACAAAATATCTCGGTCAAAATTTAGGCGGGTTTTTGCTTAAAATCCTGACTTTCACACGTGTGAACTCCCCTGAAACTTGTTCCGGTTTTTCAATTCCCCAAGTCGCTGATAAAACGGTGAATAACGCCCTCGGGAGTGATCGGATCGAATCGATAACCATCGTAATCGATTCTTTGTGGTCGACTTGGTCGATAACGATACCTCCCGCGCCTTCGTGTGTCTTCGGGAGTCCTCGGGAGTGTTCGTGGTAAGTTCGGACTTTTGCTTAAAATCCTAGCTTCCACACGTGTGAATACCCCTGAAACTTGTTTCAATTACCCAAGTCGTTGATAAAACGGTGAATTACGCCCTCGGGAGTGATCGGATCGAATCGATAACAATCGTAAGCAATTCCCCGTGGTCGGTATAGTTGAAAATGTTACCCCACCACACCTTGTACGCCTTCGATAAAAAGTGTTCTAAACCTCTTCGAGTTTATGTATCCCCGACCGGGTGCTTGCAAAAAAATATTCGATTTTTAGGTTAGAGAACCCACTCGCGCCTAACTTCACTATGTCTTTAAAAAAAATTTGGTTATGTTTATACTAGGTTGTGTCTATTATTCATTTTATTTATAAATGTCACTGTCACAAGATTAAATTAAACGGTTTCTGTATCCGTCGACATCATACTTCCGTTTTTGAAGACGTACTTCCGTCTAGTACACAAATATAACCGGAATGTCAGATCTCAAAATTCAAACATCAATAGCAATGCCGTAATAAGACGAGAAGTTAAAGATAGGTATTTATTTGAAAGATGAAACGATAAACAATTCATTTCACATGTAATGTTTTTTTATAAAAGAAAAGAAATATCCAGATGGCGCGGAAACCAGCTTCTTGCTGTATATGATAAGGTCCTGTTTCGCTCGAAAATTAGCTGCGAAACACGACCGGGTTTGTTGATTTGCGCCTAGACATGCCCATTTGTCTAAAATGTTTTTTTTAGATGCAAAAGCAGCTCCCGAATTTGCTAATATTGCTTCAAAAATTCATGTACACTGGCGTTTTTCATTGCACCCGATTAATCTGCATTAAAAACAAAGCAAATTGTGGTATCATGTAGAAGAATAATTACGTGCGATGTAGAAGACAGGACGCGCGATAAATTGGCTTTCTCCAGTTATCTGAACCTTTGAAACAGTATACTAGCTCAAAATTAAGATAGATTAACCACCATATGAAGTTTTTAATTACCCTCTCTAATATAAAGTCGAATTGCATAAGTACAACGCTAATATATTTTTATAACGACTGGCAATCGATATGGCTCGAGATGTTTCTATTTCAATCTTTGCTTAATTATTTAGACTTTAAGATGAATATTCGCGAGGATCTAAAAGCCAGCAAAAAATCCTTATTTCAACTTTTCTTATTTTATCCTCTAATATTTGTTAACTGTAAGTCATTAAATTATATAGATAGGAGCTTAAATACCAAACGAAGCTCGTTATTTTGCATGATTTGGTGATGTTAAACAGTTTGTTATTTTTTTTCTGCAATGTGTAGGTATACAAAGAATCAATACTTTATCGTTATCATTTAATCACATTCACGGCTGTGTGTTTTTTGGGGGTTTGCATATTTAATTTTGTAGAAAGACAAAATTATATACTTTAAACGAGGATAATTGAAACTGGTCAGTGTTAAAGCACAGGACCGTGCGCTCTGGACTTGATATTTTGTCCTATATATTTAGCAATGGTATCGAGATTCGAATGGTAGTTGAAACTGTGCAGGCGAGACCGAGACTGGCAATGTAATCAGTCTGAATGAACCATCTATGACTGCACTGGTTTAAAGATAATAAAACGGACAGCCCTACTAGCATAAAAAAAACTCGTAAATATAGTCAACGGTGGACATGTGCTGTGCTGTTAATGTGCCAGTGCAGTGCGTAAATACCTGTTATAATATCAAGCGTAGTTAGTTATTGTTCATATTTATAAATATTTACTACTACTACTACTATATAAAAGGTAAAATATTTTAATTATTTACTAATTTATCATGGCTTTCTGGAGATCATTTGAAACAGAGGATAATATAATAACGTCCGAAAATTTTATCATTTTCTTATGACATGCATTTCTATTTACCTCCGCCCATGTACAATAAAGAGATGCCGACTGTTTTTGCCGGCTTTTAGTTTTTATACGGTTTCAATTAAGTTCGTTTATACTTTATGATACTGAAATACAGTGTGGAACAGCTAACATCAATCATGCAGCATTTTAAGTAGCTTTTGCCATAAATATCGGACTATAATATAAGTAATTATCAAACGTACTTACCTGAAAATTAAACACTGAAGGAAACACTTTGAGGGACTTGGTGTTTTGCGCCTTGAGGATTTCGATTTCTCTTAGACCCTCCGTGGGCAGAAACGTTATAGCGGTGTTGGAGAGATCTCTAGAAATCATTTCAAATAGTTTATTAATATGATCGTTTGATATGAGGCAGTAGAAAACATGTGTTTAAAATGTATTTACTTGTGCAAAAATATTTTTTTCGGATGGCCATTTGCAACACATGTCGAGTGGACATGCTGGGAACATCGGCTATTAAGCGTGTACCGGCTGACAGGCATTTTGATGCTCCTTATTTGACACAGAGCGGTCAAATTTCTTATTGCCGTAAACACCGCCGGTTGGATCGGCGCTGTTCGGTTGAAGATCAATTAAACATTGTTTGAAATGCAAGGTTATAATTGCTTAGTAATTGTAACTCTAGATTTTAAAAGTTTAATTGAAATTTTACTTCGACACGTCGCGTCGAAAGAATCGGTCTTATTACAGTTTCTAAGTCTGCGACCATGACAAACAGGAAATCGTAATCACATAACTGTGACATTATTAGAGAAGATACAAATATAAAATTCAGTCATGGGAACAACTGAGTAGTTTGTTGTATGTGCTTATGTACAGACAGATACAAAAAACTCTTTAAAGGCAGATATTTGAAATAGGAAAAATGATGTCAGACACCAAATTTCATTAAGAATTTTTTATGAAGATACCTTTTTAAATATTTGTTTCAGATTCATGTTTAATTTATGTATGGAGTGCAATTTAATAAAAACTATACGCCTTAAATAATAATAAACGTCTTATTTACAACCACATTCAACAAATATTACAAAAATACAAGAAGAAAGTTGATTAAAAAAAGAATGCGGTATAAAAGGGAGAAGTTCAGTTTCTGCATACAGTGAAACGTTCCACACCCGGGTATGTATTAAAAATAATTCTTACTTCAATTCCAAATTTGTGCAAATATTAATTTTACGACAACGATTATCATTACATCCTACTAGTCATTAAATTCAATACATAATTACAGCCGTCTTTATTGCGCCTACAGATTTTTAAAATATTGGGGTAGAATGTTAGACAAATATCAAGTGGTACTTTAAAATCGCTTGTAACATAGTTATTACTTCTTATCTAATGCTTGGAAATTTTTAACACGGCAAACCCATAAGCAAAGTTAAAAATATGTCGAGGACTGTACGTAAGTCAGTGCAAAAATGAATAGGACAATATAAGGGATGCGTATAGAACAGAGACAGTGCATGGTGGGCCGACGTCCAGTTGGCGCAAGGTAGCGTTAAGTCGCTGTGCCACGACAGGAATAGATGGGACACGAGACTTGTGATGGCACACTAATTTTACATATAACCCATGTACTGGAAGAAGCGAAGCGTAATTTGCCTTTCACAGGCAAGTGACATAAAAAGCTGACAATCGCGTTGCAGAGGGCAGAACTTATTGAGGACGCTTGCCGACGATTTTCGAGGTCTTTAAATTTCGTCAGGAAGAAAACTCATTGAGGGCGCTTGCCAACGATTTTTGAACCCTCTGAGATAGCTAATTAGAGAACCCATTGAGGACGCTTGCCGAATATTTTCGGGCCCTCTGATTTCTCTAAAACATCATACTTCGAAAGCTATTCCTGTTTAGTTATTACCTATGGACGTCTGTAATCATCGGAGTACTTACTTCTCTCTCGTCACTTCTTTCGTCAGCCATGAAGCGTCAATTCCAAACCCGCGCTGTAGATGTCGCCGACCCCGCTGTTGAGGGCCCTAGGTCCGCGGGAGAGCATAACTTGGCGATTTACACGGCAGCGCCAGGTAATTCCGCTGACATAAGTTTCTAAAGTTAATAGCTTGTTTATTTCGAGACCGCGTTATTATTTACAATTGAATGTACATTCTGATATTCTGGTTTCGAGGCGGTAGGGGATGAAATTGGTAATTTGCGTGTTTGTGGTACTAAAAGAAACATTAGGTTTTGTGAAATATTTAGATTTCATTTTAATTAGGAAGTAAGATAAATTTATATTTCAATATTTTCAGTTTCAAGCAATATAATCGAACTCTAAACGTTAAATATTTTATTAGGGAAGTTTACGTTTGCTGCACTACGATTTACTATCACTAAATTATGCAAAAACAAGATACTTTATAAGAGACCAGTCAACATTTACGTCAACCATTATTCTACAGTTTAATCACACTAATAGGTGGGTTCCCCTGTCCACCACATATCACGTAAAGTTTTGTAAGAATACTTTATATTTAAAGTACGCTAGAAAGATTTTTCTACTGTAAACACAAGGTTGTTTGATTGTTACCAATTTTACCTACAATAATATATTATAACTACATGAATTCGACGTATCATGCACCAACAAAGGTTTGAAACATGGACAACGGTCTATTGGCTGTTCGGTCCTCGATTGGGGGTTCCGTTACAACGTGAGATGCTTAATATTTCAGACTATCGTCTGTTCACTTGTTCGATTGAAGGGTGATGCAACGCTACTATCGACCTTCGCGGATTCGCGTCTTCGTATGGTTGATAATCATACGCAATTTTTTGGTTGCTCTTCCATTTAATTACTTTGGGGAGATTTCCCCAGCATTCTAATAGATTTTACGTGAGTGTGAACTCTCATCTACAACACAATTAATGATATGATTAGATGAGCGATTGCTCCAAGTCTAATCTCAAATCGTTTTACCGGCAATTGCCCAATTCTAATTTCAATCAACGTAACACAAAAATTCTATTGCATAACATGGTTCTTGTTACTTGTATAACCAACTCTGTAACATATACAGTGTCATTACTATAACAGCGTAAACTTTCCTATATAATATTTTTAGACAATTGTCTTAAATATTTGGATTATTTTTAACTTCATGTTTGGCTATTTGCTACAATTGTTATAAAATAAAATGGTTCTTCTCATTAAAACGATTTCTGCCCTTTCTTTCAACTTTAACTTTCTGAAAATACCAACTAAATAAATGATGATGATGATTTAATTCCAATCATATATATATATATATATAAATCCGGTCTCGAATTCGTTCTTGCCGGCTGGATCTATTTAAAAAATCCGCCGGAACAGGATATCCGGTGAAAGTGGCTGGTTAGCCGAAGCCAGTATGCAGGCAGTATATCGGGTGCATTCCTAATAAAAATAAAAGCGTCAGCAATCATTCAGCATGACTTCAAAGCGAACTATCGAAGTGAACTAGGTCCCTGTAGCCGCAAACAGTTAAAAATCACGTTCTTCACCTTCTAATTACCTATCTCATAAACGGTTAGAGCACAGGAAAACAGATGTCACAATTTTTTTTTAAAGAATCTAAATTCGTATTAGTTTTTTTATCTAAACATGTTATCGTTCTACTCAAAATATTGTTCAAATATAGGCTCAAAAAAATTGAAGAAATGCAGAAAAAAATTACAAGTATTTCATTTTGATCACAGTTGCTTTCGTTAATATTTTGTTAGTTCTCATATTTAATCGTGTAGAGCTATCAAAAAACTTAAGTTTCCAGTTAATAAAGGTCATTAGTAGACTCAGTAAATAATAACTTTGAATTCGTGAAAAAACGCACTAATATTGCGATATCTCCGGAACGGATGATCCTATCGACCTGTTGATAGTCTCATCAGATTTGGCGTCAAGAAATAAATACATAATATTTGATACTCCACACAATTTTTCCAAATTCAATCCGTTAATGTTGTCCATCTAAATAGTAAATCTTACTTGGAATTATTACTTAGAGTGTTGTAGTACCTTTCAGTCATAAGCGAAAAAATAAAGTTCAAAAGCTTTCTAATTTTCAAACTGAACATCATATTTAGTTCATAAAGTCAAACTACAATGAAAAACTCTTTCAGACACTTAAACTTATTAAAAACGACAATTTTTCTAATCAAATTCTGAAAAAATCAAACACTCGATAATTCCCAAATAAAGAAAAACTATCGATAATAGCTTTTAAACTTTCGAAATAACAATTTTACAGTCCAATCATTACAAATTATCGTCCTAAAAAATACCGTCCCCACATGAACTTGAATAATATCAAAGCTGCCTTCCAAATCCATATTTAAAATATTTTATTTTTATTTCTATTAATTTTCATTCATATTATTCAATATCTATTCACATCATTTCAGATTATCTAATTTCAATAATTCAATCATAAAGTCGCCATTCCCAAAAGTTAACTTTACTCATCAAAACTAATTTCTGTTTCAACGAATGCAGACCACAACCTATACGCTAAAGCTGTCGCGTTAACTCTATTTCCGCTAGTTAACTACAAAAGCTCTCCGATACATATTCGCCGTTCATATCGAAGTGGAGGCTTTCGTGATACCGTCCAACTTAACCTGGAAGTAAATCGTAAATAATTCAATAGCAATTTCAGATACAGGCTTCACTCTTACTTCAAAAGATGCACCTTGTAAATGCCCACTTTTACATATAAGTTTCAGTTTCGAAATATTTTGTTTTCTCTGTGAAAATCGCTTTCTAGTCGAAAGAATGGACGAGGCACGACAAACGAAAGAAAAAAATGGGGGAAAACGTTCTGGCGAGGCGCTGTCCCCGTCTAAATGAAACGCTTTTGGATCTATATAAGGCCGAGATTTTTACACTCCAGTGTGTCAGTTTGCGGCCAATTTCTATACGTTATATATAAGTTAAATATATTATTAGCCTTTTTTGACTTCTTTAACAACAAAAAATGCACGAGGTACTCCAAGAATCTCAAACCACAATCCGAATTATTATTTTTTTATCACCGGAGTATCCCTCGTGTTCAAGAGATGCAGTTGATCCACGAATTACTGAGATATTAGAAAGCTACGAGACTTTCTACAAAAATCTCCTTCAAATTTAACAAGATGGCGCTCCTTCATTTTGCTGTGATTGTCTATCTATTTCTCAATAATACATTCCCTGGTCGTTGGATAGGTAGAAGAGGTCCGATGATAGAGTGGCCATCCCACTCATCATATTTGACCCCTTTAGATTTTTTTGGTGGGAACATTTAACGACAAATGTGTATAAAGCTCAACCAGGGTCGCCACTGGGCAGTGAAATAATTCTTCTGTGCCACCAGGATTTCACACATAAAAATTTTCGTGTTAAAAGTTGCCTTCTTGAACAATAGAATAACATCAAAAAATTAAAAGAATCTGTAAGTTCATGGGATTTCCTGTATTCAGCGCCATGTCGTTTGAAATCTATCGAACAATTCTCTTCACCAGACTCAAATTATTTATGGTGATTGTAATCTGTACTGATGAATTACGGGGTTCACCGTCTAATATGATTGGTCTATTATTTACATTATTCCAGTGATGAAAAACGTGGCAATTTATAATCATTTTTTGTGTGCAAGAAAGGGAGCGTGACGCTTATATAGTAAAAAATGAGACGCAGAAGCCCAACAAAAAATAGCTTTATTAACGAGGATAGTTAATGAAAGTAAACTCTATTCATCCATTTCGAAATTTAGAAGCTGCTGTTAGGGTTTAGTCGTTATGGGTTTAATTTCTTATATTAATTGGAACCTTTGGACAAATAGTTTTTATAATTTTAAAAGCTCTTTATTTTTATATCGAATACTTCAAATAGCTTTTAAGCTGAGATGAAGCGTAATTGAAATGTCTAGATTAATATTTACCTTTTAGTGTTTAAGCACTACCAATAAAATATAATTAGTTAGTGTTTACTGCTTTTATGTACCTAGACGCAAGAGTAAAAAAAAAAATAAATTACGAGACGTTCAAAAGATATTTTATTTTCAAAATTAATCTCAAAAGCGCGCATACATGTTTTGTAAATTTTCCGCCAATTCAATATATTGTGACGTGCCATTTTTCGCTGGTCTCCGCAAGTTAATAATAGTATACCAATTCACCCGTCTATAGTAACAAATTACACATTTAGCGATAGATGTCACCACTCTCTAATTTACTATCCAATTACCATTTTTAAGCTTTTCGTCTACAGATGGCTTACTAGGTAAAATTTTACCAAGCTACAAAATAATTGTGTATATCATGAGAAATCTAAAATGTAAACTATTATTATGATTAGTGCATAAAAATTGTATACAAAGTAATAGTCTAAAGACAGTTAATGATAGAAAAAATCTTTAATAATCGATTTAGTTTCTAAAATTTCTCAAGTTGGTACTCTGACAGCCGAATTGACGAACTGTCAGTTTAAGTGATTTACTGATTTCCTCTTGTTTTTGTGAGTTAAAATGGTTATAAATATTACCGTCAAACTTCCTCTTTGGATCAAGAAATTGAGCTGAAAACTTTGCTAATATAAGTGATCAATTTAGTTTAAAAGGCACGTGGTTGCTACTCGGTTTGGTACCGGATCATGATTGTTTAATTGAAATTTCGATTTATTCGGATTTAATTAGCGAGTATTGCTTAGAAGTATTAATTATTCTGGACGATTTTGGTAAGGCCAGATTTTCGATTTGGCACAGGTAGATTTTGAGTTAGAGCTTGCCAACTGTTCTATTTTTGGATTACTTAGATTTTGGACTTCTGGATCATTTGCTATTCTTTGGTAACAAATTTTGGTATACGAATTTGCCCTGATTTACACCTTACGATTGAGAAAACCCCTATCTAATCATTGCGAGGATTTCTACAACCAGCAAGGACTTCGATCAACAACCTTCAAGTCTGGAGCGCCTGGAAGCTCTCAAAATTTCGTAAAAGCTAAGTAATTACTGCATATATATAGTTTCCACTGTAAAATTGTTTAAATTAATAATTCTTTTCCATAGTGTAAGCTGAAAAGACCCTAGACCTTGATATATCTGTTATATATTTTATTGTAAGATTTTTACCTTTAAATTTTCTTTGTATTGTACGTTGCATATTTATTGTTATAACAGATTGTATTCTTTTTACTTGTTCTTTTTATTGTTCGCTCTCACTACAAAGATTCGTGAGATCTGGGACGTTTGCTTATCCTGACTTTAGGTTGTAATAATATTAATTAATGAATACAGTTAAATCAATTTTTAAGTAAACTTCGAAGTTTGTAGTAAAATATCAGACATAGAGAAAATCACATCACACCTTCTTTCACGCGTATGTATTTAAAGTAATTTACTTGCAGATTTCTTCAAATTCAATCAGAAGAAGAAATAAAAAAAAACCGAGCATTTCGGCAACTATATCATTCTCAAGTCTGCTGCACAGATACAGATTAAAAAATATTATGAAATACAAGCTGAGGTATTTGTTTAAAATGGAGAACATAGTAGATATGCACAAAAATATTAAGACCATATTCGAGACCACTTATAAATAATAAAAATAATTACTAAAAATTTCGATCCTCAACTTTTTTTGGAAATAATATTTGCAAAATATACTTTTTTCAGAATGAGGGTGAAAATGTATTCAATTCAATTCAAATTTCGATAACAAATTTCGACTGATAAACTTACATCGAGTAGACTCTATTACTTCCACGTGCAGTGGAAGTATAGTAACGCAAAAAAAAATAATTTTTTTTCTGTTGAAATAGGCTTAAAATGTCATGAAACGTCGAGATTTTAAATTTGAACGAAAAAAATTTCCTGTCTGTCTGTAACTTTTTTTGTGCACATGTTTACTCTGGAACCGTTAAAGATATTGACTTGAAATTTGGTACACTTATAATTGTAACGTGATCTGGAACTAGATTATATTTTGATCTAATTCCGTTGAAGGGTTCGGGGTTAAATGGGGTAAATAAGGGTAAATAGGAAAAACAAGCAAGTAAGAGTCCATAAAATTGCAATTTAGGGTATGTACGAAAAGTTAAGGTCTCAGTTTTTTTTTGACATCAGTCACCCCCTCCACTATCACCCCCAATACCACCCCCACACTATTATGAAAGGGAGTAAAAAAATAAAATGTGATTTAGTGCATATACAAAACGAAACGCCTAAAAAAATTTTTTAGCGCTAGCTACCCCCTCTACCACCCCCACCCTATTATTAAAGGGGATAAAAAAAATTAAAATGTGATTTAGTGCGTATACAAGAACGACACATCTAAAGATTTTTTTGCGTTAGCTACCCCCTCTACCACCCCATTGCCACCCCCACCCTATTATTAAGGGGGTAAAAAAATTAAAATGTGATTTAGTGTGTATACAAGAACGAAACGTCTAAAGATTTTTTTTGCGTTAGTTACCTCCTCTACCATCCCATTGCCACCCCCTATTATTAAGGGGGTAAAAAATTAAAATGTTATTTAATGTGTATACAGAACGAAACGTCGAAAAAAATTTGTTTGCGTTAGCTACCCCCTTTACCACCCCCATTGCCGGCTCCACCCTATTATTAAAGGGAGTAAAAAATTAAATTGTGATTTGAACCAAGGGCCTCTAAAATTTATCTTGGTATTAGTTACCCCCTCTACCATCCCCACTCTATTTTTTAGGTTAGTTTTTTGGTTTATGAGATTTCAAAATGTCCGCCCATCTGTCTGCCTGTCCATCCTTACGTCTATCCGTGCGTTGGAATTATTAGGTTTAATCGCTTCGTAGTTAGAAAATAGCCGGAAGTATATAGAATACCGTCATCTCAGGTCGTTCGACATTTTAGCTAGTTTAAGTTTTCCCCAGGATTCTGTGCTGGGACCCTACTCTTTTAAAATTTTTACGAACGACAGTGTCAATAATTTGGACGTTTTAAGCACATTATATGTGGATGACGTGAAAATATATCATGCAATTGAAACTGAGGAGGATTGCGATAAATTGCAATACAATTGGTGTATACTAACTAAATGACTTACCTATCAATGTAGCTTATTTATATGTTGTAGAGCCCGCAATCACGTCAGCTATAATTACCATTTAAATATGCAGCAGTTACAAAGACTATTACCATTAAGGACTTGGTGTTACTTTTGACAGGAGTTTAAGTACTAATTAACATGTAAATTTAACTGTATGGTCAGTTTTATAAAGCCTAGGATTCGTAGTGAGGGATTGTAAGGATTTTAATAATGCATACGTTATGAAACTGCTGTATTTTCCCTTTGCGGAGTCAGAAATTGAATATTGTTCACCGGTGAGATCAGCAAGATATTCCATAGTGCCTGTGGGGCAAAATATTTAGGAGTCATCTTTGAAAAATTAACATTCCACATCCAAACAGTTACACAGAAAGCAACAATCGCCCTGGAAAGGTGTAGGGAAATGTGTGGAAAAAACTGGGGGCTAAATCCCAAACTGAACTTGTGCTTATACACCAGGGTACTGACACCAATAATAACCTATGGATCAGTGGTATGGTGGACTAAGACGACGCGGTCGGGAGCAATAAGACTGTTAGGTGGCGTACAAAGGCTTGCTTGCCTGTGCGCCAGGGGGGCCTTACAAACTGCTCCCACGGCTGCGCTTGAGATTCTCTTGAACCTACCACCATTACACATATTCATACAAGGCGAAGCTCGATCAGTGGTGCACAGGTTAGTGACGGCTCTAAGACAGAGCAAGGGATGGGATCCGAGATTTTTGGGAACAAGTCAAAAGCCAATATCCTGATAAGTCTAAGGTGTTTCAGGCTGAAGTGATCGTCATACACAGTTGTGCAAGGGAGATAATAGGATAAGGCACTGTCAATTAGACGATTGCCATTTTCTCTGACAGCCAAGCGTCAATGAAAGCTATCAGTTCCATGCAAGTCAAGTCAAGATTTGTGTGGGACTGCTTGACGGCCCTTACAGAGCTGGGAAGTCAGAACAGAGTGACCTTAGCATGGGTATCTGGACACTAGGGACACAGAGGAAACGAAGGAAGGCGCAGTCAAAATGCATACGAACAGCCACTAAGAAATGGGTGCAAAATAAATCTCTGTAAAGATGGAGGAATCTTCCAGTACAGAAACAGGCCAAAGAGTTCAGTAAAAAACATTCGGCAAAATTCACGGAAGATCTACTAAGCCAGAATAGGAAGGCTACGAGAATAATAGTAGGCTTTCTAACTGAGCACTGCCGGCTCAATAGACACATGAATGAGTCTTATGGGTCTGGCAGAGGACGCAACATGCAGGTTCTGTCAAGAGGCAAGGGATACCCTCAGTTCACGTATTGTGCCACTGTGAAGGCCTGGCGAGACTGAGATTCCAAGTACTCGGAGAAGAAAACCAAAGGCGGACAGCTATACAAAAGGGTCCTTATCAAAGCTGTGAGACAAAGCTGGATGGGGTACTATAAGGACTGTATTCTAGGAGCACCACGATAGACCTGAAAAGGTCGCGTTAGTAAAGGCCAAATAACCAGCTCCTATGTTCATCTATCTATCTAAGATTTGCTACATACATAAACAATATTGAGGACATTCAGAACATTCCGGTCTGTTAAGTATTTGCATTTTATTGAAGGCGGCAATTATTGTAAAATTGGTTACCCACAAAGCATTATGTTAGAAAGGTTTGATATGTCGAGTCTATAAAAGCGAAGAATAACTAACACACTTTATTGTATTCCTACATAAAATCATTAATTCTTTGATTGTTTGCATGTTTTGGAGCAAATGTATTTTCATATACCTTGTATAGAAAGTAGATATCGTTAAACATTTTATCTTGTCACTCCAACGATTAATTTATTTCAGTTTTCACCTATACATTTTATGTATAAAAATTATAATTAGCTGCAAAATGAGCTTGCCATGTTAATTGTAGTATTGCCTCAATTGAATTAAAAATATATGTTCTATATCAGAATATAAATGTATAAGATAGTTCTCAAAATCCGTTTTCTCCGTGTCAGTGATTCTCATTAAAGCCATGACAATGCTTGTGAAAATGGTAAACGGTCTCTAACGGAAATTGAAATTTGAAACATGTTGCTTAATCCATTGGAAAAAGCATTATAATCATTAGCACGTTCTCCAGAAAATTTTCATAAATCTTGATAAAGTCACACGAAATAAGGGTTAAAGAAGATACGTTCTTGCCAAACTAACCCTCCACTTGTTGACGCAATATGCTAAAATATGACTAATAAGTTATTTGAAACGCACCCGGTAACACGAATATGTTATTTAACTTCTGCGAATGAAAAGTTGCAATGGCTTTGTAGTCTTTATTTATATCGTGTTTCGGAAGTTTTCATTTCATACAATCTAGACAATATAAATAATATGTCTGACTGAAGACAAATATTTAAGAATCTGTCTTTGTAAGTAAGATATGAGGGTTGCGAGGCAGTGTAGTAGAAGTTGCAAAAAGTTTTTTCGATACGTTTTGTATTCGCGAACAATACGATGTTAAATGTGGCCTTTCTAATTTATAGCCACAAGGGAGGCATTTACAAGGAAAAATTCGCTATATGTGTCCTAAAAATTTTTCGTCGATGACACCTGTCGAATGTGTAGTTTCCTTTTCTTTTAATAGTGGAGTAAAATTAGATTTTCAGAGAAAATTTTACATGGAGCAACGCGCCATAAAAAAAATAAGTTTGTTTTGGTGAAACTAAGAATAATCTGGTGGTTTTTCAGTTTTAATTTATTTTGGACCTTTTAAAATTCTAGTTAAGAGACCGAGAATGGTGCCCTTTTATTGTCGATGGTCAAGGAACTTTCAGTTCAAATTTCGTGAAAATCGGTCCACCACATCCCACGATATGTGTATAAATATACTGAAAAACACGTCAAAAATTGAATTACGGCTAACTTGGTCAAAATTAAACCAAATTTAATGAAATTATCGACGAAAATAACCTATATAACCAAGAAATAGCCCGCTAAATTTTAGCAAGAAATATCCAACAGTTTGGCCGCAATTCCATTTTTAGTCCAAATTCTACAAAATTTTCAAAACTTTCCCCAATTTGTCAAAATGATCGAACGAAGTTTTTATTGTACCAAAATGAAGGTCTTCTTATATACGTTCACGTGATGTAACTAAAAAGTAATTTTTTTTTAATTAACCGATTTTTTGTCATTTTTGTACAACATGCGCGCGGCGATTTCCCATAATTTTCTGTATTATTCGTATGCGCGCACAAGCATACGTGTAATTATTCATTATAAAAATTTCAATATTAATAATAAAAAGTGTTTGTGAGCAGGTTTTAAATATTTAGATAAAAAAGACTCTCGAAATCGGTCAATAATTTTGTTCTCAAAAAATTAAAAACCGCTACATATGGCCATTATTTGCCATTTAATTACAGGGACTGTAATTGTCGTAGGAAGTTGTTTCTGAGCTTAAATTGTAGCTTTTGTTGGTACCTACCTACTCAAAAAATTTCATGCAAAAGTATTAATAACTTTTAGCGGAAATAGCGAAAACGTAAAAAAAGATGTTTCCGAAAAACGGCGTGGAAATGGCCAAAAATGGTCATAGAACAATTTCTCAAAAAGGTACTTGTTCCTGATGAAATTATCTACAACCCTATTATCTTTAAAATTTCGTAAGGTTTCGTTTAGTACCTTAAAAACACATTTGAAAATTGGGCTATTTCTGAATTTAGGACGATCGGGCGGAGGGGAAGTGACGCGTGGTGGGGAAGTTGTAGATTGTAGATTATTTTACGTGGTCGTTTGGCTTCGAACAGCCTTACTTCACTTCGACCTAAAAGATCTTTTGTGATTTACCCTACATCTAGTAGTTATCCAGGATTCCCAAACTTTTTACAAAGCTTGTGATTTTCCTGGGAGCTAATTTCCCTATGCTTTCAGGCGTTAATTCCGCCTGTTCTAGGAATTTTAGCCTAGTGCGGACTAACACCTTGCATTTACAAAGTATGTGTTCCACAGTTTCAATTACAGTATCGCAATATCTGAATTTATTATCACCGCCTTGCCCATATTCTTGAGATGGTATCTCAATGGGCAGTGGCCAGTTAGAAGGCCTGTGATTAGCCTTAATTCGGACTTTTCCAGTTCGAGAAGCCTTGTGGCATTCTTTGTCGAATAAGTTATAAACTTCTTCGCTTGTCTTTGGCCTGGAGTATTCCTCTAGTAGGACTTTTTCTGATATATTTCCCATTCTTGGATTTCCTCCGCTATAAGTTCCTTGACTAGGCCTCAAAATGGTTCGGGTGCTTCAGCTCCTTTTTTTGCAAGGCTATCAGCAAGTTCATTTCCTTGTACTCCCTCATGCCCTGGCACCCACATCAAGGGACCTTGTTGTTATTAGCCAGTTGCTTCAGGGATTGTCTACATTCCCAGGCAATTTTAGATTCAAAGGTATATGACTTTAGAGCCTTTAGTGCTGCCTGGCTATCTGATAGTATATATATCTTTGCTTGAAAGATGGTTGGGGTGTTACCGAGGGTTTTGGATAGCCTACAATTCGGCCTTGCTGTGGGGAAGTTTCTCCCGCAACCGGACTTGGGTCTCTTCCACACAGGGCGCGATCCGAACGCTTGCGATCTCGTGTTATAGTTATCACATTTGTACTCAGTATATCCCCTTCACAGAGCGCAATCTGCGTTTTCGTTCCACCGAGATCGTCACGATCAGTTTCGAATCTTTTGAAGGGGATATACTGAGTACAAATGTGATAATTATAACACGAGATCGCAAGCGTTCGGATCGCGCGATCAGATCGCGCCCTGTGGGGAAGAGGCTCAAGAGCGCCGTTAAATGATCGCGCTTCCCCCACCTCGCGTCACTTCCCTTCCGTTCGAGCACCCGAACGTAAAAAATTCAGAAATAGACCGATTTTCAAATTCGTTTTTAAGGTACTAAACGAAACCTTACGAAAATTTAAAGATAACAGAGTTGTAGAGAATTTCATCAGGAACAAATAGTTTCTTGAAAAATGGTTCTAGGACCATTTTTGACTATTTCCACGCCGTTTTTCGGAAACACCTTTTTTTACATTTTTCGTTATTTCCGCTAAAATTTATTAATATTTTTGCATGAAATTTTTAGAGTAAGGTAGGTAAAGCTACAATTTAAACCCCGTAACAACTTACAGTCCCTGTAATTAAATGGCAAAAAATGGCCATATTTAGCAGTTTTTAATTTTTTGTGAAAAAAGTTATTGACTGATTTCAATTGTCAGAACTCATTTTTTTCATATTTTTACGAGCTATTTCGTAGTATTTTTTGTATATAAAAAAAATTTCTTTCGCATCGAAAACATGAAGAAACCTGTTTTCGGTACTTTTATGCCGTTTTTTCAACAGGTTCCAAATAAAATTTGCTTTCCAAAACACATCTAATTCCCATTATTTTTCTCCTAATTATCACGTTCACAAAATGCACTGAGGAATTTTTCGAAAAAATAAACTATCTGACCTGGATTATAAGGAAAGCAACAGAAAAATTAATAATAATACAATAATAAAAATATTTATTGTGCATCGAAAGAAGAACACATACAAATGGACAAGGTGCATTTTACATTACATTACATTTTTGAAACCTTACTCTAAAAACATAAGCAGTCAGTAGTAAAATAAAACTCCAAATACAATAAAATAGAATATTTAAATACAACAAATAATTACAGGAAATAAACACTTCTTAAAATAATATTAATTAAAGTCTCGTAAGATCAATATTATTTCATGTATTAGACAAGTAGCTTACTTGAACTTTAACTTCAATGTAGTAACTGAGAGACCGTGCAATTCCAGAGGGAAATTATTTTGAATATAAGATGAGAGATAAGAAAAGTTTTTCGAAAAAATTGCACTACGATGTAAAGGTACTGTGACATGGTTAGCAATATTCCTTAAGTGTTTCTCAATAACCTGATCAGGTCTAATAATCTTGTTAGATAGATATTCAGTCAGACCAGTTTATAAAATTTTATTAAGAAAACAAGCATAGTGTACGAACCTAGCGTCGTTTTATCTAAGCAACGGCCCAAGTCACGAATGAATGGAGTAATGTGAGAAAAGCTTAGTACATCTGTTGAATACAACCGAATACAATGATTTTGCATTCTTTGAATCCTATTTTTATTTTCAATGGATAGACAAGGACCATATACAATATCGCTATAGTTCATCTGTGACAAAACTAATTTGTTAACCCTCATTTTCTTTATTCTACATCTAAATAGTATTTGAATGGAAAAAGTTGTTTTAGACTTAAGTAGGCCTTGCGACATACTAGATCGACATGTTTTGTGAATTTGACAATCAAAAACAACTCCTAAACGTGCATATTCCGCTGTTGGAAGGTGTTCGTTATCAATTTTAATCGAAAAGCTTCTTAGCTTATTTAGGTCGCTGTTTGAACCGATTAGAATATGTTCACATTTGAACGTATTTAGTTGGAGAGTATTATGATAAGTCCATTGCTTTATTTTATCTAAATCAGAGTTGATTTTATAAACTGCATTTAGTTCATTATCAAGTGATAAACTATAGCTGAGCGAAATATCTTCAGCAAATATATAAATATTACAATATTCAACAATATGTTGCAAGTCAGAAATAAAAATGGAGAACAGTAAAGGACCCAAAATAGATCCTTGAGGTACACCAGAATTAATAGGTAGAGAAGCTGACATATCAACATTTTCTGAAGTTCGAACAACAGTATATTGATTTCTGTTGAAGAAATTACTGTCTAACCATTGTAAGCAGTTATTTCTAATACTATAATAATAAAGTTTAGCTAAGAGGCAATTTAAATCACCTGAATCGAAAGCTTTAATCATAACAAGAAGTGGTAAAGACTTAAGTTTATGATTATTAATAGCCGTCATCAATCAATGAACAAAAAGCGGTCACTGTACTAAATACTTTTCCGTATCCCGACCGTGTAGGTGGTAAAATATTCAAGGTTATTATTATTTACAATAACTGTTCTACATGGGAACCGTGGTATTATAAAAATTTCTGGACACATTTTCCAAAATATTGTTCGAATTGATGTGTGATCAATTACTTCAATGATTTTTTCTCTCAATTCATCGATGTCTTTAAATCTTGTTTTGTAAATTTTATTTTTCATAAAGCTTCCCAAAAAAAGTCAAGCGACGTGAGATCGGGACTTTTAGGAGGTCACGTTATATGTCCATGTCTACCCATCCATTCGTTGAAATACTGGTTAAACAATATTGTTATATCAAGATTATTGTGATAACGAGCTCCATCGTGGCCGCCAGATGTTTCTAATCATTCGATTGAGATGAAGATTACCTACGTTATTTTCGATAATTTGTCTTATAACCAAGTTAAAGGGGGGGGGGGGGGAATATTTATGCTATTAGTGTGTCTGAAAAGCATGTCTAGCACCTGTAATTTAATAAAGTTTTTTCAATCTTATAAAAGTAATAATATATTGTGAAACAAGAAAGAAAAGTGATACAGCTTCGGACGTTGGTGAAACTTTCTAGGCAGAGTATTTGTTTAAAATCTGTTTGCTCAACTGAGACTCATTTTCCAAAGTTTATCGCGATAGGCTACATGTAAATTATCCAGTAGGTGAAGTTATGTCGTCATATTAATTTAATCAGTTGGCAACAATTACATTAAATGTGATTAACAAGCTAGAAACATATTTTCACTGTTGTTAGTGTTATCTAATAACTTTATAAGGTTTGTTGAACACGGATAACAATTGTACCCTTTATCAGCTATATTACACATTATTCAGATTGCTATGATATCGATTTAATCAAATAATTTTCTCTAGCTACCAATTTTCTGTAAAAGTGACCGACACACTGGACTTCGTCCAAAAGATTTTGAATCACGTTTTAATTTTTTTAATAAACTGAATCATAGTATAATACATATGATGTATAATATACATCACATAGTCATTATAACCAATCGATAGGCGCGCGAACTAGGACTATAATAGATATCTCAAACTTTTATGGTTAAAATTGATATTTACACAGGGTTTCGAGAGCCTTGAAGTACGTAAATGTTGCTATGTATATTTGAGATTTTTGTACCACAACTTGATAATTTGAAAGCTTTTAAAACTGAAAGTATCGTAGTTGAAAATGGTTTTTTTTTTGAAAATTTTAAAGAATTTGAAACTGAAAACTTGCAAATTTTTGAAAATTTTATAAATTTTTGAAGTTACACATCCATTGAACCGAAAAACTTTACCGTACAACTTTAAGACGCTTCTTGGCACACACTTACTGCACACTGTTCCAACCTTAGGTAATCAACTACACATCCATGTAACTCAAAAATACATACTGCTAATTAATACAACCTAAAGAAACCTCGAAAGAAATCAATACGTGTCTAAAACAACTCAAATGCACATACGAGGAATTTTTGAAAAATTAAAAATATTTGAAATTGTGAACATTTAAGTAATATTAATTTGAAAGTTTTCAGAAATTGGTAGATTTGAAACGTTGGTAAAAACAAAATTTCGTACCCTACAAGCTGAAAAATTTAATCTTGAAAATGTAAATTTTCATAAAAAAGTTGGTTATTTGTTTTTAAAAAAAAAATTAACAATAGATTCTACTCTACATTAGCACCCATCTAACGAGGGCTGCCCGACTTTCCATGAAGGGAAATTTATAGAATTAGAAAAAGCACGTATCAATAACTATAAAATTCGAAATATGTTTAATGCTGCAATCTAAACTACGGATATTATGAAATATTCACGTTTTCTAAGGGAAATAATGTTCTTTATAATAATAAATGTTCTTTAGCCGCCTTCCAAGTCACCTGATGATCTTCTTAACTCTAGATTTATCTGAGAATGGAGACGAGGCCGTACAGTTTGTAGTGGGATCCGAACCACTTCTTGAGGATAATATTATAATTGATCGCAGTAGGTGGGATTCGAACCCACCACACTAATTATGCTCAGTGAGAAAGATAGGGGCGCTGACCACTGAGCTACCGTCCCCTTTAAAATGAACCATAAAATCATAGAAACTCGATTTATAGTAGAATATAGAGCCGATATACTAATTCTTTCACTACTGATACCTTGAATATTATTATTTAACAATTTGTATACAAACAACAACGTAAATAAATTGGTAGTTATGTTTGACGAAAATAATATTTTTCACTTACATATAACGTAAACTCTGCAGACCATAAAAGGCTCTTCTGTGAAGGTGTGCCAATTTAAAATTTCCTTTGAGGCTTCTGAAATAGAAATAATGATTATTGTTAGAGTGATACTTTACAAGTAAAAAAAAATTGTATAAATTAAAGAGGCGCATGTAGGAATCCTTGCATTTATGTGCGGATGGTGTATTTTTATTAATAAATAAACCAAATAAATAAGCTCCAAAGACTGTCGAATAGGTTTACTTATTGGTATAGCACGTTCGAGCAAAATTCTCTCTTCACGGGTAGAGATTAAATTTTTTTCAAACCAGTCTAACTTTTGTTAAGTGTAAGTAATGGAAAGCATCATTTCCGGGTCGATAATTTCGTTTCTTATTGAAAACAGCGTCATTCCGTTCTTCCCGATCAATGAACATCCCTAATCTACTATTATTTTTTAATGATTGGACATTGGCTTTTGATAATAACAAGCTTATAGATGTTATACAGGATATCTAAAAAATTCAGTGATATAATTTAGGAGTGTGCAAATGGGGTGTACCAGTACAATATATAAAATTTGCTCTAACAGGCGGATTTGTATAACCTTAAAAGCCGAACAGGATTTTTTGCCTATTATTAGCTATAACTTGCAATTCAACTAAATTTTGAAGTGCTACATAAATAAATGTTTTTAACATGGCGTGTAAGTGGTGTAAGTTTATTTGCCTTCTAAGAAGTCAGAAGTTGGTCTATTTTATATTCAGACACCTCAAGTTTTGGGTGGGGTGACATTTTCAAACTTCCTTATTTTGTTTTGTTTAATGTGGATAAAGTCAATGGTTATTATAAAAAATGCACTTCACTTGATTAAACCGACACTAGTAAGTAATATCACCATAGTGTTCGTAGGAGAAGGTGACATGTATGAAACTTATTGCGATTAATCGCACGGACATCGCACCATCGGGTTCGAATCCTGGCTCAGGCACTGACACTGTCAGAGGAAATGGTTGGTTGTATGTCCGCGTTTTTTCAATGTGTAACCCCCTTCTGGAAATGGGGGTTGTCTAATTTCTGTGGTGTTTATTTATTATTATTAATTATTTTTTAAGATTCGATCAGCAGAATCTCTACTTATTCTTACTAATACCACTTAGACACTTTTCTTTGACTATCACCGGGATCATCAGTGTTGCCAGCACAAGAGATAACTAATTTTCTTCACATTTTTAATTTTTTTAATAATTTTTAATATTTCCGAAGCTGCAACGTTCAGGGAGCCTTCTTTCATGATACCGTTGGTGATAAATTCTGTATTATAAGAAAGCAAGTATGGTTTGTTAGAGCAGGCAAATAACTCCATTTAACAACAATGTCTTTGTGGAATATGTGAGACAAAACCCATTATCTAACTCCATCCAATCCAAAGAGGAAACCAACTTCTAGGCATGAAATATTTTCAATTGGATTTAAATCTGGACTTTCCGACAGCCTAGGAATAATTATTACATTATTTGCTTCAAATCATTTACGAACCATATGTAAAGTATAAATTGGACAGTCGTCCTTAAAAACACAGAATAATTAAAGTTGGCTGTCTGAAAAAATGGTAATAAAAATACTAGTATAATTTAAAAAAAATTCTTGTCGTCAGCTGTCTATTCATTTTTGTAATAGAATTGGTGTTAATTATCTTCCAAAATGCATTAATACTAATTACATAAAATTAAAACTGTATAGAATTGACAAGAAAATAACTATCTTCACCCGATTACCAGCTACTTTAATTTCTGGTCTGTCGAGTCCTGTTAACTTAATGAATGGTTTAGAGTCGTGCATTCAACAAACTTCGTCAACTCATTTGAGCCTGAACATAAACAGCTTTTCATATTAACTAAGACCCTCGTTGTTGAAGGTACTTACTATATTATCTGCTTTCAAACTTGCCATCGAGGACAAAACCTTTCATTGTTGGGAGGTATCCATCTCGAATAAATTAAATCTGTTGTTCTCTAAAGAATACATTCAATGTTAACCTCGATATTAACGTTAATATAAGCGCGTAAAGGCTTACAAAAACATACAACTTGTCGGATCACAAATAAAATGAGTAACACGAGGATGTCATTATTTAAATTGCTGAAAATTAGGTGATAATTACGGGATACTATCGAAGCACACTTCATAAGACTTGTTTTCTAATATTGTTTATTTAATCCTTAACTCTCAGATGCAGTGTAATTACAAGAGTTTTTTATGCGCAAGAGACACAAGGCACATCAAGTATATTTAGCTTTTTAAAAGTCTCCTTACAATCATCTGTATATGCTAAACCTGCCTTTTCTTGGATAGAAAGAAATGGAGTGTATATCTAGTGGTCCCATATCAAATTGTTATCGCATGATATGCCGTTAATACTCTTGCTCGTGACACACATTTTATCAAATTATGTATTAAAAATTGGTCCGAGACAACTCGGACAAACTTTCCCATTTATGAATAAATAAATTTTTATGGTACAGGGGGGCTGTAAGAGGTTATTTAGGAAGAAAACGGTGTTATTAAATTATTTATATCGTTAGAATCTACATAAATTTATCTACCGATCACTTATTTGAAACTTAAACATTAGTTATAGATACAGTAAATTAATTATTTGAAACCACATTTTACATTGCGCCTTATGGAGTAATAAATATTAAAAGTCGATTTTCTCAAAACATCGAATTTTGTAACTAAGTGTCTTTACGTCTAACTAGCAATATCTTTAAAACGTTTATGTATGGAAATAAGTTTAAAATAAACATTGTTCATCATTTTATTTTTTTCATAGTATATTTATAGGAAGTATAGTAACTGAAATAGGCTTAAAATGTCATGAAACGTCGAGATTTTAAATTTGAGAGAAAAAAATTCCTGTCGGTCGGTCTGTCTGTAACTTTTTTGTGCGCACGTTTACTCTGGTACCGTTTATGATATTGACTTGAAATTTGGTACACTTATGTATTATAACCAGATCTGGAACTAGATTATATTTTGATCTAATTCCGTTGGGGGGTAAACGGGGTAAATAAGGGTAAAGAAAGCAAGTAAGAGTCCATAAAATTGCAATTTAGGGCATGTACGAAAAGTCAAGGTCTCAAAAATTTTTTTGGCATCAGCCACCCCCTATCATCCCCAATACCACCTCCACACTATTGTGAAAGGGAGTAAAAGAATAAAATGTGATTTAGTGTGTGAAACGTCTCAACGTCTTCTACCACATCCATTGCCACCCCCACCCTATTATTAAAATGAGTAAAAAATTAAATTGAGATTTAGTGTGTGCAACCAAGAGCCTCTAAAATTTATTTTGGCATTAGTCACTTCCTCTACCACCCCCATTGCCACCCACACCCTACTGTTTAAGGGAATAAAAAATTAAACCGGCATTTAGTGCGTATACGAGAACCACGAACCTCTAAAAAATTTTTTGACATTAGCCAACCCTTCTACCACCCCCATTGCCACCCCCACCCTATTATTAAAGGGAAGTCAATTAAACTATTTGGACTCTAGGTGCTACCACAGACGGCAGACGCCTGCTGTCAAACAGACATATTATAAAAACCACTTTCTTGGTTTCAGGGATCTGAAAACGTGTAAATTCGTCAAAAACTGAAAATCGATTTTTTGCACGTATACAATAATTTCCTTGTAAATAGGGTGAATTTACGGTGAATGCGGAGAAGGACTGGTCCTAGAACAGAGCCTTGAGGTGCATCGAATTTAATATCTGTTCTATTTGAACTTCGCAAATTGAAACCTGTCAGCGATGTATCAGAATGCCTTTTTAAATATTTTTTGAGATCTGAAAGTTATTCTATAGTCAAAATATGCGAGTCAAATTTAAGAACTGTTCTGTATTATTCAACCTCAAAAATATTATAATATATTGTACGTATTAATTGTTTTTTTGCCAAAGGTTTGCATAATTTTTATCTGAAATCAAATTGACTGTCATTAGAAAATTTAGTGATAAATCACTTCAGCAAATTTAATTCTCCGTCTAAATGGCTAGGAGTTGAACTATTTCAAAGTTATTTTTAGCTGGAAATCAAGTTCTCAGATACATGTTCCCAACCCTATATGTAAAATATGTACTTCAAAATGTAATGGGATTCTTCACGAAGGAAATAAGGATATTTGCTCTACGGCGCCTGGGGCAAATAAATAAATTTAAGGTGTAGCATTGCGGTTACATATAATGGTATGTTTGCTCTTCTAGGAAGCATTAAATTTATTACTTCATTACTTTATCGATAAGCGCAACCGGAGCGATACGTACTGGAGATGTATTCGATCATTTATCAAGGACAGTTTAATTCCCCTCATTGCCTCTACTTAGGGTACGATGGTAAGACACGTTTAACCAGGTTATTTATAGCAATTATATAGATCGTATGATCGACTTAAGCTGTCTATAAATTCGATTTGGAAGCGATTACAAGAGTTACAAAACAATATACTTATTGTGGCAGTAAATACATGGAAATGTCAACTAGAAAACATGTCCCAATAGTGCGTCAAAGTCCAGCCTTATTAGAAGACTTTGGAAAATTATTTTTTTATGGAAGTGGTACAGAGTTAAGAGGTGCATATTTTAAAAATATTTTGAAATGTACAGGGTGACTCGCTACAGCGGAGCATCTTCGAGGTCATTTTTTTTAATGTAACACCCTATATATTTTTACGTTTGTGAATTCAACGTAAAATTACCTTTCAAGCGCCCTCCAGATTTTTGTTTTTGATGTGGCGTTGCCGAGTTATTCGAAAAAATATGGAAAATTTTGGTCGGAACAAGGTTGAACAAATTAATTCACTGTGTTACTATTAATGAAGAAGTTACTTAGTTGGTTTAAATTGTTTGATGGTAAAATTGCAAATGTGTCATCAGCAAATAGAGTTAAGAAGGTATTATTGTTAAAAGCTTTAAAAATATCGTAAAATTATAAATAGGAGTGGGCCTATCACACTGCCTTGGGGTACGCCAGAGGTAACAGGAATTTTTTTAGAATATAACGTTTTTGAGTTGGAAGTGTTGACGCGTACTAGTTGGTACCTGTTTGTCAAGTAAGACTTTAGCCATGCCAAGGCAGGTCCTCTAATTCCATAAGTTTCAAGCCTACTCAATAGAATTGAGTGGTTAATCATGTCAAATGCACGCGATAGTTCATAGAAAATTCCACATATTTTTAAGCGAGAGTTAAGATTATCTAAAATTTTACCATAGGATGAGAGTATTGCCTCTCGCGTAGAGCGCCCTCTGGTAAATCCAAACTGTCTAGCCGACATTAACTCATGTTTATCAAGGAAAGATATTAGTTTATTGTAAAAAGCTCTTTCGAATATGTTCGAGAATACTGACAATAAGGCAATTGAACATAATATTTTTAGTCGCAAACTCCTCTATAAATCCTTATTTTACTATAAGAAAAGTAACCAGGCTGCAACCAAAATTACAAATCTGGCGCGTTAAGTGTAATAATTGCATATTACCATCAAAACGCTAATGCTTCGATTCCAACAAACACCAGCCGAAAGACTGATCCTACTTAAAGGAGCTCCCTTGCCGGTCGTCACACACCACTTGCAGACTGCAGTTTCGAGCTGTTGGCTCTCGTCAGTGCAAGGTAGGTATGCGACGACCGACATGAGAATCCTTTGACTATAGTACATCCCGGTATTTTTACAATAGCGACATGTAAAACAGCCAGCAGGCGCCATCCAGCGGTCCAGTGTCTGTTGCAATCGAAAAATAAATAGCCTGACTTGGCTTAGCATAGTTCAAATGTGCTTTTAGAGGGCGGAATATTAAACATAATATTTTTAGTCGCAAACTCCTCTATAAATCCTTATTTTACTATAAGGAAAGTAACCAGACTGCAACCAAAGTTACAAATCTGGCGCGTTAAGTGTAATAATTGCATATCACCATCAAAACGCTAATGCTTCGATTGCAACAAACACCAGCCGAAAGACTGATCCTACTTAAAGGAGCTCCCTTACCAGTCGTCACACACCACTTGCAGACTGCAGTTTCGAGCTGTTGGCTCTTATCAGTGCAAGGTAGGTATGCGACGACCGACATGAGAATCCTTTGACTATAGTACATCCCGGTATTTTTACAATAGCGACATGTAAAACAGCACATTTGAAATAAGGCAATTGGTCTATAGTTTTTAATTTCACTGGCATCATCTTTTTTATACACCGGTACTACAATTGCTGTGTTTAGTTCATCTGGGAAATATCCATTTATCAACGAGAGGTTTATTAGGTATGTCAGTGGGGCAACTATATATTCGGCTACTTCCTTTAATAAGTAACGAGATATTCCGTCATTTCCAGATGATTTTTTTTTTGCTACAGGAGTTAATTATATCAAGTACTTCGTGCTCATTCATTTCTAACCTGTACATTGTATGTAAATTTTCATTAGCTGGCTGGTTATTGTTGGTTAAATTTTCATTTACAGTGCCATTATGGTCATAATAGGAGGTAGGAGGCATACTATGAATTTTTTTTTAGCAATTTACATTATCACGAATTACTTTCCACGCCGCCTGAGTCTTATTCTCAGCGTTGTTTGTTGAATTATCATAATACGTTTTTTTAGCATGTTTAATATTTGTGTCATGCCTTTTCTTTAGAATATTGTATCTGCTATTTAGCATTAGATTATTGTGTTTACGCCTCAGATAATGCATATCTTTTAATAAACAACTCTCCTCTATAAGTTCTGGTGTTAACCAGGAATTTTTTCGTTTTTTGGGTTGGGATGATATCGTCTTTATGGGAAATGACATATTAAATATATATGAGATTAACTAGGCATTTTTCCTCATATACATCATGCCATGACTCACTGGATACTAGGTATTTGAAATAATTAATATTTTCTTAATTTGGTATAAAGTGAGAATAATTGAAAGCTATCTTATTGACGTTTAATTATTAACTGTTGTGACAAAGTATTTACACTTATTTTAAGTTATAAATTAGTTTAAAATTTGCACTTTCCAATAATGAATTTTTCGAGAGAAGAAATGGTCGATATGGTTTATGTTCTGGGTGCGAGCGATAAAAATTGTTTGCTATCAACTCGAATTTATAAGGAACGATATCCGGAAAGAAGACAGCTCTCTAAAAAATCATTTCAAAGGTTGAAGGATCGATTTGACAATACGAGGAAAGTGGAATATGAGAAAAGGAACGAAGAAAAAATGTAGTAAATGAAGGAAACGAAACAGACATACTTTTGAGCGTGATTGAAGATCCTCATCGCAGTATAAGAGAATTGACAAGAGAAAACGGTATAAGCTGATCTTCAGTCCATCGGATCCTACAAAAAAATAAATTTTATCCCTACCACGTTCAAGTAATGTAGGAACTGATTGATAGGGACTATGATAACCCAATAAAATTTTGCCAATGGGTAAAACAAAAAATAGGACAGCAAAGAAATTTTTTTGACTGTTTTGTTTGCCGATGAAGCCACATTTCACAAAAATGGACATGTTAATTTTTATAATTTTCATTATTACGACACAGCCAATCCTTACATCTCACGAACAAATAGCCAAGCAAGATGGTCGTTGAATGTTTGGGGAGGAATTGTTGGGGATTATGTGATAGGACCACATTTTTTTTATGGACGTGTGAATGGTCAAATTTATTTGTAATTTTTGTAAGACAGCTTGGAAGAATTACTGTAGGATATCCCAGGGATATTAGAGAAAGAATGAAGTACCTCCATAATGGAGCACTTGTGAACCACATTGCAGCTATTCAAGAACATTTAAACGATGCTTTTCCAAATGGTTGAATAAGTACAGGAGGACCCCACAGTTGGCCTGCCAGAAGCCCTAATTTCACCAAAATAGACTTCTTTTTGTGGGGCTATGTTAAGAAGCAAGTGAACAAAGCTCCTATAACTACAAAGGAAAATATGAAAGAAAGAAAAAGGGAAGTTTTTCAGGAAATTGTTGTAGATATTTTAAGAAATCATCATTCTCCCATTCTCCATTCCCCCATGGTTCACTGGAACTATTATAAGAGCTATTAAGCAGAAATCCCGTCTATGGAATCTATATAAGAATAATAACGATGTACACGACCTTAATCAATTCAAAACTCTGCGTTCCAAAAAAAAAAGAGACAGTGAACTTGCTCACAAAAGTTACATTCAGCGCACAGAAACGCAGATTAAAACTAACCCAAGCAACTTCTGGTCTTTTCTGAATACTATGAAGAATACAACTTGCATACCAAACTCCATGTGTTTTAACAATAATTCCCTAAATGACACCCAAGGCATTGTCGATGCATTTGCCCAGTACTTTCAATTGTCTTTTATCACATCATCCACGTATAACAAAAATGAACAGGAAACCACGGGACTTGTTCCTCAACTTAATATCCAACCATTTCCGAACAAAACGTCTTAAAGGCTCTAAAATTTTTTTAAAATAAACTTACGGGTCCCGATGGTATACCAGCTTTCTTGTTAAGACACTGTACTCCAATTTTCGCCTTACCACTGTCTATCATCTTTAACTTAGCACTACGAACTACTTTTCCCCACATATGGACTCAATCTAAAATCTGTCCTGTTTTTAAAAATGGTGACAAGACTCTTATCGAAAATTATTGACCCATAGTTATTCTGAATAATTTTAGCAAACTTTTTGAAATTGTATATACGATATAATCTCTTTCCATGCAACATCTCAACTCTCCTTCAGTCAACACGGGTTTTTGGCAGGTAGATCTACAGTTACCAACTTGGTAAGTGTTACACATTTCATCGCAAATACGCTGGATCAAGGTGGTCAAACGGATATAATTTACACAGACCTGTCTAAATCATTTGACAGACTGGATCATGGACTCCTATTGCGAAAGTTATCAGTCTTTGGCTTAGGTCTCGACTTTCTAAGTTTCTTCGAATCATATCTTTGTAACAGGACATTAAACGTCAAGTATCATCGATTCTCATCTATCGAAGTACTAGCGACGTCAGGAGTTCCGCAGGGCTCTGTTCTTAGCCTACTGTTTTTTATAATTTTCATCAATAATATTTGCCGAGGTTTGAAAAGTAATGTCCTTCTATATACCGATGATCTTAAACTGTTTGCATGTATTAATTCCGAAGAGGACTGCCGTCGATTACAATATGACCTCTCAAAAATAAATTCGTGGTGTGAAATCAATAGACCTTTAAATATATCCAAATGTAATGTGATGACTTTTACGAGGAAAAATAACTCAATAAACTTTTCCTAGAAAATAGGCAATGAAATGGTTACAAGATGCACTAAATTCAAGGATCATGGAGTCATCTTTGACTCAAAATTAACTTTTACTCCCCTTATAGATTCCATAACTGCTAATGCCTGCCGAAATCTAGGGTTTATCTCGCGTAACTCAAGGCACTTTAAAGACATCTCCACACTTTCTCTCCTATTTAATGCTTTGTACGGTCAAAATTGGAATACGGTAATATTGTTTGGAATCCACATTACAATAATTATATCCTTAATTTGGAACGGGTTTAGAGAAGACACACTAAACATCTTTATTACAAAGCTGATGGATTTTATCCTCCCATAATCTGACTTGCTAGCCAGAACTGTGAAAAAATACTACTGAGGCAACCAAGACGCACCCAGAAAAAAATTTAATACTACTTTCAATTATTCTTACTTTGTCAAAATCATGGCTACTAGATCAGTTCGAAATGAAAAATATTATAATTTAACGGTTTTTAATGAAAAAGTAAAAGTATCAATTCAAAAATACAATAATATACAGTGTTCCATTTGAAAAAATTGAGAAAATTCATTTTGAAATGTTCTGAATTAGCTCTAGTATAAAATACACCCTGTATAATTATAATCAATATTTGGTGGTTGTGTCGTTGTGGTACATTCCTTGTCTACATAATTGCAAAATAAATCTCCTTAATTAATAGTAATACACACACAGCAAATTAATTGGTTAACCATACCAAAATTTTAATATTTTTCGGCAACGTCACATCAAAAACACAAAATCTGGAGACCATTGGAAAGGTAATTTGACTTCATAAATGTAAAAATATATAGGGTGTTCCATTGAAAAAAAAATGATCTCGAAGATGCTCATCTGTAGCAAGTCACCTTGTATATTTAAAAATATTTTTAAAACGTGCGCCTTTTGACACTTACCACTTCCATAAAAAAATAATTTTCCAAAGTCTTCAATAAGGCCGTTATTGAACTTTGATGCACTATTGGGACACCCTGTATGTAGTCCAAGTTTTTGAAATTAATTTATTTAACGACGACCTATTTCCTCGACTGAGATCATTTACCGACACCAGGAGATAAGCTTCCTAACCTGAAAATTTGACACAAATCTTTGACAACTAACTGTTCCTTGAAACGACTAATACATATAGTCTTTAATTGAAAATGCTGGAATGTGTTCGGTATCCAAAGTGAAATTAGGTTTATTTTTTTAATTGCTCTTGTAATATCAAAGATATTGATAACAGAACTGTGCAATATATTTACACCGACGAGGATACTGCCACAGTGAAGGTCAACTCCAGACGACACAAAGTTATAAAGTATTTTTTTCCAATAAAAGAGCATTGCTAAGTTTGCTGGAAGCCCTAATACTAACAGTACTTTTATGTCAGAAACGTTAAAACATCTTATCCCATTTACTCACAATTTGGCAATTTCAGATCCTGAGAAAGCTGCCTCTTCCACTACTTGCAAGTTGTTATAGTTGAGTAACCTGAAAATTGTACCACATATTAGTTCAAAGTAAAGAAAAGTAGAAAGAAGGTTCTAATTGCACTTTATTGCTTTCCGCAAACTTACACAGTACTATAAAAGAAAGATAAATGGAGAGAACGCTTAATTTGATTAGTAAAAGTATTTTATTTAGAACAAAAGTGGAGTTTTGGTAGGGTTCTTTTAACTAAAAAAAATTTATAGGACCTTTTTATGATATCATTAAATTTGTAGGTCTAAATAAAAAAAGTAAATAAGCCAATACTTACAGATGTTCGGCCTTCACCTTGCTGACCTGCTTGGAGTGAATTTTCTGTATGCGATTGTGCTCCAGATCTCTGCAATAAAATAAATAACATGATGTATAATAGAGGAACCCTACGTGTTTCCATTCCGCCATTTTATTATCCTTGCATGACGTCAATTAGGAACTACATAACATGTTTCATTTGCGATAAAATGATTGCATCGCCGAGAACGTATATCGGGTGACAACGAAATTAGTCCTGTTCAAATTGTTCAGTTGCTTTTAGGAATAATATTTTCAAATTTTGGCATATCATTTGTGACACAAAAAGCCACATTTGCACATTCTCGTTACAACGATGTATCACAAATAGGTAATTGTTTTCAAAATGGCGTCATACATGCGAAAAAGTGAAAAAGCTAAGTGGGCAACTGCAAGACGGTTTTCAAAAAATTCACCAGTAGGCCTTGAATCGCCTTCATTTTTATTGTTGCATTTCAATAAAAGTTTATTTAGCGCAAAAACCACTATTTTGAATTTAAAAACATAAAAAGCAAATTAATTTTGTTCAATTTTTTTAAATGGAAACCATATTTTTTTACTTTACTTTACAAACAAAGCCCAAAATATTATCCTTTCTTTTGATGTATAATACGTCTAGTTTCGGTGCTAATTTACTTAGAAATTATTGTCTGTACATGCTACATTTGCCAATTGGTATTGTTAAAAAAATAGACACAGACACGAGATTAAATAAAATTTAAAGAATTTATTAATAATTATTTATAAGATAGGGGAAAATAAAATTATAGCAATTTAGCAATTAAACATAATATTTTTAGTCGCAAACTCCTCTATAAATCCTTATTTTACTACAATCGAAGCGAAGCGTTTTCATGGTAATATGCAATTATTACACTTAACACGCCAGATTTGTAACTTTGGTTGCAGTTTGGTTACTTTCCTTATAGTAAAATAAGGATTTATAGAGGAGTTTGCGACTAAAAATATTATGTTTAATATTCCGCCCTCTAAAAGCACATTTGAACTATGCTAAGCCAAGTCAGGCTATTTATTTTTCGATTGCAACAGATACTGGACCGCTAGATGGCGCCTGCTGGTTGTTTTACATGTCGCTATTGTGAAAATACCGGGATGTACTATAGTCAAAGGATTCTCATGTCGGTCGTCGCATACCTACCTTGCACTGACGAGAGCCAACAGCTCGAAACTGCAGTCTGCAAGTGGTGTGTGACGACTGGCAAGGGAGCTCCTTTAAGTAGGATCAGTCTTTCGGCTGGTGTTTGTTGCAATCGAAGCATTAGCGTTTTGATGGTAATATGCAATTATTACACTTAACGCGCCAGATTTGTAACTCTGGTTGCAGTTTGGTTACTTTCCTTATAGTAAAATAAGGATTTATAGAGGAGGAGGTTTTTATATTCTTAATCATATTTTCGCTCTACGGAGCGTTTTTTTATGCAAAAATTTCAATAACTCATCAAGGAGCGCCATTTTAGAAAGTGTAGTAAATGTCTCTGCACAGGGACGTAATGTCGCCCCGACCACCAAAATTTAGAAACAGTAACAAAATTTGACTTCAATTTCAGAAATTTCAAAATTAAAACCCCTTTTATGAATCCACGTTGTTAAGCACTGCAACTCATGCATGGTATTAAATGTGAGGACAAGTTAATCCAGCTTCTATTCAAAGTATATCGTGAGTTTTAGCGAAAATAGCCCTTAGCGACATGGGACCCCCATCATTTCCTAGCAGTCGATTTTGACGGGAAAATGATGAGTTTTAACGGAATTTGCCCTAAACCGGTTCCTCAGTGATTCGGTATCAGAAAAGTATCTTTACCATGTACTCATATGTACATGAGACCGCCTTGCCTGAACGTATGAAATTGTAATTGCAGAATATAATTCAAAGTAGTGGCGATTCAAGCATTTTCAAGCTCCGAGGAGCGACCAAAATTGATATTGAAATAAAAATACGTGAATAGACAGGTAAGCAAAAGCCCATCAAAATTTTATAAACATTGAACTTTTCTTGAATCTTTTTGTGTAATCGTTGGCTCAAAAACCGAACATTGGATGGTAGTTGGTACATTATAAGTCGTCCGTTCCTCACGGTCCAGACCATAGTTTGTAAAAACATATTTCTTGAAATTGTTGTAAAACATAAATTTTTGAAGAAATTTAATATATATTTTTGAACTTTATATTGTCTTTTACTTGTGTTTTCAAAATTCCTTTTCAGGTATAATTTTAAGAAATTGTTAGTACTTACTGTGTTAGATTTATAGTGTTACGACGTCCAATAGATACCATCAGAGAAGCAGTTAATCATAAACGAACAGTAAGTATAAATTTTATATTATTCTCCATCTGAAACAGTCGTTTTGAACCCTTATTTTGTGAACGTTAACATTCATTTTTGATAAATATAATAAAAGTCCTTCAGACGCAAAAGATGGATCGTTCACAGCAATAATGAACTCTCCTACCTACATTAGCTTCATTAAATGATGATGAAGTTGATATTTATATGATTTATATTTATGTTTTCTCAATATTCTTCCAACAGTTTTTCTGCTAATATCAAGAGAACTTTCAGTCCCACGTGTACTTGCATCTTTATTAATTTCCATGGATACTAAAAGATTAATTTCTGTGGCCTCGTCCATAATAAACATTTTTTCTACTCCCTACATAGAAAATACTATTTTGCTCCCTCATTTCAGGGAGCAAAGTAGTACTATTCCTCCCTCGGGAGGAAAATACTTTGCCTCCCTAGGGAGGAAAATACTTTGGCTCCCTCTGGAAGCAAACAAGTAGAAACTTCAAATAGCTGTAATGGTAATAGCTTTTTCATATTTTTCACGAGACTTTAACGGTAATAGATTTAACGAAACCACGTTTGCTTCTTCCAGAATATCTTTTGAGGAACTTCATCTTCACATTCGAAATACATTATTATAAACTTTTTGGAAGTTTGTTTATTTTGTAAACAAGAAGCAACGTTCCATGTACTTTGATTTTTAACAGTATTCGCGTCGGGCATCAAACTATCCGCGGGGGAGGGGGGGGGGTAAATTATGCACTTTTCTCCTTGGTCATACAAATAGCTATTGTTCGTTTTCACTTGGCTGGGCCCTAAATTTTTCTTCTACAATCTTAAAATATTTTCTACAAGGGTGATGCTTTCCAGGATACCGCTCTGCATATAGCCTTTCAGCTTGATATGCATTTCTTTTAGATTCCCCATAAATAAGTAACATGTCCAATTTTTCATTTTGGGTAAATAGTAAATACCACCATTTTGTATTTTTTTTAAAGTTTTAAATAGTTATATTAGCAAATAAATCACAAGCAAATTAAAAAGCACTACATAAACTTTACCAAATAATAACTTAGGCAAATGTTTGAAAAGAAATGTCATTTTGTCATGGCACGCTAAAATTTAATGCATACATTAGTACATAGAGTTTCATTAAATAACTGAAGAATAGCATCTACAGGAATCCAATAATTTCAATGTAAATTAGCACCCAAACTAGACGTATTATACATCAAGTAAAAGGTTAATGTTTATTTAGTGCATGTAAAAAACTATGGTTACCGTTTAAAAAAAATAAATAACACCACAGAAATTAGACAATCCCCAATTCCAGAAGCCAGGGGCTTGTTATGAAGGGGGTTACACATTGGAAAAACGCAGACATACAACCATTTCCTCCGGCGGTGCCGGAGCCGGGATTCGAACCCGGTGGCGCGATACCGTGTGATTAAGCGCGATTGCCACCTCAGGCCTTAACCAACGCGGCTATCGGCCAGAATAAAGTTCATTTGCTTTTTATGTTTTTTCAAAAAAATGTTTTTCAATTCAAAATAGTGTTTTTGCACGAAATAAACTTTTATTGAAATGCAACAATAAAAATGAACGCGAAACATCAGATTCAAGGTCTACGTGAATTTTATGTTGAATGTAAATATTCCAAAAAATATATAGGTTGCTATTTAAAAATTAAAGGTTGTTGCTACTTCCGGTTGGACCGGAAGTGACATTTTTCACTTAATACATGCAAAATGTGGCTTTTTGTGTCGCAAATGATATGCCAAAATTTCAAAATATTTTTCCTGAAAGCAACCAAGAAATTTGAACAAGACTAATTTTCTACTTGAAATGTGCTTTTAGAGGGCGGAATATTAAACATAATATTTTAAGTCGCAAACTCCTCTATAAATCCTTATTTTACTATAAGGAAAGTAACCAGACTGCAACCAAAGTTACAAATCTGGCGCGTTAAGTGTAATAATTGCATATTACCATCAAAACGCTAATGCGTTTAAATTAGCATTAGCGTTTTGATGGTAATATGCAATTATTACACTTAACGCGCCAGATTTGTAACTTTGGTTGCAGTCTGGTTACTTTCCTTATAGTAAAATAAGGATTTATAGAGGAGTTTGCGACTAAAAATATTATGTTTAATATTCCGCCCTCTAAAAGCACATTTGAACTATGCTAAGCCAAGTCAGGCTATTTATTTTTCGATTGCAACAGACACTGGACCGCTAGATGGCGCCTGCTGGCTGTTTTACATGTCGCTATTGTAAAAATACCGGGATGTATTATAGTCAAAGGATTCTCATGTCGGTCGTTGCATACCTACCTTGCACTGACGAGAGCCAACAGCTCGAAACTGCAGTCTGCAAGTGGTGTGTGACGACTGGCAAGGGAGCTCCTTTAAGTAGGATCAGTCTTTCGGCTGGTGTTTGTTGCAATCGAAGCATTAGCGTTTTGATGGTAATATGCAATTATTACACTTAACGCGCCAGATTTGTAACTTTGGTTGCAGTCTGGTTACTTTCCTTATAGTAAAATAAGGATTTATAGAGGAGTTTGCGACTAAAAATATTATGTTTAATATTCCGCCCTCTAAAAGCACATTTGAACTATGCTAAGCCAAGTCAGGCTATTTATTTTTCGATTGCAACAGACACTGATGAGATGGCGCCTGCTGGCTGTTTTACATGTCGCTATTGTAAAAATACCGGGATGTACTATAGTCAAAGGATTCTCATGTCGGTCGTTGCATACCTACCTTGCACTGACGAGAGCCAACAGCTCGAAACTGCAGTCTGCAAGTGGTGTGTGACGACTGGCAAGGGAGCTCCTTTAAGTAGGATCAGTCTTTCGGCTGGTGTTTGTTGCAATCGAAGCATTAGCGTTTTGATGGTAATATGCAATTATTACACTTAACGCGCCAGATTTGTAACTTTGGTTGCAGTCTGGTTACTTTCCTTATAGTAAAATAAGGATTTATAGAGGAGTTTGCGACTAAAAATATTATGTTTAATATTCCGCCCTCTAAAAGCACATTTGAACTATGCTAAGCCAAGTCAGGCTATTTATTTTTCGATTGCAACAGACACTGATGAGATGGCGCCTGCTGGCTGTTTTACATGTCGCTATTGTAAAAATACCGGGATGTACTATAGTCAAAGGATTCTCATGTCGGTCGTTGCATACCTACCTTGCACTGACGAGAGCCAACAGCTCGAAACTGCAGTCTGCAAGTGGTGTGTGACGACTGGCAAGGGAGCTCCTTTAAGTAGGATCAGTCTTTCGGCTGGTGTTTGTTGCAATCGAAGCATTAGCGTTTTGATGGTAATATGCAATTATTACACTTAACGCGCCAGATTTGTAACTTTGGTTGCAGTCTTGTTACTTTCCTTATAGTAAAATAAGGATTTATAGAGGAGTTTGCGACTAAAAATATTATGTTTAAGACTAATTTTGTTGTCACCCGGTATATCTTTTAACGTTCTTTATTTACTTGAGCTGTTTTCTAGTCTAGGATGTTAAATGATGAAAGTTGAGAACAGGCTCAGGAGAGAAGCTCGGCGAAGCGGAACCGAAATAATAGAATAAATTTTTTAGCCAGCCAACTTTGTTACAGGATTCTAAATGAGAACAAAGCCTTCTGTTTTGGTGTTATATCCCTCTGAACTGTGAGAATTTAATACGGCGATTAGGAAACGGTTACCTAAAGGCAGCCGACCACAAAGCCCGCCCGCGTAGCGATTTCTTATACAATGAGAATAAAGAGTAGAAAAAATTTGCAATTTTTTTTGCAAATCTGAAAACAAAATTCGGTCTTTCACTGGTGGCATTGTATCTTCATAGACAGGGATTCTGTAAATTAATTTGCTCTTACTTTTTATTGCTATGCGTCTTATGGACATATTTTTAAAATTATGTTCATATTATGTAAAATGGTCTTTTGAATCCATGTGCGCGGGGCGCAAAGCGATTCGAGCTTGCATTCACCCGCTACATTAATTTTTCACTCCTTAACACTTTTTGAAAGATATCTTGAACGATATAAATTCTAGTCTATAAGAGTCAAATTATATATTTAATGTGAATTGTGTTTGATCAGGTCTGTTTTTTATTTTAACATGGTCAAGTTGAGTTTGCGGTCTAGTTTCGAAAATCATTGGTCTTTGCATAACTCTGAACTATACACATTAGAAAAATATTGAAATAAAAATGTGGAGTATAAAATTTTAACTAAATTGATTATTCTGATTGAAAATAATGGTGGAGAAAATTATTTGATTGTGCAATAATATTTATTTTAACATCTGATTCCAGATATATTGTTTTATCAATGTCTAACTATTTTTGGTATCTCTTGGTACCACAAAAGAACTCCAATATTTTATATGATTTATGATCGCGTCGTAGATATAAAGTCATAAAATATTGTAGGTATAAAATTTGTTAAGTTTCTGATGCCATTGATTGGCAAAAAAATTTTTATTTTCTGGGAGACGCGGTCTCTACCTTGGCTAGGAAACGTTGGACCGTGGTTTTTTTATCCCTCATATGATCGTGACGGTGTCCCATTTAGTTAACGTATTGGAGTCAATCAATCAATCAATCAAAATGACTTTATTTATATTACAGAACAAATATCTAACCAGATATCTACCTCGCATTTGGCTCTGTAACCAACGCATATTGTTTGTCACGTTGGTGGTAACAAGGTCCAGCGGAGCAGTGCTGGTTCAATTTATAATCTTGTTGATTGTATCTTGAATACATTTAGTGATGCATTCAAGACACAATCAACACACTCATTCTCCTATTTACAAATAAAATTTAAAATGAGTAATATAATAATTGTACAGTACTAAGTAGTTGAAAACAGTTAACAATAAAATTTGATGGTATATCACTTATTTAATTTTGTGCTACTGGTGCGGGTACCAAAGCCTATAATGATGGATCCCGTTGTAAGATTTCCAATGGCGAGCAGAGTTACTGCTGAATCTTTTGTACTCTATAATTTCTTGTCTAAATATAATTTTGATTTTACGATGTACTAGAGATAAATTTATATAACAAACAAAACAAACAAGAACAAATAAAACAAAAATGTACAAACATAAACCATGAGTAATAGGAAAGATTTAACAGTTATAAAATATCAGTACAGATAGGTAGGGGAAGAAGAAGTTATAGTTGGTGAAGGTTTGGCTATAGAGGTTGCCGGAAGATGGGCAGCGTCTGGTAAGGTAAGGTGTGTTTTATTCGAAAGGGGGCATTATGCTGTCTAATTTGTGTTATATTTTGGGTTAGCGGACTATCACCCAGTTTGAAGGTGTAGAATTTTTGAGATATATCCTGGATGTACTCCGCTATTGGCGTTATGTCGTGGCAGCGTGCATAGAGATCTCTGAGGGAGGTGTACCTGTTGGAATTCGAAATGAGGCGCATAAATTTGTGTTCCAATACTTTCAGTTTGTTCATTGTCGTGGCCGACGTGCTGCACCACACCGGCGCCGCGTATGTGATTGCTGGCCTGATCACCATTGTGTACAATATTTTTTTATTGTGTCTGTTAAGTCTGCTACCCCTGACCATAAGCGGATTGGAACGTATTGGAGTGAGTGGAGCAACGCCTGCAAATATTTCCGTAGTCTGCACATGTACACTTGATTTATTTAATACTAACAAATAGCCATATCATGTATTGCTGAAGTGTGGTTGTCTCGTTTATTATATGTCAACACCACCACAAAAATCTAACGATTTATTTGAGTTTTTACGTTGAAATGTATCTTTTACTACTAGAATTTCACTATACTATTGGAAATATAATTGTAAAATTTAGGAAATAAAATATTATGTAAAGACTAGTTTTAAAATTGAAAATTATCGTTCATTATTCTGTTGGCTATTGATAATTAATATTAGAAAACTAATTAAAGTTTGATGATAAAATAGCGAATTATTTGAAAAATAGCTGACCGAGGGGCGGGTCGTCTCACCATGCATTAAAATAGCGATTAAATTTTTAAAGTCATAGACAAATCAAATCAGATTGTAGAAACAAGTAATATCAAACTTTGCATAAAAGAACCTGGGCCGAAAAAAAAAAGTTACTACAAACAAAATTAAATTTGGATTATAACTTTTCAAAACTAGACGATTACACAAGTGGCCAATTTGTGTATTTATCTTTACCTAAAGCAAAGGTAAATATGAAAAACGGGATTGGGATAATGTCTTTTTGGTACAGCATGACCAAGATTTGTCAGTGATAATTAAGTGGTAGATCACCAGAGTCATACTTGCTTAGATAAATTCTGGCGTGCCTTTCACTGCTTTACTATTTTAATTAATGAAATTATTTATTTATTTCAGAGTATTACATGCTACTTCTGAGCTCTTAAAATCTTCACAACTTATTGTCTGAAACTGTATCATTACTCTAAAAATAAACCAGTCCTTTCAGTCAGGAATAAAGAATCCTTATGAAATTTTAAAATTTACTCTACTATGATACACGTATCTATGTGTTCGAATGATAGTAAACTTTTTTCCTTTAGAAAACAATAGACAAATCTACATAAACATGCGGAGTATGGCTCTAAAATGCTATAGTTATCTGAACGTACTATGTAAAAGACCAATTACTGGAATCTCTTATAAAGATTGGCCTTTCCCATTGGGAACATTCTAAAATAGCGCTTTGAATGTAGAACGTGCTGACAATGAAGGAATTCGAAATGATGACGTCTCAATTGAGAGTAAAAAATTTGTGATAATAGCAGTTACATCAACCAGCTAAGATAACTTGCATCTGCCTTGATTTTAGCTCTAATATTAACAACGGCTAGAGCTAATGTTAATATACAGTACAGTTGTAGATGCTGGTCAAAAAACTGATTTTTATTAGTATCTTGTAAACAAGCATAGAAAAATATTCTTGTAATTTTCAAGGGCTGTTGAGTACGGAGACGTCGGGCTCGGAACCTTACCTTTGCCGTTTCGGTTTACACACTATTGGTATGCAACGCTCATAAATTTACACTGAATATTTTTATCTCGGTAGAAAAAATAAAATGGCACGTGTATTATTTGGGACGTATATAAATTCATGTAACCCACATGTGATTCGTATATTGAACATATTGGATGTCCAGTAGGTTTTTTGCGACAATCAGACAAGAAAAATGTAAGTATTATGAGGAAAAAAAAGATAAATGCAAGTACGATCCAAAGAAAATGTGGTCTCTAAAATCTTTAGTATCCAGTAAACATGACAAACCTTTTAAATAAATTCAATTGGAAAATGAAATGTGTAAAAACCCAAAACTATTGCCTGAAAAAATTTATGAATTCTATACATCTAGTATTAACGACATAGTGCATAGTATACTTCATGGCAACTATCAGTCTGAACTTGACGAGTTAGGAGAAGCAAAAATGTAAAATTTTAAGTTGTTGACAAAACGTAGTCGATCTAGCAAACAAGAGTAGTCTCGTTCAAATGTGCTTTTAGAGGGCGGAATATTAAACATAATATTTTTAGTCGCAAACTCCTCTATATTTTACTATAAGGAACGTAACCATTGTAATTCAGCGCTCGGCGGGGCACATAGCCCGGAGAGTAGCTGTTGGTTGCAGTCTGGTTACGTTCCTTATAGTAAAATAAGGACTTTATAGAGGAGTTTGCGACTAAAAATATTATGTTTAATATTCCGCCCTCTAAAAGCACATTTGAACGATGCTAAGCCCAGTCAGGCTATTTATTTTTCGATTGCAACAGACACTGGACCGCTAGATGGCGCCTACTGACTATTTTACATGTCGCTATTGTAAAAATACCGGGATATACTAAGTAGTCAAAGGATCCTCGTGCCGGTCGTCACATGCCTACCTTGCACTGACGAGAGCCAACAGCTCGAAACTGCAGTCTGCAAGTTGTGTGTGACGGCTGGCAAGAGAGCTCCTTTAAGTAGGATCAGTCTTTCGGCTGGTGTTTGTTGCAATCGAAGCATTAGCGTTTTGATGGTAATATGCAATTATTACACTTAACGCGCCAGACTTGTAACTTGTAATTCAGCGCTCGGCGGGGACATAGCCCGGAGAGTAGCTGTTGGTTGCAGTCTGGTTACGTTCCTTATAGTAAAATAAGGACTTTATAGAGGAGTTTGCGACTAAAAATATTATGTTTAAGAGTAGTCTGGATGAAATTGATATGGCTTTCTATAGGGATAATTTTGACATTCTAATCAGTTGATTCATATAATTAATGGCTCATTAGAGCGTGGTATTGTGTCAATTTTTTTAAAAGCATTGACATTAATTCCTGTAAGAAAAGTATCTAAACCCGTTAAGACTGTACACCTATAAATATGTTACCAGGTTTTGAAAAAAATATTGGGGAAAGTAGTATATCTGCAATTTTTAGATTTATAGAGAAAAAAATACTTAGTGAATATCAGTCTAGCTTTAGGGAAGGTTTTAGTTGTGAAAGTGCATTACAAAATACTGTTAATGACTGGAAGGAAGCTAAGGACAAAGGAAGAATGTCAGGAGGATTTGAGAAGAGCATTCGAGACAATTGATAGAGAGATTATATTAGATAAGCTAAACAAGTTTGGAATTGATGGTGTAGTATGGAAGTGGTTTAATATTATTTAAAAAAACGGAAGGCAACGGGTGAAATGTGAAAATGTGAGCCTATACACATGGAAGTGCCTCGGGGAAGCATACTTGTCCCTCTGAGATATGGTGACCAACACCTCGTTCAAGTATACCGGGTCAAGCTTAAATCACATACACAAAAGTCTGGGGAAAGTTTACAAGATTTTGAGCCCGCTGTTGAGCGACTAACATACCTGGCTTACCCGGATGCACCCAAAGAATTCCAGGAGCAACTGACAGTTGGTACTTTCATTGATGGTATAAGAGACGAGGAGAGGAGATCAGGCGAGTCTTTAGATTGTTCTTAGACTGGTAGTGAAGCCTTGACTCATGCCTTCGAGGTTGAAGCCGCTTATAAAGAGACTCCACGTCCTAGAGTACGAGCCATGAAGAAAGTTGAAGAGGACCATTTAGGGAAAATAAACTTGGATCTTTAATGGCTGACATACATAACCTGTTAAGCCAGTTGTTGACCAAACCAGATGCTCCAAGGAAGCAGGAAAAGGGACAGAGTGATGAACAGCCAAGGACGTAAATACCTAACAGTACTCTCCATCGTATTTGAAAGTTACTATTACGAATCCTTGACAGTACGACTTATGATGATGGACAAGTATATTATGGAAACAGGATTCATCATTTTCAATACTTAGCTAGTAAAAATTGGATCGTCTTCAAGATTAACGTGCATTAGTAGTAATTCGAGGAAGCAATGTGTTTTGAAGAGATGAAATTTGTACTTTTTGGGAATTTTTTATGTAGATTTTTTACTAATTTCCAGGTTCCCAGCAATTGTTTGAGTGAAAGCATGGGAGCTAATTAAGCCAGAATATTGACACAGTTCTGTTCATTTTCAGTTGGTGTTAACGGTGTGATGGGCGATCTGAAAAACTTTCTCGGTACAACAATTCTCCATCGCTGCTATTTTTGCGACGTTCCCCGTAAGTTAACAACCGCTTCACAGAGAGAACATTTTCATGCAATATAGCCTTTGCTTATAGGTAACAATACGAACCCTTGGAAATAGGAATAAATAACCTTAGAACGAATTTTTTTCAAAAACATTCCTGTTGCAACATTTTTTTTAAATAATGATGTTGGCTCCTTTTATAACATATAAGATTTTTTTAGGTAAGAGTGTGGAACGTAAAAACTGAAATTCTTTTATATATTATACGCGCATGAAATAAAAACAAACTAAATTACACCAGTTTTGAAATTAGTTTATCTCAACTTCAACAAAAATCTATTAATGAAGCAGCGCTTTTATGTCTGAGGAATGATAAAATTTGTTTGGTGTAATTTTATTACCAATCATAACGAGACCCTCTTACCTTTGCAAGTTAGAGAAGTTGTCTTAAGGTCAAAACTTCAATACAAATTAAAACGCATGTTAATTAACTACGGAAGTTACTGAGGATTAACTAACATCAAACGGAAAGTAAGCAAAGAAGGAACTTTACCTCGCTGCCGTTCATAAAAGTTTACTGTCAAAACTAATTTTAACCCCACCCATTATGAACATGGGAAAACTTTAATTATACCTTGCAATTTAGATAATTTCCTGTATCTTAATAACCTCAGGAAATTAATTAATATCGAATTTTGTTTGGCCATCTAAAAAGGGGAATAGAGGAGCAGCGGGTAACTATAATCTATTTACTGAATAGAAATAGTTAAGCCACTCCCCAGAAATACAATTGTTACATTGGTTGATTTTTTAAATTCCATAATAGTCCATTTAAAGAGGAATAATAGGAAAGAATATTCGAAGAATGCCACAAATAACTTTCAGACAATATTTAGATAACAGCTAATATAAAGCAATGTTTCAGATTTTTAGAAAAATGTTATAAGAAACTAGCCAAATCAGAAAATAGCATAACCTTTTTGTGTAAACGTCGAGAACATGACATAATTCCGAAGTTTTTACGGCTAAAAGTACCTTTCCAAAATGCGAAAACCAGAAAAATTTTGGACAAGGCAAGCAAGTCCATGGTTAGGGAAAGAATTCAATATCATAGGTACCAAAAAGAACGAGCTATTGGCGACATTACTTACACGGAGAATGAACTAAGCAGGAACATTATAGAACACGATTTTCAGTTTATAATCCGGAATGTTAGGTTGAGTTATTTTAATCTGCAAAAAGGTACGCATTTACATAAATTTAGAAATTTAATAAGGGAAAAACAGATTAGGCAATTACAAAATATAAATAATAATCCTTTAATTGACAGGACTGTCATTAATATGTCAAAAAGACTTTTGTCCATTTCAGACAGGCTTGTCCTATCAAAAGGTTTAAATTTTGCAATAAACCCGAAAACTGTTCCAAAATTTTATATAGTAGCGGCAATAGAAAAAACGGCTCAAAATTTACCAACAGATAATGGTAATGAATATCGCATACGGGCAAAAATTGCTTTAGAAAAGCAATACAAAATTAAAGATAATTTAACTCCAGAAGAAAAGTCATCGATACATTCTTTAAAACGCGATGAAAGTATAAAAATTTTGCCAGCAGACAAAGGTAATGCCACAGTCATTATAGATAAAGATATATATAACACAAAAGTCATGACTCTTGTAAATGAGGGACCCTACTCAAAACTAAACAAAGATCCAACAAAGTCAATAGAAAGCAAAATTTACAGAACTTTGTTTAAATACAAACATGAATTTAATGATTTTGAACAAAGGAAACTTACACCACATCATAGTAAGCCTCCTCATTTTTATGGCTTACCAAAGACACATAAACAAAATATTCCTTTAAGACCAATTGTTAGTTCTATTAATTCACCATGTCATAATTTGGCAAAATTTTTACTTAAAATTATTGATCCATTATCTGGAAATACCGATTCATATATTAAAAATAGTAAACATTTTATAGAAAAAATTTATGAAAACGATATTCATGAATCACACCTGATGGTTAGTTTTGATGTAGTTAGTCTTTTTACCAATGTTCCGGTAGATGAAACTCTTAACACTGTGTATAAAGACAACCTATTTTCAATTGGACAATGAGTTCTATCAGCAGGATTTTGCTATAGCTATGGAGTCTGCATTATCACCAATTTTAAGCAACATATTTATGGAGAACTTTAAGAACACACATGTTCAAAATTGTATAAACAAACCGGTTGTCTGGTAGAGATATGTTGACGACATCTTTGCAATTTGGCCTCATGGTGTCGATTTACTAGATAGTTTTTTGGAAAATATAAATAGTAAGGAACCATCTATTAAATTCACATTAGAAGTAGAAAGTAGGAATGAACTACCGTTTTTAGATGTTTTAATTAGAAGGGTAAATAATACAATTGAAACAAGCGTTTATAGAAAACCAACACATACTAATAGATATCTAAATTTCAACTCAAATCAGTCGATAAATGTTAAAAGGGGTATAGTAAAATGTTTATATGATAGGGCCAAAATAATTTCATCTAATAATGAAATATTAAATAACGAGAAAAAATTTATCAAAGAGGTTCTAGTACAAAATCAATATTCTGAAGCCTTTGTTGATAGAGTTTTCATAAATGTTGAAAATAGGGACAATCAGGTACGACAAAAACCTGAACGTCATTATACAGCAATAATTCCTTATGTATACGGACTATCGGAAAAGCTACGCCGTATAGGTGACAAATTTGATGTTAGGACGGTATTTCAAACGGGAAACACTTTAAGATCTATTTTAACAAAAACAAAACCTATAAACAGGGAGCAGAATTCAAAAAACTGTATTTACAATATCCCGTGTGAATGTGATAAATGTTATGTGGGTGAGTCATCCAGACCTTTCAGTGTGAGGTTGGATGAGCACAAGAATTACATTAGAAGGAATGAAATTCAGAAATCAAAGATTTTTGAACATGCTTGGGAAAACGGACATAGAATAAACTGGGACTCGGCAAAAATTTTAACAAAAGAAACAGATACCAAAAAAAGAAAAATTAAGGAATCAGCAATAATCTTATTAAATGAAGATAAGTGCGTATCGAATTGTTCTGTAGATATTTGTACAACCTGGCTACCAATGTTAAAAGAAGAACTTAACAAACTCAACATTATATAAAAGAAAATATCATCAGTTCTATGTTCTGTGTAAGTAGTAAGTATCTATGGAAATAACATAAACAGAATCTTAAAGCTGTGTATTTGACATACACAGCAAAATAGTTCTTCAAAAAAAAAAGCTTTGAAAACGGAAAGAGATTAATTTCCGAAACGTCAGATAAATACATTATTTTTGTGTTTATTCCGATTTATATTATTTGCAGAACATAACCTCTGACTTTTCCTTTGGCGTAAACGTCACGGGCGCAGAGGTTTTTTCCCAATAATTCTATAATTTTGTAGATTCGGTGATTTGTTTTGAAGAGAATAATACATGTGGTAGAAAACCCAAATAATAGGAAAGAATATTCGAAGAATGCCACAAATAACTTTCAGACAATATTTAGGCGGGATTTATGATGAAATTACCGAATGTTTGTGTCTTGGACTAGACAATCCCGTGGTAAAACCAATTTTTCCACCTCGGCAACCCCCTCAAATTGGCCAAAACCACCCCCAAAGTTGTTTTTGTGAGAAAAATTTTTTTTTCATAAAAGGTGTTACTTTAAGTAAGGTGGTAGGTGACCAGGGTTGTGTAACTACCCCAGGGGGTCTTTTCACCCTTCAAAGGGGTGGAAAATCAATTTATAAAAACACTTAAACAAACATATTTTTTTATACTATTTTTCAAATATAGATGAAAAAAAATTCCACCCCTTTGAAGGGTGAATTGTTTTCACCCCCGGGGGTGGTTACACAATCCTGGTCACCTATCACCTTCCTCATAGAAACCGCATCCTTCAAAATATTTTTCTCACAAAAACAAATATCCCTCGAGGGACCTTCCGTCAAAAAACTGGAGAAAATAAATATGTTCACGGAAAAGGGGCTTTGGAGGTGGTTTTTGGCCAATTTGAGAGGATTGCTGAGGTGGAAAAATTGATTTGTCATTAAAAATGACATTTTTAGTTCATTGATAAGTGAACTATCATCACCCACTGACTCAATGCCAATCAAACAAGACTTTGACTGCCCGTTTGACGTGCTAATTGAAAGCCGTCAGACGAGCAAGATGGAGTCACTGTGATTGGAACAAGGGTCACTTATCTGGTATACAGATGGATCTAAGATGGCTGAAGGGGTAGGAGTGGGAGTAGCAGAGCCGAATTATAGGCTATCCAAAGCCCTCGGTAACACCCCAACCATCTTTCAGGCAGAAATTTATGCCATAGATCTGTGTGCCCAGGTATGCCTAAATAAAGGCATCCGAAGAGCAAATATCTGTATATATCAGATAGCCAGGCAGCACTAAAGGCTCTAAGTTCCTATACCTTTGGGTTTGAAATTGCCTGGGAATGTAGACAATCAATGAAGCAACTGGCTAATAACAACAAGGTTACCTTGATGTGGGTGCCAGGGCATGAGGGAGTACAAGGAAATGAACTTGCTGATAGCCTTGCAAAAAAAAGGATCTGAAGCAACGTTCATTGGACCCGAACCGTTTTTTTTTGGCCTAGCCAAGGGACATATAGCGGAGGAGATCCAAGAATGGGAAAGGGCCAGAAAAAGTCCTACTGGTGGAATACTCCATGCCAAAGACAAGCGAAAAAGTTTATAACTTATTCGACAAAGAATGCCACAAGGCTTCTCGAACTTGAAAAGTCCGAATTAAGGCTAATCACAGGCCTTCTAACTGGCCACTGCCCCTTGAGATACCATCTCAAGAATATGGGCAAGGAGGTAGACATTAAATGCAGATATTGCGATACTACAATTGAAACTGCGGAACACATACTTTGCGAATGCAAGGTGTTAGTCCGCACTAGGCTAAAGTTCCTAGAACAGGCGGAATTAACGCCTGAAGACATAAGGAAATTAGCTCCTAGGAAAATCACAAGCTTTGTAAAAAGTCTGGGAATCCTGGGTAACCACTAGATGTAGGGTAAATCACAAAATATCTTTTAGGTCGAATTAAAGTAAGGCTGTTCGAAGCCAAACGACCCCGTAAGAGAATCTACAACTCTTTTATATGCTATATATTGTTGCTGCGATTTCTGGGGTAACAGATCTAAAGATGCCCTATTTGCAGCATCTTCTTTCATTTCCCGTATTTTCTTAAAAATCCATTTTTTTTAGCCACAAAATTTACAATATTTAAAGACAGCTTCAATTATTTTAATTACCAATGAACACTAAACAACTTGCAACTGTTTTACTTAGTTACCCATTATCCAGTACCTGACTTGACATATGCACTTTATTGTCACATATAATAGAAAAGAGCGGGTAGCTCAGTGCCAACGCGTCCGACAAGTAAGCGAACTTTCTGTTTTAGAACATAAATTCTTTCGCCTCATTTCAAATTCATCACGTTATACCTCCTTAAGAGGCTTATATGCACGTTGTCACGACATAACACCACTAGTGGACTACATCAAAGTTACAACAAAAATTCTATCAATTCAAACTTGGTGATAGCCCCCTAACAAACAATATTACTCAAATTAGAGAGCATCCCTTTCGCATAAAGCACAGACTTCCATACCAAGCGTTGCTCATCTTCCGGCAACATCTATAGCCAATACTCTTATAATCATTAACTAAAATAACTATCTAACATAATTTCCCATCTTTAAATTCTTTTCCCCTCTTCTTAGTTTCTTTTTGTTATTTATTGTTTGTTTTCAAATTCCTTTTTCTTAATTACAATTTTGATTTAAAACTATCTTCAAAAAAACGTTAATATTTTAAAGTGGTCTGGAACCCCCGCTCACTTTCGCTGAATTACTTGAAAAGGGTTTTCTGGCTAACAATTTTCTCGTATATAGGGGCGAGCGTAGGTGCGTCTTTACTATGTACATACTTCGGTATGCGATGTAAAGCAACGACAGGCGTAGTTAGTACTTGGATGGGTGACCATTCCAACGGAAACCCCGTTCTCGCTTCACATATCTTCCAGCGGCTTGTATATCAGTGTATGCGCGGAAGCTATACAACCTTAGGCGAGGGTTGTATAGGAGATATACCATCCTTCGGAGGGGATGTAAAGCCTTCGGTCCCTTGTCTATTAAACGTTAGGCAAGTAAAAGATCCCTACTCTTCTTAAGGGAAGAGGTTCAGCAAAATTCCTGGTTGGGGGTAGCTCGTCTACAGGCGTCGGTGTTAGGCCTCAGTAGCGGAAATAGGCCGACGTTAAATAAATGTATAAAAAAAAAAATTTCTCGTAATTATCAGTCTTAAAGACCGTCAGTTATGATCATTTTTACATTAATTTATTTTATATTATATACAAACTATCTTAAGTTCCTCTCGTTTTGGTACCTGTTTTATATTATTTATTTTTAATTTACTTCCTTACGGAAGGAGATTGTATTCTTGTTCAAACTTCTTTCATGTCCGACCCGGCCTCGTTCCATCTAGGTTTTCAAGTGTCCCGGCGCTTCGCATAGCGGATGATTGGCTAACATGGACCATAAGTGCTCGGACAAATGTTGTACCATTTTAATTATAAATAAATGTATGTTGTATTGTAAGAGATAGAGCGGGACCCTAAAGACGGCATTTTTTTAAATAACAGTTTTACAAAAAATATTGTACGATACATTTGTTAACAGTGATAAAACGTCACTATGTTTGTCTATCGCTTAATGCACAAGTACTTACATCATATGTAGAACTGATGAAGTATTCAGACCATTTAAATTGGGCATTTCTTCAAGACCGGTGTTAACGATTCGTCTGAAACAGAATTAAAAAAAAAATTAAAAAGAATGTTAGACAAAGATTGCAAAATTCTATGTTGATTAGCATCTTTGTTACACCTTGTAATTTTTCTATAGAAGTCTAGGACGCACCTTGATCTTTGCTCCGCCGCCGGAGCCAGTTAATTTATAGCGCTACGAAAAATACTTTATATTCGGTCGTTCCAGCGAGCTGCAATCACAATTTCTACTTTAGAGGTATAATAAAATGATTTTGATGTCCTGCTGAGATACACAAAATAAGCTGTCTGGGTTATCCCTTTTATCCTTTATAGGAAAACCTTTAAAATGAACGTAGAAGCAGAGGCTTGGACTTGGCCAAGCGTCTATGGTTTTAACCCAATCAATTATTTTAAGCCTTTTAAATGGCGTAAGACTGTGTAAAATAATAAAATTGTTTTATTCCGAAATAAAATATAACGAAATAGAAGCAAAATTGGTAAACACCGTATCCTATAATAATTATTGTTATATTAATTAAAGTTTATTAAATCATGAAGCAAATATGCGCAATACATGAGATGCCGAAATTACCCAATAAAATATTTAATTAAGATTGTAGCTTAACATTCTGTGGAGCTAATGGTAAGTTTATTGGTATATTCGATTGGCATAATCTGTTACAAGTATCCTATTAATTCTACATTTAATAGTCGGTGTAAGGACAAGATATTTAGTAGTTATTTGTTGTACAAATGAATAAATATACTTTTATCCATGGGCGGAATAATTAGCACATGAGGTGTAGCCGGATGGTTATGAATGCCTTTTTGAACTGCATATAAAAAACTCTCTTTAAGTTCCCGAAGGGCCATCAAAGTGTTTGTTTTACTTTATATGGGAAAACATAATTTTTCGTCCGGTATCAAATGCGGTGGGAGTTAAACGAACCTTTAGCCCTCAAAATTGGACTAAATCAGCGCCCGGGGCGCTCGGGTTGCGCAACTAATTTTCTCTCTCTCTCTCTCCCTCTCTCTCTCATGCGAAAACGAAACGACACAGGGCTTCATATACAGCAAGATATTGCTTTCTGCGCCATCTGGATATTTCTTATCTTTTATTAAAAAAATAATCATTTATGCGAAATGAGTTGCTTATCGTTTTATCTTTCAAATAAATACCTGTCTTTAACTTGTCATCATCTCACGGCATTGCTATTGATGTTTGAATTTTGAGATCTGTCATTTCGGTTATAAAAATAATGAAAGTGACGTCGGTCAGCGGATACGGAAATTAAGTCACTTAATTCAAACAGTGGATAAATTAGTAGATAAATAGTGAATGTTTCTTTTGTTTTATAAAAAAACATAATATTTAGGTAATTACATGCGAAATGAGTTGTTTATCATTTCAGCTTTCAATTAAATACCTGCCTTTAACTTGTCATCTTATCACAGCATCGGCATTGCTATTGATGTTTGAATTTTGGGATCTGTCAAAATAATACGAAATTCATTCTCTACCATCAATGTACATTAATAGGAGAAATTCCAGTCTGTTAAAATAAAATAAATAAGAGTAAAAATGATCTTTACACGATTTCATGAATTTTCAATCTGTCTCAGAAAGTAAAACTGGTCAGAAGGTTCAGAGGTAAAGCGCTTTTTGTTATTGTCTTCCAGTTTGGTTCAAGCAAAGGTTATGTTGCTCATCGTAAAGTATATAGTCACATGATGGATAGTTAAGGGGTGCGGTGAAGCCTCATAGAAAATTAGCTTGTAGTATACATTGGCATTTGGTATTGGCATTTGACGTAATAATTATAAAATTTTAACGAAGATGCATTGAAATGGAAAAATTCACATAGGAAAAATACGGTTTTATTTAATTTTAGTTCTATGTTCTGTATTTTTGTGTGTCCACTCTGTATGTTTCTGTGGTGGAAAATTCATTAGAATATTGACAAAAATAAGACAAAATATAGACGTTTATTCATTAAAGCATTTGTTTTAACTAAGATTTATGCCTAGAGAAAGGTCTTAGTTCTGTGGTAAAATTACTCAAGTTACTACTAAACACACTTCCTTTTTAAGGTTTTATTAAGTAATTAAGGAATGTAAATGGTGATGAGGAGTTGATGGGGAAAGTGATGAAGCAACACAATTCAGTGAAATTGAGATGGCGTAAGTAATACGGATTAAATATCTGCTATATTACTAGAACAAATTGGAGGAAAAAAACACTAAAGGTTACCGAGTCACATAGCGAATTTGGTTTAGTAGTTCTGGAAAGACGAGGATCTTATAAGGTTAAGGGAAATAAAGAGGTTATTCTAAGCACGCCAACAAGTGATTTCCAATAGTTCTTATAAAGAATCCATATCATGCGTGTTATCCTTTACAAGTTTTTTAGCATTTGAAAGTTATCATGCTAATAAAAAAAATAATGTGGACAAAATGTTCCATGGCCTATGTCCATTTAACAACTTTGTTAGAACAGCTGATATTTGTTTATGTTTAGCACGATCTGATTTGATTTGGTTTTTGTAAGTGAGACTAATTCAAACTATCAGAAATTTTCTTTGTATAACTGCTAAATTACTTCACATTGTTTTATATAGTTATTTCTGTGTCTTAGAAACTCAATCATGTATTTTTAACACTAATTTATGTAATATGTATTTCTGTTACCGCACTTTAGGTTCCGTAATTGTCAATACCATGCCTGCAAAAGATTTATAGTCCAAGTAAAGACTTCCCGAGACATAAAAAACGCAACAAAAACTGTACAACATAATTATATCGCCTAGGGCCATGGCGCAATGCCTGTCCTCAAACGATCCGACGCACATTAAAAATGTATAAAGGTAAACGAGTCAATTTGCGAACAGCAATATAAAGAGTACCAGTATTTTCATGAGGTCGTAAAATTTTTGTTGCGTTTTTTATGTATCGGGAACTATACATTCATTTAAAATTTAATTTTTTACGTTGTTTACTTTGCATAGTCCAAGTAAGGACTTCCTGAGACAAAAAAAAACTAAACAAAACTTTACATCATTATTATCGCCGCGGGCCACCGGCGGTATGCCTAACATCAAGCTATCAAACGACTCGCCGCACATTAAAAACGAGGGAGATGCTTTGCGGTCGAGGTAGCACAAAGAGTAATGGTATTTTAATGAGGTCGTAAAGTTTTTGTTAATCATAAATGAGCGTTTTATACGTCTCGTTGATCGCCAAATCAGGTTTAACCATCAATCGGTGGATAGGGTATAGTTTAAACTTCAGTCTGAAGATTTAATCATGCGCAGTTTGACATTTTGAGAAATATGGCTGCCACAGACCAGCTGTTCGACTGACATGTTGAGGTTTTCAACTGATAACCTAACTTGTTCACGCAAAAACAAAAATACAAAATGGACTTATTTGATGCGTTTGAGGAATTAATAAGACTTTATTCAATTTGTAGAAGCACCCGAAGTTTAAACAGAACGTATAAAACCGCCCGTAAACGATGCAAATATATTACAAATCAGTTGAAATGTACAGAGATGTGTGAGTGCAAAGCTTCAGAAGAACTTTGTGAAAACTTAGAAAGAAAAAGTATTAATTTGGACAATGCTGACTCAAGCGAGGAAGAAGAAGAAAATGTGTTATAACACTTGCATTTTATTAGACTTATACAATGAGAATTTCAGTTCGAATTTAAAAACATTTGAGGAAATCTACAATCTTGAAAGATTGGTAGCCAATGTCATTTGTCAATTCCCCGACCAGACATAGACCGGTTTCGAACTTATTAGTTCTCATCAGTATGCCATAGGTCATGGAACAGACAAATGACAGTGGCCAACCAGCTAGTCTTATACAGACTAATGTAAATGGTATAGTGGTGAGAGGTAAGTGAATCCTCTCATGTGGTCTAATGCTACTATACACCAGACGTCATAGGTGTCTCCATGGTATATAGCGACTTGCCATTTTGCAAGTACCGAGAGCGGTGACCTTCAGCCCTTGGTGGACTTAACCTATATACTGTTATTATACATGATTTGCAGGAAACAACTACTCAACGGGCAAATACCCCGACCTGCATTGAATTATACCTTACAAATCATGAAAGATTGGTAGCCAATGTCATTTGTCAATTCCCCGAGCAGACATAGACCGGTTTCGAACTTATTAGTTCTCATCAGTATGCTATAGGTCATGGAACAGACAAATGACAGTGGCCAACCAGCTAGTCTTATACAGACTAATGTAAATATGTCTACACCAAAATAAAGCTAAAAGCATAGGCAATAATTTTTATTCGATGCATATTTCTATTAGGACTGTCCGTTTTGAAGTATTCGATAACATTTAAAGGGGTTGTTTTAAAAATATTAGTTTTTTTTTAAATATCTCGCTAAATACTAAAAATGTGTATATATTGTAATGAACATTTTTAACCACTCCTTAAATACAAACAGTCTGATGTTTGAACGGATGCGCTATCTCAAACGGTTACCGAGATACAGACATTTGAATATTTCACCCTTTGACGGGGTGCAGGGGGTAAACGACGCGTGTCTAAACCGGCCAAAAAGTGGTTCAACGATCCATATTAGATGTACTAACATGCAATGCATCGCTTGCTTCAATCATTCCAAGCCCACTGCTGCCTTATTTTGAACATATGCGGGACTACTACAATGCAGGAAATCAGGAAATTATTTTCTCTATACCTATTTAAAATTTTATTTTTATTAGTTTAATTCATATTTGTCTAAATTGTTTTTGTTAAACGTGTTCTTTTATAAATTTTTATTGGTCGAGTGCTGGGCTGGACCCCACCATATGTATGTTTTTAATAAAGGGACTTTATTATTATATGTATAATAGAGTCCAGAGAATTATTCACAATGGAACACTTGAAGTTGTATTGTGATCGGCAGATGTGGGCGCGAAAAGGACAATTTAAGAGAGAAGAACCAAAATCAGATAGTTTATTTAGGAGAATAGTACGATGCCTCCAAGAGATACATATAACGTCCATTTGCTTAAGTTGATCGAGAGCCTCGAGGATGTATTGGGTTATGCATATTAAATTAAAGGTGATGGATCGCCCTTTCATAAAATCATGTTAGTGCTTCGATATTAGATTACTAGCGTTGGGGTAGATAGCATTATGAAGTAAACTTTCCAGGACTGTACAGAAATTACATATACATAATATAAGCAGATCTGATGTTGGCGATATCATTATTACCTCTTTTTTTGAATACCGGATATACTTTTAACTAGTACAAGTTAAATAGCATTGAGAGTGAATGTGCAAAAATACAAGCACAATATTTAACCGAGACCGCTTGAACTTTCATTAAAGAATTTAACGAATTATTTGTTGCCAAGATATCAGCAGCTTCGAAGTTATCCGAATGTGGAAGATAAAAGTTACTGAAGATGTTATTGGGGTTATCGAAATATTGCGTATACAGGGCGTCTAATGTCAAATTTTTTTTAGAGGCCTTTGGTTCTCGTACACACACTAAATCCCAAATTAATTATTTATTCCCTTAAACAATAGGGTGGGGGTGGCAATAAGGGATGGAAGAGGGGGTAGCTAATACCAAAATAAATTTTAGAGGCCCTTGGATACACACGCTAAATCCCAAATAATTTTTTTACTCCCTTTAATAATAGGGTATGATATCTGTCTATAATCGTGATGTGGGGACATTGTCATAGGTTTGCTCTAAGTCTATTAGAGCTATATGTGTTTCTCTGTTATGTTGGGTACGTTTTTCAATGGTAAGTTTCAGTGTGGAGAGATTATCAATTGTCGATCTGCCTGCTCTAAATCCCGACTCCTCTTCCGGTTGTTTATCCTCTATGTCTTCTTCTATCAAGTTCTTAAGAATTCGTGAATATATTCTTCCTATTGCTGGTTTAGCGCTATACTCCTGTAATTTTTCGGATTATCTTTAGGTCCCTTCTTATATATAGCTGTTATATAAGAGGTTCTCCATTGCTTTGGGGTTTCCTCTCCATTTAGACATTTTTCATATAGGATTTTTAACACTTGTATTAGTTTCGATGGTCCGTATCTTATAAATTCGGGATATATTCCGCTAGGTTCGGGAGATTTTCTTATTTTTGTGGATTTTATCGGCTCTTACACTTGTGTTATCTCGAGATGTATGCGGTTCTTGATCTTCTCTCATATACTGCGGTCTCTGCTCTTCCAACAGGTGTTTAAAATGTTGTGTCCACTGTGAGTTTGTTATATCATTTAGACTATTTCCTTGTTTGTTATTTGCTCTCATTGCTTTTATTGTCTTCCAGGCTTCTGAACTTCGTGTGCCTCCTATCTGTTGATCTATGTAGTCTCATCTTTTAATCCAAGATTGGTTCTTCTTCTTTAGTACGTCCGCCTTCACTTTCTGTTTGCTTGCTTATATTCTTCTCTTGTTTCTGCATCCTTCTTCTGTAGGAATCTTTCGTATATTTGTTTTTTCTCCTTAATTTGTTTTTCTATATCGTCGTCCCATCAGTATGGTATGTTTTTCGTATTCTGCATTCCAAGAGATTCCTGGGCTGCCTCAGTTATACAGGATTTAATGTGGTGGTATACTTCTTTCAATTTGTGTTAATTTCTCCTCTAATCTTTTGCAGAATAGGTATTTTGTACTATCGTGTTGTAGGCTTTCGATGTTATATTTCATATCGTTTATTTGATTTCCGTTGGATGTTATTTTTCTTAGAGTACTAGTTGCGATGTATGGTACATATATTTTCGATATCACTAAGCAATGGTCGAATCCAGAGTCTGCTCCCCTGTTTACTTTCATATCCTGTATTTTGATGCCTGGTTGCTGTCTAGTAATGAGGTAGTCGATAAACGATTTAAGTCCTCTTGTGTGTCGAGCATCGAGGTACTTTTCAACCCTCTTCGAGGTTTGTATGCGAAAATGGGGTACCTAAATCTATCACTATCGACTATATAGTCGAGTACAGGTTTGCTGGACAGTCAAAAAACGTAACAAAAAGTTTATGAGCTAATTATTAACACCGGCGAATCAGTCCGTACATTAAAAACTTGTAAAGGTAACTTATTCAATTTGCCGGCGGTATAGTACAGAGAGTAACGGTATTTTAGCGAGGCCGTAAAGTTTTTGTTGCGTGTTTTGACTGTCCAGCAAAGCTGTACTCGACTATACGCGTGTAGCCAGCAGTACGCTGACATATAAATCTTTGCTGTTTCTTAGGAAGTATGTATGACTAAGATTAAAATTTTAAACTAAAATTCATATATAACACCACAGAAATTAGACAACCCCCATTTCCAGAAGCCGAGGCTTGTGCAGAAGGGGGTAACATATTGAAAAAACGCGGACATACAACCATTTCCTCCGACAGTGCCAGTGCTGGAGCCAGGATTCGAACCCGGTGGAGCGGTGTCAGTGTGATTAATCGCGATTGCCACTTCGCGCCTTAACCCACTCGGCTATCGACCAGACGAAATATAAAACTTAACTTTAAAAATTATAATTTAACTCCCTTCTACGATGTAAATCCCAACAGAAGCAATATAGTCATTATAGATCCTTCCAAATATAAACCGTCTGGAGTGTCAAATCCTCTGGATTTATCCATGTCAACCAGTTAACGTGGGTATATCTGTTGATCTCCCTGAGTTCAAGATATATCGATGGACTTAAAACTGCCGAGGCTACTATACCACATTGTTGATCTTGCATTTTAGCCTGTCGTTTGATCTTGTTATTATGGAACAATTTAGTCGTCTTTTATAAGAGAGAAATGACATCAATGACAGGGAATATGCATTGACATCAAATAAATATAAATCGTTATTTTGAGTGAAGTGATAAATATTTCATTATACAGGGTGTTTTTGAAATACATGCATTTGTTGAGATCCATGAATAGTCAGCTTTTCCTCATTCACGTAAAAATAGTTGTTTATCAATATGCCCAAAAATAACATACTTAAATAAATTTTGGAAATAGCAGATTAAATTAACAAGTACGTCAATAGGCACTTGAATATTATTTCCATATGGTTGGTAATCTACTTGTTTTACATCTTTTACTCCGGTGCCAAACGTACTCGTGTACGGTGTAATAGAGAATTTATTATGTTTTTAGGTTTTTAACAATACTTAACGTATGGTAGTACTGAAGAAGCCTCTGTGGGGCGAAAAATTTGTTATATAACAAAGCAATAAAATCAAAAGAGCTAGTAAAGTTTCTCATCATTCATCCATTACGGATTTACATCAAATAACATTTAATTCATTCATCATTTAAAACGGATCCACTTTTATTTCAGTGTTGCTTATTTAAATTTTGCAATTCTCCATATAGGGGATATGTTTACCTATATGTATGTGTAAATAACAATTTAGGATCCTGCATCCTGTTCAAATAAAATAAATAAATCACATTTAGAGTTGTGATAATCTAATTAAACGGAACAAATAGATTAAATAAATGTAAATTCAGTGTAAATAGAGTGGATGTAATTTTAGGCATGTTAAACTATTAATTATTTTAGTATTTACCCTAATCATGCTCAATTTAGCCGAATTAATATTAAATAGGTAAGGCAGGGATGCGTTTACATAGTGTGCCAAGAAAAGTCCGGTTCATATTCAGTATGGAGGACATCACTGATTTTAGAAAAGCTGAAAAATATTTTTAACGCATTTTTGTGATAGATAAACCAGTAATAACCAATGTAATAAAAGTGCAGATCCACCTCTCTTTTTAAAATCTTGTTCGCTCTTTTTACCACTCTTTCTCATATTTTCTTTATCTTTAAAAACAGGCATGTTTCCATTTTGTTGGAAAAGTTCATACGTAACTCCGATTTACAAATCCGGAAACAAATCTTTTAATCAGCAACTATAGACCAGTGTGTAACCTATCCGCAATCCCAAAACTGTTTAGTGGAAAAAAATATATGTCTCTTTAAGCACTGTCATCGTTCAAGAGTACCATGGATTCCTCCAAGGTCGTTCTGTCGATTCTAACATGTATATCTACATTAATTTAATTGTTAAATCATTAGTAGAGGGTGCAACAGGCTCTCGTTGACGGTTATATGTCTGCGTCATTTTCGGTAATATCTGGAGTGCTTCAGGGTTCCCATATTGGTCCCTTATTGTTTAACTTGTTAATCAACGACATTGCTAAGTGTATCGAATGTAAGTTTCTACTGTTTGCGGATGACCTGAAAATATTTAGTAATATCTGTACTCAGGTTGATTGCGCACAGATTCAAAAAGATCTTCAAACAATTTATGCTTGGTATATATACGCTTCTTAATATCGACAAATGCTACTTTATATCATTTACTCGCAGGCTGTCACCCATTAATTCTGACTACAGCATTAACAACGTGAAATTTCGTAATGTAACCACTGTGAAAGACTTAGGAGTTGTTATATTTGACTCTAAACTTTTTTTATCCGGAGTATTTTGAAAAAATGATTGCGAAAGTAAATAAAGACTCAAGAATGACTCAAGACTTTAGATCCTCGAGCGCTAACAACATTGAATATTTCTCTGTTTAGATCTGTTATGGAATATCCCAACGTTGTTTGGTCACCATACTACAGCGTCAATAGGCTCGAATCTGTTCAAAATAAATTCATTCATATGCTATAAACTTGACACAAGGGAAATTTCTTTAAACTGAGGAAACGAAATCATATTTGGGTATCAATTTCTTACATGGCAGGCGTCAATATTACTATGTTTGTTTCGCATTCAAAATTATCAACAACTACACCAGTTCTTTTGATTGCTTGGAGTCTATGCGTTTTAGGGTTCCATCTTTCAACACTAGAAATGTGTCCATTTTGACTGTACCCTATTGTAGGACAACATATATGTTCAGTCCGTAAATAGAATAAATTCAACTGTGAACAAATTCTAGAACGAAATTGATTTATTTAATAAATCTCTTGATGGTTGTAAAAATCAGGCTAAACGTGCTATACTGCAGTAATCGTTATAAATAATCATATTTTTTATTTACGTATTATATATTATACTTGTTATTAATCTTTAGTATCTGTATTTGTTTTCACATTTCTTTCTTTAATTGGTAATGTTAGTGTCTGTCATGTAAATGTAAATGAGCGAGTAAGCGAGCGAGTGAGTAAGCGAGTGAGTAAGTGAGTGAATAAGTGAGTAAGTGAGGGAATAAGTGAGTAAGTGAGTGAGTGAGTAAGTAAGTAAGGAGGGAAGCAAGCAAGTAAGCAAACAAGTAAATAAATAAATAAACACCACAGAAATTGGACAACTTCTAATTTCAGAAGCCAGAGGCTTGTGCGGAAGGGGCTTACAGATTGAAAGAACACGAACATACAACCATTTCTTCTGACAGTGTCGGAGCCGGAATTCGAAACCGATGGCGCGATACCCGTGTGGTTAATCGCGATTCCCACCTCGCGCCTTAACCAACACGGCTATCGGCCAGAAATAAATAAATTTATCGAATTAATTACCGTGTATCTATTAGTTGATTTTCATGTTCTTAATCTACAACCATAATTTTCATTTTATTGTAATTTACACTCTATTTTTTTTTTTTATACATTTATTTAACGTCGGCCTATTTCCGCTACTGAGGCCTAACACCGACGCCTGTAGACGAGCTACCCCCAACCAGGAATTTTGCCGAACCTCTTCCCTTAAGATGAGTAGGGATCTTTTACTTGCCTAACATTTAATAGACAAGGGACCGACGGCTTTACATCCCTCCGAAGGATGGTATATCTCCTATACAACCCTCGCCTAAGGTTGTATAGCTTCCGCGCATACACTGATATACAAGCCGCTGGAAGATGTGTGAGGCGAGGACGCGGTTTCCGTTGGAATGGTCACCCATCCAAGTACTTACCGCGCCTGTCGTTGCTTTACATCGCATACCGAAGTTTACACTCTAATTTACTCGTAATGAGAACACATGTATCTTCATTTATGGCAACTAGAACAGCATTATCTGCAAATATAACACTCCAATCCTCAGTTCTCTTTAATAGTTTTGTGAACGAGATTAGCAGGTGTTTCACATTTTCTAAACATATTGCTGTAGTTAGTGTAAACTTAGAAAAAAAATTTACAACAAAATGAATTTCATTGCAAACTATAATCGATAGTTAACCTTTTTTGAAAAACTTTAAGTTTTGTAAACTGCATACATATTTTTAACGAAATGCTTTGGTATTGTATTTTCAAGGACTGCTAATCTTTCTTTGTTACTTTACACTTAAATTAGACTCAAAATAAATCTAAACAATTAGCTTCGTATTTACTGGTCGAATTCTCATTAAAACCTTTTCAATCTGACAAACCAAAAGATAATTGAACCAGATAACATAACGTAAATTGGGTTGGATCTGCCCCATTTTAAGGTCACATCACTCTTTGGATTAATTAAAATAGTGCTCTGGTGCTCCTGGAAGAGAAGTAGAGAATTGCTACATGTATCAAGAAGGTCAGTCCTGTAAACACATAAGTCAGCTTAATTAAATACCCTTTAGAGGATCAATAATGTTATCAGTATTTACTGATGGAACAGACTATGGACAGAGAAGCACACATAATATATATCATCAAATATTTGAGATTCAACGAAGAATACGTTGATATTTATGATTTTCTCGCACACCCTGTAAATTTCATGTCACTTTCTTTGTAGTAATTAAATGGGAGTTTGAACTGTTTGAAGGATATGTGGCAGATATCTTAGACTAAGTGGCATCTCATACAAAGAATTAATGGGCTTAGTTTTTCTACTGGAAAATAGCCGATAATTGAAGAATGTCTGCTTAGGTTACATCAAAGTACTTTTGATTTACTTACTTAACTTAATTTATTTAAACCCCAGACGGTTCGAAAATCTTTTTCTATGTCGCTGTTTATTTTAACAAGGTATGAGCAATTTGATTTACCTCAATTATTACAGTCAATATGTAAACAAGTCAAAGCAGGTTTGACAGTAACTAACATATAACCATGTCTCAATTCCATAACTTTAAAACCACACACCATCAAATCCTACTGAGAGAGAGGGGAACAAGTGATCAAATGTATAATTGAATACTTTTTTGTACAAACTCAGAGTTAGTGTTTAAACCTTTTAGTAAACACTTTTGGATTCAATAATTACAACACAAATAACACTACCCTCTGATTTATTTAATAATTAATTAACTCAATAACTAGTCTTTATAATTACAACACTAATTACAACTTTAAACTACTAGAGCTCACTCTTGTCACTGTGCTTGTTACTAGTCTGATCACTTTGCTCTTTCTCTTGATCTAATCACTTTGCTATCTCAACTGGAACTACTCTGACGACGCCTGTATTTTATACTTGTAGAAAGCAGTCTGGACTGTTCTACAGGTCTCCTGAACGTTCCCAATTCAGAGACTCAATATTTCGTGACACATCAACGGTTGCCATTTATGGGACAACTAGCAAACTACCATTCTATTGGCAGCTAATTAGGTAGATTTTTTTCTTATTTCTACTAAGAAGGCCTAAACCTATGTTCATAAAGGAGCGTGCACATAACATTTATTTAAATGGAACTCATTTATTTATTTACGTATAAATACATTTACATGGCAGACAATAGCATTAGCAATTAAAATAAACATTATATGAAAGACATGTGAAGACAAATAAATACAAATACTAAAGACTAAGAACAAGTATAATATATAAGTAAAAATATGATTATTTATAAGGATTACTGCAGTATAGCACGTTTTGCCTGATTCTTAAAACCATCAAGAGATTTATTAAATAAATCAAGTTCGTTGTAGAATTTGTTCACAGTTGAACTTATTCTATTTACAGGACTGTACATTGCATACGTTGTTCTACAACTAATGTCACTAATTTTTCTTTAAAAAATTTTTTTAGCAGTATATGGATGATCAGAAAATTTCGGATTAATGGTATATAAATAGGAAAAAATCGATTGGAACCCAACAAATAACCAGAAGTAATGATGGAGTGGAAAAGGGGGTGTTGTTATGGGCGAAACATGGTTTTTTACGATTTCCGTTGAAACTAGACCTGCTATCGAAAAAAGTTAAATAAAAAAGCTATAGATAATTGAAAGATCTACACCTTTTATTTCAACCATTTTTCAACATAACCTCAAAAACTATTGAGAAAAACGCCAAAAACAAATTTTTTGATTTTTTTTGTTTTTATCTCCCACAAAAATGATTCGATTTTAATGACATTTGGTGAAAATGTACATTTTTATATCTCAAATAAGCTGCAATTTTTTTTGAAGCGAAATAATTTTTGAATTTATGCGAATTTAATTTTTAAAAAAGACCTAATTTTTAATCAAATAAGTTGATTGGCAAAATTTTGATTTTTGAAAATTTCAGGACAGAATTTTTGTCGTTGAAACTCCTACTTTAAGATGGTGTAACAAAATCATACTGTTATTATGGAATAACATTGTCAAAAATAGGAAAACCAAAACAACAATTTTTTCAACATCGATTTTTCCGTAAATGTCACGAATTCTTCATTGTTTACTAAAATGAAGTATTGAGTGTGAAAAAATGGTAATTTTAATGTAATCATCAAAAAGGAAACTTTGATTCCATTTAAGGTTCGGGTTGTTGAAAAACAAATTGTTTAGCCAATAATTTTACATAGAGAAATTGATAAAAATGACCGACAAAAATAAGTTGAAAATAAGTTTATTAAAACAAATATTTAAAATTATTTCAATTTAAAAAAATTAATTATGGCGGGACTCTGTTCGTTTTTGCTAGCTCGCATGCAACCCACCTGTCCCTGCCTTTCCGTGCTTTGTTTACATCGTTGTTGATCGTAATTTTCAATATTAAGTTTGTGTGTTTCTCGTCACATATATCTAACCGGAATAATGCCTAAATTGACAGAAAAAGAATTGATTCCCGAAAGTTTGCTGAAAACTATCTGCTGCAGCTGTAAACTGGTTGTGACATTAAAGGATGCGGCTGTCGCAAACATAGAATAAAATGCTCCATTTTATCTCCAATTGCCACGGGTTTGAAAACTGTTCTAACGCTGAAAAACAACCATTAGAAGGAATCAGCAATTCGGAGGAAATTGATAACGAAGCAACAAATAATTTTCAAACTAATATTGAAAATGAAGATCTTGGACGAAGCCGAAGACCTTGTCGGAAATCCTGAAGAAACCGAAAACTATATTGAATCTGATAATGTAGTGCAGCTTTCCAAAAAATGAAATTAAAGTAGAATTTTGATCTTATATTCCTACTTTATAAATGTACATAATTTTAAATATTTGTTTTCATAAAATTATTTTCAATGTATTTTTATCCATGATGCATAAAATAGTATATTATAATACAAGTGCATAAGTAAGCCTTTAAAGCACGCACGGGTCCTGGATATGACGAGCGTAACGAAAAATCTAAACAAGCTATTGCAAGGAATACGAAAAAAGTTCTGATTACCTGTGTATTTATTTATCATTGTTTAAAATTGTTTCTTACCTAAGCAACTTTAAAGGACCGATTTTGCACGCTTTTTAATTTCAAAAACAAATAAAATTCTTGCACAAAAACGGTAATTTCTCTATGTAAAATTATTGTTTAAATAACTTGTTTTTGAACAACCCGAACCTTAAACGGTAAACTAAAGTTCTGCCAATGTTTTTCCACAGTAACAGTATGATTTTTTTACACCATCGTAAAGTAGAGGTTTCAACGAATAAAATTCCGTCCTGAAATTTTCAAAAATCAAAATTTTGTTAATCAACTTTTTTGATTGAAAATTAGGCCTTTTTTAATCAAATTAAATTCGCATAAAATCAAAAAACTGATATTTTACTTAAAAAAATTTACAGCTTATTTGGGACACAAACGTGTACATTTTCACCAAATTTCATTAAAATCAAATCATTTTTGTGGGATATAAAAATAAGAAATCAAGAAATTGGTTCCCCTTAATAATTTTGAGCTTATGTTGAAAAATGGTTAAAGTTGTAGATCTTTCAATTATCTACAACTTTTGTATTTAACTTTTTTCGATATGAGGTCTACTTTTGTTGGAAATCGTAAGAAAGCACGTTTCACCCCTAACAACACCCCTTTTTCCACCCCCATCGTATTTCTGGTTATTTGTTAGGGTCCAATCGATTTTTCCGCATTTATATGCCACTAATGCTAAACTTTCCGACCATCCATTACTGCTAAAAATTTTGTCGATTTTTGGCCCCTGAAAACCAGTTTGGCACTGAACTATTAGTGACGAGTTAACTTAAATCAAAGTCATGTCGAGGGTCTGTCTGTGTACCTAATTTTAATTGCATCACGTAAAAATCAAGTGCGCCATATTCCAGCAAAATATTAATACGAAATAGATGTCTATTTACGAATATTTGATCTTTGGATATCCTTCTTAAGGATGAGATACTAAAAAATAATAAACTCAAGATACTGAAGGGGAACTTACTTATTAATCTGCAATATCAAAGTAAACAAGATTGGAATATGTATAAAGGAGTTGAAAATATAAAATAGCTGAAGTAATTGCATAAAATGTAAATATTGAAGCAGGATACGATGTTTGGAGTAATAAAATGTAGAAAGTCATTAAAAATCGTCTGTACAGCGTGCTGTTAAAAGTACGCGAACAGTCTATGTCCTGTAAACGATTTTTTTTCACGGAAAAACCGAGTTATTGTATGCAAGTTAAATTTTTATGCTCAATTTTGTTGCTAGTGTTTGAGATCAATTTTTGGTTGAAAAGCCAGTCTGACGAGGTTTTTTCCAAGGAAACCGATGCCGGTAAGGAACAAACAATTGAGCATCAAAGAAGAATGTTATGGGCAAAGGGCCAATTTTATAATAAAAATCAAAATGATGGATTTTTACTCTTTATTAATTGACTATTAAAGAGAAATAAAAGAAGCCCCAAATTTTTTTGTAAAACGTTTTGACTTTTTTCGATACAAAAAAATGACTGTAACCCAATCAACCGTAGATCAAATTAAAATAGTTTAAATATTCAAAATCTGAAGAACAAAATGTGTAAGTTTTTTCGTCGCTACACGTTCCCTCTATAATATATTTCAGTGAACATTGGCTACAGAAAATAGCAATAAATTATTTCAACTGGATATAAAACTACAACATACTACTGTAGGGAAATACATTAACATTGAGTTTGTCATTTACTTTATTGTTATATTTTATGCCTGTTTAATTTATCAAAAGTATTGTAATACTGGGTTAAGGACATACATAATAGTATGTGGTGATCTTAATATTGACAGTCCCGAACAAAAAATTTAGAGGATGTGTTCAAATCTTACGAGATCACGTATGAGAGTAGTACGGCAACAAGAGTTACTACAAATATCCATGGTAGGGCAACTACGACAACCAAGAAAATTTAGAACAACTAACATAATTTGTATCAAATTGACTCTACTGGTACAATATAATTATCACCACCGATGTACATGAGGCCTACTCATATTTCCTCGACACGATCACAGCATGCATTGAAAATACTTGTCCAACCGTTACAACTACCAAAAACAAACCAAACAATTATAAAAAATGAATTAACCAAACCATTAAAGATAAAAGTGAGGAACTGAAAAACATGAACTGGCTTCTATAAAGTTCGTCTAGCGAAAATATAAAATTAGAAAGCTAAGTACAAAAACCTATTGTCGGCTACAAAAAAAGTATACGCTAAAAAAGAAATACAAAACTCTGCAAACAGGCATTTGATAAATAAAAATAAATAAATAATAGAAATAAAAACAGATACGTTAACATCAAATAAAAACACACGATGGACAGTAAGTATTAACCACAGAGAACTCCATATTAATGGCTTCTATTGATGGGGATAAAACTAAAATTGCTATTTAAGAATTAAAAAACAAAAACCGACTTGTCATGAAATTTCTATGCGTATTGTAAAACATATATCCGATGCTGTTCTGATACCATTTATGTATGTGTTTAATCTATCCATTGACAAAGTCATATTTCCTGGCACTCTAAAAAGTTGCAAGTTAAATATATTTTCCAAATTATTTGTAAACGAGTATTAAAATTTGCAAATAAAAATAACATTTGCTTTTTTACGCATGAGCGAAGGTAAGCATATTCTTTACTGTAATATTAATCCATAAATATTATAATTAGAAGAAAACAGGAAATTAAAAAGAGATGTATTTATTCAAATATTCAAAATTAATGAGTTTGTCAAAGCATTTGCATTGATATCTCTAGACAAATTTGATAGTATAGGTTTACTGAAGTAGCAGTTTCCGATTTTCTGTTTTAACAAATTCTTCCGGAACGTCTTCTAATATCAGGGATTTGGTAATGCCATTTTCAATGCAAGAGCTAGAAACTGGATCGGTCTTGACCCATGGTCGACCTTGGCCACTTTTTTATTCTTCTCATTGCTGAAAAGGATCTTGCACATGAAGTCGATGAAATTGGCAACACTAACCCAATTTGCAGAAATCTATATGAATTTGGAAATGTGATTTTTCTGGCAACAGAAGTAATATCGGATATGCCAATATCTTCGCCTTCCTGTCTTCCGACGCAGTTCATTATTACCGTCATTTCAGCATTTAAAACCTCCTTATCGATTGAAAAAGTGTCTACGTAAGGCTGAATAAATTCTAAACTTTGATCAAACTTAATTTGTAAAAAATTATGCACAGCTACAGGCCAAAATCTTATTTTCATGTGGTTTTATTATCCAATAATCCATAAGTATTTCGATCGATAATTTAACCAAAACCTTTGAGCAGGATTTTCCATTGTTGATTATGCTAAATATTTCTTTAAAATCGTCAACTGTTGAAGTTGATGCTTCTACGACATATTGCTTAAGACGGACATTTTAAACTTTTTTGCGTTTTGAAGAATGTATATCAAGGAATATGTCATTTTCTTGGCCAAGTCTTCTGTCTCTAACCACTATCGCGCAAAAGCATTTTCGTCACGTTGTTGCTCCAATGACTTTATGGTTCCATTAATGATGATTGTAGATTCAGCCAAAGTTATACGCGTGACACTGGCAACGCGCAGTTGCCAATTCGGTTTGGATTGAGGTAAATTTAAGGTCTGAAACGCAAATTATTAAATTATACAATTTTTTAACGAGAAAATTGAAAAAAGTATGTTTTTTATTTTCTATTAAATGTGTGTGTGTGTGTGTGTGTGATAATGTTTAAATTATTTTTGGTGTGCGGATAATTCTGATTTTTGGAGGGGTTTAGCTCCCTCAAGTCCCCCTAACTTCGCCCATGGCTTTAAGTCTGAGAAATCGACTGAATCAGCTTGCATTGAGTGCCTGGACTTTATTCACCGAGAATTTGATAAAGGCTATTTTGTGTTTTAGTTATTTTTTGATTTAAGTATTTCATTTGACTGTGTAGATTCCAATCTACTCTGCAAAACTATTGAGGAAGCTGGTATCAGGGACAACAATTCGCTTCTGATACTATCGAGTTCTATAATAGCTAGAAATTGGAAAAAAAATACATAAAACTGGAACTACATAGAAAGTTTATAACTGGAAATTAATTTCGAATATTCAAGTCCCATTTTTTTAAAATGGAATGGTATAAATATCAGTACATTTTTATAATCCTCTTTCTAGACTCATTTCACTTTTATATTATTATTGACTATTTAGGCTGGGGCCGTTACGGATTTTTAATGCTGAAAAAAAAAAAATTAATAGCAAGGAACGGCCGGCTGGAATATATAGTTGAGGTCATAAACAATGAAAAAAAAAACTTTGGAACTTGAGATGAAGCGAAATAGTGAAATGGGGTGCTATTTAAGGGATGAAAACAGTTTTTGGTGATTTGTATGGCGAAACGTGACCTCCTAGAGAAAAGTGTTTCATACAAAAGTTGTAGATAATAAAGAAATCTAAAACTTTTATTCTATATATTTTTCGACATAACCTCAACGTTTGCGACAAAACGACGAAAAACCGATTTTTCTGTTTTTATTTTTTTTCTCGCGTGAAAATTATTTAATTTAAATGAAACTTTGTGAAAGTACGTAATTGATTGCATATAATAAACATACATTTTTTCAATTATGGGAAATAAATATTTTTCGAGATTTTACCATTTTTCCGAAAAAACACCCCTATATTCGGCGAACAACTTTATTGATTTTTTTTTTGATTTTGATGTTCTAGTAATGCTAATTTTTTTCGCCGAGATGTCTACCTTCAAATGGTATATCGATGTTAGTGATTTATTGTCATTTAGCAGCTTAAAATTAAGAACAACCGAAAGAAAAAATTTTCGAATCTCGAATTTGTCGATTTTTTTTCATTATTTTCAATTTATTAGCATATTTATGTTAGTAATTCATAATATTTTAATGAAAAAACTTACTTTGGTATAAAATAACTAAAGTTGAATGAATTTAGTTATTGGAAACCACGCTAAAATTGAATACAAACAAAAAAATACTGTTACGTATTCAAACAAAAAAATTTTTTTTACAAAATTTGAAATTTCTCAGCATACAGGTATTTGAAATGCCCGCCCAAAACGACTGAAGGTTGGGGGTAGAGAGGGGTAATTTTGACAACGATCAGGACAACAAAATACCAAATGACTGGGGCTGGAACGAAAATGTAGGAAGACTCGTGCCGAAATACATCTCTGACAGTTCCGACTTGATTCCCGGAAAGTTGTTAAAAAGCGTTAGCTGTACTTGTGAAAGTGGATGCAATAATCAAAGTGTGGCTGCCGAAAACATGGCTTAAAATGTACCAATCTATGCAATACATGCACTGAGAACTGTTCAAATAGAGACAGAGAAGTATTTGTAGATTTAAGTGTAAAATGTAAATATTGAAGCAGGATACGATGTTTGGAGTAATAAAATGTAGAAAGTCATTAAAAATCGTCTGTACAGCGTGCTGTTAAAAGTACGCGATCAGTCTATGTCCTGTAAACGATTTTTTTTCACGGAAAAACCGAGTTATTGTATGCAAGTTAAATTTTTATGCTCAATTTTGTTGCTAGTGTTTGAGATCAATTTTTGGTTGAAAAGCCAGTCTGACGAGGTTTTTTCCAAGGAAACCGATGCCGGTAAGGAACAAACAATTGAGCATCAAAGAAGAATGTTATGGGCAAAGGGCCAATTTTATAATAAAAATCAAAATGATGGATTTTTACTCTTTATTAATTGACTATTAAAGAGAAATAAAAGAAGCCCCAAATTTTTTTGTAAAACGTTTTGACTTTTTTCGATACAAAAAAATGACTGTAACCCAATCAACCGTAGATCAAATTAAAATAGTTTAAATATTCAAAATCTGAAGAACAAAATGTGTAAGTTTTTTCGTCGCTACACGTTCCCTCTATAATATATTTCAGTGAACATTGGCTACAGAAAATAGCAATAAATTATTTCAACTGGATATAAAACTACAACATACTACTGTAGGGAAATACATTAACATTGAGTTTGTCATTTACTTTATTGTTATATTTTATGCCTGTTTAATTTATCAAAAGTATTGTAATACTGGGTTAAGGACATACATAATAGTATGTGGTGATCTTAATATTGACAGTCCCGAACAAAAAATTTAGAGGATGTGTTCAAATCTTACGAGATCACGTATGAGAGTAGTACGGCAACAAGAGATACTCCAAATATCCATGGTAGGACAACTGCGACAACGAAGAAAATTTAGAACAACTAACATAATTTGTATCAAATTGACTCTACTGGTACAATATAATTATCACCACCGATGTACATGAGGCCTACTCATATTTCCTCGACACGATCACAGCATGCATTGAAAATACTTGTCCAACCGTTACAACTACCAAAAACAAACCAAACAATTATAAAAAATGAATTAACCAAACCATTAAAGATAAAAGTGAGGAACTGAAAAACATGAACTGGCTTCTATAAAGTTCGTCTAGCGAAAATATAAAATTAGAAAGCTAAGTACAAAAACCTATTGTCGGCTACAAAAAAAGTATACGCTAAAAAAGAAATACAAAACTCTGCAAACAGGCATTTGATAAATAAAAATAAATAAATAATAGAAATAAAAACAGATACGTTAACATCAAATAAAAACACACGATGGACAGTAAGTATTAACCACAGAGAACTCCATATTAATGGCTTCTATTGATGGGGATAAAACTAAAATTGCTATTTAAGAATTAAAAAACAAAAACCGACTTGTCATGAAATTTCTATGCGTATTGTAAAACATATATCCGATGCTGTTCTGATACCATTTATGTATGTGTTTAATCTATCCATTGACAAAGTCATATTTCCTGGCACTCTAAAAAGTTGCAAGTTAAATATATTTTCCAAATTATTTGTAAACGAGTATTAAAATTTGCAAATAAAAATAACATTTGCTTTTTTACGCATGAGCGAAGGTAAGCATATTCTTTACTGTAATATTAATCCATAAATATTATAATTAGAAGAAAACAGGAAATTAAAAAGAGATGTATTTATTCAAATATTCAAAATTAATGAGTTTGTCAAAGCATTTGCATTGATATCTCTAGACAAATTTGATAGTATAGGTTTACTGAAGTAGCAGTTTCCGATTTTCTGTTTTAACAAATTCTTCCGGAACGTCTTCTAATATCAGGGATTTGGTAATGCCATTTTCAATGCAAGAGCTAGAAACTGGATCGGTCTTGACCCATGGTCGACCTTGGCCACTTTTTTATTCTTCTCATTGCTGAAAAGGATCTTGCACATGAAGTCGATGAAATTGGCAACACTAACCCAATTTGCAGAAATCTATATGAATTTGGAAATGTGATTTTTCTGGCAACAGAAGTAATATCGGATATGCCAATATCTTCGCCTTCCTGTCTTCCGACGCAGTTCATTATTACCGTCATTTCAGCATTTAAAACCTCCTTATCGATTGAAAAAGTGTCTACGTAAGGCTGAATAAATTCTAAACTTTGATCAAACTTAATTTGTAAAAAATTATGCACAGCTACAGGCCAAAATCTTATTTTCATGTGGTTTTATTATCCAATAATCCATAAGTATTTCGATCGATAATTTAACCAAAACCTTTGAGCAGGATTTTCCATTGTTGATTATGCTAAATATTTCTTTAAAATCGTCAACTGTTGAAGTTGATGCTTCTACGACATATTGCTTAAGACGGACATTTTAAACTTTTTTGCGTTTTGAAGAATGTATATCAAGGAATATGTCATTTTCTTGGCCAAGTCTTCTGTCTCTAACCACTATCGCGCAAAAGCATTTTCGTCACGTTGTTGCTCCAATGACTTTATGGTTCCATTAATGATGATTGTAGATTCAGCCAAAGTTATACGCGTGACACTGGCAACGCGCAGTTGCCAATTCGGTTTGGATTGAGGTAAATTTAAGGTCTGAAACGCAAATTATTAAATTATACAATTTTTTAACGAGAAAATTGAAAAAAGTATGTTTTTTATTTTCTATTAAATGTGTGTGTGTGTGTGTGTGTGATAATGTTTAAATTATTTTTGGTGTGCGGATAATTCTGATTTTTGGAGGGGTTTAGCTCCCTCAAGTCCCCCTAACTTCGCCCATGGCTTTAAGTCTGAGAAATCGACTGAATCAGCTTGCATTGAGTGCCTGGACTTTATTCACCGAGAATTTGATAAAGGCTATTTTGTGTTTTAGTTATTTTTTGATTTAAGTATTTCATTTGACTGTGTAGATTCCAATCTACTCTGCAAAACTATTGAGGAAGCTGGTATCAGGGACAACAATTCGCTTCTGATACTATCGAGTTCTATAATAGCTAGAAATTGGAAAAAAAATACATAAAACTGGAACTACATAGAAAGTTTATAACTGGAAATTAATTTCGAATATTCAAGTCCCATTTTTTTAAAATGGAATGGTATAAATATCAGTACATTTTTATAATCCTCTTTCTAGACTCATTTCACTTTTATATTATTATTGACTATTTAGGCTGGGGCCGTTACGGATTTTTAATGCTGAAAAAAAAAAAATTAATAGCAAGGAACGGCCGGCTGGAATATATAGTTGAGGTCATAAACAATGAAAAAAAAAACTTTGGAACTTGAGATGAAGCGAAATAGTGAAATGGGGTGCTATTTAAGGGATGAAAACAGTTTTTGGTGATTTGTATGGCGAAACGTGACCTCCTAGAGAAAAGTGTTTCATACAAAAGTTGTAGATAATAAAGAAATCTAAAACTTTTATTCTATATATTTTTCGACATAACCTCAACGTTTGCGACAAAACGACGAAAAACCGATTTTTCTGTTTTTATTTTTTTTCTCGCGTGAAAATTATTTAATTTAAATGAAACTTTGTGAAAGTACGTAATTGATTGCATATAATAAACATACATTTTTTCAATTATGGGAAATAAATATTTTTCGAGATTTTACCATTTTTCCGAAAAAACACCCCTATCTTCGGCGAACAACTTTATTGATTTTTTTTTTGATTTTGATGTTCTAGTAATGCTAATTTTTTTCGCCGAGATGTCTACCTTCAAATGGTATATCGATGTTAGTGATTTATTGTCATTTAGCAGCTTAAAATTAAGAACAACCGAAAGAAAAAATTTTCGAATCTCGAATTTGTCGATTTTTTTTCATTATTTTCAATTTATTAGCATATTTATGTTAGTAATTCATAATATTTTAATGAAAAAACTTACTTTGGTATAAAATAACTAAAGTTGAATGAATTTAGTTATTGGAAACCACGCTAAAATTGAATACAAACAAAAAAATACTGTTACGTATTCAAACAAAAAAATTTTTTTTACAAAATTTGAAATTTCTCAGCATACAGGTATTTGAAATGCCCGCCCAAAACGACTGAAGGTTGGGGGTAGAGAGGGGTAATTTTGACAACGATCAGGACAACAAAATACCAAATGACTGGGGCTGGAACGAAAATGTAGGAAGACTCGTGCCGAAATACATCTCTGACAGTTCCGACTTGATTCCCGGAAAGTTGTTAAAAAGCGTTAGCTGTACTTGTGAAAGTGGATGCAATAATCAAAGTGTGGCTGCCGAAAACATGGCTTAAAATGTACCAATCTATGCAATACATGCACTGAGAACTGTTCAAATAGAGACAGAGAAGTATTTGTAGATTTAAGTGATTCTGAAGATATTGATGAAGAGCTAGCAAAGAATAATGACATCGAAATTGAAGAGCCTGAATATGCCAATGATTTTGAAGATAATATAGAATTTGAGTTTGATCGATGAAGAAAACGAATCACAACAAAAAAGGCTTAAAGTTGATTAGATTTTAACAATTATTTTATTGATTTTTCTTTTTATAAGCTATACACAACCAATATTAATAAAGTAAATATTTGTAAATAAAGTATTCGTAACCAATATAAATAAACTGTATGTTGTATTTTATCATATGTATTTAGAATAATTTAATATGCATATAAAGTTTTCGAAACTTAACTGTAGCTTATGAAAATTAATAAAGTACTATTGATTTCCATGTAAAAGTTAAGTTTCATGAAGTTGTCCCTACCTTTCCGTGATGAAATTCATTCAACTTTATTTATTTTATACCAAAGTAAGCTTTTTCATTAAAATATTATGAATTATTAACATAAATATGCTAAAAAATTGAAAATAATGAAAAAAATCGACAAATTCGAGAATCGAAAAATTTTTTTTTTCGGTTTTTCTTAATTTTAAGCTGCTAAATGACAATAAATCACTAACATCGACGTACCATTTAAAAGCAGACATCTCGACGAAAAAAATGAGCACTAGTAGAATATCAAAATCAAAAAAAAAAAATCAATAAAGTTGTTCGCCGATGATAGGGGTGTTTTTTCGGGAAAATGGTAAAATCTCGAAAAATATTTATTTCCCATAATTAAAAAAATTCATGCTTATTATATGCAAACAATTATGTAAAAAAATAAAAACAGAAAAATCGGTTTTTCGTCATTTTCTGGCAAACTTTGAGGTTATGCCGAAAAATATATAGAATAAAAGTTTTAGATTTTTTTATTATCTACAACTTTTGTATGAAACACTTTTCTCTATCTCAAAAAGGTAACGGCCCCAGCCTAATTTCTCAATCATTTGGATGTAGAAATTTTTTTGTTGAAATAATGCCATCTGCAGATGCATTTTGACAAAATCACTACAGTCATCGTTATGAATTTTAAGAAAATATTTTGTAAATACCAGTTACCAAATATCCGTGTGATGTTTCTGGATCATTTTCACTTCCTAAAAATATACAGGGTGGCCAAAAATGATTTTTTAATTTAGAACTTTTTGAATTGAATTTTCTCAATTTTTTTCAAATGGAACACATTGTATATTTTTTCACCACATGATGTAGAAATAAAAAAATAACATTTTTTATATGTACTATATATAACTCTATGGTTATTTGTAATAATTTTCGATTTATTGCGCGATAAGTAAAAGATTCAAGAATAGACTTAAAAAATTTGAGGTTTTTCAAATAATTGAACAGAAGAGGTTATAATAAGTATTGCGACTACTGTTTTTAAAATTGCCGGTGTCATGGATCAAAAGATAGTTATTATTCGCTTTCATATTTTTGGATTATAGAAAAATTGTGTACACATTTTGAACTTACTACATACTTTATCAAATGGTCCTATGTATATAACAATTTACAATATGATTAGCTAAATTTTAAAAAATGTATGAAAAGGCGTAATCAGTTTTAACTTTTATATTAGATTATGCAGAAAATAACATTTGGAACACACCCGATAACAATTCCTCATTGCATTATATTACATAAAAGGGTTGAAACGGGGGCGTGCAAACAACTTAATCAAATTCTGATAAATGTTAGCCCTCATTTTATTGTACTCAGTTCCACAAAACGCGTAAAAATTAATGCGATTATCAGTTTACATTTCATTGATTCCTCGTGCCTCCGGCGCCGAATACCCTATACATTTCACGCTTTTGGTGGACAAAAAATCCCCGTCATCCAGATGATTGATTCCCATGTCACAACCAACCAATTTAGGTTACCATTCTATTAGCTGTTCACGTCGCGCGAAATTTGTCATCGTCCTTAGTAGGTGAAGAAAGTGAAAATGAAATGAATCTATTCATGAAGGCAATTGGCCATTATTTCGCCCTTTATCAACGTTATTGTGTTGTTGATGATTGCGGCCGAGAAAAAATAAATCAATTATATTTTATTCGGTCAAATAAATTACTACAGTTTGGTTTTTATTGTATACGCGATAAGGTTTGACATTTACGAAAGTAATACGAACTCTAGAAGAGAAACATACCTTTATAAAGGGCGATTCAATAGGAAAGCCAAATACTTTTGTAATAAAAAAAATTGGTGTGTCCGATATTGAATTGTGTTTCAATACAATAATATAACATTATTAATCTTGCATTAAATTTTTGGGAGTTAACCATCGATGTCGAAACGCTCGTATATGAGAATTCTGTCATCTTGGTGAACGTTTATGCAAGTACCAGAATAAAAAATGCTAGAAACTTATAGATTCATTTTCACACACCTCCATGAGGAAATGTCCAATAGATAGTGGTCTGGTATCCAATTACTGGGATCCGGACTGTTCAACTACTAGGGGATCGTTACATCACCAGATATGTAAAATAGGAAGAAGATCCATTTTTATGACAATTTTTACCACCATTTTAAATAAATTTCATCTGTGAGACGATTTTCTAAAATAACTGAACCATTTAATAAGTATTCCAATATTTTAAAGCAAAAGTAATTAACGTATGCTTCTAAAAATATGTGCCTGCTGCCTGTCCCGATCTACAAGAAAATATTGCAATTCCAAAAGTACAGGTGATAAAATTATTTCCGATAAACCGATATTCCAAAATATTTTTTTAAGTCGCGTTGACGTCATTACGTTCCGTCATTCCGTATTCTTTAACGCCGTTCCCCCACTCTCGTAAGTGAAGGAAATAGTTGAAGCCGTTCAACATTTCAGTCAGCCAGAGCCACTCGTCGACAACAGAAGTGTCCGCTTCTAAGATCCGAAATCGAACTCGGGTATCGTTATTGCAATATATTATTCCCGAGCAGCAGAATTTTGGCAAAGTCCATACTACGTCATTGATCAGCAGCGCACCCATCTGATGAATCCGAGAATATCGCAGCAGACGTACCCGACTGTAACCACAGGAAGTAAGTCCATAGAGGAGTAATTAATCTGATGTAGTAGCTAAGTTCGCTTTTCTATAATTTTGCACTGTATATTTTTTATCTTTGGTCTTGCTTCTCATACTTGGTATCCGCACTTTGTTTGTTTTACCGCTTTACTATCTGCCCCATTTTATCACCGACCTCCTTTAACAACCGTATTCCGTCTAAACCGTTTTAACCAGCAGCATTTTTGTTACTCTCCGCTTTTCATTTGAGTCATCATCTGGTACTACTTTCTTTTCGCCGCCTGTTTCCGTCAAAACTAATTCACTGTTAATAACCTTTAGGGTTAGTTTGTAAAGTAGTTTTATACATGGGAGGCATACTTGAATAAAATAATCTTATTTGCCAAATTCTGAGTATTACTGCTGTGCGTACGAAAGTCTAATTTCCCTGATTGACCCACTGGAGTACCGTTTCTCCACTTGAGCTACTCAGCCTCGCGTATCCGCTTTATTGGTAGTATTGTCCTAACACTTAAAATTGGCTCCCGAGCTAAACCGTACCGTACCGAATACCCTTTTCCGAAGTTCGAGTGTCAAAAATGACCCTTTTCTCCTCTTCGTTCGCTGAGGTGGAGAGAAACTCGTCACAAATCATTGCGTTACAGAATTTTTGATTTATACACCTAATTAAACAATTAAACAATATTGAAAGTTCAAAAGACACTGAAAGCTAGAAATCTGTCAGAAATTAAATACTTTTGATAGTTCTCTAATGAGAATTAATATGGGTCGTGACGTCGCTGGTTGATTTCTATGTTTTTTTTATAACTCAGACTGGATAGAAAGGTTAACGAGAATCCGGGGTCTAATACATGATATTACAAATTATTTTTTTTCTCCAGCCGTTTGCAAGTTATAAGACTTTTTCCTAAGTAAGCGGCAATGACTGAAGGTTAAACTGCGCCTGCTTATGTATAAAGATGTTTATTTTTCCAACAACACTAATGACGAAACGCTAAATTGCTTTATACCATACATGTTTTTTGAAAAACGTCGGGTTAATGCAAGAGCCCCTCAGCTTGATCTTAAGCAGACTTACTTCTAGAGGTATCCCGATGGCTCCTGGGAATTACATGGCATATGACGCAGAAATGCCATAGTTTATCTACTCATCTTTTATACTTTTATTGAAAATAAAGCAGGTTCCTCCTTGGATATTATGTAACTACATAACAAAAACCAAAGCCATCATTGTAGTAAAATAAACAGTGATTACGTAGTGGATTATATTATTAAAAGTGGTAATTACTGTCATAATAATTATTTTAAATAATTAGGGCGTAATAAATGAGTGGTTGGTGTTACCCTTGTATTGTATTGCAAATTTTGATTGCTGCACTATTTGCACTTCAATTGCACTACTTCAGGAGACAAGAATTAATGATCGTTAGAGTTATGCCTTAGCTACCATTTATATAAAAGTAGTTTATCAAGGATAAGTTGCCAAGGAATAGCAAAGACTCACGTTTTGATAGACTTCCTTACGAATACTGGAGTCCTTAGATTATATGGAGACCATAGAACGTTTATTTTTTTTATTACGGTAATAAAATTGTCTTGAAATATTCAAATTAAATCGGCGCTTTGGAATAATTTAAATATATCTGACGGCTGAGAGGTATTTTGGAAGATTACATAAGAAGTCGGATAAGATAGGAAACATACAATGTATTTGTTTCATTCAGTTGGCGCCCTAGTGTTTCCATAGGACTATTTTCTGCTGTACGTCGACAGGGATGACAGTGGCATACAGGATGTTTATGTTAATTAGGCAAATATAATATTTTTCCACACTATTTGGAATCGTTGGCTCGCAGTTACTGCTCGAGATTATCTCCTTTCCTTTGTAGGCCTACGGGATTCTAAGACTGCTATCGTATCGTTCGATGCGATACTAGTGAATCTAGGGTACTATCGTATCGTAATTTTGAAGCTTACTCGATAAAATTCACTCGATACGAAAGTATTCAGTAACATATGGCTAACTTTCTTTAGTTTAGTTAGTTGATTACTATTGAATCTTTGATTTGACGCGAGCTTCGAAAACAATCTTTGTGGTTTCTTCGATTATTATAATTAATTATTATAATAGTGTCACAGGTGCCAAATATTGATAACTAATTTTCTGCACTAATAAATGAATAGAATAAATTATTTTAAATTAAATTTACGTTTCACGTTATAAAACATACAGTTTATGAATAATAATTTCCAATAGCCAGCACAGTTACTTTACTTTACTCAATAATAGTCACTGAACTACTTGCATATGGAATGTGTTGATCATGCATTCATTATTTATAAATCTACAAATCAATAGACAGGGAAGTTCAATCTAGGCCCTGTTAGCAGACGCATCTCCTCCTGTCATGGAATTTGGGCAAGACCCTTTTATATTATTTTATATTTTTTGATATTGTAACACCTTCTGATTCTTGACTTAGTCATTTGCGGCCAAGCGGCATGCATTAATAAATGTTGTTATTTTAATTGGATGCTTAATTTTCTCCATCTAAAACCTCTCACATGCCGAGCAACACCCCCTTGTTGGGGCCGATAGCCGTGCCATTTGGTGGAGGTGTATCAATAATTGGCACCTGTGGCACATCTCCCCCACCTGGCAGAGCTGGCCACCTAGCTCTAAAATTTTGAACAATAAAAGGTTACTGAAAAAAACAAATAGGCAAGTTCAAATAATAAATGGTTATAACAATTAAATTTCCCCTAACTGGGACAATAGTTGCGATATGGTATAGTTAATAAAAGTTAATTTGCTTTTGCAGGGACGGCAGCTCAGTGTGCTAAAGCGCCTGGCTAGCAAGCTGAGTATGCCTATAGTCTGTTTTTAAACCAGGAGGACTAAATGTAGAATCCCAATTTACACTATAAAAGTTACCAGAAAATTACACTAGAATATTTTGGGGGTTCTAAGTAACCAACCTTACACGACTACAGTATAGGTGTATGCAGTCTAATATACTTTCTAAAAAAGGGGTCTAGGGATTCCTCACATTCTTAATAATATATTTCCAAAAAAGACTATTGTTTGAGATATTTGAAATTTGATTTGGTATATGAAACTTATTAAACAATATTTAAAAAATATATATAATTATTTTCAATTGATGTGTTAATGATATATATATATATATAATTTTAATGATATATATATATTTTAAGAAGTAATAAACATTACATTTATGAACTTACAGAATACCTAGTTGAAGTAACAACAATAATTAATTATATATCAGTCATCTTAAACACCTCTAGAATAAGTCCTTAAATACTTTTGCGCATATCACTTAATCACTGAAGAGCTAATTCTGTGTCTGTATCCGAACTTTCAGATGAAGTGTCGCTTTCAGCACCAATAGAAATAATTAACGGCTCAATTACAGTGTCCATGATTCCATCCAATTTGTACATTTTTTCTTCCTCTTTGATGATATGCTCAACACAAATTTTCCAAATAATGTAAATGTAACTTACTTGAAATTAATTTCCTTGATGAATTTATATAATGAGGATCGAGAAAACTTCTGCAAATCTGGGCGACTATTTGTGTCATGTAGAATTTTGTTTAGGGTAGGCATTTCATTTTTGTAGAAGAAACTGTGTATTATTTGTTGAATAGAGTTTTTCATTGTTTCATCAAATCTGGTAATAATTCCTGGTCTTCCTCCAAGTTTTTTTGGCCTGCGTATATTTCCAGTCTTTCTATATTCCCTTATCGTACGGAATACAGTTGATCTTGCAATTCCTAACAGTAAAATCTTACAAATCTTATTGTTCAATATCTTACCCACTACATTCATAATTGTAGATACGATTTCACACATTTTGACCTTTGTTTTTCCACTCAATATCTGTTTATACATATCTATTACACATTGCTTCCCAGATAATGCTAAAGCACCCAAATCTAATCATTTGCGTTTGTTTACTGGTGAAACTTCCACTAAACTTGAATTTGCCACAACATCCATATTGGAAAACTTCCAGAATATGTATATATAATAAATATAAATAACATATAATTAGTTCTGTAAAGAACTGTTTCCTTTTGCTTTCAAATTTCTACAAACGAGAATGATATGATAAATGATTAAATGAAGACACTTCGAAATTTGGTTGAAATATTTATTCAACTGACATGTCAAAATTTACGATTTGGCCTAGTGTAAAACTGGCGAACGTGCAGCCAATCACATGTATATGATTTAGCGCGGCAAATTCAAAAGAGTCCTCCTGGATTAAAAACAGACATTAGCGAAGTGGGTTCAAGGCCCGCAAGGCGAAACAATTTTTCGTTATAAAAAATTATCCCGAGTCGTTCGGACTCCATAATAAATTGTAGGGCCTTGTCTCTCTTTATATTTGAAATCACGAATGCTGTATACAAGCATTAGTAGCCGCAACCAACGTTGAACATTCTGTCAGTTTTCTGTCAACTCAGTAGCGTGTGGTGGATAAAAGACAATACAGTAGCCAGAGACATGGCGGTGAAATTAAATGAGTGCTTTAACCAGGAAGAACGTAACGGATGTTCCCTTTTACCTTTGCAATAAATCCATGAGTTGAATTGTAAAATTAAATGCGACAATGGATATTTTCGTTGCAAAATACTTGTCTTTTGCATACGTTGATACGCCCATGCGTGCCATTCTGTGTCACTTTGAGTTGATTTGATTCAAAAATTAAAGAATGACGTGACGACAACATTCATGATTGAAACTGTACCTAGCACAAGATCCTTGAGCCTTCTGGGGGGCTACTTCGGTAACTTGAGAAAAAGTTAAGAAAACATTTTTTTAAAGATTAATGCTACCACCACCACTTGTTGTAAATTATAATATATATGAATATTCAATGATCTTATAGAAAAGACATTGAATATTTTTCTAAAATTCTATCGAATTGTCGTCAAGGGATTAGGGACAGCTCGAGAGAGAGCCTAAAAACAATTTCTTTTCGAATAATATATTGATTTAAATAAATATTTTTCAGAACGTAAAATTTTATTGAAAAAAAAAGCTCGCCAGAATCAGAGACTGTCAAAGGAGGGCCCAAAACAAATTTTCGTCTAATCCAAAATTATTCAGATAAAAAGGAATTGTTTACAGTGGAAATTGAATCCAAAGCATATTTTACAAATTTCTCGTCAATGTGCAACTCAAGCGTGGGCCCAAAAACAAATTTTTGCCAAATGAAAAATTACTTAATATAAATAAATAATAATATAATATAATATTAAATATAATAGTATATAAATAAGAACTGTTTAATTTAATATGGAAAAATTTATTGAAAAGGTATTCTTTAAAATTTCTTGACAAGCTCAAGCAAAGCCTCAACAAAGTTTACGTCGAATCAACATATTTTGCAAATAGAAATGGTTTATAGTGGAAAATTGAAAGAAATGTTTTTTGCACATTTCTCGTCGGTTCGCTAGAAAACACGCAAACAAATTTTTCATCGAATTAAGATTGATTTTAAAATAAAAATTGTTTAAGATGCAAAACTATTCAAAAGGTATTTTTTTGAATTTCTCGTCAATATACAGGAGCCTTTCAAAAAGAGAGAGAGCGCAAAAACAAGTATAGTGTATACGACCAGAATTGAAACCACTAAAAACTAAAAGCCGGTAAAAACAGCCGGCATCTCTTTATCCTTTTTCTTATGACAAGCATTTCTGTTTACCTCCGCAACAGATGCCGACTGTTTTTGCCGGCTTTTAGTTTTTATACGGTTTCAATTCTGGTCGTATACACTATATAAGTCGAAATAAAAGAATAACATAAACAGTTTGTAGTGGAATATTATATTCCAAATATCTCGTCAGAGTACCAGGAACGGCTCCAGAGAGGGCTCATAACAATTTTTTGTGGAACCAAAATTGCTTCTATTTAAATATTTTTTATTGTAGAAAACTAGATTAAAACAGATAAACAGCTAGAACGATTTTTTAGCAGACTTGCAATTGGTTACAAAATTCTTAAAATATAATATACTTACAATATTTTTAATTTTGGAAGAAATGCGCTAAAAACTTCTGGCTGAATTTTCAATAATTTTGGAGCTCTATGAATGTATCTGAAAAAAAGAACAAAAATTTTACTTTTTCTAGTACTGTTTAAGAATAACTTCAAATAATAGACACAGAACAACAAAAATGTGTACATGCCATTGTAAAATAGGATGAAATTTATTTTATTGTATTAAATTAATTACACAAAAATAAAAATTTTAAGCTAGAGGAGTAATATTTGTAAAACAACAAAATTTCATGTTTCCCTATACACTAAAACTTTTATATTGCAAAGTGTGAGACAAAGTGGTATTGCAAGTAATGAGTAGACGCGCTATAGCAGTTTAAATTTGATTAGATTGAATCTGCGGTAGGTTCTTGATGAAACATATTCAGTAGAATAATTATAATATTCAAAAGAATAGTTACAATACGCACTTGGTTTATTGTTTCATAAGTTTCATTATCAAATACCCTTAGACTCGTTGATAATGGTCGCAAGGCCGAAACATGTGCCAGAGACAAAACTGAACAAAACTTATGAAACAATAAACCAAGTGCGTATTGTAACTATTCTTTTGAATATTTATAATTATTCTGTTTAAATTTGTAGATGAACAAGAAAGAATTTCATTGTACAAACTACACTACTACAACTAAGAGCTCAGCATAGTTTAGTTTCAATCCTTCTTACCGAAAATGTATAAAATACAAGGAAAAACAATGAACACAAAGTACATGATGACATTAGTGCCCTGTGATAGAAAACCTAATGTTTTTTATTATACAGTGTTCAGTGGGCCAAAACATGTAGAAATGGCCAAGAATTAGGATTACTTGCCCAAGGAGCATTGATAGGCACATTTTAGGCAATGTGTCGAAACATGTTTTTGGACACGACACCACCTCCAAAATGTGTCCATAACTGTTTCCAAAATATGGCTTGTATATGACTTAAGCCTGTAACTGTTTTCCAAAACTGTACTGTGATGGGACCACACATAGTGGTCTCATATGTGTATCTAAAATGTGTCGCATGTTTATGAAATGTTACTGAAATGAAGCCAATATGTGACAACTATTTTCTTATTGTTTCCAATATGTTACTATAATGCGCCTTACTATGTGTAATTACAAAATTAACACAAATAAATCTAAATTGTGCCGAGAACCACATTTTGGAGTCCGATTAGTTTAAAAATAGACTTAAAGCCGACACAATGCGTTATTCTCTAAACATTTGAACAAACAATAGACACAGTTGGCATGCAATGATATAAAAATTAGTTTAGACAGAATATGGAAAAATTTTCACGTAGAATAAATAAAGTATATGACCCAAAAAAATAAAACAACCCCATTTTCTCTGTCAAGTGTGATCAGATACTCATAAAAAATAGAATCCCTTAAAAAATTGTGAAATTTATGTTGAATATTTAATTAATGATGGTAATTAATAAATAAGATAATTGTAAATTTTGGAGGTAAAATTATTTCTAGTGTATTTTGTATGTTACAAGACACCAAATTAAGTGTGTTTTTATAACATTTTTGTGTAAAAAAATATGAATCGCTAATTTTTAAAATAACTATTTTTCTTTAAGTCCTGTTTTTCAACGTGGATGCCCATTTCTCTGAAGAAAATATATTGGATAATGTGTTTAAATGAATCACAAATTCTCATTTGGAACGAATTTCATCAAAAATTTGCGTGTATGGACACACAGCTACAGACTAGATAATAGACTCAAATTTCGACTATTTTTATTAAATGTGTACTAAAATGTGTCTATGTCGATATATATACTCACATATTTGACACCATTTAAAGTCTTGTGTTCATTACTGGTACAAATTGTTCCCAAAATATTATCTATACGAAATAGGTTACATTTTAGATCCAATTTGGACTCCAACTTCCGATTTTACCTGAAATGTGGCCGTTTAGGCACTTATGAGTATCTTAAATACTTTGTAACCAAAATGTGCCAGTTAGCAATATGTTTATGTGTGTCTAAATAGTGCAGAAGCAAGTGCTATTTATAGTGTTTATTATTGAAATATAGTTACTTTTCTTTTAGCTAAACAACTACACCTTATGTTAATTTTTATTTCATATCCATCTATTTGCAAACCATTTACCAAAATTTAGTTAATCTCATCGACAGAGTTAGAAAGTCTTGTAAATTTGGTTTACTTGTTCCAAAATACACAGCGATAACCATTGGTTTTGTCATCAGCATATTGTTAATAACGCACAAAATAGGCCAAAATTCAGATTTGAAACTATTATAGAAAGTCCATCGATGTTAAAATTCAGTTTAATATATACTGATTTGTCTAATGTACTCGCCAAAACCTATTCGAACTATATGTATTTGCTTTGGTAGTTCGAGTAATGTTCTACTATCCGTGGGTAAATAATTATGGCCAAATTGCTTAAGAAGTTTTGGAGGTTCATTTAACGTACGATGTGGTACATTAGATGACAATGCCCGCATCTTTAGGTTTTCTACAAAGGAACAAGACGTTTCTAATTCTTGATCAATCTCATCATCGCTAGAACTATTGTTACCATCTGGTATCTCTACATTATTAAAAAGTATGTTTAAATGTTCATCTTGCCTTACGTCCTAAGAATTTCCTGCATTGTTTTCACTGATGCGCTGTAACCGCATTTGCTACATCCCTATCACTACTGGTACTTTTAATGATAATAAAGACAGAAATGGCCTTTGCTTCACCTCTTTAACTTCGCTTGATTTCCTTGTATACATTTTTTTACATTTCTATAGTATGTTGTATTATAAATTTTTGTTAACTATACTTTTGGCGTTTTTACAAAATATTTTATGTAACCAGAGTACGCTGTTGTCAAACATGACTGGTAGTATGCAGACACACACAATTTATACACAAAATGGTAAAACATGTCTAAAATTCAACTTTATGGAAACATGTGTTGGTGTAGATGCATTTAAGGCATGAAAAGAAACATGTGTGCTTAAAATATAAACATGTGGAGATATAAGTGTCCAAGTGGTCAAATTTCAGCAACATAATGGGTACACGATTTTTAGACACATTTTAAATACATTTTGATGTTTCCAAATAGGCTCAACATAGAAACATATTGAGCACAAGAAAACAAAATGTTTCAAATTGGACGCAGCGTTTATTTTGACACAATATTTCATTAATGTGTCGATACATGACCCATAAAATATAGTCTAGTATACTTTAACTTGGCGTGTGTATGTATGAGTTAATATTTCCGTACGATTTCATTTTCTCCCATATTGTACACAAAGTTAAAGCAATAGTCCAGAAACATTGTCTACGTGGACAATATTTCTGGATCTTTGTGTACAAGAGAAACTGAAATCGTACGGAAATATTAACTCATACATACACACGCCAAGTTAAAGTATACTAGACTATATTACTATTTGGACACAGTGTCCATCCTGACTCAAATTTTGAGCTTTGTGTCGACACAGTGAAGAGACACAATATATTGTCCCTGATCCAGGCACATTTTGCTCCTTGGGTGTGGTAGCGAATCACAAATGATGATAATACAGCAAGATTTTTCTTAATTTCCACTTTGCCAAATTGACAACCTCCAATTTCCTTTTATGTTAAAAACGCATAAATTGACACTTTTTCAAAAAGAAACCTTAAAATCCCACCCCCTATCCTTGAATCATTAAAATGATTTTTCTCATCATATGTATGTAATTCCTGAGGCATTAAAAGCATAACCTGATTTTTTTACCACTGTATAATGGTACATACGTACCTATATGTACAAATTTTAATAAAAACAATTTACGCAATAATTAAAGTAGAATTGTCTAGTATAATAACAATAATAATACCTTTATTTCCATAGACTTTTACAAGCATTAGAGTATAGTCAGATTGGTCAAGTTACACAAGACATATACATATATAAATTTGTCAATAAAAAAATAAATTAGGTACAGAATAATGTAAAGGATCAAACAAAGCATGACTAACAAACGAGAAATATTTACTTTGTTGTCAGCTGGTGTTGATAAAATTAGTCCCTAAATACTCATCAACTGAGTAAAACGAGTGTTTGAGTAAAAGTGATTTTATTTCTCTTTTAAAAAGATTAATTACATTTACTTTCTTGATACGCACAGGTAATTTATTGAATAATTTTACAGACATTAATTTGGGACCTTTTGCAACGATGGATAGGGTGTGAACTGGTATGTTGAGATTATAATTCTGTCGCAGATTTTTGTTTATGTCATTTCTGCTATTAAATTGCTCCAAGTTTTCTTTTATATACAATGCACGGTTGAGAATAAATAGAGATGGTGCAGTTAGAATTCCCAGTTCTCTGAAAAGAAGTCTGCAAGAATGACGAGGAGATTTAAAGGACATAGTACGTACAATTTTTTTTTAAGCGTGAATACTTCGTTAAATCGAGAGCAGTTACCCCAGCAGACTATACAATAATTTAGACAAGATTGTACATGAGCAAAATAGTACAATTTTAGAATATGGATATTAACAGAAGATCGAAGCTGCCATACGACAAAGCAGTGGGTAGATAACTTATTATTAATAAAGTCTACGTGCGTTTTCCAATTTAAAAGAGGATCCATAAAAACACCAAGGAATTTAACGCTATTGTTTTGTTTTACAGAGCAGTTACCAATTCTAACCAGCATGCTGTAATCTGGTTTCTTGGTAAAAAATCTGTTTTTATATTGTTCAGTGCAAGACCGTTACTCTCACAGTAAGTTTACATCGAACTAATAGTGTCACTAATTTTATGGCTGAGCTCGTTTATGTCATTTGAATTAACCGCAACGGTGGAATCATCGGCAAAAAGCGTTATAAAGACATCTTCTATGTGTAGCGCGATATTGTCAATAAATAAAATGAATAATAAGGGTCCCAGAATACTCCCTTGAGGAACGCCCGTAGTAGCCTTGGGAGAATCAGACGTACCGGCTTTACCAGCATCTCTTAAGACAACAAATTGAGTTCTATCCCTTAAATAGGACTCTATCCAAGTTAGGGCTGGACCACGAATTCCATAATTTTCGAGTTTATCCAGTAGTAAATTATGGTCGACCATGTCAAAAGTACGTATCAGATCAAAGAATAAACAAGCCGATTTTGTTTTGTTTTCAAAGTTGTTTAAAATATAGTTGCAAAGAGCTAGAACAGTTTCTTGTATTAACCATAACCTTTCCGAAAACCGAATTGATATGATAATAATAAATTTTGATTAGTAATAAAGTTGTTTAATCTGACATAATAGGATTGTTCAAATGTTTTTGAAAAGGCCGATAGGAGAGCAATACCTCTATAGTTTGAAATTAAGGTTTTATCATTTTTCTTGTGAATCGGTAATATTAAAGATGTTTTTAGAATATCTGAAAAAGTCCCCTCAATAAAGGATAGATTTTCGAGGTACGTTAAAGGCTCAACAATGTATTCCGCTATTTTATTTAGGAGTGAACACGGTATCTCGTCATGACCTGATGAGTTTTTTGTGGAAACAGATTTTATGATATTTAGCATTTCGTTTGAACTGAACGGGAACAGAAAAATTGCATTGTGGTTAAAAGCCTGTTTGTTATCATTCAAAATATGAGGCATATTTTCCGTTAATGTTTTTATGGAGTTGATAAAAAAGTTATTGAATGCATCTGCAGCACTTTGCAAGTTGTTTATGTCATTGCCATCCGGGGCAACAAAGTTGTCAGGAAGTTCCTTTTTATTATCATTACTCTTCTTGATGATTGACCAGACTAGACTGTTTTTGATTTGTTAGTCGAATTAAAAAATTTAACTTCATAATAATTTTTTTAGCCTGTTCAATTTTAACACGATGATTTTTTTTTAATATCTTATACCTAAGATAAACTTCGTTATCTTCTGATAATTTGTAGGTTTTGTGCAAGTCTCTTAGAAATACTTCTTCATTTATAATTTCGTTTGTGATTCACGGTTTATTGTTTTTATTTTCATTTTTTTTACATAATTCTAACGGAAAAGCCCTATCCACCAGTTCCAGGAAGGTATTATAAAAGTGGAACTAGTCTCACAACTTTGCTCTTTAGCCATAAAATTCCAATTTTCTTGCGATAATAAATAAATTGTCTACGTTAATAAAAAATCGTTAGAGTTGATAAGCCCTTTCTTCTTCATTTGTGTTATGGTTGCAACAGAAAGTAATTAATTGCATAAAGTGATCAGATAAATCCGAATATATTATTTGTGGATTTAATGAGTTTTTATCGACATTTGAAAAAATATTATCAATGATGCTTTTCGTTTCCCCTTGTACACGTGTAAAGTCCATTATACATGTATTTAACCCAAAACAGTTAAGAATGTTACATAATTTTTTTGCGTTAATATCCTCAACACTATCGTCAAAGTTAAAATTAAAATCGCCTCAAAGAAAAGTGGGAGAGTTGCAAGTAACAATAGAATTTAACAGCATATCCATTTTGGCTATAAAATATTCTGCATCCGTAGCTCTACTAGACGGAGATCTATAGAAACAACCTACTGTGATACAACTATCCACCAATAGAATTTCAGTTAAGGCATATTCAAATAACATTTGAATTTTTTCCACACTAGAAGCCTTTATCCTAAAATTAAGCTCGTATTGCGACCCCCACCGAAATTATGGTTTTCTCTGCAGAAATAGTCGGTTAACTTATACATTTCCAAATTTATAGCAAAAATTTCCCTTTCATTATAATTGATTTCGGATATACAGACAATTTCTGGAAAGTCTAAACTTTGGATTAATAGTTCAAACACAGCTAATTTATTACGAAGACTTCTTACATTTAAGTGACAAATTCTTAGACTGTTTAAAGTTATATCCTTGTTACTGGGCAATGGGGTAGGCGTAACTGGAGTAGTAAGAAAATTAGTAGCATTTGCTATGGAGTTGTTGATTCCGAGGCTGCTGCATGGAAATTTCGTCCCTTAGGAAAGTTGAAGCGATTTACGATGGCTCCTCCAGTCCAGATTTCAGGATCATAAACATCCTTGACATGTTCAATTGGGAATGGATACCATAAAAGAACTCGTATTCGTTTTTGTTTAATTCTTTGTACTAAATTAATATGAGGTGCGGTTTCTTGTAGAAATTCTTTTAAATTTTCAGTAGAAGTACTAGGGTTTAACCCATAGATATGTAGGTAACCCAATTTAGGTACTGCACTGACTTTCGTAACGTTTTTATTGGTTCCAATAACAGGCTTTCTGCGATTCGTGTGTGGCTTATTCCGGTTTAGATGTAAACTGTTTTTGAGCGCTGGCTCTGGTTGTTGACTCGGTGTAGTAGAGTCATTTTTACTTAGCGATTTAACATTAGGAGTTTTTGCTGGATTTCTTAGTGCCTTGTTGGCGTAGGAAACTGCTGCTGAACTACTACCTGGTTTTTGTAGAGTTGAACTATTAGGGTTACCACCAACTGATGTCCCAGTAGTTTGTTCACTCTTGCTTGGTATACCACTAACAGGTGGAGTTATATTAAGGGCCATGAAGTTTTGATGTTTATTTTTATCCGTTTTTAGCAAATTAATTCTGACTGACTAACCTTTTCTCCAGATGATTAATTGTCTGCATAAGCAATTTATTTTCCCTGTCCCAAAACTGGCACTAGATTTGATTTTTGGTGCACTCAATTTTCGCACATTTTTCATGCATTCGTATATCACTGTTTATAAACAAGTTTTTGTTATCCTTGACGGTAACAGAATTCGTAATGTAATTTTCGAAGAAATCACTAATCACAGAGTTATTGTTGACACTGTCAGGTATATTCTTTACCACTAGGATATTTATTATGTCTTTTTTCGTTAATTTGTTGAGCTCATTTGTAATGACTTCATCACTCGCCGCCATCTCGAAAATTCCCTTATATTCTCTGCAATTCGTTTCTTATTTCAGTATAATTTCCATTGAAAAAATTGTTCTAAATATCCTTACAGAACATTACTGGGGAGAATGGTATAAGTCTTTAAATTTAAATATTCTAATGTAATGATGTAATTATTAGATTACATGTTTATTAAGGGATAAAATAAGAATTTTCTGAACCATATTTCATGTGCACATTCAGAGAAACACACTGTATGTGAATGTAAACTATTTTATACGTTCTATTTTGAATTACCGTTGACCCAATTGAATTACCAACCAAAACTTTATACAAATCAAGTTTCGGATTACATATCCTGAACCATCAGGGGACGAACGTATTTCAAAAGGGTCTAAGATTGCTCATGTAATTTCAATCCATGACATGGCTAGATTAATGTGCCTAGCTGACACTTTTTAACAAGTTAGCTGCTAATCTAATAGTTCACATGAAGTATCTCAGAAAATTCAATTCCGATATATTTAAGCTGGAGAGAAAGCCAATTCTATGTGCTATATACATTTCCTTTGTAAAGTTTTATTACTTTTCATCGCTTTCGCGTGAAAAATAATATTATCGCCTACTTTTTCGTATATCCGACCGGAAACTCAAACAAGGAATAAAAGAACATCGTAGGCTAGCTACGCTGAATTTTACCGTCTATTGTCCGTTATTTGTTTGATTCGGAAATAAATTTGAATTTCTGTAAATATCAGCTAGTTTGGCTGCGAAGTTACTTGTACGACTGAGTTCGGTCTTCGTTTTTATATACTGGGTCTCTTATTTAATAGTGCAGTACCTCAACATCTGGGCTACCGATTTTTTTACCAACGTTACCAATTCATTTTAATTCTACAAAGACTTTATATACCTATTATGGTTACATAAAAAGTGTCAGGCATATGTATTGCATGCAACTTGCATGTGTCTAAAATTCACTTCCCTATTTTTCTGATATAACATACATGCAGCAAACATGAGTTCTATAACACTATTATTCTCGCACTGTGGCAGTTTTAGAAATTCTGCTCCGGAGGAACGTTTTCCTTCAACCATTCGCGGATCGGTTTTTAGCTATTGGCATTTAATTAATGCGGAGCGGGCTGGGAGATCCCATATGATGCGGGTTCCTATTCACTCTATAGTTCAGCGGGCAGCACTAAATCAGCGACTTACAAACAAATTCATCTATCAACAACTATTGCTAATTTGGAAATTGATAAAAGTATAGGAAGCATATTTCTCATAATCCAATAGAATTAATCAACTAGAACAATTCGTTTCTCCCGTCTGATCTCTGTATATATTACAATTATGAAAACAAAGTATTTTGATGTTAAACTTATGTAACCTACAAACTTTCAATGAACCAATTTTACCAACACTTATGCCAAATTTATAAGAACCTGAATTACTCATAAATTTGAGTAAAGGAATCTTTGACTACAAGTAGCTGACACAATTCCGCTAGGCTAGACCTGCTTTAAATATTCTCCCTATTAAGGGAGAATTCAGAAATTGCATTTCTGCTTTTAAGTAGTCAAGTGCTTAGTCAAACAGGTTAGCTAATAAGTATATTGGAGGGTTGCCTATGTAATTTTCCAGTTCCAATCACGTGATCAGGTATTAATAGCTGTAGAACTGTATAACAATACATCCCACTATTTGCTTGCATTTTCTGGATTTGGCTTTTAAGCTAGAACGCAACATCTCAATAATTTGCCGCTGAAGGGCCTGCAAATTTCAGGGAAGCCTATTGGCTGAATAAAATTGTTCAGAAATTAGAAATTGTTAAATATATTCTCCAATAAAATGAACATATAACTCATGTGCATTATCTGTAACGGAACCTGTCTATACATTATTTATATGTACATCCCTGTTATTTGTAGCTTGCCGATAAATTAAACTCTTCTTGCTCTAACTGGGAGTGATTTAATCAACTACCACCTGCTCGGAGAATTTCCTCGTATCGGTACAAGCTTGAGTGGAAATTGTACGTGATTCCTAAATTCCTGTATAAATAAGAGCTGGAGCTGGAAGAGATGATAAACTTTTGCCGGAAATAAATATATTCCTGTGTTTTCAACCTACTAAACCGAAAGTTGTAAACTCTTTTATTTACTTTGTAATATACAAATTTGCTTTACATATTTCTTTCGATTTGTTCAAGCAGCTCGAAATGATAAACCTACAACTTTATTCCTTTGGATCGGTATGAGTTTTTCGTGAAAGTTAAAATAAATATATATAAAAAATCATTATACCAGTTTTACTTTCACTTATTTAAATATGTATTGGTATTTATACATGGCATCCAATTTAAACTTAGTTTTCATTTCTAATTTTAAACGGAACTTTTTTAATGTTTAATATTCCGTAAGTTGTAAATGCCCCAGTAAAATGGGAACATTTGGATGAAATAATCCAGAGCGGGCTAAAATTTTGGTAACAATAGAACAATTATAAATATTCAAAAGAATAGTTACAATACGCACTTGGTTTATTGTTTCATTAGTTTTGGTCAGATTTCTCTGGCATATGTTTCGGCCTTGAGACCATTATCAAAGAGTCTTAAAAACTGACCTGAAAGTGGTGGTTCACAGTATATATCTTACAAATCCTCTACCCACCTAGAGGGGGATAATAGCTTGATTTGCTATTTCTTAAAATTTAACAATACAGGCCGGATCTACGAACTTAGTTTTAATTATGGGGGCTGTAGCATTCATTAATAGAAGGTTGACCCGTTAGATAACCCGTTAGATAACAATGGCGAAAAATACCTTGTGTCAAAGGTTATAAAAAATTGACAAAAGAATATAACCTCTAACAAATTAGAACAAAAAACAGTAAACGATATCCGTAGTAAATTGTCTTCTAACGAGTTAATTTTATGTAAAGCAGATAAAGGTAATACTGTGACAGTTTTATCTAGATCTGATTATAATAATAAAATGAACGGATTATTAAATACTGATGATTTTAAAGAACCAAAACATGACCCTACGAAAAAATTTCAGTCAGAAATTCAGGTACTATGGTACTACTAAAGAAAAATACACCCAATATAACAAATTTTCAAACAAACAACCTTCTATTAATTAATGCTACAGCCCCCATACTTTATTGTTTACCAAAAATTCATAAGGAGGGTTTTCCTATGAGACCGGTAGTGTCTTATATCAATGCACCGGCGTATAATAGGCTGTGTAATAAACTCAATTCGACATTACCACAGTTGATCAAGTTTCAATTCTCTTACAGTATAAAAGATTCTTTAGAACTTGTGACCAAATTGGAAAACATAACCTTACCAGAAAATGCCAAATTAGTTTCCTTTGATGTTAAAAGTTTATTTACCTCTATCCCTATTCATGAGCTTAAGGATATATTACATCTTATCTCAAATAGTGAATTGAATCAAAATGAACAAAAAGATTTACAAACATTAATTAATATGTGTATCAAACAAAATTATTTTAAATTCGATAATAAAATGTATACCTACACAAGTAAACGGCTTACCTATGGGTAGTCCGTTAAGCCCATTATTAGCTGAAATATTCATGCAAATTTTGAAAACAATCTTTTTGCCACCAACCAATCTCCAATCTCCTTAAATACATACACTTTTGGGTAAGATATGTTGACGATGTGTTTTGTATATGCATCGGTACTGAGAGACAATTGTCACATTTCATCCATTTTATTAACTCCCTAAACAACAAAATTCAGTTTACAGTTGAAATGGAAAAAGAACGGTCAATAAACTTTTTAAATATTACGCTGACACGTAAAGAACATGGGCTAGAACTTGATATTTACAGAAAGCCAACTTTTACTGACACTCTTACACATGCAAATTGTAATCAATCTTGGAAGATAAAAATGTCACCGTTTCATAGCTATGTACACAGACTATTATCTCTAAACTTACATAGGGTTAACTTTGAAAAATAAGTTAGAATTCTTAAAATGCTAGAAAAAAACAATGGCTATGATGAGTCACTTATTGACAAATTAATAACAAATAAACAGAGAAAATTATTACAAAAACATTTTTATAACGTGCCAAATATAGAAAACAAAAAGTGGCATAGTATGAATTATGTAAATAAGGTTAGCAACTCAGTATGTAATAGATTAAATAAATTAGGTATTAATACATCATCAACGAATAGAAATAATTTAGGTCGCTTGTTGGTTAATAATAAAGAAAATACAGAAGATATTAAAAAATCAGGGGTATGTGAAAGAAAGTGTGATGACTGTGATGCCGTATATATAGGTCAGAGTGGCCGTAGCATAGATGTGAGGTTAAGAGAACACAAACAGTCTATTTTATATAACAAAAAATCAACTGGTTTCGCCGAACATTGCATTGAGCAAAATCACGTTTTTAACGGTAGTAGTGTTAAACTTTTGCATAATGCAAACAAAGGAAAAATCCCAGACATGCTTAAAATTTTAGAAATTAAGAAGGCCCTAAGAAACCATAAAAATGTTACAAATACATAAACAGAATTTATGAACAATCCTGTACTAGACACAGTAATAAAATTAAAATGAAGTTCGTAGTTTCGGCCTGCATTGTTAAATTTTAAGAAATAGCAAATCAAGTGATTATCCCCCTCCCCTCTAGGTGGGTAGGGGATTTGTAAGATATATACTGTGAACCACCACTTTCAGGTCAGTTTTTAAGACTTTTTAATAATGGTCGCAAGACCGAAACATATGTCAGAGAAATCTGAACAAAACTAATGAAACAATAAACCAAGTGCGTATTGTAACTATTCTTTTGAATATTTATAATTATTCTATTGAATATGTTTCATCAAGAACCTACCGCAGATTCCATCCAATTAATTTTGGTAAGAGGCTTATTTTGTGGTACTTTTTAACATATCAAAAGTCCTCACCCGTAGACGCCGGTGGAGGGGAGGGGAGGTAGAAAATAGGCAAGAAAATCGGTTTTTCGCAAAAAACTCGGAAAGTATCAAATTTACTATGAAAATTATAGGTAATAAAAATCCGCACAATTTCGTTCTTTTTTTTAATTCTGTACAATTTATTGGAGCAGAGATGGATTTTTTTGAAATTTTGACCATTTTGCGATGCAACGGAACCGCTCGCGTTTTTCGCTAAAATTTCGAAAATGGCCATTCGGATTGAAAAACGTTTGAAATGAAAGTTGTAGAGAATTCGATTACGAACAATTTTCTTTTATTTTTTATTTCAATTCGAACAATATTGGCAAAGATATGAATTTTTAAACATCTTTATAGCGCGCTACCAGAATACTTGTTTTATGATAAAGTCGATGAAAACTCGAAAAGATAGATCGTACGCATATAGTGTATCTAATGAAAGTTAAAGAGAATCAAATTCTGAATATGCTGGTGTATGTACAAAATTGTTTTGATAGCGAGTGAATGGAGATAAAAGAGAAAAATATGAAAAATTGTCATTTTCTAGTGTATTTTGACAAATAGTTATTTTTTGATAGACTTTAAGCAATAATGACATTAATTGAGAATGAGAATTAAATTATCTGTAAAATGAGCTTAAGTGATCTTCATATGATGAGTTCACGAGTTAAAGCTGTTTAAAGCTATTGAGCAAAAATTTCTTTTTTATTATAAATTAAGATTTTTCTGCAAGAACTGTGCATAACAATTTTTTAACAAATGGTTTTGATCTATTTTTATTAGTTTATATACATAAGTCGTTCGCAAGGTATATTTTCTTATAAAAAAAGTTCTTGAAAACAGTTTTTGTTCAGAAAAATTGAACAAACATCATTTTTTAATTCCTTTTTTTATATACATCATCGTTTCTCTTGACTTTACGACAACATGTCATAAAACCTAAATGAAGGCTGTTTTGGAGGACTTGCATTAATTATGTTGTTTTTCTAAAAACAATATATTATAAATGTTTTTTAAAATTTTTAGAATGATTATTAATTTGTTAATTATTATAATAACGTACGTAGATGGCTGCAATTAATGCATTATATATATTTTATTATAATTATATTATCAATCAATCGTACCCATCTGAGATATACCGTTGAATATAAACAATATAAAATACTCTGTATACTTTGCAAAGGAATAAGTATTATACTCACATTGTTTGAAGTTCCCTTAGATGCTGGAAAACGCCCGTCTCGAAGTAATAGAAATTCTCTAAATTTACCAACGTTCTGAAACAATAGAAACGACATTTTGTAAAGCATTAGCATATCAGTAATAATAATAATATGTTCATTAATAAAATTTGTGTAAATTTATAAATATATTATAATAATTAAATTATTTCTGTCAAAAGATGCAAAAAAGTTGCAAAAATGAAACCTAAAAATATTCAGTTACTTTTAATTTTTTTATTATCATTTTTCCTATTCTATTTATCCCAATATGATTCGCAAAGGGTTTATTTCATACCCATCGTAAGCAGGATTTTGTATGGAACAGAAAGCATTAAACATTTTTGATGCAGCTTTTTCTGTATAAAGGAAAACCACTAAATGAATACAGAGTACCTCAAGGGTCGGCGCTCGGTCCTTCGCAATTTTTAACACATATAAATGACCTACCCTCATGTATGACAAGATATTATACCTTTTGCAGATGATATCACTTTTATGAATTCTGATGTAAATCCAAATGTCTGTAGGAAAACTGTTAGACACACAGTCAAACAATGGTTTGAAACTAGCAGACTAAGTTTAAATGACGTGATATGTTGGTATAGGAGTTTATATTCTATTTACAATATATGCTGTATATCTTTACTTTGACAGATGTAGATATGTTATGATGTATTGATGTAACTACATAATTCGTATGTCTTCATTTTTCCGGGATTCCCGAATACTAAGCTGGCCAATTACGGCGGCGACACGGCCATGTATGCTCACTTCTATAACGTAGCAAATATGCTACTAAAATCACACATAGCCTGAGCCGCGACGTATTACGACCGGTTGAAGAGTCCTAACGTCAATTCAGATAGGGGAAACCAAATTCCGATTAAAATGTGCATGAAGTACTTAGGGGTTAGACTGGACAAAAGACTGACGTTTAATACCCACATTAACGCAACTGTACGGTGTTATAGTACATTCCACTCCCTATAAGAAAAAACGAAATTCGAAATGTCAAAATTTGCCAAAAAATTCAATCATTCGGCTCAAACGGCCAAACACCGATAAAAAGTCATCTACATCTTTATTTCAGTCAAAAACCACAAACCAATCACCAAAAATCTGAAAAAATTCACGAGACATCGATAATTCAAAAATAGTCCAAAACAACCAAAAAAAACCCTTTAAAAGATTCTATTCGTCAATTTTACAATATTTTACAAAACACCGACCTTAAAAATACAGTCCCCGTATAATATCATTCGTCACCCAACATAATTTCCGTACCACCGGTATAAACCCCAAATTCATATTCGTTAATTTTCTATAACTCTTTTTCAATTCACTTTTAACCATTTCTCGGATTGCTCCCGAACTATTTAATTTACATCATTTCAATACACGTTTCCAAAACAATGCCACGACGTATTCTACTTTTTACACGCTAACACACTTTCAACTCCATATTACCCCCCCCCCCCTCGAACGATCATCGCGCGTGACAATTCAATAGCCATTACGTGAGTGAATATATTCAGCCTTCTTTCTCGTGCTATTTCTTCTCCTAAACCGAAATAGATTCCGATTTCTTTCAATTATCAATTAACTTCCCTTTTAATTGCTTAGATATCCGTATAATCTTCATTCAAATTTCCATTTTTAACAAAGATGATGCAATATTACGCAATATTGTGCAATCGATGAGTCATCCTAGCCCGCACTGAATGTCTGGATCCAACTTTTTAGAATATTTATTGGTGGTAAAAAGTTTCTGCTTGATTTACGGGGCACGAAAAACGAAACCCTACCAAAAGGTATAAAAGACGGAGCTTAACGCTCCTTCAGCAAGTAGTGAAAAATAGTGACCAAGTTAGTTTTCTACAGTGAAACTCGTAATAAAATCCAGTACCCGCGCTGCTTCCAAGGCCGAAACCTTGTAAAAAGAGGTTTTTCTATTTAATTTAATCTGCCTTCACGCACGTAGTGCCCTAGTATTTAAGTGAATTTTTTCATACATTAATAAATAGTTTAATCTGCCACCGTGCAACATATTTCAAGTGAATTTTGACATTTTAAAAATCATCGAATCAAATCTCCAAAGCCGGAATTTATTCGTTGTCGACAAATTACGAAATTAGTAGCTAACGAATAAAGAATAATATTTTAGTTTATTTAAACCAGTCTTCGTTTTTAATAATAAATATTATAATTAATTTAAAACCGAGTGTTTTAAAATCTACGACTGTATACAGGATGCTCCAAGAAACTGGTCAAATCTTTCGAATTAAACAAAAGTGGTTTTGCTTTTTGCTTGCACACAGAAATGTACTGTTCAAGAATTATATACAGGGTGTTGAGAAATCACCTGCCACTAGAAATTAATTTAGTTTAAAATAATTTTAACTTCAGAAAACTAACAAAGTAATACAAAACAAACAACAGGGGCTTATATAGGGTGAACTAATTATCCTCTTCCAACTCCTCTTAAGTGCAACCCGAACTTCACCTTTTTATAAATTAGGTGCACGCAGGGGCCTCAAGGATCTCTCTTTTGCCCAAAGCTCTTATCGTTTTCCGTACTCACGACGCCCAACGTAAGGCTGTAAATATCAAATTTTAACGAAGAGGCCTTTATTATGCGTGTTCAACGGACAGTCCACACCGTATCGAGAAGTCTGTATCCACTCCTGGTTAGGGGCAGCAGACACTCAACAGACAAAATAAAAAATTCATATAATGATAATCACATACGCAACATCGGAGTGGTGCAGCCCATCGGTCACGACATTTAAAAAACTCAAAGTTTTAGAACACGAATTTGTGCGCCTGATTTCTAATTCTGACAGATATATCACCCTCAGAGACCTCTACGAACGCTGTAACGACATAACCCCAATAGCGGACTACGTCCAGGAAATATCCCAGAAATTCGATGCTTTCAAGCTGAGTGATAATTTGCTAACTCGCAACATTACACGAATTAGGGAGAATAATGCCCCTATTCAGATCAAACACAAATTAGCAGGTGCTGTCCATTTTCCAGCAACTTCTGTAGTCGACCTTTCCTCTACCATAATTTCTTATATACGGGGTCGGGGATGGCCTGGGTAGTTGTCTGAAGAGGGTTTTTTGCTTAGCCCATTTTCCTCGCATCAACCACCCAAATTTCTAAGTTTAATTAGTAATAAATGTGTTTTAAATTTTTGAATTATTTGAGTTAAGGTGTATCCTTTGTAGGGGTTATGGGTTTGGAACTAATAATATAACAGTAATAATAAACATTACAGAAATTAAACAACTCGTCTCGTTATTTCAAAAGCATTAATTAAACATCTAAATAATGCATATATAAAATATTTGCGTCACATGGATTATAGCCATGCATCGTGGGCGACTCAAATGCAACTATGTTTTAATTACTAATCCTCGGCCGTCTAAAGATGACTTGCTGATTACGCCCATAACGGCTTTGCGCTACAAAGAACTCTGAAAACTAAACACATTAGCAGCCCTCTGTAATATTACAAAGTTCTCTCTCGAATGTTAAAAAGTTAGTGTGACACGATTTTAAATGAACAAGTCGAAATTGTTAAATACAGATCAATTCGAGACAGCGTAAAATGCAATTTGTCACTGTATGTATTAGTTTCCGATTACTCGATTCCAGTTCTATTATTTAACGATAATATCATTTCCAGATTAAATTTGGTTCATCGGTTATTACCAACTATACATTTCAACTGTATTTTGCGTTGATGGTAACATTATTAACTTCTGACAGTTATCATTAGACACCGTATAGAGAATCAATAATAGTGCAGATGAGTTAGTAGTGTTTTAGTTGCCTTCGATGACAGTGATGTTTTTTTCGAGGGATTGTTGTGAGTGTCGTAAATGACAGATCTAGGTTGCCTTTGTCGAGTTCAATTCAATACAAGTTTATTATCAATTCAAAGCTACAACAATGTCACCCTGGATCATGATCTAGAGTCAGCCAAACGTTCAAATTGTGGTATTGAGGGGCTGGACAGGGCAACTCTTGCTCAGTTAAAATACAGAACTCAATGTACTTAAAAACAGTATATCCACAATATCCAGTATTTATCGACATTACAGTGTAACAAACAGCAAGTGGAAAATTTCTGCAAACTAGCTAAGCAATTTTTTTAGAGCTTGTAAGACAAAGTAAGTTTGGATGTAAAAGAGTTTTATAAATTGCAATTACTTAGATCTAAAAAAAAAAAATTCAGTTGCATAAATGCTTTACATAATACTTCTAATACACATAGAGATCTTTATTAAGTAATCTATATTAAGGCTGACGTCGATGACATTTGACTTAAAAACAGTACTGTATATTATTTTAGATGTGAGTTTTTGTGTTGAGGATGTATAGTCGAAACACGAAGGTTGTTGTTCACGTCAACAGTTTATTTATCATTTATTTATTTTATCAACGACATGCTATTTTTCTATCTTTGTGAGTATAAAGCATAGGAATCAAATCTGGAACTTTTGGGTGAGAGGCAAGTGCGTTTACCTCTCGACCATCAGTCATATAAACAAAAAATCACTTTACTCCTCATAAAACATGCTATTTTTCCTTCAAAGGTCGAATATATTTTTTTAACATTTATTTAACGTCGGTCTATTTCCGCTACTGATGCCTATCACCGACGCCTGTAGACGAGCTACCCCCAACCAGGAATTTTTCCGAACCTCTTCCCTTAAGAAGAGTAGGCATCTTTTATTTGCCTAACATTTAATAGACAAGGGACCGACGGCTTTACATCCCCTCCGAAGGATGGTATATCACCTACACAACCCTCGCCTAAGGTTAGAAGATATGTGAGGCGGGGACACGGTCTTCTTTGAAACGGTCACCCATCCAAGTACTAACCGCGCCTAACATTGTTTTACATCGCATATCGAAGTATGCTCGCCCCAAGGTCGAATGTTGATTAAATAAATACTGTTATTTTTTCGTCACGGGCGTAGAGGTTATTTTTCCAATATACTTATTTATTTTGTTATTTTTTGTAGAATGTCTAGATTTTTTTCTTCAAAATCGAATGTTTAGAACCAGATCATATTACTTTTTGAGAACCTAAGTTTTTAGAGTAACTCGACCCTGCTGATTTCGAAAATTTCGGTTGTCATCTCGAATTCAGGGTTGAAGCACCCACAAAACCACCCCATTCTCAAAATTTTATTTCGAAATATGTACATGCGATACATCGCTGGATAGTACTCATCTAGACCTACAACTTTTGTCTAAAACATTTTTTACTAAAACACACATAAAACATTAAAAAAATATATCAGTGACCTAAAACAGTACAAAACATTATAGGACGAAATAAATTGAGCTCAACTTTGGTCTATCATAACACCGGTTCTAATAAACGAATCATCATGCTTTTTATTGTAAAGGAGCGTCTTTCCGAGTACTTTCAAAGTATGTTTTAAAAATAACAATCCGTTGAAAATTTTCAAAGTTATTGCATTTGTTTATAAGCAAAAAAAATGGCCAAACTTTTAAACAATTCCCTAGGCTCTCCTAATTAACGGATTTTAATATCTCAAAATGTATTTGAAAATTTGATTGTTCTTTTATATGTCCAAATATTTTCAACTTTCTAAATGCTTTAGTTTAGCCTCAGCAACATTTTGAAAGTTTGTGAATTTTCAAAACGAAGTTTAGATTGCAAAATTATTATGCAAAAACTGAAAGCCTGATCTTGATGAAATTTGGTCGGAAGATTTATTATATTGAAAAGTTTTCTTTAGCCAAGTATGAAGGCCCTACGTATATATAAGTATTTGAAAAAAAAATACACAAAAAACTTGCGATTTCAAATAGTTAGATAGTTACTGAGATATGTAAAAAAATAGGAAGAAAAAAACGGAATTTTTGGAAATTTTTTCACATTTTGTTTAATAAACAATTACACCCACGTTTTGAAACTAGCGCATAGTGAAATTATCATTTTTTTATAATTTTTAGGAGTGATTTAGCCGAAAATCTGCCATACGACTCGATTCACCCAAACAGGTGATTTTAAGCAGATACCGCCGGGGCTATATTGGAAATAAATTGAAGTAATTTGAAAGTCCGCTCAGCGAATACTGATACAATATTTCAATTATGTTGTTGCAAAGAAATAAATTGGATACTCTACCATCAAGTGCAGTTGTGGAAAGAAAGGAATAACCAACAGTGGTTTAGGGGCGAAAATCAAAGGAAAACATGCTCTTGCCTATACCCACGTTATTGCTTCCGGCTCTGGCTTCTAACAAACTACTTAAAACAATATCGTGCGCCTGTTTAAAGGGTTATGAAGGTCGCTGTTCACGCAAAAAGGCAGAGCTGGTGTGCATATTTGCGTCCATTGTAGTAGATAGAATTGGATTCAAAAGTTCCCCTCCTGACTTCATTCGCAATAGAATATTAGGGGTTAATTATTTTAAATCCATTTTTAAATAATTCTGTATGCATATGCAATTAATTATCTGTTATAACATAATATACATATCTAAAGAGAAACAACAGGGGCAAATTGAGAAACTCCTTCTGTTTTGAAGTTGATTTAAAAAAGTAAGAACCTCTACTCAGTCTTCATTTACTATTTACATTTTTAATTATCAAGAATCAACCCAACGTGTAGGAATTTAAAAATGTTCAATTTCAAATCTGTATCTTTATAATTAAATGTGAATACTTACAATTCCCGCAAGGTACTAGCGTAGGGTATCAAAGAGTCACTTTTCAATACTTCCATACCAGCGTCCTCGATAACCCTGCAAAATAATAAACGTTGTATTAAAAGGTTTTCCTAGGAGATATTGTGTTTTGCGGATACGCCAGAACAATTATTGCAATCTGATTTGCGTATACCATAACAGGATGATATAATAGTAGGAATTACTTCACAGTGGACTCCACAAGAATTGTGATTTCTATTTACACATCTAGATTGAAAGCTAAGACAATTTTCAAAATGATCCAAGACATCAAAATTTGATGGACGTCAAAATGTCGTCCTGTAGAGGGTGAAAAGTAAAAAACCCTCTATCAGTGTGTTTATGTTCAGTTTTAAGTATTTATAATTTTATCGTTTTGTGCAAATTTGGCAACACTGTAAACTCCGCTGTATAAGACTGAATAATTTGCAATCTTTGCATTCCATCGGGAGTCGCAGAAAAAATATAAGCATGTATTTTAATAACACTCTTACACTTAACTTATAATCGTAACATATTATGTGAAAAATCATTTCTCTCCACGTGATAAGCACACAGTTTCGAAATATGTGGAACGGTTATCCGAGGGACACCTGTCTTTTTGTTTATTTGTCTTACACAGGTGCTGTATCTTCTAAAACTCATTTATGTTGATTTTATGGTATTATAATATGAAACTCGACTAGATTTTGCCCTAGGTGTTGTATAATACAATATAAATAAAGGCAATTTATTATTATTAATATTAAATTTAAGCAATAAGGACGAGCTAGTGCATTATTCTGGTGATTTATATTATTGTGATAATAATTCCTTGGAAATATTGCTAAAATAATCTTTAATACTTTCGTTAAACGAACCGTCCTGCATATGTAAAATTTTCCATAAATAAATATTTAACCCAGCTCAATCCAACTACTCTTTAGTCGTTTGTCGCAAACTCTTTATCGTTACACAAGTTCCCTCTGTTTTCTGAAATCTGTAAATAATAGAGCGGATATTTCCAACTATGTATGTCGCTAAACTTGTAATGGAACTGGATTTCGGGCGCTTCTTTCCAGGGTTTACAAATTTCTTTGAAGAACACGTGAAAGATCTCCCTTACCTTATTTTCAATTCATTTTATTTTCTTTCCAACACAACAGCAGTTTCTGATACGCGATTTGTTACGTCTTGTAATATGTCCATTTCACTTTTTATGGAAACAAAATAATTTTATACATAATATATAACTTCAAGTGGAAGTTAATTCCACATCATAAGAATAACACCCATACAATTAGCTAAGCCATTGATACTGATAAAGTAGAGCAAGGGGACGTGTGAAGGTCTCCCGACTACATTCCCTGTTGCAGTAATTTCACGGGCTAATATGGGGCCTGTTATGGTACGGTACGTTTCACATATGATGTATAGAAAAAAAAATTCAAAAATCTTAAAATTTGCAAAATAATTCAATCTTTCATGTCAGTTTGTCAAAACACGAGAAAAGTAATCTAACACCTAATTTAGTCAAAAAACTACAATTTTCCAAAACAAATTCTGAAAAAATTCATGATTCATTGATAATTCATAACTAACCTCAATCCGCCAGCAATTATCATAAAATATTCAAATTACTGATTTTACGAACTCAACCTTACAAAATATCGTCCTAAAAAATACTTCATCAACATCAAAACTACTTTCCGCATCTCAATGGGGACATTTCAATTCATTCCCGTTAATTTTCTATTAAACGATATTCCCTTCAAATTCGACTCTCAATTCGTTTCGCATCTGTAATATCAAAATCCAATCATTAGTATTCTATCGTCCCCATTAAAATCAATATTTATTCCCAACCGGTCCCCTTTCATCATCAAAACTTACTTCTTTTCATTCACCGTAGACGTATCGGCATAATTTCATATCATATTCAACTTTAAGTGCAGGACCTTCGGGACGACTTTACGGGGCCATTCCAAATTTTTTAATTTTTTTTCAACTTATTTTCGCTAATAGCATCCAAACTGAAGTCGATTCCAACTTCATTCATATATTAAAAAAATTCCCATTTCAATGCCGAGACGGTGATGTAATTTTAATATTACAATTTTCCATTTCTAGAATTGGTGATGCAATATTGTGGAATTTTGCGCAATCGTGCCGCACGGAATGGCGGGGGATATTTCCAGACATATCCAGATTTCTGCACAAACCGTCCCCGACGGACCATATAAAAAGCCGAGCACCACGAGCTCAAGCTAACTGCGTTATAGTTTCGGTATCTCAAAGTTAGTTCTTGCGTCTTATCAAATTTTAGTAGTGAAATAAAAGTGACTATACTAGTAACTCTTTCGGTTTCTTAAAATTTGGTGCCGTCTGCCTAGTCGAGCTTATCCGCTTTAACTCAACGATAATTCCCTGTAACTACGCCATCGTGACCTCTTCCTTGGTTGCCCAAGTATAATAGCTAAACAAATCTTCGACCACCACGTCCCTTATAATAAATCTAAGTTAAACCAAACTTTCTGCCATCGCGCAAATTAAAACAAAGTAAATTTTTCAAAAAGTTTAAATCATTTACAATTAAAAGACATTTTTTTTTAAGTTGGAATTTCCGTTGTCGAACAGTTACCTTTTTATAACCGTTTTTAGAGTTAAATTTTAATTTTAAAAGTTTTACGAACTCTGTTCGTCTAATTTAAATAAATATTTCAATTCCTTTTTAAAACAAATTGTGTTATTTCAAAAAGTGATATACAGTGTGAAGCTTTAGACCCTTTCACAAAATTTAAATAATAAATTTTCAAATCAAGACTCAGACTTTTAAAATACAAGTGAATCCAACCTCTGGGATTTATACAGGGCGTAGCATTGGACCCTGTCTGATTTTAGGAACAACCCCCCCGAATATCTCTAAAAATAAAATTAAGTGCAAGAAAAGAGTCTCTAAAGCTCCAGTCTCAGCTCAAACTTTTTTTATTTTATCAACCTAGAGGGCCCATTCGTGTTCAGGCCCCGGACAAGTTTGACGATCAATTACAATAGTTTTTCTGAATAATAATAGAATTATTTAGAGATATTTTTCTTTATTTTTTTCTTATATTAATAACATTGTACACTTCTGAATGAGCGAGTCAACAGATTTTAAATTATGAAGGAAACATTGGGATATGCCATTTATAACTATTTAATTTCTACTTTTAATCTTAACATAACCATCTCGGATAGCACCAGAGTTACTCCCTACTCGTCTAGGTGCATTGATAATATACTGACAGATTTAAACTATAACTGCTATGAGACGGAGGTTGTAGACCCATCACTCTCAGATCACTATGGTCAGTTTCTAATACTAAATAAAAATATACCAGTGGTATATTAGAGTATTTTTAGTCATCCAAATTTTAGTGTAGCATTTTTATCCATATTCCTAATTGAGATATACCAGTCCACTCGTACACAAATTCTTTCCCCTCAAAAAAATAACTGTTACCAAGAAACCTCCTGTCAACTGGTACGACGACAAACTTAGTTCTATGAGGGATACAATGTCGTCGGTTAAACTTATAGCTAAAGTAATAAAAACGGAAACTGATATATCTCTATACAAATTCTTAAGGGCAGACTATAAAAAAGAAATAATCAGGACGAAAACGGATGCTTATGATTCCCAATTATTAAATTCAGATAATAAAATAGAAGATGGTTGGAAAATAATAAATCACGAAAGAAATAAAAAAAGCTCTAATTTAGAAACTACCAATATAACATCATCTCAATTTAACAAAATTTTTGACTCAATAGCTGAAAATATTATTAAAGAGTTACCTACTAGTGACCATAAGCCGCTAGACTTTTAAGAAAATATTGTTAGGGAATCTTATTCTTCTTTCTTGAACCGGTCACACCCTCTGGGATATTTAATATTATAATGTCCTTAAAAAATTCAAACAATAAAGATATAATATATGATCTGAACTCTCAAATTATAAAAGAGACTGTGGACTTTCTTGTCATACCATTTACTCAACTGGCAAACGCTTGTTTTAAAGACGGTATTTTTCCCGATATATTCAAAGTGGCTACAGTAGTGCCCATATTTAAAAAGGGGATATCGGAGACATGGACAACTTCCGTCCTATATCAATCATCCCAATATTTGGGAAAATCTTAGAAGTCTTGATAAAAATTAGACTTGAAAAATTGTTGAAAAAATGTTCTTTTTAACAACAGTCAATACGGTTTCCGTAGAAACCGCTCTACAATACAGGCGGTGTACAATGTCGTGCGGGACGTTGTCGAGGGGCTTGACGAGGGCAGATACACAGCAGTGACTGTGTGACCTCAGCAAGGCCTTCGACTGCGTTTCGCATGACACGCTGTTGGAGAAACTGTCTTTTTATGGGATTAGGGGGATACCTCTATTGCTTCTTGAATCATACCTCCAAAACGTAAACAATGTGTGAATTTTAATAATAGTGTGTGATTCTGAATTAATTAAATATGGTGTACCCCGGGGTTCGGTTTTGGGCCCAGTATTATTCATAATATATATTAATGACCTGTATTATCATCTACTTCCTGAAAAATGTATAATCTTTGCTGATGACACAACTTCAATATGTTCCGGGAGGAATAAAGAAAACTTAACTCAAATAGCACAAAATATCTAATCCAAGGCCGAATCGTGGTTCTCCACCAACAATTTAAAATTAAACAAGGGAAAGACCCAAAGAGTTACTTTCTCCAGCAGCACACTGTAGAGGGGTTGGTGCAACTGCTATGAGTGACTTTGGATAGCTCTCTAAAATGGACATGTCATGTAGATATATTATGTATGAAACTATCGAGTAATATATTTCTCATAAGACAACTCAAAAATATGTTAAGCAACAAGATAATTCTAAATGCTTATTACTCTATATGTCATTCACTTCTGAATTATGGAATAATTTTATGGGAAAATTCACCGGCTGCTATTCGTGTATTTAAGCTTCAGAAAAAAGTAGTCCTCATAATTTCAAATGCAGGTTTCAGAGACCACTGTAAACCTCTATTTAAATAGTATGGCATTATGCCGGTACCTTCTCTCTATATCTACTACTCGCTTCTAGAAATTCTTAAGAATTCATCAACTTTCAATAAAAACTCTGAATTTTATACTCACGATACAAGATCTTCCAATTTATTCAGAGCCTCTAAACACAGGCTCCAGATAACTAAAAAAAAAGTCCCTTGACTTATCACTATATAACAGGATTTCACCTGAAGTCAAAAAACTTAATAATCACCAATTTAAAAATCATATAAAAAACCAATTATTAGATCACTGTTGTTACTCCGTTCAGGAATACATGGAAACCCCTCCCATGTAAGTACCATTACGTCTTTTATTATATATGCTTAATGCATCAAGGTTATTTATATTTTTCCTATTTTTATCCCTATATCTATAATATAGTGTTATGTCATTAGATTACCTTAATGTTATTTTTGAATGTCACGTATAGTACGGGGGCCATGAACCTTCCCGTGGCCCTTTGAGGTCGCGACGAGTAAATAGGTGTTTTCCACGTATTTTTTTATGCTGAATCCAAATATGCAACTCAATTTTACGGAATCATGCAAGAAAAATTGTTATTAACATTTTAATTGTTTATAAGGCTATAACTTCAAAGTTAACAATGGAAGGGAGACTTTTCAAATTTTTTTATGATTTTTGATACAAAAACAAAGAAAACTCTTTTTGAAAAATTAAAATCGGCTGATTAGAACCGGAGATATTGCACATTTATTATTAACAAATTGCATAATTACGATTTTTCCGCACTATTTCACTCATAACTCGGCTCCTATTCAACGTAGAAAGTTCTACCAGGTCTCATTTTAAAGCTAAAGCTTCAAGATTTAAAAATTTTTGTAGTGAAATATCCTACCATGCTCTTGAGAAATTTTACAAGTGATGAAAGCCTGAAATTTTTGCGGAAAAAAGATAAGTAATTTGTTTATACGCATTTTGAGGAAAGTTAATCTATAAATATCAGCAATTCAGTTATACATTATTATTGTACATCTCAAAGCGAACATTTTTTGACTTGCTGAATGTATTTTGATTGATTTTTCGCCGAATAATATTAATTTGTAGTTGAAGCGCTTTCACGCGCAATGCGCGCACTGAGTACGCATTACATGTAGCGACTACCGTTTTATTCCTGGCTTTACTTAATAAATAATTTTTGAAATATTTACATTAATAAAGAATTTGTAAATAATAATAAACAAATACATAATTTTTTCCAAAGTGTAATAATGAAAAAAAAGTTAATTCATTTTCTACTAATACTAACTGTTTATTGATTGTTTTTGCATGTATTGTCTTTTTTGCATGTGCAAAACATGCAGCAGGATAAATTAGCTTTTTTACAGCGTCACCATTTAGTTGTGCACATCTTACATGTACAATTTGGTACAAGTTCACTCATCGGGGGCAACAAATCATGCATTTTTTGCGGCAAAAGTAAATCTTGTTCCTTGATCCATCCAAATTTTTCTGGATTTACAAGGCTAATATTAACCGATAAAATGTTATATATAAACATCTTAAAATATGTAATATAATGGTAGCAGATGTGCAGCAGATTATTATTTACAAATTATTTATTAATGTAAATATTTCAAAAATTATTTATTAAGTAAAGCCAGGAATAAAACGGTAACGCGTACTCAGTGTGCGCATTGCACGCGAAAGCGCTTCAACTACAAATTAATATTACTCGGCGAAAAATCAATCAAAATACATTCAGCAAGTCAAAATGTGTTCGTTTTGAGATGTACAATAATAATGTATAACTCAGTTACTGATATTTATAGATTAACTTTCCTCAAAATGCGTATAAACAAATTACTTATCTTTTTTCCGCAAAAATTTCAGGCTTTCATCACTTGTAAAATTTTTCAAGAGCATGGTGGGATATTTCACTACAAAAGATTTTAAAGCTTGAAGCTTTAGCTTTAAAATGAGACCTGGTAGAACTTTCTACGTTGAATAGGAGCCGAATTATGAGTGAAATAGTGCGGAAAAATCGTAATTATGCAATTTGTTAATAATAAATGTGCAATATCTCCGGTTCTAATCAGTCGATTTTAATTTTTCAAAAAGAGTTTTCTTTGTTTTTGTATCAGAAATCATAAAAAATTTGAAAACTCTCCCTTCCATTGTTAACTTTGAAGTTATAGCCTTATAAACAATTAAAATGTTAATAACAATTTTTCTTGCATGATTTCGTAAAATTGAGTTGCATATTTGGATTCAGCATGAAAAAATACGTCGAAAACACCTATTTACTCGTCGCGACCTCAAAGGGCCATGGGATGGTTCATGGCCCCCGTACTAGTATGTACGTGTAGCATTACTATTTTATATTTATACTTTAACATGTTTCTATGCCCCGTATTGGTTGATTAAACGTACTTACTGTCTACTACATGTTAACTTGAAGGAAAGTAGGCAGCTTTTTGCTTCTTTTGGACCTGCTATAAATATTATGTAATATATATAATGTAGTCAATAAAACTCTATCTATCTATTTATAAAAAAATATTGTGGACACAATTGTTAAAATATTTCAAGTTATAGTGTTTCAAAGATCATACTATACCTGAATGAGTATTGAATGTATCAAGGAAGTTTACAATTAAAGAGAAATATCGAAAAAAGACATTGGATTAATACGTTTTGCACTTTCTTGTTTCAGTAAAAAATAAATTATAATCATTTTATCCCAGCAACTTGGAAAGATTTTACATTATATATTTGTCAGTTACAATTTTCTATCCTATATGAATTGCTATATATCGTCAAGGCACAAAATGAAACTGCTTTGTTCAGAGAGAAGGGTTTCGTGCACAAAAGAAAATAATTTCGGGAAAACATAAGATCCATTACAGAATTCTCAGATGCGAAACAAATAATAAAGTCTTTGAAGTCACAGGCAGTATTTGCTTTTAGTTAAATATTAATATTATTTTTTTAACCCTGGGCAATATGTACTTACAGTATATTTAATTTTTTTGTCAGATTTATCGGAACATCCATCAGATTTGGGCCACTACATCGACACTCGTGCACCCTTTCGTCCACACCTTCGCAGATGCAGTCCTTTACGAGAGGTCCGAGGCGAACTATAGTTGTGGTTATTTTGTCAGTGGACGTTGTGGTCATTGTTGCGCCCATGGATAATAAGAACAATAGCCTGAAAATAATAAGACCATTAGAACTGTATTCACACATTAGAGCACTTGACTGCTTGTTAGAATTTTGGAATAACAACTTATTATATTTATTGGAGTGATTATTTATGTTCATAAGTCTGGTTGATCAATTAACGTATCAAATACTAAATATAATGGCATTACTTTTACAACAATTTTGGGGGGGAAATCTAATATAAAATCAAAAATTACAGCAACGTATCACCCTCTGCGATAGATTCGCCTAGCTTTATCGAAGATCTGAGCAGTGATATCAGTAAAGGAAAAGTGTGATTTAGAATTTTTAATAGGAGATATTAATTTAGACATACACGATAAAAATAATAACGTAGTTGAAACATGTCTTAACACGCTCTGTGCACGTGGCTATTATCCCCAAATAAATAAACCGAGATGCCGTCTTCTTGTTTGGACTACATTTTTTTAAAGATGAAAGAAAATTTAATTTCGCGAATTTACCTAGTATATTACAGTGCGGCATTACAGATCATTATGCAACCATTTTAACTTTTACTCAGAAAAAAACAAAATCTAACAAACGTTTTAAAACTCAGTCGTATGAATATCAAAAAGTAGATGAGGTTAAACTTACAAGGCGGTTAGAAAAAGAAACATGGTACGAGATATGTGACAAAACGGATATAGCTATACCTACAACTAATTTTATTGCTCAATTCAAACATATATTAAGATCTTGTTCAAAAACATGTTATAAAAATGCTGAGAATGTACAAAGGTTTAAACCTTGGATCACTCAAGGGTTAATAAATTCAATTCCAGAAAGAGATAAACTGAAACAAATGCTGTTAAAAAGACCAGATGATATGATATTAAAATAACAATAATACATAATAAAAGTATAGAAAGTATAGAAATTTAACAACGAAATTAATTCAGAAAAAAAAAATTATTATTACAAAACAAAAATACAAGAAGCGGTAAAAGATGTAAGAAAAATGTGGTCAATAATTGAGGAATCTACAAATGAAAACAAAACATATAGTAAAATTTATAAGATAAGACTTGAAAACAGAACAGTAACTGAAAATAAAATGGAAATAAGTAATACATATAATAGATACTTTTCAGAGACTGGACGTAACATGGCACAAAATACCCGAATAAATAATCCATATAATATTATTTTTGACAAAAATATAAATACTACCCTAAACTCTATATTCCTGAATCCAGTCTTAGAAAGTGAAATAATTATTTGTATAAATAGTTTGAAAAATAATGCATCCCCAGAGCTAGATAATATTAAAGTAGGTGAGATCAAAAAAGCAGGACAATATATATGAAAACTATTAAAACATATTATAAATTTAGTGTATCAAAGTGAAAAATTTCCAGAGGTTCTCAAAAAACCAGTAATAAATCCTATTTTAAAATCAGGAGATCAGCTGGAGATTGAAAATTTCCGCCCATTTTGTCTCACTAATATTGCCAAGATTATTGAAAAATGTATTAAGATTGAATTACTATATAGAACATATTAACAAGTATTAATTAATTTTTCCTCTAGAATTTGAATTTAAAGAAAATATGTCTACAGTTGACCCTTTATATAGTCTGACTCACGAAATACATCAATCATTAAATTCTAATCAGAAGCCTTTGGCGATCTTTCTAGATCTCGCAAAGGCTTTTGATACTATGTCACATACTAATTTGATTGATAAACTAAATAATTACGGATTTCGTGAGCATATACAACAATTTGATAAGAAATTACTTAACAAATAGAAAACAACTTGTACGTATTGATGCAGTTCATAGTGAAGAAAGATCAGTAGAATATGGAGTTCCGCAAGGAACAGTACTAGGACCCATTCTGTTTCAATTGTATGTAAATGATATACTAAACTTAGATATTTTGGAAAAATCGTTTCATATGCTGATAACACAATTCTAATCTTTTCAAATTCCAACTGAGAAACTGTTGAAATTAAAGCAGGACGTGGTCTTTTTAACATTACGCAATGGATAAACTCGAACTTATTGACCTTAAATACAAAAAAAAAACAAAATGTATCACTTTCTCGCTGAATACAACGGCTCAGACCAATATAAATATCACATGTCATGACTACAACAACGTCTTAATTTGCAATTGCAGCAAATTTTTAGAGAAAACGGACCAAATCAAGTATTTAGGTATTCACCTTATTCGGTTTTTAAAATGGAATCAACATATAGAATTTCTGAATAGCAAATTATGCAAATTATATAAATTTTATCAGCTCCGAAACATCTTTAATACAAAAACTACAATTAACGTTTACAAGGCATTGATTGAATCAATAATAAAATATGAAATAGTATAGTCATTTGGGGATCGGCCTAGATACAGTTTTAGACAAATTAAAAATAATTCAAAAGCACTTTAATTTATTCTCAACAAACCGAAACAATATAGTACAACAGTATTACTTGAAGAGTCAGAATTGTTAGATATTGATACCATATTTTATAATCTCGTCCTTAAACTACATAAAAAAAATATAAAAATTTGCGAAATGTCCATCCACATTTATATAAAACTCGTCCTCTGGCAAATAAAACATTACTAGTCCTGAAACCTACTAAAACAGCATTTGTTCAGTTTATAGACTGCACTGGAATAAAATTATTTAATATATTACCGGGGTGCATAAAAGAACTAAATAGTAAGAATGCATTTAAAAAGAAATGTGTAAATATGTTTGTGAAAATATCGTGAAATTAAAAAGTATTTTCTTTCCGTTTATTTGGGTTTTCTTCAACATGTATTATCTTCTTCAAAAACAAATCAGAGAGGATAATACATGTAGTAGAAAATCGAAATAAAAGGAAAGAATATTCGTGGAATGCCACAAATAACTTTCAGACAAAAAGTATTATTAATAGAACATAAATAAATATTCATGCGATGCTGAATTCGAGCTTTTAGGTCTCTGGGGATTTTCGAGATCGCCAATTATGAACTCTTAGTAAAACTTAGAAATTCAAAATGGCGGCGCCAATATCTCAACTCAAAATCGATAAAAGAAAAAAATGCCCCGCTTCGTATTAAGCGAGGGAAAAGTGTAACTCGCACGTGCGGATAACTATGCGCTGCGCATCAGTTTATACTCAGCGCATATTTTTCACATGTTTACATGGAAAGCTGAAGCATAATCCCTTACTCCAAAGCCGGCTGATTAAGTTTTTCAATTACTTTTCTACATTATGAACATATTGAGCAAGTCTCGGCTTTTATTCTATTAGTTTTAACCTCTCCACAATAAAATTGGGAGAGGTTACTAAAATTGGTTCAAAAACAAAAATTGAGATAACATCAAATCTTTACGTTTTGAAGTCCTAGGAACCTAAAAAAGTGGTTTTTGAAAAATGTCTGTGTGTGTGTATGTGTGTTAGCACGACAGTGCCGAAACTATTGAACGGATTTGAATGAAACTTTGTATGTGCGTTTCTTTAGTGCCTCAGAAGAACTGAAAAGGTTTTGGTTGAGATCGGATTACGTTTAGTGACGCAACAAGTTGTTTATTTTATAATTACTTTCAATTTGCAATGCAACCATTGAAAAGCAGTTAAAATCCTGATTTCAACGATATATCACACTTCTATCCTTTCAATTTGGTTTCCGTGAAAAAAATTAAAAACAAAGCAAATATGAAGCATAGATCGCATTTCGCATGACATGATCGATGCGCGTAGCCGTTACGTCGTGAAACTCGTCACATCACGTGTCAATTCACGTGTGAGGGTTTCTTCCCTGCTCCAGAAGTAGAGCGGATTACGTTTAGTGCCGTTTGTAAATGTATATACAAACAAATCGAAGAATTAAACTACAAATATTCCTCTAAAATCTAGTAAAATTACTGAAATGCTAATGTTTCGTTTAACAAAGACAGCCGCGAGCGATCCGATTGCACTGAGCAAATTTTCACGATTGTCATTGTCATAGTTTGTCATCCGATAACATTGGTGTCATGTTATGTTAATAAGATTTCGGCATATTATTTGTAACTTTTAGTGGATTGTCACAAACTTTAAAGGTAGATGTAGCAATATCAATATCATATGATTTCTGTACCTTCGTTGGTGAATTTATTATAAATTATCACTTTACCAATTTTCAGTTTGTTGCTTTACAAATCTGTAGTGTTTAGGATAACTAGACTTTCTTAGTCGTTCAAGTGATGTTAAAGTTGTTAATATCCTAATAGTATATTATTCAACAAGCGATAATGTAGGTAGTAACTCTCATAGATGATTGTAAATTCATTAAGTTGAGGGTTTTTTTTAGTGCCCCAGAAGATCCGAAAAGGTTTTGGATGAGATCGGATTACGTTTAGTGCCGTTTTGTCACACAATTTAATGCTCTTTTCGGTTTCAAAGATCCACCGAGTGGGGAGGTTCCAGCCGCTTCCAGTAGCTGCCAATTTTTTTCGTGTGCTTTTGGTCATCAAAAAAGGTCGCTTGCTGCCAGGCTATGTTATTGAAAAAGATTTTTAATAAAAAATTATTATTTATATTATTGAACCGCTTTAAAGGCATACTTTTGTTACTTTATCGAATATTCTTTGCCACGCAGACATGAAATAAAGCCTGAACATTAGAAATTCTTATATGCTCTTCTAGAAAGCATTATCTCTTATTTATTGTTAGCGATCCTGCTTTATCCGAAACGTGAATATTTCATTCTTTATATATAGAGACATTCCAAATCTCCATTCAATAAGTCGTAAATTCGTATGGATATTCTTGTTATCGTGCATCTTACATGTGCTTAACTTGTAAAAGTAGGTACCTATAAATCCCTGAAAATACACTTTGACTGGCGAAGGCAATTTATTTGTCGAATTCAACAGATTTGTAAGTGTTGACGTGGGATTCGCAGCTCGAATTTTAACTATATTGGATAAAAGAGTGTTTGATTCGATATACACTCCAGGAGATGTATTCAATATCTGAATTCTATCTGAGGGGGCGCACCGGAAACAGATTTTTACTGGATAATTGGCAACAATTTGGAAACATGTGATGGGAATATAAAAAATCTGGATATCATTATGCTCATTCCCGTTTTATTGAAGTTTTTGAAAGTACAGAAGTTAATGAGCTTCCTAAACAATTCAGTCTTGTTAATTTAAGTTAATAGTCAAAGCAATGACGCGTAGATGTAGCCCTCGTGAGGCAACCGGATGGATCTTGGTATTTGGGGTCCTGAATTGATTCAGAACCCTGGTGTATTACCCGATTCGGCCCGAAATGGACAGGGGCGGAGGTTGAGGAGGTGTTTAAAAAAATGATCACGTGGCAACAGAATAAAATTGCGGTTGCCTGAAAGTTCATACTCAGATTATATGATAAAATTTGAATGTCATCCGATACGTACGTTTTCGCACACGCGAATTTAAAAAAAAGTAGTCAGGCAACCGCTTAAAATTTGAGAGCTTACTGATCTGTACCTCCACACATTGTCAAAAAATTGCCATGCGTGTTTGCCGGGCAGTTTCCGACAAATAATCGTTTAAAGTCGTCCAAAAATCGCATTTTTCGAAATTTTTAAAGAAAATTCTCTTAAATATAGTTAAAATCGTTTAAATCGGATAGCATTCACACTCTGAGTTCTTATGGGTATGAGAAATGATATGTATCAATGCCATCCATCGATGAAATTCCACCCCATTTTAGCCACCCCAAAAATCGTGAAAATTAAAATACTCGATTACGCGTCAAAAAATGTTTCGAAGTCAATATTACCGATGAATTCTAGCCAAAATAAACATTAATCAAGATAATTCTCTGTCCATTTACCAGTCACACCCCCACAACCCCTGTTGAGGCACATTACGTCACGGAGGAGGGGGTGGGTTTCAAAAAAACAAATCGCGTCTCATAAATAAACACCACAGAAATTAGACAAACCAAAATTCCAGAAGCCAGAGGCTTGTGCGGAATAGGGTTACACATTGAAAAGACGCGGACGTACAACCATTTCCCCCGATAGTGCCGGAGCCAGGATTCGAACACGGTGGTGCGATATCCGTGTGATTAATCGCGATTGCCACCTCGCGCCTTAACCTACGCGGCTATCGACCAGATAAAATGTACTTTAATATTTAGAAAATGATCTTAAAAGATTGATAGATCACGTGATGAAGCCTATTTATTGGAGATTCGATTGGCTAAGACTGATCATGTGGTTTGTTTAAGGCGGGCGATTTGTAAATCTTTGAATGTCGAAAGTTTCAATTAGATTTCAGCAAGCATTAGAATATTACAGGTTATGCTTTTCAAAAATTTTTATTGACAAAATATGATTTAATAGTATCTTTCTAACAATTATGAGATTAAGAAAAACAATAATCAAGGTATTCAAGAGTGAAATTAATTGAGGTTAAGAAGCGTGATATGTGTATAATGCACGTGCTTATGCTGAAGGAAATGATGAAAACAAATTAACTAACACATCAATTTTTTTCTATTAAAATTAATTTCAAAGTTGATGTGAATATTATTCTCTTATTTTCAAAAATTGTTTAATACTCGTGTTTCAACGTTAGACAGCTGTGAAAGAGCAATGTGGCCAGAAGATACAACTGACAAAGATGCCTTGGATGAGCCCGAAGGCCTCGATTACGAACGTTTGCTGAATAGCGATCTTTTTTCTTGAAGATAATATATGATATACTAAAATATTTTTCATGATGCCTTTTATTTTCTCTACGTCTCAAAAATATTTTTTGGCGTTAGTTACTCCCTCTACCACCTCCATTGCCACCCCCACCTTATTATTAAATGGCGTAAAAAATTAAATGGGATTTAGTATATATACGAGAACCAAGAGACACTAAAAATTTTTTGGCATTAGCCACCCTCTCTACCACCCCCATTGTCACCCTTCACCCTGTTATTACAGGGAGCAAAAAGTTACATTGGGATTTAGTGTGTGTACGAGAACCAAAACCTCTAAAATCTTTTTGACGTTAGCCACCCCCTCTACCACCCCCACCCTATTATTAGAGGGAGTAAAATATTACATTGGAATTTAGTGTGTATGAGATTTGGATACAAAATCTGGATGTGGCAGTAGTGATTCCTTGGGCAGCGGTTTTTGAATGGGCAAGTAGACAATTTTTTATTACTATTTTAATAATATCTACATATAAAAACAGTTGACTCGTATCTTCTTTCTTTACTGCTTGTAAATGATTATCGACTCATATCTTGAAAACAGCTGGTGTAGCATTTTAAAGTGCAACTTCTTTAAATTTAAATTTATTTTCCTAATTTATCCTTGCCGCGTTAATTTCATTCCGTAGGAGTTAGTTGTGCAATGAAGCATTTTTCGTTGCCGAAATATGCACTGGGTATTTTTAGTTGTTAATACCCTCTATGTGAATTATCCTGTTATATTTGTTGTTGTATATATTACCGCCTTAAGCGAATTAGCTTATAAATTAATAAATATATTAGAATAAACGTACCAAATAACCCTACTAAGTCCTAAAATGCAGATGAACTTATGTGAAGGGAGAGCGACGAGAGAAATCCGTATAGTCGCGCGAACTAAACAGCAAATAAATCAGAACCATAGATTAGATAGTTATATAGGATATAGATTGGCAACTCTTTTGCTTTCCACCAATACCTGTTTGGGTTCGTACTATGAACACCTGCGGCGTCACCAGTACATTTACGCGGTCGGCGGGACGATTTAAGTTCATTTTTGAGATTTGGGTAAAGGCAGATTTAGTGCATAGCTCAAATAAAATAACAAATATCGAATGACAAAATATATTTTAAAATATAAGCTTGAAATTTCATCCTAAAGTATAGTCTATAACATAAAATATGCCTGAATTACAAGAAAACTAGGTATATCATACTACACTCTCAATTTTTCTATCTTCTTTGTTCCTTACTTTGTATATTTAAGAGCAGGTTTTTCATTCGTTAGATGACGAATGTTTTTTGCTTCTGTCGTCGTCTAAGATTTTATGACTATCTTATCTACAGTAACATATAGAATCTATGTCCATTTTCGAATAGCACAGCAATTAGGCACACAAATAGTTCCTGGCTCTTACCAATAATAACAAAAACAGCAAATAAATACAACTTCAAAGCAAATTTTTGCACACTTGAAATCATGTACTCAAATAATAATGAACACATTTGACAGTTTGACTCATGACACGTACTCACTGAACTCTATTATAATAGAGTGCTCGTACTTCGAATAGCCCTGCTTGGGGTCATAGTATGAACCAAAACAGTTATAAATATTTTACATTGAGTTAGCATAGCCTGATCAGTACGTTCTCAGCCACCAGGCGAGTTAGATGTTAGTGCCTACCGTTTTGAATAGCCAACCGCGAAATATTCTAAGTGTCAAACAAGTTAATGAAAATATTTTCTGAGTCGATCTGACGTCACTCATATAACGTCATCCTTTTGGTACAATATCCGATGTTCAGTTCACGAGTTGTTCCACGCGTTACACGTACCTATCTGCCTGCTCCGATTTGCCAAGAAAATATTCCAAAGTCCCAAAATTTAGGTGATTGAATTATTTTTACTGTCGCAAAATATTCCGAAATATTTTCCAAGTTCGGTTGGCGTCACATCGATCCAACGAGCAGTATTCGAAGGAAATAATTGAATTCGTCCCGTGTTGACAGTCAGCCAGAGCGACTCATCGGCAGCAGACGTAACTATTTCGAGAACTGAACCCATGTCCCGTTGGTGTCATATATCATCGCTAAACAGCAGGATTTTGGCTCCGTACTACGTCATCGACCAGTAACACATCCTTCTGACGTCTACTCCTGCTCCTATAGTAAGTTATTTCATTTCAGAAAATGACCTGAGAGGCCCTGCAGAATTCATTCCGTTTCGACCGCTTTACCGCAGCAGACGTGCCCGACCGTAACCACAGAAGTAAGTAAGTCCATGGAAGAGCAAATAAACTGAAGTATTAGCCAAGTATTGTATATATACTCTACAATTTTTCCGCTTGCTATCCCTGTCACTTGAGTCATCTGGTACTAGTATTTTCGATGTAACGCTTGCTCTTCTCCCGGTAGATAGCAACTTGTAGACTTTTGTTGATCATTGAGTAAATAAGTAGATTTGTACATAGAAGGTAAGCTAATATTTTTTAGAAACTTCTGAGTTTTACTGTTTGTGTGTGAACGTCTAATTTCCCAATCTGACCCGTTTCTTCACCTGAGCTATTCAGCCTCGCGTATCGGTCATATCAATTAAAGAAGGACTAGTGCCCAAGCTTACACCAAAACTCGTTTCCGGGGCTCGAATGTCTTCGCCGGCTGAGGTGGAGAAAACGCGTCACAGTTGCTGTGATACTATAGGTGGGGGTGTAATGGGGTAGTGAAGCGCAAGTTATAGCCTCTCCTACTCAATTGTTAACCTCACCTTCGCGATGAGTTCAATTTGAACTTGGTGCACCCTGTTTTCACTAACGAGGCTCTAACGACCGAGTAAGGGCGGAATAACCCTTACCTTTTACCGTGAGCACATCCACCTTCTCACGAAGAGTGCGGTAAAAATAACCCACCGCACACAAAGGTTGCTTTTGGAATCGTTTGGTTACCCCATCGTCGCAGTCTCCTTCTGTGCCATGGGACCACACCACTCGCCTTCCGCAACCGAGCTGGTCAGTTGCATACCTGCTCCAGCTAAAACTTCAAATGCAGCTTCGTTTTCAGTCGACTAAGGCTTTAAAAAAATGATGGAGCGTTCAAGTGGGACAAAATCATCCGGAGGTAAAATACCCTCCCGATCGGATCTCCGGGGGAGGGTGCCCACAGGGACACCTCATCGAATGTCGAAAAAACACCGACAAGTTAAATCCAACAAAACTAATTCTTTCATCTACGGCGCTTGGAATGTTCGTACTTTGAACGACAGCACTCGCACCGATCGGCCTGAAAGAAGAACTGCTCTAATAGATAGAGAACTTCACCGACTCAATGTTGACGTTGCAGCTCTCAGCGAAACTCGATTTTTGGAGGAAGGCTCTCTCACAGAAAAGTACTACACCTTCTATTGGAAAGGTCTTCCCGCCAATTCAAGAAGACAACATGGAGTAGGATTTGCCGTTCGGAATCAACTTGTATCCAACTTAACACAAGTACCACAAGGCCTATCCGAGCGTCTAATGCTGCTACGCTATGAGCTATCAGATGGCAACGCAGTAAATCTAATAAGCGCCTACGCTCCCACTCTGGATACAAGTCACGAAACCAAGGAAAGCTTCTATCAACAGCTGGAAGAAACCCTCTGTAGAATACCTAAAACGGAACGACTCGTTATTCTTGGTGATTTTAACGCTAGAGTAGGGAGAGATGCAGACACCTGGCCAGGCATCATAGGCAAGAACGGTTTGGGCAACATGAACGCTAACGGTCAACTACTCCTAACTAAATGCGCCGAACATGATCTAGTTATAACAAACACCATTTTCCGACAAAAGGATAAATTTAAAGGCACCTGGCGTCACCCCAGATCAGGTCACTGGCATCTACTGGACTATGTTATCGTACGTAGGAAGCATCTCAAGGACGTCCAAATTACAAAGGCGCGCATTGATAGCGAATGTTGGACCGATCATCGTCCTGTTGTCTCTAAAATGAAAATTGTTATGAGACCCAAACACCGAAGAACTCAAGTAAAACGTAGACCCCGTCTCTGTATTAGTAAATTGCGTGACCAACAAACCGTCGAACAGCTAAAGCAAAAAGTTCAAGAGAATTTGAGTGCACTAGAAGAAACCAATTCTGTAGATGTCGCTACTACCTGGTCACACATTAAAGACAGTTTAAAAAGTGCGAGTGAGGAAATTCTTGGCACTGCAGCAAGTAAAAAACAGGAGGACTGGTTCAATGATAATGAAGCTTTTATACAAGAACTTCTTGACCGCAAACATATTGCCTTCCAAAACGCTATCAACCACCCCAACGACTCATCAAAAGCAGAAGCTTTTACCCAATCTAAGAATGAAGCGCAACGCGAAATCAGAAGAATAAAGAACGAGTGGTGGGCAAGCAAGGCCAGAGAAATTCAAAGGTACGCCGATTCACACGACTACAGGAATTTCTTTCAAGGAGTAAAAGCAGTGTACGGCCCCAGTCGGAAAAATATGTGCCCTATTAAAGATTTAAATGGAAATCTCCTCAAAGAAGACCATGAAATAAGAGCCCGATGGAAAGAACACTACTCTAACATTCTTAACCAGCAAAGTCAAGCCGATCACGATATTATAAATCTTATCCCTCAATATGACACCTTCGAAGACTTAGATAAACCACTAACAACGGAAGAGATCTTAACCGCCATTGGGCAGCTAAAAAATAACAAATCTCCCGGCGCCGACTCACTCCCAGCTGAGATCTTTAAAGCTGTGTCGTCAGAGCTCATACCCTACCTCAAAAAACTGTTTGATATCGTGTGGGAAAGTGGTCAAGCTCCGCAGGAGTTTCGTGATACACTTTTAATCAACCTCTTCAAAAACAAAGGGAGCGCTGCGGACTGTGGAAATTACAGGGGTATAGCTCTCCTGGCTGTTGGAGGGAAGATACTCACTAAAGCGATGGCAAATAGGCTAACACCTGTTATGGAAAAGTTACTTCCTGAAACACAGAGTGGCTTTAGACCAAACCGAGGCACATCGGATTTAATCTTCACACTTAAACAGCTTCAAGAAAAAGCACTCGAACATCAAGGAGAAATTCACATGGCCTTCATTGATTTAACCAAGGCGTTTGACTCGGTGGACAGGGAAGTGCTCTGGAAAATTATGTTCCGCTTAGGTATCCCTAGAAAATTTGTGGAAGTATGTCGCAGTCTACATACAAACAACAACGCCCAGGTTATGTATAATAATGAGGCAACCGAACCTTTCCAAACCCTCACTGGAGTTAGGCAGGGATGTGTCCTGGCACCCTTACTCTTTAATTTGTTTACCACTGCTCTAACAATTATTGTTGACAACAAACTGACAGTCAGAGGAATAGGTCTCAGATACCGTTTTGATGGCGGTCTCTTTAACATAGGGCGCTTTAGAGCTTTCACGAAGACACGCACACGATTCATTTGTGATCTCCAGTATGCGGATGACTGTGCACTTTTAGCCTCTACGCCGGAAGAGCTTCAAGAACTTTTAGATGTGTATGCCCAGAGCTATGATTCCTTGGGACTTAAAATCAACATTGGAAAGACTAAGATTATGTCAACTCCTCATCAAGTGAACCAAATAGACATTACACTTAACGGAAATTCTCTAGAAGTGGTGGATCAGTTCAATTACTTAGGCAACGTTGTTAATGACAAAGCAAACATGGACAGCGAGATTCGCAATAGAATTAACGCTGCATCTAGAGCACTCTGGGGACTTAGAGAGAGAGTATTTGACAACCACGACCTTGCTTTATCAACGAAAATGGCTGTCTACAGAGCAGTTGTCATTCCAACACTGCTATATGGATGTGAAAGCTGGGTCACTTACCGTCGTCATGTGAAAGAATTAGAACGTTTTCAGCAAAGACACCTCAGAAGTATGATGAAAATCCGTTGGTTCCATCACATATCAAACGTGGAAGTACTCAGGAGAGCAAACAGCCTTCCAATTGAGGTGCTTATTTCAAGAGCACGCCTAAGATGGGCAGGTCACGTTCATCGTATGCATGATAACCGCCTTCCTAAATGTACACTTTATGGTGAATTGCTAAGCGGTAGAAGAAGGCGTGGCGGTCAACGAAAGAGGTTCAAGGACGCTCTCCATGAAAATCTAAAATCCTGCGGTATTGCAGACGAGCAATGGGAACAACTTGCAGCGGACAGAACCGAATGGCGAGGGGCTGTGGCCAGCTATCAAGGAAATGTTGCTGCAAGAAGGCCGAATCCAAGACCTAACCAGGTCTATGTTTGTCCTGACTGCGGTCGACATGTGCTCTCCCGAATTGGCCTCTATAGCCATAGTCGTGTGCACCGTAGATGAATGGGAATTACAATAGACTACACCTTTTACTTGTTTTTTATTGTACACAATTTATCGACTGTAACATTTTTATACTCGGACTCGAGTAACGGCTAATAATAAATAAATAAATAGATACTATAGGTTGTATAGACTGATGAATATGCAGCCATTCATGTTCGATTCTGTGTAAGGTCGTGCTACTAGCAAAATAATGATGGACATTCCTGAACAATTTATTTAATATCAACTTCTATATTGTCCCGTGTTTACACCCTCCAGTACACACTCTGTATGCAGGTTCAATAAATAGCAACAAGAAGTTTCATAAACCACTACTTTATTAATCACTAATTACAATAACTAATCCTTACAATTATACATTAGTACACATTAATTACAAGTTTATTCTACTCTACTAGTCTCACTACTATAATTCACAACTTGATACTGTTCCTTATTTCATCTTATCACTTGCTTGTCTAATATAAAACTGTTTCTCGTGCCTTTGGATCCACGTTATATATACCTGTGGTGCTTGTTCTAGAACATTCCAGTATATCCTGCGCGACGTTTTTGGACCCTTCTCGAATTTTCTATGAGCCAGTGGCATAGGCGTGCATATAACATTATTTTACAATGATTAAATTTTTTGGCCTGTTTTCTCTTTTATTATAGAAATTTACCTTTTGACTTATTGGCTGGCCGACAACAGGGAACTTTGTGATTACTAAGTTTATGCAACCAGCATAGAAATGGACATCAAATTTCCTGGAAAATGGCGGATTATATTCTTTTTTAAGTTTATTATTTCACCATTTTCTGGCACAAAAAAAATCATAGTAGGCCACGCTATTATGTTTTATACTTAAAAATAATTTATTTAAATCGGACATTAAATAAACGTTTTATAGGTGCCGTTCCAAGCAAAATGGGACACGCTGTATTTAATAAATTGGTATATTTTCTCCTAAAATCGTATATGGATAGGATATTAGAGCGTGGTGACATCTATCGCTGAATGTGTAATTTATTACGATGATTGACGACTTGATTTACTAAAATCGTATTTTAATTAGTTTGTGGAGACCAGCGAAAGATGGCACGTCACAGTTCTCGCCACAGTTAGGTGTCAGTTGGGTACGATATTGATTGTCCTATTAATTTTAACTAGTCGGGTATATAATTCTACAATTACAGTTTATTCATATTTGTTAAGTCCGTAATCAAGGACCAATCCATACACTTTTCTTTGAAATACTCTGTGTATGTTAAATATGATTTAGCAAATCTGGATTCACACAAGTGGCCCCTCTGACACTTGTTGGTTCAAAAACCACAAAACAGGCGTTATCTCTTAACTCGACCAACTGTGTTTACATTTTCAATTAATGTCAATCTGCAACGGGAGTAATTATTTTAGCGCCTGTAATTCCGCTTCCGATGAAAAGTTTTCATCGTTTATCAAAACATGCAAAAGAGATGGGCGGAGACCATTTCATTAAAAAAACTTAGAAGGATTTGTTATATGTTCCGCATGCAAAACAAGGGATGGCTTTACATTTGCTAGGGAGATATTTGACATGTTTTATTCACAAACCGCCTAGGGACATAAAGCATTCCCTGCATCAATATTTTGCGACGATCCAGCGGAACGTCACAAGTTATGAATTTAAACTATAATTTAGACATTTTGCTATGGAAATCCCACTCCTGGCTGAATATTCGTATTAGTTTGTGTTTGTTAGGTAAACGAGCTTACTTTGGGATGAGACGGGCTGTTAAAAATAGCAGGTGTAATTTGCAAACGAGGGTTGGCAAAGAAATAATTAAATGCGGCGAACGAACTTGGTTAAATTACGAGCTGAAAAGAAAGACGATTTTATTGATTCTTTGTTACATCCTTGTATCTATAGTACAAGTGCAATAGGGCGAACTTTGATAACTTTTTTTAAGTTAATTACTTTAAGTGAATGATTGTTTCTTATTAGTCCATTTAAAGAGTCGGACTAGACAATGCCCCCCCCCCCCTCCGTTTTCGAGGGTGTTGAATCGATTTCCGGGGTCAAACCAATTTTTCCATCTCGACAACTCCCTCAAATTGGCGAAAAACCACTCCCAAAGTCCCCTTTTCCGTGAACCCGTTTATTTTCCCCAGTTTTTCGACTAATTGTTGTTCCCTCGAGTAGAACGGAAGGTCCTCGAGGGATTTGACGTCAGCCACCCTTACCCCAGGCTTCCATCCCTTGTTGATATTTGTTTTTGTGAGTAAAAAAATTTATATTTTGTAGGAGGTGTTTCTTTGATGAAGGTGGTAGGTGACCAGGATTTTGTAACCACCCCTAGCGGTTGTTTTCACCCTTCAAAGGAGTGGAAAATTGATTTTTTCTGAGGAAAAAAAATAATATTTTGTGGGGGGGCGTTTCTTCGAAGAAGGTGGTAGGTGGCAGCTGATAGCTGACCAGGGTTGTGTAACCGGCCCGGGAGTTGTTTTCACCCTTCAAAGGGGTGGAAAATCAGTTTATAAAACACTTTAATAAACATATTTTTTATACTATTTCTCAACTATAGATGAAAAAAAATTCATCCTTTTAAAGGGTGAAAACAACCCCCGGGGTGGTTACACAGTCCTAGTCATCTACCACCATCCTCATTCCTTATTTTTAAGAATATCGGAATGAAACTTGGTAGATGTATTATATGACCAAGAAGACACTTTGTGGCATACATGTCATGTTTTTCCCCACTTCCAGTTTCACCGGAAATGACCCCAATTTTTGATTTTTAAATGGAACGCCCTGTATATTATTATATTTTTGGAATCCTTGAAAAATTCTGAATACGGTGATGCCCCATAAGTGACATTTCAACTCCATGAAAAAAATTTGACTGAAAATAAAAAAAAAAATAAAAATGAGACAAAATTGCTTTTGGGCACATCCACCGATTCCTTAGAACATCCGCTATTTTATGGTAATACTCTACCATTATGATTCCATTTGAAAAAATTAAGTTTTGGTAAAAAAACTGTTTAGGCCAAATTTGATGGCCCACAAAATACACATTCAAAAATTTTTGTGCTCGATTTGATTTTCTGACGTCACACCGACCTATTAGAAGCAATTTCTTCTGGTTATGGCACTCTAGATGTACCAACAAATTTCGACAAAAATATAATATATAGAGTGTTCCATTTAATAATTAAAAGTTGGGGTCATTTCCGGTGAAACCGGCAGTGGAAAAAATGACATTATGCCACAAGGTGTCTTCTTGGTCATGTAATACATCAACCACGTTTAATTCTGATATTCTTAAAAATAAGGAAAAAAAGGGGAGTCTACCTTGATCCATTAACACCCGGTATACGATTATAATGATTTGAAGATGTATATTTTAAAAAACCGATCATCTTATTTTTATTTTTCACATAATATTTTACCTGCAGATTCTGTAACCGAAAATTTTAATTTTTTGCTTAATAACTGGCGTCAAATATTAATACTTACTAAGATACAGGATGTTAATATTATAAATATAATTCACACATTTTTTATTTTTACATTATTTTTTCACATATGAACATAAAAATCGACACAATTAGGTTTTTTCACGTGAGAAGACCAAATAAGCTATCATTTTTTGCATAGAGGGCTCTACTTAAGATATCTTGGTTTAACAAAATCCGTTATAACTTTTCTATACTTCGTTCATCTACAATCTCAGTACAATTTTTTTATTTAACCATTATTTTCAAACAAAAAAGGGATAATTGTTTAGTTTAATTTTTAGAAAATGCAACCTTACTAAGATATTTACATTTTAGAAAATCCTGCGCACGCATAATTTTTTTTAAAAACTTTTTGCAGTGATCATCTCTTTCCTCTTCAACATGCATATTATGTAATATTCTATTTTAACAAATATAACTTGTTATGCCAAATATTTGAAGAGGTGGGAAAAAGTGAGTATTCTTAAATTTTGAATATGGCGGAAACAAATTAAACAATTTAAAAGATAAAAATATAATTTATTTATCAAATTGACATAAAAACAAAATATTTTGAAACTATAAATAAAAGTGTTACATCCCTCAGAGAACATGGTCTACATGGCCACCACCTATTTCAATACAGCGTTTAAGTCACTTGCTGAATGATTTTTTTACAGAAAATAAAGTGATTAGGTCAGCTCGCAGGTTCCTGAATTCTTTTCCACAACTCTTAGCGAGTATCTGTTGTTATGGAGTAAATAAGGGGATTTTATGTACCCTCAGACATAAGAATCTAATGGGTTTCTGATGCTTGTTTTGCTCGGGTAGCTGGTTTGGAGATTATTCCAGCGTTCAATGGTAATATTAATTAAAATCCAGATCCAAAATAAGACATTTATTTTCCTAATAATTATATGTACAGTGTGGCCATATCTTTTATGGCTTAGGTTGCGACAATCTTGTTATTACATAAGTACATCATAGTAATCGGAGAGAGAGAGAGAGAGAGAGAGAGAGAGTAACATATTTCCTCTATGTACGTCGTCGTAACCCCAATTCTCTAATCGAAGTTCCAGGACATAACAGACGCGACTAAGAAATCTGTTTCAGGAGAGATCCAGTTCAACACACTCGAATCAATCTGACAGGAAGTCCAGTTCAACGCACTCGGATCCTCCCTAACAGATACTTGGCCAGCGGCTGCCACGACGCCGGAGAAACTTGAGCTTCCGGTTATCTCAGTTCAACACACTCGAGAAACGTGAAAGTCAAGCTCTGAATTTACTGGTTTCTGGCTAGCTATTTTATACCCAAAAATCACGGTCACGTGGTTTTGCACCCGGCACGAAATGCACACGGCACGCAAGTTGCGGCCTGGTGAAGTTAGAATTAAAAGTTAACAAAAGAACTAATCAGGTATTGAACTAATCTAAAACTGAACTACTTGATCCATGCATGATTAAAATAAGTTAAACTGGAATGAAAGTATACAGTATTCCTGTAGTATTGTATACTTCATTACAGGTTAAAATCTGGGCTATGTGGTGGCCAAGGAAACTGATTCCCACAACCTATTCAGCGGTTTGGAAACACTTCATTCAGGTAATTTCTTACTGCTAGGGGAAATTGTGGTGCTGCTCCATCCTGCATGTACCACACGTTTATTCTTACGATTAGTGGTATAATAATAATCATTTATTTTCCTTTTCGACAATACAGAATATTGTATAGGAATAGTCATATAGCCCTTACAAACTAAGAGACAAAAAATTCTGATACAGAATAGTAACATTTATCCAATAAAAATAATTTTAACCTTTTCTTAAATAAATGCACAGTCTTACTGCATTTTATTTCGTCTGGCAATCGGTTAAAAATTTTAGGTCCTATAAATCTTGGGGATTTACTAGTCATATTAAGCCTGGCACAAGGCTCATGCAGCTTATTCTTTTGCCTTGTATTAATATTATGACAATCTTTATTTAAAATAAAATTATTCCTATTTATAAAAACATATATACATATTTCGAAAATATACAGACTCGGCAAGCTTAAAATTTTAAAATCTTTAAAAATATTTTTACAGGAGTAAGCACTCGGTACGTCGGCAATACATCGTAAAATGCGTTTTTGCGCAATAAATACCTTAGATGATAATGTGGAATTCCCCCAGAAACAGACACCATACCTTAAGCGTGTATCAATTTGAGCATAATACAAATTAATTAACTGTTCTCTATCATCAGTAAGTTCTGGTAACTGGTTTCGTGAAAAGTTTAGATAAAGTTCTCTGTAGCTCAATTGGGCCTAAAATTTATCTCAATTATGCCACACCATATATTAATCTTAAATTCGTACTGTAAATTCCTTTAAAAACACCGCGTCTCGCTAATGTAGCTTCGTCTTTAAAAAGGATATTTTTGTAAAATGAACAGTCGACATTTTGTTTTCTTTTTCTTTTTTTTTTTTTTGTTTTCTAACTTTAGTTGAGTAATCCCGTGGAAGTAAATTTTGAACAAGAGTAAAATGAAGCGTGTGAACCTTCTTCTTTTTCAACAGTCTTACAACTGAAGACTGACTAATTCCTGCAGCTAATGATAGAGGGCGTGTACTGGTTCGGAATAACCAGTTACTTGAAATTTCATCTTCTTGGTCAGATCGTATAAATTTGTAACGTTCTGTATGGTTCTTGGGGCGAAATGAACCTGTTTCGACTAATCGATTAAACAATTTTTGAAAAATCTTGTAATTAGGCTGTCCTTTACCAGGATATGTTTATCGATATACTTTAGCTGCAGCATAACTAGAGAAATTTGCTCTTGAATAAACACATATCATATCCCTCATCTCTGCATCAGTAGAATTGTTATGTAGTGGGATATTCACACATTTATTTCAACAAAATTTAGAACTAACAAACACCAGCAATTCAAATATCACATTAAATATTTGACAGATAGGAAGTAAAAACATCTGTGTCAGTATGTGACACTTATTGCATATCTTTTAATTAATCAGGATGTTTGTTTTGCTTTAACTAAGTATTATGGGTGCATAGGGTTTTTTAAATGTAAATATCTCGATAAGGATGCATTTTCTGAAGCTAAAACAAGTATCCACTTTTGTTTAAAAATAATGGTTGAATAAAAAAATTTAAATGAGATTATAAAATTTATGACGGATTTTGTTAAACCAAGATAGCTTACGTAGCACCCTCTATGCGGTACACCAAAAATGATAGCTTATTTGATTTTCTTACGTCAACAACCTAATTGTACGGACATTTATGTTTATATGTGAAAAAATAACTGAAATATAACAACATTACTGAATTATTTTTATAATATTAACATCCTGTATCTCAGTAATATTTGAAACCTAGTTATTCAGGAAAACATTTATATTTTCGACTATAGAATCTGCAGGTAAAATATTACTCATTCCTTATGACTTGTCCTGTATAGAGAAATTCAAGTAGCGACGATATTGACACCCTGCATGTTATATACAAATATACAAAATGATATTGACATACTTTGTACTACTGTTAACAAAGTAAAATAATATATTGCATTTAAACTCAAAATATTAATTTTATGTATAAATATTTTATGTAAATATTACTTAATTTCCAATATATATTCTAGAAAATTCTATAACAATGTAAGTCCTCTCCTCAATAAAAATAATATCTGTTTAATCCACCACAGCCGTATTTCTTTCTAAATAAATTCGGTCATTTTTATATCAAAGTATTTATAGAAAATTTAGTTTATAAAGTTTATATACTGCATATTTCGAATTCCGGATTGTGGGAGCATATTCTAAGCCTGACAAATATGTTTAACAGTACAATATCTTGTCGTCAACAAATTATTAAGTTCTTATAGAAAATAGTCACAATTTTATTTATATATTAGATGTTTAATTTACCATCAAAGCGATTCGAAGGTTCTTAAATTGATTGTACCTAGATCAGTGAACATTATTATCTTATAAGTAAGTTCAATGGGATTTAATTTTCTAGCATCACGCATGTCATTTAGTTGCAACCTGTTTTTGTTTCACTGTGTGTTAATTTTCTGCATTTTTGTATAGATTAAACAATTATACAATTTATTTAACAGCCTCATATAATTTAGAATCGAAGACATTTTAATATCATATTCGATAAAATTTCATCATTTTGGACTATGATTAATTGACATTCTTTGTTGGGTATAGGTTTTCAGCAGACTGCTTTTTTTTCAAATAATTACATCGACACAAGGTAGATACTATCTGTGTCCTACCTATCGCTTGTCAGACCTATGGTGACCTACGCGTCATGTGTGGCCAAAAACAGAAGAAAAAATAGCACAAGAAAAGTTGCAAAAACTGCAACGCCTTGCCTGTTTAGGCCCTACAGGAGCAATGTACTCGTGCCCACAAGGCAATGCTTGACCTACCTTCTTTGCACTTGCATGTGACGAAGGAGGCAGCACTAATGCCTTAGGACTGCACCGGGCACTTAAATTTAAACCAGGTAATCTGATTGGTCACTAAAAGATTTTGGACCTAATCCATTTTGAGTCCATGACTAAACCTACTGACTCAATGCCAATCAAACAGGACTCTGATTGTCCGTTTGACGTGCTATTTGAATTCCGTCAGACGAGCAAGATGAAGGCACTGCGATTGGAGCAAGGGCCACTCATATGGTATAAAGATGAATCTAAGATGGCTGGAGGAGTAGGAGTAGGCGTAGCAGGGCCTAAATGTAGGTTGTTCAGAGTCCTCGGTAACACCCCAACCATCTTCCAGACAGAAATCTATGCTATAGATCTGTGTGCCCAGGAATGCCTAAATAAAGGCATTCGAAGGGCAACAATCTATATACCGTCAGATAGTCAGGCAGCAGTAAAAGCTCTAAGGTTCTATACCTTAAAATTGTTTGGGCATGTAGACAATCCCTGAACCAACTGGCTAACAACAACAAGGTTATCTTGATGTAAGTGCCAGAGCATGAGGGAGTACAAAGTAACAAACTTGCTTACAGTCTCGCGAAAAAAGGAGCTGAAGCACAATTCATTGGACCTGAACCGTTTTGTGGCCTGGCCAAAGGACACATAATGGAGGAGAAATGGAAAAGGAACAAAAAAAAGTCCTATTGGAGGAATACTCCAGGCCAAAGACATGCGAAAATTTCATGACTAATGCCACAAAGATCCCCGAACTTGAAAAGTCCGAACTAAGGCTGATAACAGGCCTTCTAACTGGTCACTGCCCCTTGAGATATCACCTCAAGAATATGGGCAAGGCAGTAAAAGACAAATGCAGATACTGCATTAATCCGCACTAGGCTAAAGTACCCAGAACAGGCGGAATTAACGCCTGAAGATATAGGGAAATTGACCCCCAGGAAAATCACAAGCTTTGCACAAAGCCTTGGAATCCTGGGCAATAACTAGTTGTAGAGTAATTCACAAAAGATCTTTAGGTCGAAGTAAAGTTAGGCTACTCAGAGCCAAACGACACCTGAAACAATCTACAATCTGTGTCGAAATTATTATCGTAAATTATTATGACAAATTCTTGAAGCAGTTTTAATTGTTCATTATTTGGCTGCTTTGAATCTTTAAATTTCCGCTGTTACTATGAAAACTACTTGGTTCTCGGGTTGAACCTCATCTGAGATTGATGTCTCGACGCATCTGCTCCTGTTTTGGAACTATTTTCAAGAGAGAAAAAAGGGGCCAAGACAAATTGTTGAGGGAAACAGTGTCAGAAGGGAAACTGTTAGGATAAGTTTGTTCGAATCCGGGACCTCAATTTGTCTACTCCCCAGATCTCACCGTGATCAAGAAAATGGGTAAAAGAAAAATATGTCGGAAGGAAAACTGTCAGGATAGGTTTGAATTCATAGGACTGGCTCGATTTCGGGGCCTCAATCTCACCGCGGGCCGTCTCTAAGACCACAATCTGCCTATTCCTTAGAGAGTTCTCTCTAAGAGACATCAATAATCTCAGACGCGGTTCAACCCAAGTGCAAGTTGATAACGGTCTCTGCACCAATGTGTATTTTCTCGTGTCCACTTATAATGCATATTTCTATTGAAAAATCCATTATTAGAAAAATTTGATTCATTCGACCAAAGAATTTTGCTACACAACAGCGGGCCATTCCTTTTTTTATTTAACAACCATCTACAAAATGTTACTCTCATTGGCTTATCTCCCTCTTTTAAATGTTGCACTTTCCTGATTTTGTAGTATCGAAATCCGTTTTTTAAAATATTTTTCGTGCACTGTCTTTTTTTATGCGACAGTTTCTCTGAATTTGTCTCAAAGAGGTTTGTTTCTTCATTTTGATTAACATAATTCAATACTCTATTCACTTTTCCTACATTATGCGCAACATGCCCTCGCCTTACTACTTTTTTTGAAAATGAACAGTGCGTTTTTAGATTTTGAACTAACTTCCTAAGCATAGTTCGATTTGGCTGCGAGCATCTGGAAATTTGTCTCCGTAAACCGTGACTGCCGTATCAGCGTCAAAATTGCAACTTGACAACGCAACATACAACAGTGACAATCTGTCAAATTTGTTAATAACTGTATACATTGTTTTTCACTAATCATGGCATAGCTGATTTTTACGTTTCAATGATATGAATTGTGGTTTTCGTAAAATATTAAATATTGACACTGCCAATTAAAATTTTTATGACATGTTTTACATCGTTGGAAAAAGAAAAAATAAACGGAATTAATAGTGTCATGACCTACTTTGAGATTTGTTCTTTTCATTTTCACCTCTGGTGTGATCATTATACATACTATCGTTGTTATTAAAATTAATGAAGAAAGAAAATGCGCATAGCCGTAATAACTTTTTTGTTTACCTTTAGGAGTGCCTATTGAATCAAACGCGCTCTTTTAACCAATATAGGTAGTGAAAATCGAGTTACAAACTGTACGTCAACACTTACTTGCAAATTTCTTGAATGGAAAAGTAAATTGCCTTCTCGGGACAAAATCTGTTCGGGGACTTAGGCGTATGTATGTTCCTTTTGTAAACTCAAGCGACACAACGGTGAATGCATCAATATAGTATATAGCAATGCATCTTTACAATAGAACCTAATTTTCTTTCCAAAGAAAAATAAACCGCTTAAATGTATACACAATTCCGAGAGGTATAGTGTGTTTTGTAAAAGTTTAAGCTTATTAACAAAGTTTTCAGTTATAGATATATCTGAACAAATATAAACAGACTTAAACAAAGCCCAGCTGACTATCAAACTTCGCTTTAAACTTTTTAGTTCACATACGTGAAGCTGAAGTGCGCGATATTGGAAAAAGTTTTTCAATTCGATATAATACATATATAAAAGGTAAATTGCTCTTGCGGCTTGAACATTGTCTAAATATTTGAACAATATATTTTTCAGTTGCTGAAAGTTTGTTCAAATGTTTAGTATTATCACATTGTACATTCGTGCCTCATAATCACTTCAAATTAATTCTTTAGTCTTCACGTTTTTCGTAATTGAGATACTGTAATACAGAAAGATGTTTTTTTTTGGAATGGACCATAATATGTATAATTTCAAGAAAAAGGACAGTGAGAAAGTGGAGCTTCAACGTGTGTGCTCGCAGAGAGCGATCGCAGAGAAATAAACATTTTGAAAACAAGCCGTAAATAACTTTCTTTGTGTAAAAGATCCTCATTTTCTTCTTGTCGCGTAAAAAGAGCACAAGGAGAACTACATTCTACAACTGAAATAAATTCAATAATATCATACCAAGTGTTCCGTTTTTCGCGTTACATTTTGTCAACTTCAAACCGCGAAAACTTGTTTAGGTCAAGTGGAACACCCTGTATTTTTTTACGTCAAGTTGTGTGAAATTGAATTCCCTTTTTTTTTATATTAGCATTGTGGGGGATAAAGCTACAACTTTTTGAAATATTTGCGATTCTATTAGAAATTCATGAACTGTTGTATCATTTCATCAATATAGCCATGATTAGCAACAATCAGTCATTATCTTATGTCAAAAAATGCCAGCACGTTTAAATTACACCCACGAAGACTTAAATTTGTTTATTATTTATGGAAAATGTGATAAAGTAATATCAAGAACTTGCAGCATATTTGCTACTCGATATCCAGAAAAACGGAAACCATCACCAAACACTGTAAAACGCATACTGGAAAATTTTAAAAATTATGGCTCTGTCAAGGCAAAAATGCAAAGAAGAAAGCCTATTGTTGATGACGAAAACATTGAAATAGTCAATCTGGGATATTTTCATGTATTTCCAAGGATGTCATTAAGAAAAGCTGCTCTGGAATCGGGACTATGCAAGGATTCAATTCACAGAATCTTATTAAAACATAAGTTTCACCCACTTTCATTCCATATGGTTCAAGGATTAAAAGAAACAGATTTCCTAAGAAGAAAGAATTTTTGTGAGTTTATTCTAATACGGTCTGAGGGTCACGATTCTTATTTGGGAAATATTATATGGACAAATTGAAGCAAAATTTACTAAAAATGGACTTTTTAATAGACACAATTCGCATTATTGGAGTGACTCAAATCCTCATATGTTCAGAGAGCGAAACCTTCAGGAAAGTTGGCAGTTCAATGTTTACTGTGCCATACAATTTGATCAGGAAAATTTAAACGGTAAATTAAATTTTCTCTTCTGCTAATATGTATAGGTAATTTTTTGTTTTTTTTTTAGGTGAAAGATATCTGAATATCTTACAAAATTTGAATAATAACTATTTAAAAAATTTACCTCTCGCCGAACATAGAAACATTTTTTATCAGCACGACGGTGCTCCCCCACATAATGCATATTTAATTAATAATTATTTACAAGAAACTTTTTATGATCAATGGATTGCCAATAATGGACCTTTCTTATGGCGTCCTCGCTCGCCCGATTTATAAGTTCTGGATTATTTCATTTGGGGAACTATTAAAAATAATGTTTATGAGAGCCTATTAACAACCATTGAAGATTGTATGCAAAGAGTAAGAAATGCATTTCAAAACATATCACAGGATTCAATTAGAAGAGCTACCCATGAGGAACTAATCTGAAAGTGCGAAAAATGTGTCGAAGGCAGAATTTTGAGCAATTATTAAATTGAAATGAAATCATATTTTAAATTGATCTTATCCCTGCTATTTTAGTTCATGCCATATCTTAATTCGATTAATACGCATGTTACAGTGTTAGTGTTATTTTGCGTTTTTGTGGATATCGAGTAGCAAATGTGCTGCAAGTTCTTGATATTACTTTATCACATTCTCCATAAATAATAAACAAATTTAAAAAGTTTTCGTTGGTATAATTTAAACGTGCTGGCATTGGATAATGACTGATTGTTTCTAATCATGGCTATTTTGGTGAAATGATTACAACAATTCATGAACTTCTAATAAAATCGCAAATATTTCAAAAAGTTGTAACTTTAACCCCCACAATGCTAATATCAGAAAAAAGGGAATTCAATTTTACACAACTTTACGTAAAAAAATACAGGGTGTTCCATTTAACCTAAACAAGTTTTCGCGGTTTGAAGTTGACAAAATGTAACGCGAAAAACAGAATACTTGGTATGATATTATTGAATTTATTTCAGTTGTAGAACGTAGTTCTCCTTGTGTTCTTTTTACGTGACAAGAAGCAAATGAGGATCTTTTATATTAAGAAAGTTATAACGGTTCGTGCAAACCGTTGCACCTGTCAAATTTTCTATAAAATGTCAAATATCTCTGAAACGGCTAGGTTTAGGTATAGAATATGCTACATATTTTCGACTCAGAATTTTATGCTCGAAAACCTTAAAATATATAGGGTGTTCCATTTGAAATAAGTAAGTTGGTATCGACTTCCAGTATAAGCGGAAGCGCCAGCTGCTTGTAATTATTTTAGTTGGATTAGCCACACCGACATTAGTAATTATCTAAATTTTTGAAATTTTCTGATGCGTACTTTTCTCTATATCGATCGATTCAGTTCCCGGTGAGACACCCTGTATAATAGATCCTTGTCTTAAGTTTACTAGTTTACATGATGAAATCAATTCTGATTTTGTTGGCTCGTTTTTAAGAAGTGTCTCTTTCTGTTTTCAAAGCTTTTTTTCGAAGAACTCTTATTTGTTGTGTATGTTAAATACACAGATTTTGTTTATGTTATTTCCATAGCGACTAAAAATATTATGTTTTAATATTCCGCCCACTAAAAGCACATTTAAACTATGCTAAGCCCAGTCAGGGTATTTATTTTTCGATTGCAACAGACACTGGACCGCTAGATGGCGCCTGCTGACTATTTTACATGTCGCTGTCCCATGGATACCGATATGTACTAAATAGTCAAGTGATCCTCGTGTCGGTTGTCGCATGCCTACCTTGCACTGATGAGAGCCAACAGCTCAAAACTGCAGTCTACAAGTGGTGAGTGATGACTGGCACGAGAGCTCCTTTAAGTAGGATCAGTCTTTCGGCTGGTGTTTGTTGCAATCGAAGCATTAGCTATTTGATGGTAATATGCAATTATTACACTTAACGCGCCAGGCTTGTAACTTGTAATTCAGCGCTCGGCGGGGCACATAGCCCGGACAGTAGCTGTTGGTTGCAGTCTGGTTACGTTCCTTATAGTAAAATAAGAATTTTATAGAGGAGTTTGCGACTAAAAATATTATGTTTTAATATTAGAGCAGTCTTCAAAGCCATGCCAGCCTCTTCACATATACAGTCAGAAGTGGGATACAAAGTATTACTCCATTGCAGCTGCAGGTGTCGTTTTCATTGCACACAGAGACATGTCAGGCTCTGAACACGCACCAGTCGGGATGTTGCTGTTATTTGCCTTATTCTGCCTCGATTTAAATACTTTTAATAACGTTAATTTAACGTTGCTAAATAAACTGCCAATATTTTTCATGAAATAGGTTGATTTTATAAAATACATACTAATTATTAGCTAATTACATGTTGATAATATGTTTTAAATATGCGTTTACTAAGTCCCTCATTAAGTTAATTAAAAGAACTTAATGTTGTCTAGAGCTTGGTAGAGTTATTAATTCAAGATGATTTGACGTTAACGCGGCACCACGTGGCTCCGTAATTAGAATATTAAAGCGAATTTATCTCTAAATCATAACTGAGTAAGCAGAGAGTGCCCCTAATTTGTTTATTAGAGCTGACTGATGAGGTACAAAACAGCTTGATGTATACTAATTCTGTGTTCTCCAGAATAAATCCCAGTGAATATAGTTACAATAGTTAATAAGGAAATAAAGAATATTAATTTGATAGTGGCTGTGAATAGGGAGATTCCTGCTGAATTTGAATGAATAATTCAATATGGGCTTCAATGTGGCTTTAAGAGACGTTGGGTGCGTGCCTGTGGGATTACAGCCTGTTGGACAGATGTTGTATAATTTAATTATTGTGCTACGGCGTCTTTTGGGATGATGTAATATTTTTCAAATTACAGATTAGTGTACTAGAGAACGCCCGTGATGTTCTACAGGGTCGTTAAGTTAACTAACAATGATGAATAAAGCCCAACTTTTAGAAAACAATACCCAAATTATTCAAATACTAGCCTCCTATAAGTTTTTCAGGACGTGTCGTTACTCAAATTCAGATCGACATATGGCAGCCGATAGAGCAAATTCTACAGTTTTCAAAATTTTCCTGGCGGTCGCAGATTAGTCCCAGTACACAGGGCAATAGAATAACTTTTACATTCATACGTAATAATAATAATCCTAGTCACTTTAGATATACAGCACGGGGACAGCTACTAGCCGTATAGGAAAATCCAATACACTTATGTACATGTGCAATACGGGTGAGAATGTCATCTAATGGAATATGATTGGGGTGGGGCAATCCAGTTCACTGTACGGTGGCGCCTCTGTGATTGGTACATAAGTTTATAGGATTCCCCTATATGGCTAGTAGCCTTCCCCGCACTGTATATCAACAAAAGGAAAATGTTACAAGTATTTCTTACATAATGTATATAAGTGAGTCACCATCTCCGTCAAATAATTCTCAAGAAGAAGATATTTTCCAGCCAGGTATACTGCGTCATCAAATTTTGCCTCTAACTCTACAGAAATTTGAGTCGGGAAAATTCTGATAATAAATTGATTTAATTGTTAAGGGCTGAAGCTATGACTGCGCTGATGTAAGTATACTACAGCATACAATAATATTACAACTTCAGTAAATAAAATCTAGCCGATACAAAATATAATAGTATTATGTGCACGCCCATGCCCCTTTACGAAGAGAAGTTTAATTCCTAGTAGCAGAGGGAAAGAAAGCCTGCCTAATTAGCTATACCAGTAAAACGGTAGTTCGCTAGATGGCCCAGAGATGGTACCATTAGTTCTTACCACGGATAATCTAGAAAACAGTAGAACCGTCCCGAATGACTGGAATAAAAGAGAAAACTCTAGAATAAGCATCATGGAGTATATAAGTAGTAGTAGCGGGACCAACGCATCAGGAGTTCAGTACAGTTCTAAGATGAGCCAAGTGATCAGATAAGATAAAGAACAGTGAGCAAACTAGTACAGTGACAATAAGTAGTAAATTTATAGTAATTAAGTGTTATAGTCAGTGTGTAATTATAAAGACTAATTATTGTAAGTTAAGTATAAAACAAATCAGTGGTTAATGACAATTCGTGTTGCAATTATTGGACCTACGCTTGGGGGTGTTTACTGGAAGGTGTAAACACGTGACAATAGGGTACAAAGGAAACAAGTGGTATAACCATGAAATTAAACGTATTCAAAAGAAACGTGATAACGCATATGCAAAATACCAATTTTCGTTGGAGGACACAAACACAAAAGAAATAGTACAAATCACTAGACAAGAAAATAAAGTACATTTTGAACAAATACTAGATACTTGTCGGAGTGACAGTAAACAGATGTGACAAACAATAAAAAATTTCAAATGTGCTTTTAGAGGGCGGAATATTAAAACATAATATTTTTAGTCGCAAACTCCTCCATAAAATCCTTATTTTACTATAAGGGACGTAACCGGACTGCAACCAACAGCTACTCTCCGGGCTATGTGCCCCGCCGAGCGCTGAATTACAAGTTACAAGCCTGGCGCGTTAAGTGTAATAATTGTATAATTGCCCCAAGGTTCCGTACTGGGGCCTCTAGTATTTTTTATTTTTAAAAACATCCCTGCTACCTGCAATATAGGCATTACTTTACGCTGATGACTTAAAGTTAAACTACTATGCAATTAATGCTTCAAACCATCTCAATCTATTAAACGACTGGTGAATACAAAATAAACTATAATTAAGCCGTAGCAAGTGTAATATTTTTACACGTTTCAGTAAAAAATGTCATATAACGCATAATGTTAATTTAAAGAGATGTAGTACATTTAATAATCTAAGTGTGTCATTCGACTGGCTTGCCTTTTCAAGTATGTAAACGAAATAGTCGAAATAGTATATTCTGTAATAAGTTTGTCACCCGAGCGAAACGAGGGGGACGGTCCGCGAGCGCAGAATGTCCCATTCCAAACGAATTACAGGCTATACTTTTTCTACGCCTATAAATTAGGTTTATTTGTGTATATGTATATTTGTTTTACCACTGCAACGGCGAAACGTGAAAGGTTAACTGTCAATAGAAACGTCAACTGTCAACAGAATCGCAAACAGTATTACAAATTGCACTACTACTGGATGGCGCCACCCATGCTTGTTACATTCTAGAGGCATGTAATGAATATTGCATATCAGCCACTGGAATATAGGTCATTCCTTATTTAAAATCGACATCGTAATGCTCATATTACATAATAGGCTTAAAAAAACACTTTACATATCTTGGTGTTACTGCTTGCGTTTCAAATCCTACTAAAACCCAAGAACTTATATTCCTGTTTCCGTGATTCTATTTGAAAAACTCAAGCCCGCGTCACATAAAGTTCTGACGTTTGCCCACAGCCTACTTTAACGTGAAATCGTTGCTATTTATCAACTCATTTACAGATGACTGATATAAATGAAGACGAATTGCCGTATGCCATGAATATAATAAAATACAAAACCCGTACGCAAAGCTAATGAAATTCAACCTCGCACGATTTGAAAACCACCGGCACATTTTTGCGAGTTCATTGAAGATAATTTAATTAGCCCCTTTTATAAGTTTCTTGTGAAAACCAACAATACTAATTAATATTGGCTCTAATTAATGCCATTGTTTTGTTTATAATAAATACAAATGAAGAACTAAATTGAAAAAGGTAATCTTTCCTGTGCTGTGTCAGTTATTTCTTTGCGTAATTAGAAATGTTATTACAAGCGGCTTCAATTGTTGTGGCATTAATTAAAGTGGCGACAATAGGGAGATCATAGGCGTAACCATCGGTTTTCCAAAAGGTCATGTTATATTTTGACCCTTTCTGCTTCAGGAATAACTACCAGAAAATATGTACATAACCTCAAAAAACATAAGTGTAACGGTAGGCTACATACCTATATAATGTCTTTATCTATCTGTGTGCCACGGAAGTCCTATCCAGCATCAGGCAACCGAAAAAATAATAAATGAACATTTATTAGGCGAAGTTTAATTATTAAAACTATCTTACACTTAACCTAAAACGGACAAAAAAATATAATTTAAAAAATATAAATCTTCAAAATCATTAAATGATGTGTAGAAAGATAGATATACAAATGAGTAGATAATATGTTAAACTTCAAAATCACACCGAACGAAAAGGAACGGAGAAGAAAATAATAAAAATATTAAAATTCTGAATTTTAATTTGACGATATTGTTACGTGTTTATATCCTCCAGTAAACACCCCCAAACGTAGGTCCAATAATTGCAAGAAGAATTTTTACTATCCACTGATTTATTAACCACTAAATTACAGTAATAAGTCCTTTAATTACACACTAATTATAACTTTAATCTACTATAGATTCACTACTTTAATTCACAACTTGTTACTACTCCTTATTTTATCTGATCACTTGCTCATCTAATACATAATTCCTTGACTCCGTGCATTCGATCCGCTTCTTATATATCTGTGGCGTTTATCTCGATTTCCAGACTGTTCCGGACAACTTCTCGATTATTCTACTGTTTTTCAATCCATCTGTGGTAATGGTAGTTCGCCGGTTGGCCCAGAGACGGCGCTGTTTTACCGGTAGTTAACCAGGCAGGCCACCTTTCACTCTGCCATCAGGGACTAAACCTCTCTTCGTAAGAGGACGTGGGCGTGCACATCACAATATACACTTATCAGTTCGTTGTTGTGAAGTCTGTTTGTAAATTTATTTAGTTATTTTAAACACGGAAAACCTCTCTGAATAGTTGGAAGATTTAACATAAATCGAAACGTCGACTATATAAAAAATTGAGTTTCCATAAGATCCTGGCCTATCTCCGTCAAAAACAACCCCCTTAAAGGCTAATGTAGATCGATACTATGCATAAAACGCATATCGTTATAAACATGTTATTTTGCGTTTTAGTCTTTTGAAAGTGAACGAATTAATATTTTGTCTTGAAATTGGGAATGTATGGTATATATTCTGTAGTACTTAAGTATTTCATTGCACTATTAAATATTAATTTTGGCTCATTCGATGTAGATACCTACATCGAATTAAATCAAGAGAGAGCTTGCCTTATCTTAGATTTATACTTGCATCTAAAATTGAGGAAGAAATTATTATCTTTGAAAATGTCGATAACGATTTATTAATTAAGTGTGTGAAGATTTTTAATAAAATAATTTTTAGTTTTGTGCCACAGTAAGATATTCAAGAACAAGATTTTTGTTATTATATGTTATGAAAGAATTATAAGAGAAGGATCTGCGAAACAGGGTAAGGGGATAACATGGTAACGACAACTTGTTTACGTGACTCAAATTTAAATTGTGAATACTGTTCCTAAATATCCTTCTTTTATGAAGATATTATGGTGAGGAGGTGCATGGAATACGGTAAGTAAATACAGACATATTTATATTTTCCATAAATAACCAACCTAGATCATTTATTTTTGAACAGGTTAAAAACCGAAATAGTACAATTTTTACAAATATTCTGTACAGGTGAACTAATTTGTAATGTTTTAACAAGCAAGCCTTAACTGATAATAACGGTCTAAGTATGTAAAAATAATATACTATCAATACTAGAGAGGATAATGTTCAAAAATATATTCGACAAACCTGGTGCGCTGCGCGTAGATGCCCACATCCGATGAAGGGAGTATGAGCAAATTCATTACTTCTGGAATTCTACGTTTCCATATACTAAATATTTTCCACTGACTAGTTCGGAGTTTATGTAGTTTCTATACATTTTACATATACAAAATAGCAGCATTTCATGCCTTTTTCTTTCCACTTTGGTTTATACTAAAATAGTTGAGCAACGTAAACCTTAACGAAGGTTTATAGCCTTATTATCAGTAAGCTGCTTTTGAATTACAATTGTTACAATTAAATATAATTAAAATCAATGAATTAAAATGCATTTTCATATTCCACTAGAAAAATGAATAAGGGAAGTTTTGAAATTAGGAAATAATTTAGTGTTTTAGTATTCTAGTCTTCCCTACGTTAATGTCTGGAATCGTAGCTTGTAATAATTGTCATACACGACCTTTAGAACACAGGAACATTGCCTTATTGCTTCATCCAAACTTGTTTCTAACGCCTTTATAAATTCTAAACTCAAACACACAAAGAGCCTTTGAAGACACCCTAAAGGAAAACTGGACTCGCGTTTGTTTTGTGGGATCTTGAAAGCAGATTACTTATAAAAACCTCTTGAAATCCCTTATTAATTAACTAAAATATTAGAAGGACTTGTAATTACACAGGTGGCTTTAATCTTACTCGAAATAAGCGGGAAAATAATTAATTGCACTTTTATCAATTTATATGGGGTACCTTTGACAGACGCCAGAGGGATGGCGGATTTGATTGATTACTACTTTCTCAACTGCTGTTATTACTAACAGTGCTAACGAAATATGCAAGTTAATTATATCATATTTAAATAAGATAGCCGGTAGTCTTGATGACATTCTTTACTTTCTATAAAAGGAAACTGCTGAATACTTTGTAATTCATCTTTTGAAACCATCTCTCTGAATAACAAAAAATTCCTCTAGTTTACAAAAATGACATCTTTTATTTCTGCTGTAATAATTATTGAAAAATTATTATTTTTTTAAATTGTATTAGATTGTGAAAAAGTGTATATAGGTGAAACGGGCAGATATTTCAAAACGAGGGTAAAAGAACACACAAATGATGATTAAAATATACATAACCCTCTTAAGAAAAAAACAACCCTACGACATTGGCAGAACATAACCTAAACAATTTTCACCAATTTAACAGGCATCCGTTACCCACCAACATTGCCTATGTCGGAGCTGGGATTCGAACCCAGCACACCACAGACAGGATAACAAGCATCCTTGTTACAAAACTGCAATTCCATACCAGAATTTAAGAAATAAGTTCTGCAGCTCTTATTGTAACGCCCTTCAGAAATGTTGCAGGTAACACTTCTATTTAACATATTAATACATTTTAGGAGAAACTTTCTGGTTAAGTTGTTGGGGGCGTTTCAGTGACTGACTAACTTTGATTACCTCCTAACATGGCTCTACAGTATTCCGATTATAATTTATTACTAACTAGGGTATAGAATTAACTAAAATACATTCCACAATTTACATGTTATTCCTCTAGAGGGCAGTTACAAAACACTAATAACTTCACGAAGCACGCAAAGTCCTGTTTATCCAAATACGCAGTAAATAAAATGATTTTACTAAAGAGTAAGGGAAACGGCTTGTAGTATTTTTGCGATAAGTTTTTACGATATTATCTATACCGCTATAGGCATACAGGGTGCACCAAAGTTCTGAATTTTTCGATTACGGCTGAATTTTAAAAGGAAAAAAAATATTTGTTTTCAATTCTGCATAACTCAAAAATATGTGCCGTTATACTTATAAAGGCTGTCCACGAAGATGGACCGGGCATCTAGTCCAATTCTATGGCCACCCAATCGCCAGATTTGAACCTATTGGATTTCTATTACTAGAATAATGGTTGTTACGGGCCTACCGCGAACTGGCCACGTCCCATCAAAATATAATACCCGCTCAACCTACTGTACCTCATAATGCATATAAAATATCATATACCACATCGATGTACATGAGGACTCTGAATAACTTCTGTCTCGGTACTCTCGGTCATTATTCATTTGCCTTGGTCTTGAAAACTATATCTACAACCATCCTTGTAGAATTTGTGAATTTAGGCGATCTTCAGAAGTTTTCTCTTATTTTGGATAAGGATTTATTTTGTGGAATTAGTTTTGAGGAAAAACTGTCACTACATAGTAGGATTTTAGACGACAAAACGGCCGCTTCCGCTGCCGCTCCCGATGCCGGCAGCATATTCGAATGTTACTGACGTGTCCGTTCCATTTTTGTGGGCGTTTTTAAGGGACAAAGTAAACTATCTATCAATATAAGACAATATGGTGGAATGATAAAAAATCAAATCCAATGCTACTAACCCAAGGTGTATCACAAAGCTCAGTGTTGGGGCCAGTACTATTTATAATGTATATTGACAATTTATTCTTCAATGTCAGTAGTTAGGGACTTGTTTATATGCTGATGATAGAACATTCATAACAAAAGGAAATAACAAAATTGAGTTAACAACCCAATTAAAAATTATATTGCATGAAGCAAATATCTGACTCATGACGAGCTCATTGGCACTAAACAGAGAAAAAAATATGATTTTATCTAGAAAAAAGGAAACTGAAAGGTTATCGTTCAAATTCTTAGCCCTAAGAATAAACATCAAGCTAAATTAGAAAGGTCATATTGATGAGCTCTGTAGAAAATTTTCTGCAGCTATTTACACATTAGAATATTGAATCGGGAGCAGCATCTGACGGTCAGAAAATCTTCGTTCTACAAAAGAAAGTCATTAGGGCATTATGTGGTATGGCTTTTAGATAGAGCTACAGAGGTGCCTTTAAAGAACAGGGTATAATCAGTTGCCTTAACTATGTGCATTCTCATAAAGACAAATTTAGTCCGAACTTTGAAAATCACCATTATAATACAAGAAATAGGGGACAACTACAAATTCCGTTTCACCAATTGAATATAATCCAGCAGGGAGTGGATCACGGGGGTTCAGATTTATATAATAAAATCCCACTCGAAAATAAGAAACAAAAACTTTAATGCATTCTCCAGGAGGATGAAATAATTGCTTACTACAGAAGTGTTTTACTCTCTTACAGAATTTCTACAGCACTGAATTTATTTATTATTTATTGATTGTTAATTTGTTCTTTATAAGTTTGTTTTGTTATATACATAGATGTTTATATACAGAGTGTGCCCAATAAGATCGCAGCGCCCTACTAATTTTCCCACGTTGCAGAGAATATAGAGGATTTTTTGACAAATGATAGGTTGACTGGGTGTTACTTATTTTGAGCATGTGTCACGAGCCTACGACGAACTGGCTACGTTCTGGGAGAATATAATACCGCTCAACCATAGGCAACCCACGGTACTCATCAAGTATATAGAATCACATAATATATAAAATCACATATGCATCGCTTCAACATATGGGACTCTGAAAGGACTTCCGTCTCGGCCACGATTCATTGAATATACGTCTCGTAGAGCACGCGGCCGCTTTGTTGACAATTGCCAAGTTTATTTGTAACCATCCTCGTGGGATTTGTAAATTTAGGCAACCAGCAGCAGTTTTCATTGATGTTTGGTGTCGTTTTATTTTGCGGAATTAGTTTAGAAAGAAAACAATTTAGTAGGATTTTAGTCGACAAACCGTAAGCATTTTAGGCCGTTTCCGGCACGTTCAGGGTACGCTTTTATGGTATGCTTATGGTTCGTTTATGGCACGTTATTGGTACGCTTTTTCCTCCCGGCACGCTCTTAGCGCCCACGCTGCTGGGGTACGACTCGAAGAGCACTTTCGCTGCCGTTTAGGACCCCCTCACTGCCATCTGGGCAAACCATCTAATGAGGGATCTACGAAACTGTCAGAACTCTATCCTATCCTTTGGGGGCTCGAAACCACGGATTCCTGTGGGTAAATACCCAATTTCTTGGAACGAGTGACTGCAGATAAACGGCAAATCACGAACTAAAAGAAGAAGCTAAAATATGAGAACTCAACGATCTTAACTATAATAAAAATAGAAATAGAGAATTTGCTTATAACTAACGGCAATTTATAAACTAAAACTAAACTCAACGATCTTAACTATAATAAAAATAGAAATAGAGAATTTGCTTATAATTAACTGCAATTTATAAAAATTACTTATAAACATCCGCACTACATTGAGGATTTGCATTTTTAATGAGCTTTTATTACTCCACTTCATTTCCAAATGGACTAAAGTTTACTTTTTCATCGTGAGTACTACACCATAGTTGCGGGCTAACCGTGCCATGACTATGCTACACTCTGTGCCCTCTTTGAACTTATAACTTGCCCCTATAATAACACTTTTAGGGAAATTCCCCTTGTAGCACATTAACAACTTTCTGGTGAATTTCCAATGCCACCATGATTCGATATGTAATACCAAAAATCGAAAAATTTTATAAGAAAAAGTTATTCAAAATTACTTAAGATCCACCAAACTCCAAGTATCATCAAAATCAGAAGATTTAAATTTCCATGCAACTAATAATAATAAAAAACTGAAAATTTAAAAATCAGTTTATTACTATAACATCCAACTTAAATGACACCTTTTTCGACCAAATCATCCTCAGACAAAACACATTTTTCAATCCGTCTCCTCAAATTAAGTCTTACGTTTGTCAGTTGTTGTGGAGTCACCTCGTCACAGGTCTCTCTTATTCTCTCGCACAATTCTTCCCTGTTTGTTGGTCGTCTTGTAAAAGTGTTCCCCACAAAAAGAAATCTAAGGGTGTGACGTCCGGAGATCTGGGAGCCCACTCAATGAGGGAGCTATTGCGACCTATCCATCTTTTGTAATTTGTTAATACACTCCCGTACAATAATGTCGTAAAGTAGCAAACCGAAATTATAGTTATGATGAAAATATCTTAATTTTTTTGAGAAATAATGAAAATAATGCAAAGTTTAATCTTAGGCGGATGTCTCGAATTTTAGGTATCTGTTCATAAAATTCATGACTTTCAAAAGAAATAATTATTTTATTTCTTTAAACCAAAGTTTCTCCATAACTTGGAGGAGGGAGATCTGGTGAAGAGGTTGGAATTTTATTGATGGCTTCAAGGAGAAATCTTAAATGATCGTAGATTTTTGAAAAAAAATATATGGACTAGTGAAGCAACTTTCATTACTAATGGCACCATGTCTGCCCAAAATATATTGGCCATGTGACAATCCTCAGTGGGTAATTAATCGCAAAGGATAGTATTCTGAAATAGTGAACGTGTTTTGTGGAATTATTGGTGATAATTTGATCAGTACATTTTTTTTATGGAAAATTTGACAGCAATTCGGCATTTGACTGTTGCAATTCATTAGGACCACTTTTACAGAGGCGTTAGCAGAGCTTGTTCCCCTCAAATTATACTTCGACATGTTTCTTTAGTTAGATGGAGCTTCAATTCATAATGCTCTCATTGTAGTGACTGGATTAACGATCATTTTTATAGTAGATGTAATACTGTTTTTAACACGCTTTTACTAGCTTCACATGTATGTTTGTTTGTTTGTTTGTTTGTTTGTTAGTTTGTTAGTTTGTAATGGAATCTTTGAACGTGATTTTCACTATTTTCTGATCTGATCACACACTTCAAAACGTCAGATTAAACTGAAACTTTCCACACTTATCAAGAACCGATGACAATACAATAATTTAACAACTTTGTCCTAATGTCCTCATCAGGATAAAATAAAAAATGACTAACCTATTGTGGAGATTTTGATGGAGATGCCGCTGTTAATATTATATATTTTATAAATTATAGTTTAAATTTTAAAAATATAGCAAACCGAACTAAAAAGTATTGTTTAAATATTATTGAAAAATTCATTTTATTGTAAAAAGCTTGGGGTGCTTTTTACTATATTTTATAATTCTTACGTTTATCAATAGCTACCAATAAAACGAATTTTTTGTCAATAATATTTAAACATTATTTTTTACTTTTTAGTTCGGTTTACTAATAAACCGTATTATTTTAAACTATACTATTTTACAGAATAAAGTACTATTACTATAATTTTAATCAGAATATGATTTTAGTTTAAATCAATATACCTAATAGATATGGAAATCAAAATAGCTTATAAACCTAATTTGTTCAACAATGTTTTATATTATGGACTTGCTAAATACGAAGTTCTTAAGGATTTTCTTCTATTTTTTTGAATAAAAGTTATAACGTTGAATTTATAATCAACTTTTTAATACTTTAAGAATTGCGATTATTAAATAAAAATCAGTTGATTTTTATAACGATTTTTATCACATGTGACTTAAAGCAGTATAACCTTGCGATCCCTAATAAAAATATCACTCAATTTAAAACAAATTCCTTCCTTAATTAGAAGTTCTTAATTACTGCTTTTATACAGATTTTTAATTACACAGATTCTAACTAGGAAAATTAAATTAAACAATCCCCGTGGGCCGCCTTAAAAAGTATCCATATTTAAAAATATAACTTTAACAAAAACTTGCTGTAAAATTGGTAATAAATCTTTGATAGCATCTTAAGAAACAGAAAAGTTTTGCAGGGGTGAGAGTTTAGCAGAATTGGATGCGGTTATTAGAGGCCTGAAAAATACATTTGTGGAAATTGAATTTTAAAAATCTATCCCCTTTGCGTGTAACACGAGAGCAATAATTGCTTCAATAATAATTGGCGATAAGTTTCTCTTTTAAAAGCTTTTTCCTGGGGATTATGAGCCGACAAAGTCTCTATAATACTTTATCATTTATTACAATCCCGCTGGGTGCATTTAGAGGAATTTCATTATTTCTTCTTAGGCACAAATTAAAACTTATGAAATATGCCCCGTCATTTATTTGATGAATATGAGCAACTAAAGCCCACTTCATTTATAAACAACTTCTGTCGTGAAATAAAAATTTAAACACTCCAATTTACCTTTTTGTTAAAGAAATAAAGAAGGGAAATGCAACAAAAATTCAGTTTAAATTGATGACCTTATAACAGAAAATGTATAGAAAAGACGGTTTTTATTTAACCGAGTTCAAAATAAAAGGAAGTTATAAGTGTTGCGGCGTCAAATTATATGTTCAAATTACCTTAAAGGTGTATTTTATCATCAAAATTTGTTCTTTACGGCTCAAGATATATGAGAAAATGACTTGGGAGAAAACCATCCGTTGCGACATATAAAAAAATTCTAAAAGCGCTTACGAAAAGCTTCCCTCAGGAAATAAATAATCATAATAATAATGCTTTTGTTGAAAACGAATTAACATATAAATTCCATTATAGTGATGATAAAAAGTCTAATAATTCTATGTTATTTCTTTATCAAAACGTAGAGATCAAAATTTCTGTAAAAAAGAGAATTTTTCTCTACCACTCAACCCACAAATTAAAAAATATCTACATCGATCATGTATAAACAATGATCCGCTAAAGGAAAGACTACATAAAAATAAACAAATTACAATACGTATAACAATGTGCTAATAACATAGAATTAAATATTAGGGATAATAAGGATTGCACATAAGCAATATTTTATGATATATCTTCATATTGCAAATGAAACATATTCACAATAATAATAATAATAATTTATTGGCTAATTAAGGCTAAGAATGGCTAATTTTTGTTGCTCCAGGGAAACTATACCTGGAGCTACAAAAGTTAGCCATTCTTGGGACGTGCCATATAGCCCGTAAGGTATTGAATATGGAATCCTGAACATAGTTTTTATTTATTTTTTTGCTAACACCAATAGAACTTCGCCCTTTTGGCATTAGATCGCCCGGGGCAAGTGAAAGTTCCCCTCTAGAGGGAGTGAGTCAAAGTCATAATAATTTATTTTCCCTTTGACATATTACAATGTATAGGAGTCGTCATAAAATTGCTTAAGGACTATAGTATATAGTTACACAGAAATATAATTATAACAAGTAAACAATATGTCACAAACAAAAATAACAGCATTTCGTTAATCACTGAAACGTATATGATAGCAGGAAATCAGTGTAGGATATCTTCCGCACGATAGTAGCATTCTTTCATTAAAAATTCCTTAAGGTGAGTTTTAAATGATCTAAAGCATGTATTAGATTTAATATGAGCAGGTAACTTATTGAACATTATTAATCCAAGTACATCAGATGATTTATATGATGCGTTGTATTTAGAGAACGGTATATGAAAGTTATATCTGTTTCTAATATTCGAGTTATGAATGTCAGAGTTTTTGGGAAAGTTTCCCTGATTCTTAAATACATAGATGCACAATTCAAATATTAAAATGGACGACACAGTTAAAATACCTAAATCACAAAATAGTGATTTACAAGAGTGTCTGCTATTAACTCCACAAATGGCTCTTATTATTTGCTTTTGAGCTATAAATACCTTAGTAGCATGAGTGGGCCGGCCCCAGAGAAAGATGCCATATCTCAATAAAGAATCCATATTTGCATAATATATTTTAATTAACTGATCTTTATGAAGAACAGTTCTTAAATTAATGAATAAATAATTTTGACTGCGCAGTTTAGAGACAAGATTTTGGTAGTGATATTTCCAACTCAAGGTACTGTCATAGTATATCCCTAAAAATTTAACACTTTTGGTGGCACATGATATGGGTGAATTATTTAATATAAGATTAACACCGTTACATATCCCTTGCCTATTGGAAAACGTAAGTAGTAGGTTTTCTCACTATTAAAATATAAAAAGTTGCTACAGAACCATCGTTTAGATTAGAGAGAGAAGCATTGCCGGAATCTTCCAGTCTAATATCATCCTTGCAGGACACAAGGACAGAAGTATCATCCGCATATATGGTGTTAAGTTAGCATTTGGTACTGTACTTTCTACACCATTAATGTAAAATATGAAAAGAATTGGGCCGATAACGGAGCCTTGAGGCACTCCAACTTGAACATGCTTATTTTCAGACTGTGAAAAGCTTTTCGAGCTGTCAGTGACGTAAGATAAATTAACATATTGAGATCGATCCTTTAGATAACAGTTTATCCAGTTTAAAGTTGAACCTTTTTTTTTTATACATTTATTTAACGTCGGCCTATTTCCGCTACTGAGGCCTAACACCGACGCCTGTAGACGAGCTACCCCCAACCAGGGATTATGCCGAATCTCTTCCCTTAAGAAGAGTAGAGATCTTTTACTTGCCTAACATTTAATAGACAAGGGACCGACGGCTTTACATCCCCTCCGAAGGATGGTATATCTCCTATATAACCCTCGCCTAAGGTTGTACAGCTTCCGCGCATACACTGATATACAAGCCGCTTGAAGGTGTGTGAGGTTTCCGTTGGAATGGTCACCCATCCAACTACTAACTCCGCCTGTCGTTGCTTTGCAGCGCATACCGAAGTATGTACATAGTAAAGACGTACCTACGCCCGCCCCATTGAACCTTCAATACCACATTTTTTTTAGTTTATACAAGAGTAGATCGTGATCAACGCAGTCGAATGCCCTGCTGAGGTCACAGAATACTCCAACAGGACACTCGCAAGCATCAATCTTGCTAATAACACTGTTATGGAAACTACGGAGTGCTGTACTTGTACTTTTATTTTTTTGAAAGCCGTGTTGATTGTTAGTGATAATTTTGTTTTCATCTAGATAAGAATCAAGTCTATTAAGGTAAGCATACTCAAACATTTTGGAGAACCCCGAGGTCTCCTTGATCGGTCTATAATTACTAATATTTTGCGGGTCGCTTTTTTAAAAATTGGATTTACTTTCCCAGTCTTAAGACTGTTTGGAAAAGAACCGCAGCAAAAGGAAAGATTGGTCAAAAAAGTCAATGGTTTTATAATAAAAGGTAAAACTTTCTTTAACAGGAGATTAGGATATTCATCTACGCCGCTAGACCAACTGTTCGTAAGTTTGTTTATCAATAGTTCTAAGAGATCAGATTCAATGTATGGGTACAGAAGAAATTTATTGGCTAGGTTAGAAGATTCAGCAGAGCCTTCATCATGTCCTTTCTTTCTATCAATTTTTTGTATTAACGATAAAGGCGCCTGAAGAAAATAATTATTGAAAGTATTGCTTACAATAGATGGGTCTTCTAACGATTCCCCATCTTCATTTCTAATAGCTATATTATTAGGGATTCTATTTTTATTACTTAGTTCAGAAACTACTTGCCAACACATTTTGTTTCGGTTACCTGCATTATGTACTTTGGATTGACAATGTTGTTTATTTTTATTAGCCACTAAATATTTGTGTTTGATCTTAGCCTTCTTATATTTAGGCTTCAATTCAGGAAATTGACAGGATAATCGATAAAGGTCCTTCGAGTTGTTGCTTGCAAAACACTAGAATGCAAGAAATACTAAGTATTCAATAAAACGGTGCCTAAAAATAATTCTTTTTTAAATTTCATTTTAAAGGAGGTTATATGGTGGATAGAAGGAGAAGTCTTCAAAAAAATTATTTCTTGCTACTGTTTTGTAGATGATAGCTAGCTTCTACATGCGCCCTTTAAATTAAAACTAGCACTCTAACTTCTAATGAGTTATTGGTTATAAAAGTTAGGGGAGGCTGGAATTACATTAAAATCAATATTTGACACTTCGTTTATTTAAAAAAACAAAATATGTTTTTATTTGCTGAAATCAAAATAAACGAAATAGGGCGATAATTGGAATGCTCAAAGGTAACGATATGATATTTGATATGTTTTTCAAAGTAGCTGAACTTGTTCCATCCATGTTAACTTTCCAACACCATCGTGGGAACTACAAAAATAGAGTTATTCTAAATATATTATTGTGAACCATCTATACAGTGTTTACTTAAAATAAAAATAATTGTTTTCAAGATATTCCTGAGTTAACCAACCACGAATCCGATCTAGTCTAGATATTGGATATTCATATCTTAATGTATACCAAATAATATACTAATATAATAGCAAGAACCCTGGCCACTAACGGTCGAGCCGTTAACAATCGGAATCACATCTAGCGCATCAAATTTGAAACAAAAACACATTCGGGATATCAATTCACATCCGGATTATAAAACAACAATCCTAAAACACCACATCCCTAGCTCAAGACACCCCATATAAAATTCGCATTAATCTTCCAATTCCCTTTAAGGCCTGTGGCTACCACAATTTGATAACCCAGTAACTTAAATGTAGTTGAATGCCTGATCAAGATGTTGCCGCACCCATGCCCTTACCCTTATGGGATACAAGCCGGGATTCAAAGTAGAGATTAATGCATTGACGGGGGATGGAAGGCCGCTTCATTACTGCTGATGTATTCTAAAATTAAATTTGGTGTTTATAGTTAGAAACTATTTTGACTTCCACATAATATACTGGTAAAGAAACAATGGCTGTTAGTGTTTAATCTAGCATTAATAATAAATTATCATGGAGTTTCCATTCACAGTTCTAATTTATTTTATCTGTTTTCTCAAGCGCCATCGCAAGTCTTCAATTTCTGAATTCATTCTTTCTAATTTTGTATTTATTTAATCTTACACTGAAAGATCTGAAAGATTCGCCCACATGATTTATTACATTCATACTGCGAATTGTTGTTACGACCAAGTTGTCGTTCAACCACGAGGCTTCTGGGTGGTTGTATGTACGCGCATTCGCACAATGCACAAGCGGCGAATAATGCGAACATGCTGCTGAAGGCTTATTACGACCAGTGGAAGATTCGGGTAAGTGCTGAGAAGTCCGAGGCGATAGTCTTCACGCGTTGCTTCACGGAGAACAAGATCATCAATCACTCCGATTTCGATCAGGGATAACAAAATTCCAACAAAAGATGCTTGATGTACTTGGGGGTCAGACTAGACCAGCGACTGACGTTCAACACACACATCAATGAGACGGTACGAACGGTCTATTGTCTGTCCAGGAGTCTGGATCCGCTTGTGGTCAGGGGTAGCAGACTCAACAGACAAAATAAAAAATTGTTGTACACGATGGGGTCAGGCCATCCATCACATACGCGGCGCCTGTGTGGTGCAGTATACCGGCCATGACAATGAAAAAACTCAAAGTGTTGGAACGCAAATTTATGCGCCTCATCTCAAATTCAGGAAGGCACACCTCCCTCAGAGACCTCTACGAACTCTGTAACGACATAACCCCGATAGCGGCCTACGTCCAGCACATCTCTCAGAACTTCTACTCGTTCAAACTGAGCGATAGTTCTCTAACAAGACACATAACGCAAATTAGACAACATAATGCCCCATTTCGGATCAAACACCTTCTACCAATTTTCCGGCAGCCACTATAGCCAAGTTTCACCAACTATACCTTTATCTAATCTTATCCACCTTTCGCTAGTTTTTCATACCTTTCATTCACCTTTAATCCTTTCCTGCCCCCCTCTTCTTTTCTGTTTGTGTATTTTTGTCACGTTTGTTTTTCCTTCGTTTCTTTTTGTACATTTTTGTCTCTAAATTCATTTTTCTCATCATCAATGTCGTAACCGAACGAAAAATATTTCTGTATCAAAAATTTTTTCAAGCTCACAGTAGGTCCTGCGCAGCCCCTCGTTGGAACATTTCACGGAAGGCACTTTGTTCAAATTGTGTTGTCAGCGTCCGATGCGAAATTTTAAAAAGTAAACTGCGCTGGTTATTCTAAAAATTGTGTTCATCGTTCAGTTGTGTTAAGCTTATTTTTTTGCATGCTAGCAAAAAATATTTAACATCGTATTACCTATTTTATTTTTAAGTTTTAAAAAGGAGTCTAGGTTTTTTTTGTTTTAATTGTCGTTTTCGCTGAACCGGACCTGTTCCGCCCGATCATGCAATCCGCCACCGCGTCTAAGCGGTGGTTGGACGATCGGCCCCGGTTCAGACTCCGGGGAGGCAACTTTTGTACTTTTTTTCAATATGAAAAATTGAATTAAATTGGGTGGTTGTAGTCACCAAAGATAAATATATCAAGTGAGGGAAACTTCGAGAATATATCCTCTATGGTATAACAATGCATCTGGTATACTTCACTAGATGAGTTGGGTGGTATATAGACCCCTCCAATTATAAATTTGAAGTTATATTTACACAGAATAAATAATTCCCCAACAGAATAACACATAGTTTAATGAGTTTAGCTTGAATAGATTAATTGCTATAAAAATGCCTGGTACATGTACAGTTTTTACGTGTCGGGTACAGCTTTTACGAGTACAGGTCCCTATTTTCATTTTATTTATGCTAATTTTACTCTAATCTGTCCTTATTTGACTTGTAAAAGCTGTACCTTTAACCATAAAAGCTGTACCTGATCCTTAAAAACTATACATGTACCTGTAGAGAAAAATGTAAAAAGCTGTCATTTGAATTGCCCGCCAGATAAAAGATGCTCTCTGATTGACTGTAAAAGTGGAGTGGTGGGAGTGGTCTAATGTGACGACTTTCCTTCTAAAACTAATTATTGTTAACATTGATAATGGTAAATTTTGCTTTATAAAAATTGTTGAAAATGGCGACCTTTACTTAATAGACATGCTTCCGCCCGTCCTCGCATCGAATTGAACACTTGTTCAAATATTCCCGGCGTACTCCGTACTGTTTCACACGAGGCAACTATTTGCTATCTTAGATCTTCTAAAGTATTACTGGCTGACCACTGACTAGGTCCTCTGCGACCTATTCAACGATCAGGGTTTTAAGATGAGCCCACAAAAAGAAATCCAAAGTATTGAGATCAGGAGATCTTGCTGGCCATTGACTAGGTCCTCTGCGACCTATTCAACGATCAGGATAAACCACATCTAAATGGTCACTAACAATTACACTGAAATGAACAGGAGCTCCATCGTGCATATACCACATTTGATTCCTCAACGCAATTGGCACGTTCTCAAGCAACACAGGTAGTTTTTCTTGGGCAGGTAAGATCATCCGTTAAGGCGTCTTGACAGAAAAAAAAGAGCCTATAAGATTACCACCAATAATTTTACCCATACATTAACCTCAAATTGCTCTTGGAAATGAGCTTCGGTTATAGCATGGGGGTTTTTGTCCGCTCACACATGATTATTATGGAAATATTTATGACCCAAACTGTGGAATCCGTGTAACCGCTGTGAAAAATCAAAGAAATAATACGATGAGGTGGTTTGGAACACCAACAACTTACTGTATATCAGCAAATATTGTTTTGAAAATGGTGTTTGTAAAAACGTCATTCTAGAACTACTAGATTTATTTGTTCGTCTGTACGTCTGACGAGAAAAACACAAGAGGCCGTTTTCATGTAGAATTGATGAGACTAATCAGATAAAATATCCAGATGGAAAAATGTCAGTGGCGTACCACTTTTTTGGTAAAAAAATATCAAAGGGACGCCACTGACAAAACGATAAAATAACTTTTCTAACTAAAATATGTGGTTTATATCCATGCCAAAATTGATAATAATATCTATAATAATAATTTCTGAGATATTAAAAAATAACGATTTAAAATTTTAGAATAGGATATATGTGGTAGGGAATTTCAAAAAGAAGAAACAACAGATTGATTGTCCAACCCGAATGCCTGATCTAAACCCGCTTGATTTTCTCATTAAAATCTTTTTGTAATCACGGGTAATGAATCAGCAGTTTTAAAGCGGGATGGAGAACGTCTAGAATAGAGAATAGAGGGATATTTTTTTAAAGAAACACGTGATAGTACATTTCTTTGTAAATCGAATTTCTACAGCTGCACTTTAATTCGCAGCAAGTGTATGTAACGCCTCTGGGTGGGACTCACCAGCTTAACTAGACCGTAATAATTAATCACAGTTAACGGTAGCAGCTATATAGTAAATAATCTACAAGGGATAAACAGGTGAAGCTTTTCTCATCGGGAATACATTGGACTTCCCTAAGTAGTTGTGAAAAGCTCGAAGATTATTAGCTTTCTGACTTGGAAATAAATTATCCTGGTATACTGTGGCCTAAAATCCTCGTATTTACGAAAATATTCGTATTAATGGATTATTCTAGATTATCTGGCGACAGAAATTTTTAAAATAAATTATTATACATATACAGCTTGTCCCAGAACTTCTGAGCAAGAATTTAGGGGTAGATAAACTGCTGAACAACTGAAGTGGGTATTGTCAACATATTAAGTATGATCAGCCTTTCGGCTGGTGTTTGTTGCAATCGAAGCATTAGCGTTTTGATGGTAATATACAATTATTACACTTAACGCGCCAGGCTGGTAACTTGTAATTCAGCGCTCGGCGGGGCACATAGCCCGGAGAGTAGCTGTTGGTTGCAGTCTGATTACGTTCCTTATAGTAAAATAAGGATTGTATAGAGGAGTTTGCGACTAAAAATATTATGTGTTAATATTCCGCCCTGTAATAGCACATTTGAACTATATTTGGACCCTATATTTTTAGAATGAGATGATTAATGTTTGCATTTTCGTAGCTTTAAAAATATTATTAGAAGTTCGAAAAGTAATTAATAAAGAGATGTACGCCGGATTTCGCGACCCGGACGAAGCTACTTCATATATACAGGGTGTCTCACCGGGAACTGAATCGATCGATATAGAGAAAAGTACGCATCAGAAAATTTTGAAAATTTAGATAATTACTAATGTCTGTGTGGCCAATCCAACTAAAATAATTACAATCAGCTGGCACTTCCGCTTATACCGGAAGTCGATACCAACTTGCTTATTTCAAATGGAACACCCTATATATTTTAGGATTTTCGAAAAGAGCATAAAGAGTCGAAAATATGTAGCATATCCTATACCTAAACCTAGCCGTTTCATAGATATTTGAAAACATTTTATAGAAAAATTGACAGGTGCAAAGGTTTGCAAGAACCGTTAGAACTTTCTTCGTGTAAAAGATCCTCATTTGCTTCTTGTCACGTAAAAAGAACACAAGGAGAGCTACGTTCTACAACTGAAATAAATTCAATAATATCATACCAAGTGTTCCGTTTTTCGCGTTACATTTTGTCAACTACAAACCGCGAAAACTTGTTTAGGTCAAATGGAACACTCTGTATTTTTTTACGCCAAGTTGCGTAAAATTGAATTCCCTTTTTTCTGATATTAGTATTGTGGGGGTTAAAGTTACAACTTTTTGAAATATTTGTGATTTTACTAGAAATTCATGAATTGTTGTAATCATTCCATCAAAATAGCAATGATTAGAAAGAATCAGTCATTATCTTATGTCAAGAAATGCCAGCACGTTTAAATTATACCAACGAAAACTTTTATTTGTTTACTATGTTTACTGATAAAGTAATATCAAGAACTTGCAGCACATTTGCTACTCGATATCCAGAAAAACGGAAACCGTCACCGAACACTGTAAAACGCATACTGGAAAATTTTAAAAATTATTGCTCTGTCAATGCAAAGAAGAAAGCCTATTGTTGATGACGAAAACATTGAAATAGTCATTCTGGGATATTTTCATGCATTTCCAAGGATGTCATTAAGACAAGCTCAGACCTCACAATGTACCCCGCCCCGGTCTTCGAGAGTGCTTCGTCGATTCCCGGGGCAAACCAATTTTGCCACCTCGGCAACCCCCTCAAATTGGCCAAAAACCACCCTCAAAGGCCCTTTTTCCGTGAACCCGTTTATTTTCCGCAGTTTTTCGACTAATTATAGTTCCTCGAGTAGACCGGGAGATCCCTCGAAGAATTTGGCCTCAGTCACTTCTATCCTAGACTTCCAATATTTATAGGAGGTAGGAAATTAATATTTGTTTTTGTGAGAAAAAAATTGATATTTCGTAGGAGGTGTTCCATTGAGGAATGTGGTAGGTGACCAGAGTTGTGTAACCACCCCCAGTTGTTTTAACCCTTCAAAGGGGTGGAAAATTAATTTTTTTTTGTGGGGAAAACAAATTTCCCCCCCTTGAAGGATGAAAACAACCATCTGAGGTGGTTACACAATCCTAGTCACTTACCACCTTCCTCAAAGAAACTTTTTGATTTTCCAAAAACTTGAATAAAGTTTACATTTTAAAATTATTTTGGATGTTACATCTCAGAAAAAAGGGCAAAGTATTCCCGCCCTATATTTACATAATAATTATATATTTTTGTCATTATTCTTCTCGTTATTCTTCTTGTCTCATAAATATTGTAAATTATTAATTAGGGCGAAATGTGAAGTAACTTTAAATAGCAGCGTAAAGTTCCTGATGTTGCAGTCGATGGTCAATTATCTTGGCAACCTCACATTATTCTTGCATGCGACAGGCTACTTTACTTAATAACCCTTATTTTGCAATATTGCAGATAAATGGAAGCAGTGTTACAATAATATTTCTCTACAAATCGATCATTAAAGGAGATATCCCTCTAGTTTCATTATAAAATCTCCAGAGAAGAGCGGCAACAACAACAAAATATATTTTTGGGAAGTTTCGTCTCCAAACTGTGAGATCCGAATCGAGGAGTCGTAAATTGTTGAAACCAATCATTATCTGACAAGAAAAAATACAGTTTTTTATCCTACGATCTACGTGCCGATATTACAGTTAAAAAGGTAAGGATGGTGTTGGAAAGTCATGAATATTTACAGGGTGGGGTTAGAAATCGGATAAAACCACTTTTAACCCCTAAATAGCACCTCCATTTTACAATTTCACTTTATCTCGTGTTTAGTTTTTATTTTATCTCTTAGTTATAACTTTAACTAAATTTTCCGGCTGGTCCTTGCCTGTTAATATAATTTATTTTTTTTTTCAAAAAGATATCGGCACCAGCCTAATAGTACAAGTTTGAAATATTTCATGAGATCACGATCGTTTTCAATAATTTTTTATGTTTCAAACTAGGGTAATATAACTTTTTTCTACTCTCTTATGTAAATTTGCTGTTTTCCGTACAGTCTGTAGAATGGATAAGGGGGCCATTCCAGTTAACTGAACGGATATATTTCATATACGTTCTAGGATGGATATGAAATCGACAAATAACAGTTCGTGTATTAAGTACATAGGCAACTATTCGTTTTAAAAAATTCAAGTTAGTGCGTAAGCTGTCAAAGTAATTGTCAGTGTGTATTCGCGCAGTTTGAGCTAGAAAATAATTTAAAATGAGTGATTCCAGTGAAGAATCGATAAACGGTATACCACCTAAAATTTCATTGAAATTATTATATACAGACAAAATTTTAGAGATATATTATGACAAAAAGAAAGTAGCTATATGTGGGGATTGAACCAATTCAATTCAATTCAAAACAAATTTATTCAAATTACACTAGCTACTTTTTTGTCATAATATATCTCTAAAATTTTGTCTGTATATAAAAATTTCAGTAAAATTTTAGGTGGTATACCGTTTGTCGATTCTTCACTGGAATCTCTCATTTTAAATCATTTTCTAGCTCAAACTGCGCTAATACACACTGACAATTACTTTGACAGCTTACGCACTAACTTGAATTTTTTAAAACGAATAGTTGCCTATGTACTTAATACACGAACTGTGATTGGTCGATTTCATATCCATCCTAGAACGTATATGAAATATATCCGTTCAGTTAACTGGAATGGCCCACTTATCCATTCTACAGACTGTACGGAAAACAGCAAATTTACATAATGGAGTAGAAAAACTTCAAACACAATATTAATAAGTAGGACAATAGACAATAAAAACGCATATGAAATAAAACTGGTATTGAAGACTGCAGTAATAGGAAGTAAACAATCTAAAAACTTTTGTGGCACATTTAATAAATTCCCTTATTTCATTTTCAGAGAAAAACTGTTGAGCACTCTCATGTATCCTGCATTCAACCTATAGAGTTGCATAGTTCTTTGTCAAATTGCAATGTTTCTGTCTTTCTGAAATTATAATATATGTTACGAATCCGCCTAGCAGACAACATAAAGTTTATGCTTTTGCGGTTTTCATTACCCCGGGCAAAATTTGCGATTCATGTTATATTAAATAGGATGTATTTAATGAGAGATTAAAACATATGTTAAATACACACAGGCCTCTGCAAGTTCTATTTGATAACGCAGCATTGCTTAGTTAGTTGTTTATTCAAAGTTGCAAGCCTTTTGACTTGTATTAAACTGAAATTTTTTATATATTTGTATAAAAGGGCGTTATTCAAAATCTTCGAATTATTAACGGTGGCCATTTTGCTTGGGGAGTAAATTGCTCCTGGGATAACGTATATATATATATATATATATATATATATATATATATGAAGTGTTATTGTACTTCCGGGTGCTCTCCCGCGTCGACGGTCGACTCCTCCAGGAGTCACGATTGTTTAAAACGACGTTTCAACAGAATCTCATCTGCCATCTTCAGGTTCTCATTGAAAGCTGCCTACTGCTGCTTCTCGTTGAACTGTTCTACGAACTCCTAGCATTATTCTCATTAACAATTTTTCTTGACCCTCTTTTTCTCTTGAAAATGGCTCCAAAACGGGAGCCGAAACGTCGAGACATTAATAATCTCAGACGCGGTTCAACCCGAGAACCCAGTATTTTTCATATATGTATATAAAGAGTGTCCCGAAAATGGTGGACAATCTCTCGGATTTGGGCAGAACTAGTGAAAATAAGGTTACAAGTTCGTATATTTTTCTTTCCTCCGAGGTACCCCTACGAAGATATTCGCTCTTGAAGTTGAAGGTTAAAAATCGATTTTTCGCGATAACTTTTTTATTGTTCAATCGATTTTAATCATTTTTGGATCAGTATCATATTATTTCAATCCAGTTAGGTCAGTGTATTAGAACCTTGGATAACATTCTTGAGGACTCGGGGACAGAGCACCCATTGCCTTAATAAGTTGATAAAAAAAATTCAGCCTATTTTCTTTTATTTCTAAGATTATTTTCAAAATTTTCAGCCATTTTTACTTAAAAAACGTATACTCGTTTAATGTGGGTAATATGAACCGTTTTCGAGATAAAATGCACTTAACTATAAAATTGCGATTTTCAATCGCACATATAATAGTAATTTTTAAAAATTAAATAAACACGAGGATTATGTACAAAACAACATTTATTTCTCTATGAGGTAGTAAGTACTTACCTAAACTTATAAAAACAAAAAAAATCTTGAACAAACAAAACACAAAATTTGAAACCTTACTGTAGAAAACTAATTAGGGACATGGAAAAATTAAGATTTATGAAATTTCATAACAAATGCTCAATATGAGCACCTCCTTCTTCAATGCATGCTTGTCCACGACGAACTGACGATCGCTGGACTCGCCACAACATTCCTTCGTTTTCTCTAATTGCATATGAATGGTACATAATTCTCTCGTATAATTCTTCTCTTGTCTCTACTGATGTGGCATATACGAGACTCTTTAAATGTCTCCACAGGAAGAAATTAAGGGGATCTAAATCGAGTGATCGGGGAGGCCAAGGGACAGGCCCATCCTGACATGCAGTTTCGACCTGCTGGCTCTCGTCAGTGAAAGGTAGACATGTGACGAACGACACGAGGATCTCTTGACTATTTGGTACATCTCGGTATCTTTACGATAACGACATGCAAAATAGTAAGCTGGCGCCATCTAGCGGTCCAGTGTCTATTGTAATCGAAAAATAAATAGCCTGACTGGGCTTAGCATAGTTCAAGTGTGCTTCTAGAGGGTAGAAATATTAAAATATAATGTTTCAGTCGTAAGCTCCTCTATAAAATCCTTATTTTACTATAAGGAATGTAACCAGACTGCAACCACAGCTACTATCCGGGTTATGTGCCCCGCCGGGCGCTGAATTACAAGTTACAAGCCTGGCGCGTTAAGTGTAATAATCGCATATTACCAACAAAACTCTCTTTTTAACACGCCTTTATTAGCTTCACCTGTATGTTTGTTTGTTTTTTTGTCAAGGAAACTTTGAACCACCCACTTCAGAACGTCAGATTAAATTGAAACTTTGCGGACTTATCAAAGACCGATGACAATACAATAATTTGATAACTTTGTCCTAATATCCTCACCAGGACCATCAGGATAAAATAAAATTTAAAAAATGACTAATTTATTATCGAGATTTTGGCGGAGGGGCCGTTGTCATTAATATATATTTTTTTATTGGTGAGAAACGTGCCGAGGGTTGAATGACAAAGAGGGTGTAAAAAAAATTATAGTTTCAAAAACTAAAAGAACACGCTTTAATAGCAAACCGAACTAAAAAGTAAAAAATAATGTTTAAATATTAAGATTCTGATTTTATTGTAAAAAGCGTGGGATTTATAACAATTGATATCAAGTAATACATAAATTATTGTTTCTTAGAATAAAAAAGTTCCTCTAGCAAATTTGGCGAAGATCAGTCAAGAGGCTGTTGAGTTATTGCAAATGAACGAAAAAATAATTTGAACTTCGAAAACACCCTGTGTCTTTTTCCACAGCAACATTTTACTAAAGCATATTTTGTTATAACCTCATCCTCATATTTTGGTCCAAAGAATCTACCCTTGAACTATGGCCTACTATTAATGGTCCACCCTGTATAGTATATTACATAAATTTCATGTTCAATAATTAAGTCATTGTTATGTTTTATTTTTAATATAAATTTATGTTATTAATTGCTTACTTCTATTATTTGAATAGTTGTGTTCTTACTGTTATCATTTACAATTGTTGTATTAAATAAATCCCAGTTTTAAAGTTTTTGAGGTTATAAACTATTAATATATCTTGGTTAAAATAAACACCGATGCAAATTTTCAATTTGTTTTAAAAAATATCTTGCCCTGTAATTGAGTTGTTAAAATCTGTTACATTGTTTCATTCATTACCAATACATCAGTTAACCTTTTTAACAAGTAGTACAGTACACCACTGATAATAACGCTACAACTTGGCGATACAAGAAAATCGATACAATAAATATACACAATAAAAAACAGGTGTGTAATATAAACCAGGTTCATATCATAGCTATTCTATGGGCAAGATTTGTCTCTTCTCATGTGTGGGCGACCATCGCAATAAAGTTCGTTGTGCGTTCGCGGATATTGGGTGAGCGTGAAGTGTTACTGTTATTTTTGAATGTGGAATTATGTATGCCTTGCACTTGATACACGTTATTAAATTTTGAAAGTTCTGAACAGTTTCCAAAATATGTTTCGCACAAGTCCTTGGACTCTCTGTGGGCAATTTTGCGTAATTTATTATTAATGTATATCAGTGAAGTTTTCCCATAGTTCCGATTGACCCCTCAAGACTGTAAACATTATGAATAAATCATATGTTACATACGATAACTGGGAAAAAATATATCGGATTTTCAGTCATAAAAAGTTGATAACAGTAGTTATTTATTTAGATATAAAAACCCAACAAGTAACCACTGGAGAAATTATTCTAATAATACAAGAATGTATGCTCAATGTACAGTATACAGTACGCGGATCGCTACTAGGCGTATAGGGAAATCCAATACACAGATGTACATGTGCAATACGGGTGAGAATATCATCTAATGGTGTCTAATTGAGGTGGGGCGATCCAATGGGCTGTACGCTGGCGCTGCTGTGATTGTCGATATTATGGATTTATTTATTATTTACTAGAGTCCATTGGGCTTAGGTCACAGGTAATCTTACGAAATTTAAGAATTATTGCACTCAAAATAATATTAACCTGGTAAAATGGATATTTATTAACAGGAGAGGAAGTACAAACAATTAAATTGTTGATACTTTTGTTTATTTGTTGACCGCCATAATTAATTTCAAAAAATTAATATTTTGGGATGACATGGTAATTCGCAAATTCCTTATTTGGTGACCGGTCACCTACGCCTTCTCCAAATACATTTACATTACAAACTGCAGCGGGTCGACAAGCCCCTATACATCTAGTAGCGATCTCCGTACTGTATATCATTAGAATATATGAATATGAATGTAGGAAATATATAAAAAGAAAGAAAAAGTACAATTATATTAATACTAAACTAACTATACTTATATTCGTATTGTACAGATAACAAAACATGAATTGAGGTATGACTGCAATTAAGTACTTACATTAAGCCCATTTTGCAGTGAATTATAATTTTTACTTATGAAATGAATACGTTTTAGTAAATCATACTTAGGAGTAGCAAGAGTAGCCTGTGCAGCGACATTTACTATACTTTCTAAAATTACACTCCTTGACGAGTTTCTGATATTTTTGCATAAAAAACGCTCCGTAGAGCGAAAATGTGATTGAATATATAAAAAGAAGTCGGATTTTGCTACAGTTTCGAAAAGTTCATCGAGGGTTTTGGCGTGTTCCTTAACAACATCATGTGAAGAATATCTTCATTTTGGTAAAAAAAAAATCGTTCGACCATTTGGGCAAATTGGGGAAGTTTTGAAAATTTTGTGGAATTTGGACTAAAAATGGAATTGCGGCCAAACTGTTGGATATTTTTAACTAAAATTTCGCAGGCTATTACTTGGTTATACCGGGAGGCCACTAGTCAATGTACGCCCCCAATATTTTGGTTGTTTTTGTATTTAAAAATTTGGTTTTTGGTACACATGGATTAGACAATAATGGGCTACTTTTAGACTAACAGGAATGAAAATATCACATCCGGTTGAACCGGAAGTGACATCAACTTTTTTAATTAAATGGAATGACTGTGTTTTTTTATGGTTTCTCATTAAGCATAAATTTCTAAGTGCAACAGTTTTTTCAGACTTAAAAAATTCCAAAAAATAAGTGACATACGAACAATTTTTTAATTTTTTCAAAATGGCCGCGTCAGATGAATGCGATGTAAGAAAAGTACTAAGTAGGCTATGAAAATTATTAGTAATATTGTAGACTTGTCTGTAAAGAAGAAAATAGTTGTTTGAATTACTGATAGGTACCAGTATTTTTAGGTTTTTTTCAAAAAACGGAATTTCATTTTCATTTCCGTAGGGGTCTTATAGAATTTTTTTTAATGGAACTGTGCTATTTTTTTTATTAATCAGAAATATTGATTCATAAACTAGAATTTTTTCGCCATTAATCATTTCTTAACGATATTCTTTGTAATAATAGAAGTATTTTTGAAAAGTAAGTGCCAACAAATCATTTTAATAAGGTACCTATCTACATTTAAATCCAAAATTGCAGATAGCCATGAAAATTACAGACATTCGCAACAATTGAATTATTCTTGGCTTACTCACTAATTTTCTGAAGCAAGTGTATTAAATAATATAAAATGGCTGAAAAATATTCAAGAGATGAAAAAAATTGCATGTTCATTATTTATGGAGAGACTCAACGTAATGCAACTAAAGCACAAACTCTGTATGGACAGAGATATCCAGAAAGAAGACAACCTCCGAGAAACTATTTCGCCCGGTTGGAGCTTCAATTTCGAACTGAATCTAATATAGAAATTGAAGAGAGATTTATTGTGGATGAAGAAATGGTAATTAATGTATTAGCTTTAGTGCATGTTGACCCAACCATTTCGGTAAGACACATTGAACATGAATTACCAGTTTCCAAAGAATCAGCCAGGCAAATTTTAAAGAAACACGGCTATAGATCTTATAAATATCAATTGCATACATTTTTGTACTAGAATGATTATCAGCGAGGAATAACCTTTTGTAATTGGTTAGACGCCAATTAAGAAATGAGAATTTTATCAAAAACATTTTGTTCATTGATGAATCGAGATTTACAAACCTTGTGTTATTTAATCGAAACAACATTCGATATTGGGCAATTGAAAATCCTCACATTATGAGACAGGGGCGGTTTCAGGAGCGGTTTTGCTTCAATGTTTGATTAGGCGTACTGGGCGACCATATCATAGATCCAATAATTTTCGACGGAACTCTAACTGGACCAAGATATCTAGAATTTCTCCAAAATATAATAGTTCCACAGATTAATCAAATTCCCAATTCCAATAATTGACGAGGTTTACTTCCAACAAGACGGGGCTGGACCACATAATGCTATTATCGTTAGGGATTACTTAAATCAATTATTTCCAGATCATTGGATAGGGACCCATGGTCCAGTCAGATGGCCTGGAAGGTCGCTTGACTTAACCCCACTCGATTTTTTTATTTGGGCGCATTTGAAAAATGCTACATGACTGCTCCAACCACAAGGCAAGATCTGGAAGAAAGAGTTCGACACGAAATTGCACAAATAACACCTCAACTATTACAGAATGTTAGATGTGCAACGATAAGTCGCGCTACGGTGAACAGTTTGAACAATTTTTATAATGATTTATTATATTTTAGGTTTTAAATAATTTTGTTATTGTATTTATTCATGGTTTTTAACGTTTATTAAAATTATTTCTTATTTAATTTGTGTTTTCTTCTTAAACATATACTTCTATTATTACGAAGGATATCGTTAAGAAATGATTAATGGCGAAAAAATTATAGTTTATGAATCATTATGTCTGATTAATAAAAAAATAGTACAGTTCGATTAAAAAAAATTCCATAAGACTCCTACGGACATGAAAATGAAATTCCGTTTTTTGAAAAAAACCTATCAGTAATTCAAACAATTATTTTCTTCTTTACATACAAGTCTACAACCTTACTAATAATTTCTATAGCCTACTTAGTAATTTTCTTACATCGCATTCATCTGACGCGGCCATTTTGAAAAAATTAAAAAATTGTTCGTATCTCACTTACTTTTTGGAATTTTTTACATCTGAAAAAACTGTTGCACTTACAAATTTATGCTTAATAAGAAACCATCAAAAAAATATAGTCGTTCCATTTAAGAAAAGAAGTTGATGTCACTTCCGGTTCAACCGGAAGTGATATTTTCATTCCTGTTAGTCCAAAAGTAGCCCATTATTATCTAATTTATGTGTACCAAAAATCAAATTTTTAAATACAAGAACAACCAAAATATTGGGGGCGTATATTAACTTGTGGCCACCCGGTATAGGTTATTTTAGTCTAAAATTTCATCAAATTTAGTTTAATTTTGGCCAAGTTAGCTGTAATTCAATTATTGACGTTTTTTCAGTATATTTATATACATATCGTGGGAGGCGGTGAACCGATTTTCACGAAATTTGAACTGACGGTTTCTTGACCATCGACAATAAAAAGCCGCCATTCTCTTTTCTTAACTAGCATTTTAAAGGGTCCAAAATAAATTAAAACTGAAGAATCACCCTTAAAAATGACCAATTTACCCCTTTTTCGCGAAAAAAAGGGTTCCCCCACCTACTCGAAGTGGAAAACTCAGGGTATTCTTAGTTTTACCAAAACAAACTTATTTTTCTATGTTGGGTTGCTCCATGTAGAATTTTCTCTATCGTCTTAGTTTGGGCTATTTTTACTCCAAATTCGATTGCAAGATTTGACCTAAACAAACTAACTAACTAACAAACATTGCAGTTTAATAAAAGCTTTTAAAAAGGGCGACTTTTGTAATCGATCATAGCACTTGATGCTATACTATGAAATCTGATTCGGTAACCATTATAACCGAGCATAAACAATACATTTTCCATATTGCAAAACTGATAGTATGCAAACAGGTAAGATCCGAACGATCTATCATTGAAAAGGACAAACAACGTATCAATTACTTTATAAGGTTCAAAATCCTGTCAGTGTTTTCCACATATTACATACACGTGCGGTGATTTCTTTGTTTTGTATCATAAAAATGCAAATGGATTTTTGCCAACACTTGCTGTCAAAGGAAATTTTAGAATCATTATCTCACAGATCAGATTACGGTATGTTTGCCTGAAAGGCGTGGAGAGGGTTTATTATATGTATAGCCCATCATATGGTAATTTTGATTTATTACAAACAGGAAAATAATGAGAGACATACCAGTACTTTGGGGTCAGAAAGGCAGATGGCGCAAATGTCGTTGCACAGAATTGGCCAAGTTATATGAAATTTGGAAATGTAGGGTATAAAAAGAGAAGTTTGGATTGAAAAATATCCAATATTAAGTGTGTATGATGGGTGGCGAGCATAGGTGCGTCTTTACTATGTACATACTTCGGTATGCGATGTAAAGCAACGACAGGCGCAGTTAGTACTTGGATGGGTGATCATTCCAACGGAAACCGCGTCCTCGCCTCACACATCCTCCAGCGGCTTGTATATCAGTGTATGCGCGGAAGCTATACAACCTTAGGCGAGGGTTGTATAGGAGATATACCATCCTTCGGAGGGGATGTAAAGCCGTCGGTCCCTTGTCTAATAAATGTTAGGCAAGTAAAAGATCCCTACTCTTCTTAAGGGAAGAGGTTCGGCAAAATTCCTGGTTGGAGGTAGCTCGTCTACAGGCGTCGGTGTTGGGCCTCAGTAGCGGAAATAGGCCGACGTTAAATAAATGTATATAAAAAAAAAGTGTGTATGATTAGTGCAACTTTGCATAAACATTTATTTTTACTTTTCGAGAAGTCAAAGAACCTACTTCAAGATCAAGGGTAAACTTTTTTAATACGCTGGAAAGGGGGAAAATATGCATGCAAGCTCGAGTGTCAAAGTGACCTTTTTCTCCTCGTTGCTTATAGAGATGGAGAAAAACTCGTCACAATAGTATAGTATATGTAAAAATAAAGATTCTGGAACAAAAGGGAAACAATTTTTTTTATATAAAATAAGCGAGTACACCATTAATTCAATTTGCTGATATTATCAGCCGATAACATTGACAAAAATGTATTATTTATTAATATTTAGCGTTTTTCATTCACGCGCCCACTTTTGTTTGACAGAAAAAATAACTGCAACAAACTGAAATAACCAAATTTCGATTTAGCCCCATAAAGGCGTGTTTGACTTTCTATAATTTTTGTTGCATGAATTAAATGTCTTTGGCGCTAAATTCAGTGTAACTTTAAAAGTTTCTAATTTCCATCACCTCAATTGTTAAAAAATGTCAATTGATTTTCTCTAAAACTTCTGATTGTTTATATCAAATTGTGAAACAGCCGCCCATATTGTTTTAAATGTTTCTTTGTCAATTTTTTTTTTAAGAACTGTATGTAATACGATACTTAATTGATTATCAAGAAGGTCTCATTAATTTCTTGTTCGATGCATTATAAGCGAGTTACTAGTAGATAAGCAAAGAGAGAGCGTCACCGGAAGTAAGCTGTGAGCTGTAGATGGCATGTGTCCATCTGGAGAGACCAAGAGGTGAGCTGCTGGTCATTGTCGTCGCTGAAGAAGAGTTCTTGGACTTCTCTTCAGGAGCCTCTGGTCATCGTCATCATTGTTGAAGAATAATAAATAATAAGATAAGCTATATCATGTTCTTTTCTGCGCATGCTTTTTCTATAAGCCGCCATGTTCTTTCCTATTACCCCACTGCTCTGCGCATGTCTTTTCTGTAACCCACCATGTTCTTTTCGTAACTCTCGCGCGGACGATGATAATGACCAGCAGAGGTTCCTGAAGACAAACACCACTGCGCATGTTTTTTCTATATGCCGCCATGTTCTTTTTTTCTCATAGTCCGTCATGTTCTTCTCTTAACCCTCTTCAGCTCGTGGACGACGGCAACAATAACTAGAGACTCCTGAAGACAAGAACTCTTCTTCAGCGACGACAGTGACCAGTAGCTCACCTCTTGGTCTCTCCCAATGGACACATGCCTTCCACAACTCACTTTCGGTGCCGCTCTCTCTTTGCTTATCTAATACTTAACACCGAGTTTTCATGGGCCTGAATTTTTTTTTCACATCATTATCGGGAGGTAGCTCTGCATTTGGACGAGTCATTAATCATTTTCTTCTAATACATAAGCGACCTGAACGTCAGCTACTCTAGTAGCGATGGAGCAAAAGGTGACAGCATATTAAAGTTGTAAAAAAAATTATGCTACGAGTGTTTTCATACTGTGCCAAAATTTATGCAGCTGAATTTTTATACTTTTAAAATAATAGAGAAAATCGTCAGCTGTATTTATAACGGGGGTAGGACCGTCAGTCAGCCTCATAAATATACAGCGCGTTCAGTGCATCTGAGCATTACATAGTTACTTTGACAAATGAACTTACGATCTTTCCACCCACAAACATTCAGCTGACGGCGTTTTTTTTTTTAACGAACATCAGCTGAATGTTTGTTGGTGGAAAGATCGTCAGATCATTTGTCAAAATGACTATGCTTACCCCCGTTATAAATACAGCTGACGATTATTTCTTTGTTGAAAATTATCTAAAAAAATATACATTTTGGCACGGTATGAAAATACTCGTAGCATAATTTTTTTTACAGCTTTACATGCTGTCATCTTTAGCTCTGCCGCGAATGTGACAAATGATGCTCATTTAGGCTATTGATTATGTCATATAGAAAAGAACTAAGACGTTCAAGGTTTCTTATTGCATAAATCGTTGAATTGGTAATTTAAGATAAGAAAACCGCGGAGTGCTATTCAATTAGAGGATGCAAATTTGAGATAGGGGTGAAAATGCAACCCTTTCAGTTTTTTAAATATAACTCGAAAGCAAAGCAAAATTTAGGTATAGTTAATAGCAAACTTTTTGTAGAGAATAAAATTTTCCATTGAAATAGCTTATTTAAAAAATAAAAACAATTTATTGTGCGAAAAGTATCCAAAAAATCCAATTTTTTGTTTTTTTTTACTTTTTGCCTATTATTTCTTTTAACAGATACAGGTAGAATAAAAAGTTGATGAAGTTTAATTTAAAATGGTGGTCTAAAAAAATTCTTTCGATGAAAATTGACTCAGATATAGTCGCTCAAACTTAGACATTTTTTTCAATTTTTTTCGCGTTTACCTTGACATTGTTTTAAATCTTATTTTTTATGACAAAATTGATGTTTTACTCAATAAAACAATGTACTTGAAGTTAATTTGTTAATAATGAATAATTATTTTCACAAATGTATAAAACTGTGATGGTTTTTTAAAAAATGTGACACTAAATTATGCTAAAGTATTGATTTTTTTCCAATAAAAATATAATTTTAGAAAATTTGAGGATTTGATTCAATAAAGCTTATTCACGTAAGAATATTTTATTAAACTATTTACAAATTATAAACATTTCATTCCGTCTCTTCAATAACATTTTCAAATAGAATATCAATATCTTCATCCATGTCTCCAAGGATATCATTTTCTGCAATCTCTGCTTCTTGTATATTGTCGCAATTGACATCCATACATTCTTTGCAAATCATAGAACAAATTTGTCCTAGTTTCCTGCAACCACAGCTTCTGTGACAACTTGTGGTAGGTCTCATTTTTTTGTGCAAAATTTCTAGTGTAAGAAGTTCATTGGTGTAATTAGCTATCAATCCATATTTTGATTTTTTCCAATCCCAGTGAAAAGGGTTTAAATGCTTACCATTCCAGTGCTGTATTTGAAAATATGTCCTTAAGCCGTACTGTTTAGCGGCATCACGCGTTAGCGGTAATTGGGCCAGAGAAAATTTTGCATTTTTTTGTAATTTGCACAAAAGTTGGAAGCAACAGCTACTAAGGATCTTATTCAACTTTGCCCCATACAAAGAAGCTGCAATAAATTCTGATGCAGAACCTATGTATTCTTCAGTTGCATTGTCGCGTAAAAGCGTGTCCATATATGATTTTAATTGTACAATATTTTTATTTATAATTTTTATAATTTTTTTTATCAATGTTGAAAGATACAGACATAATATCGCAGCTGCTAAACGCATATGTAAACCCAAAAATTAATGAATATATTTTAAATTAAATTCATTTCAAATATATTTTTAGGGGCGAGCGTAGGTGCGTCTTTACTATGTACATACTTCGGTATGCGATGTAAAGCAACGACAGGCGCAGTTAGTACTTGGATGGGTGACCGTTCCAACGGAAACCGCGTTCTCGCCTCACCGTCGGTCCCTTATCTATTAAATGTTAGGCAAGTAAAAGATCCCTACTCTTTTTAAGGGAAGAGGTTCGGCAAAATTCCTGGTTGGGGGTAGCTCGTCTACAGACGTCGGTGTTAGGCCTTAGTAGCGAAAATAGGCCGACATTAAATAAATGTATAAAAAATATATATATATTTTTATAAATCATATTTAAGATAGATAAAAAAGCAATATTTAAGAATAATTTATTGTTACTTTGTTTAAAAAACCATCGCAGTTTTATACATTTGTGAAAATAATTATTCATTATTAATAAATTGACTTGAAATACTTTATTGAGTAAAAATCAATTTGGTTGTAACAAATAAAATTTAAAACAATATCAAGGTAAACGCGATAAAAATTGAAAAAAATGGCTAAGTTTGAGAGACCATATCTCTGTAAATTTTTTTCTACAAACCAATGCCTATATCTATCTCTGCTCAAAAAAAGTCATAGGCAAAAGAGTAAAGAAAAAGAAAAAATTGAATTTTTTGTTTTTTTAATTGTTTTTTTTATACTTTTCGCACAAGAAATCGTTTTTTATTTTTTTTATGTAGGCCATTTCGATGGGAAATTTAATTCTCTACAAAAAGTTTCTTGTTAACTATAGCTAAATTTTGCCTCGTTTTTGAGTTATATTTAAAAAACTGAAAGGATTACATTTTCACCCCTGTCTCCAGTTTGTACCCTCTAATTTAATAGCACTACGCAGTTTTCTCATCTTAAATCACCAATTGAACGATTTATGCAATAAAAAACCCTTGCACGTCGTAGTTCCTTATTTTCCTGTTGTTTTTTTTATGACATAATCAATAGCCTAATTAATCAACTGCTAAAAACAAAATTTATTCGGTATACAATTCCTCGAAAAAATGCAGCGCTACCTCCCACACCAGCAATCGGTCTGGGATATTTTAGTTAAACTACCCTGTATATAAATGTTACAAAAAGTAGGGTTTTCCAGTTATTGGGCCAGATTCATCTGTCCCATTTATTTGACATATCTTACGACAAATTCTCTCTTAACCTCACCAACTAGTTTAATTTGCATAATATTTCTGAATTAAAGTTTCCATAAACACTCTTGCGCACAAAATTGTCATCTATTTTCGAATTCACTTATCCTTTTCATCAAACATCTTACAAAATATACGTTACGGATAATTAAATTCAGCAAATCAATTTCCATTTGACGCAGTAAAAGGTACAACGATTTGAATAATTTTAAATAATTGTTTCACTTAAATGACATCCCTTGATCATTAGAAGCGTAGGAATATAAAATCGCTTAAATGTTACCTTTTAATAAAATCCCTGGGCGCATTTACAGAAATTTCGTTATCGTGCCTTATAATGCGAAGATTTATACCCCGTCATTTTATTTGATTAATACAGGGAAGTACAGTGTTCAACTTTTGCAAACAGTTACCGATAAAAAAGTAAATATAATGTCACATAAGAGCTTTTAGTGATCCTCTGTTTAGTGACAATTTATTATTCCGTATCCCTTGTACCACAGAATTTGTCACTTTGAAACTTTAATGCTGTTCTTGTGTTCATTTATCACGAAATTTATAGGCCTGAATGTATATCTTATGCAACATAACGCATTTTACTTGTGGAGGCGTGAAGAGGCATTTTATGCGATTTGCGACGGTAAATGTAACTTGCTGATAAGGTAAGATGCTGGCATTGGTCTATAGATGTTTGTAAGAAGTTTATCACCACTTTTAATGATCCCATTTATATCGAAAAAAAAATTGAAAGTAAAAGAAAAAAGAAGAAAATAAAACAAAAAAAACAAAAAAGAACAATTAAAATAAAAAAAACAACGATATCAATAAGTAAAAAAGTCTATATGTCTATGAGTTAAGAGAATACACATGTCTGTCTGTCTGTCACTTGTCACTGTTAATTGGTATACATAATAACATTGAAATAAAATTTAATACAATAGTACCCAAGGAATAATCTAAAGGAAAAAGAAAGGTAGTTTGGCGAATGGTCTTTGTAACCGTAGTCATTATCCCGAGGCACACACACACACACACACACTTTTAAGGAGAGGAATAATAATGACTTATTTTAGTGAATCTGCAAATTATCGATTTCGGAATAATAAATTAATCAACGTAATGTAATTTACCTAACATTAATATGAACTGTTTTACGGAGGATGAAATTATTATGTTAATGAAGGAACTTAAAGATAAACCGACCCGTGGATCCGATCAAATTTCTAGTTTCCTTGTTAAGGACTTTGCACATGTGTTGTCTCATTCATTGAAAGTGATATTCGATCTTGCTATAAAGATGTCTACATTTCCTAAAAAATGGAAAGAAGCAAGTGTTTGTCCAGTCTTAAAAAGCGGTGACCCTGCCAATATAGTTAATTACAGACCCATAACTTTATTAAATAATTTTAATAAAATGGTCATGGTCATGACCCCCCCCCTCTGAGAATTTACGTGGAATACTCCGGCTCTAGAATAATTTAGACGGCCGTATTCCTATTTTTTTATTTAAATGTAATAAATTACTATTTTGCTATAAATTGACTACTTATAGTATAATAAAATTAATCTATCGTTTTGATTTTACCTCTCAGGAGATAATTTTATGATCAATCGATGGGGAAAAATGTCAGGAATGACATATTAAAATGTATGGGTGTTTTAGCAATTTTGTAAATAAATACTACTATGAACAAATTGGTCTTGCTCGACTTTAACGCGATACGACGGCCATAAAATACTTCTAATACTTAAAAAATATATATCATGTTGTAGAGAAATAAATTCTCTACAATTTTGATACCGGAAATACCCTTCTACGATGCTTAATTTTTCTTTTTATCAGTTTTTTAAAGATTTTTTTGCTAAGTTGTTTTCGTTTCGGCTATCTCTTTCCCCGTACGTTTTTACGACCCTCACAATGAATTTGCGGTGCTCTTGATGACTTCCGTTTTTTCTTCGTTCCTGGTGCCTTTTTAATTTTGATTGCGCCCGTCGAATTTACGACGCGCTTTCATTGCCATTCTCGCCCTTTCCATATCGACACGGTACGGCGTTCCGCGAAGAGTTTTTCGCGAGATATGAGCGTTTAAAGATAGCATGTTTCGCGATTTTTTGCGATCCCGGCTAAAAACGCAAGCCAAGTTTCTGGATGCGCGTGCAGCAAGCGCCGTTCCGCCATGTCACAAAGGGGCGTCGTGGCAATGGTCAGCTGACCAAACGAAAACAACTTGGCAAAAAAAACCTTAAGAAATTGGTAAAAAAAAAATAAGCATCGTAGAGGAGTATTTCCCGTATCAAAATTGTAGAGAATTTCCTTCTCTACAACGTGATATACTCTTTTTAATTATTAGAATCATTTTATGGCCGTCGTACCGTGTTAAAGTCGAGTAAGGTCAATTTGTTGATAGTTTTTATTTATTCACAAAATTGCTACAACGCCCAAGTCTTAAACATTGTGTGCACGCCTACGCCACTGGAATCAGTCTACCTTTCTGAGATCATACAGATAGTTATATATAATTTAAAGCTAAACTGGTGTATTTGTAAATAAAATCAAAGACAAATTCAAATTTTGCACTATTAGAAAGTATCAGAAATTATTATTTATAATGTTATTACTAATTGTTACTTATTGGTTTTTCCGCAATTTTGGATACAGTATTGGAAGCATAACCTCCACACCTGTGACGTTTATGTCAAAGGTTTAATCAAAGCCTTTTTTGTCAACTAATACAAATTATAACAAAAATAAGTATATACAGTACGGGGATCGCTACTAGGCGTATAGACAAATCCTATACGCTTATGTACATGTGAAATACGGGTTAGAATCAAGAGCTGACATGAAATGGATGGTGGAGCATAGACATGCCAGCTAGTCGATCCGCTGCGGTGTGGTTAATAATGTAAATGTATTCGGAACGGAAGGTGTAGATGACCGGTCGTCAAATAAGCAATTTACATGTCATCCCAAAATGTTAATTGGTTGACAGTCACATTCCATTAGACGACATTCTCACCCGTACTGCACATGTACATAAATGTATAGGATTTTCCTATACGCCTAGTAGCGATCCCCGTACTGTAGTATTTATCTGACGTCTAGGAAACAAAATGTTTCCTTTTTCAAAGGTATGAATGCAATTATTCTTATAGATACCTACTTACTACTTACATATAACTGTTGGTATTCTAAATAATATTATGTTTGTTAAGTTCCTCTTTTAACATTGATAACCATGTGGTGCAAAAATCTGTAAAACAATGAGGTTCGCATTTATCCTCATTTAATAGTATTATCGCCGATTATTTGCGCATCGAAACTTGATTAAAATTACAGATGTAGCAAAAATTAATATATTTTCAAAAAATCGCGAAGAAGTTCCTATAGTATTATAAAAAAAACGTCGACAAAAAAAAGTGTAATTAAGTCTATTTTTTCTTTCTCCCTTTTATTTCTTTCTTTCATTCGCATACAAGATATTTAATTACAGTAGTAGTAGTTATTAATAACAAGAAATAGAAATGCATTTCTTGAACTTTGCTTTACTCAGATCATTACAGCACTACTCTACTATTTTTAGAATTATAATTAAAGTTGTGGACATCTGTGCACTTTGGTCAGCATTCTGGAATTTCGCCTCAACTCATTTAGGCTTTATCTTCGAAAATCCCTAGAGCACTAATAAATGAACAAAGTTATAAAGGTTTGTTTACAAAACATAACAATCCACCTAAGCGCATCTGCTTCCGCGTATAATTTAGCAAGGATTGTTGGTTCATTTTGACGCATATGTGCGTAATTTGGTGGCAACAGTCTATTTTAGTACCTACTGTGAATTTTATCGGATAAATTACGGGTAGCTGTTTCTTGCGCAATTTTGTTTTGAAAGAATTAAGCGCTTAATAATTCACGCTTAAAACCCGACACTGAAGTCGAAGCTTATATTGTTCCACATTGTTTTAATTTAGAGTAAAGTTTTTCATGAAGCACACAAAAATTACTGAGGTGTACAGAATTTCTAAACCCAATGTTTGAACTAGCTTTCGGTAGCTTAAGTGATGTCAGTTTTACTACAAAATGGTATTTTCAATACTGTCATGAAACGAATAAAAGTTAAAAGTTGCGGCCGGGCGTAATTAAACAATAAAAATATAATAAATTATAAAATTAGGCCGCTCAGAAGTTGCAGTAAACGTATTCGAAGAAGAAGTATTTATTCAATTCATATTCGACGTACTATTTTTTACATTTATAGGAACATTAGCGCCAGATAATTTGAAGAAAGTGAAAATATATAATTCAGTTCCTTTTGATAAACAGTAAACGGGACTTATGTCCCACACAAAATGATTATTTTCCTGAGGAAAAACAGGAAGAAAGGACACGCCAGGAATTAACAAAAATTATAGAGATACAACAGGACGCTCATTTCAACCAGTAAATACCTCAAATATTAAATCAAAGAGGATATGGACAGCGCTAAGGCTGAAGTAAGTGAAATTGAAGAAGAAACCGATAAGGTTTAAGATAAGGACAAATTGGCAACGTCAAAGGGGAAGTTAATCTTATTAATGGAAAAGTTCCATGCAGTTGAAGGAGAAGTAAAACGACTTAAACGACAGATCGGGGGAAAATGAGTTCAGCTAGCAGTATCATCAGATCCTAGGTTATAACTTCCCTCCTTGATGGTCAAACTTCATGATCAACATATAAGAGACAGTTTGAGGCTGTTGCGTGTGCCAACAACTGGAATAATGAAGAAAACGCTATTAGTTTTAGCATTAAGGTGAGAATATCCAAGAGAGAAAGGTCCGATAGGGAAATATTTACTCTTTTGATCATAACTTCTTATTCTGAAACACATATTGCAAATAAACTATAAGACTACTTAAATAGAACTATAACAAGAGTAGTGTTATCAATTTTCACTCAATAATTTCCAACATATGCGAAATAGTTAGATTTAAATTTAGAAAATACGAAATTTGACATAATTTTTAAAATTAAATCTAACCATTTTACAAACAACTGAAATTATTGAGTGAAAATTCATATCACTATACCTGTCATAGTACTACTTAGGTAGTCCTATACTTTTTTTTACCGATATATGTATTAAAAAAAAGTTATTGCCAAAAATAATAAATATTCTCTCTCTCTCTCTCTCTCTCTCCCTCTCTCCCTTGTATATGCTCGCCTTAAGGGGTCTGAGACGATCTCAATGGAGAAACAACAGTTGCAGTTTTGGAAGAAGCATTAAATTTAAGATAGTAGTTACCGAGTTTGGGGAAGGCTTACAAGTATTTGAAGCTGAAGAAGTTCATTCAGACAATACGAGAGATCGATTGCTGTACTGACGGACATATATAAAATGGTCACACAAATACTGACTAAGTGAAATTGGCAATCGGAACAACAACGAAATAGTGAAAGGCTGACCAACGTTATTCTCTGTTATAATTGCGATAAATTGGGGCATGTCAAGAGTCACTGTCGACAGAGAAAGCCCAAGAAGGTAAATGCCGCAAATGTAAAACAACAGCAGGATATGGTAACAGTGAGGCGGTTAAGGTAGATCTTCTAAAGTACTGGATGAAAAAAGTTCTAAGAAAGGATTCACTGAACGGCAATGAAGTCTCTACAGTGAGCGCGAAACGGAAAAGAATCCGCCCGGAATGGAAGGACGTCAGATAAAAGCGTTGGAGTAATGGGATTTACTTAGGCTCGAGGAGAGCGTGGGAGAGCCCGGATGGGAAGGAAATTACTATGCGTCTGATGATACTCAGGTGCCGGATACTAAAAGTATTTCAGAAAGTGAACAATGGAATATCCGGGAAATATTTTGGTATAAATAAAATCTCGGCTAGAGTACGGGAACGATTTTACTGGATAAACAGCCGTTATAATGTGAAGGCTTAGCGCCGCAAATGCATGGTTTGTGCGGAAGCGGTGAAAAGGCGATCACTTACAAGTAGTGATCGAATGAAGGCTCGTTATGACCGTAACGTCAGTTCGGCGGGATTCAAGTTGGGGGACTTAGTTTGGCTGTACAACTCACAGCGGAGTGAAGAAGGATTCCCGAAGCTGCACCCACCTTGGGAAAGGCCGTACTCTGTCATCGCCCGGATCAATGATGTTGTTTTTCAGACTCAACTTATTAAAAAGTCGAAGATGAAAATGGTATACCTTAACAGACTGGCGAAGTATGTTGGAGACGATAAATTGCCTGAACTGCTCAGGATTAAGGAGGGGGCAGTAGACGCACACTCTTACAGACAGAGGTCTCTGCAAGTAGTCCCCTTTAGTAGACAGAAATTAGCAATGAAATGGTAGTTCAACTGTCGGGTAATTTTCGTCAAAACATTTTACCGAATATATTAGAAAACATCCGTATTAGAAGCATGTTGTTTGAACACGATGGAGCCCCACCACATTTTAACGTTCAAGTAAGAGAACACTTAAATAATTAGTATCCTAATAGATGGATTGGTCGCGGAGGTCCACATAAATGGCCACCAAGGTCTCCTGATTATAACCCTTGCGATTACTTTTTATGGAGCCACTTAAAAGCCAAAGTTTATAACGTCGAAATTGATAGTAGACTACAATTAATCCAGCGGATCGTTACAACCTGCAACAAAATAAGGAATAATCCACCAATGATACACCGAGCAATTGGTGACCTAACTAAACGCACAAGAAAATCCACACAAATTGGGGGAGAAAATTTACTTTAGTGTAAATTATGATTTATTTTTAAACACATTTAGTTATTATTTTCTTGTTATTGTTACCTGGATGGAAATTATTTTATTTAGTTCGGTTTTAATTTGTTCCGCTTTCCAATTTTGTTAATTTATACCCGATAATTTATTAGGGCTAGAGACAGGCCGATCCAGGGACCATCATTTGATATATGCAAGAGATATGTCAGAGAGATTTTGTTCACACCACTTCTCTTATGCTTAAACAGGGGAAATAAAAATAAAATATCAATTCAATAAAAACGCTACCATTGTACTAGTTAAATAAATATCGCGTATAATCATCTCGCTCATTTCATTACCACTCACGTCTGCATAAATATTGGTAATGCGTTGAGTTGTTCATTCAATTCAAGGGGCGTTTTGAGTTTCATACGTATATAAAAGATTTTAAATATCCCCATAGAAGTAAATCCCATGTTTTACCCACTCGATCCATAACTAACAGCAGAATAACATCTAAGCGCAGTATTTCACTGAAGGTAACTTTTTTGTAGGTTTGGTTAGAAAATCTCATGGGTCAACCTTTTTCCGAATTGACATTTTAACATTTGCAGATAAAGAAAAACGGCCTCTATATCTGCTGATAACTGTAAAATATCAAATAAGTAGAACAAATCGAAAAGAATACTTTGTAGATTTCTATCCACCAACGAATCCAGGGAAACACTACGTAAATCCTCACTTTAATGTAACGAGCCATTCGTTCTATCTACGTAGCTCTTTTTTGTGAACTATTTATAAAATATTTCCCTTGCTGAATGATTATATTTCCTATACAAATGGAAGTAAAGGCTCATGCAATCTATCTGAATGTAAGATTGTTATTTCGTTTGTGCTTATGTGCTTTACCAACAAGACACATTTTGAATTTGTGTGGTTTCTGGATGTGTACGGGGTTGTACAAATTTCATGCCTTTCGTATTTCAAGATTGCAGATAACATTTTTCTGTAAACCATATCATTTGCTTTAATAAAATTGGAAACTTCCTTTTGATTTGATTTACCAGTGTAGGGTAAGCCACTGTTGTCACTCCTCGAAAACACACTTCAATATCTTGTTAAGTACGTCTGTATCCTTTTATAATTGGTTTCCTTTCTATTCATTTGTATATTATTGCATTTCCGAGAAACCCTTTTCCCCCTGATTTCAAACATGTAATATTTTATAGATCTATCTTAAATACTTCTTGACATATAGTTGATACTATCAACACAGCGGGATATTCTCGCGGGAGTCCCGCAAGGATCGTGCCTATCACCAAAGTTGTCCGATTTTCCGGAGTTCTCGAATACTAAGCTGGCCAAGCACGCCGATGAGTAATCTACTGGCTTTCCATTTAACCACCAGTCATTGAATATACTGAGTAAAAGATGTTTGGCATCTGATGTTAGGTGACTCAAGATCAAATACGTAATTTTATCTATACTAGGCGATATCCTATTTGTGTGGTAAGAAGCGTTTTCTAACTCATTAATTGTGAACAGCTGATTCAGTATATGGTTTTCATTTGGCACTCGATACAATTTTAGGTCCTCTTCAGCCTGTGATATAGCAAGCGTATCCAAGGTTTTTTCTATAATCTCATTAGTACGATAGACTTAGGAACATGCGAAAACAAGTTAGAGAATATAAAAAAAGATTTAATAGTACTAGATTAGAAGATAATTGGATAATTTTTTACCGAAGTCGAGCAGATTATAGGAAAGCGCTTAGAGAGGAAAAAAGAAATAAATACAGTAAAATGATCCAAGACGCAGAAAATAGGAGTAAAATGGTATGGAAGTTGGTCAATAATGAAAAAAAGTCAGTTAAAAACTCACAGTTACACACAACCATTAGTTGTGAAGATTTTAATGCGCATATTGCTTCTGTTTCTGAACGTGTTACAGACAATATTGGTAACAGCCTGGTTGCTCCTGAAGCCTTTTTAAACCTCACAAACAATATTTCTTTTTCCTTTTTTATACCGCCAATCTGATGTGAAAATGGCAATAACGAGCCACAAAAACTCGTCTTATCTAGATTTCTACGGACTTAATAGCTCTATGCTTAAAGCCTCCCTCGAGTCTCTGGTTGAGCCACTCACAATTTTGTTTAACAGATGTATTGAGGAAGGTAATTGGCCAGATTCATTAAAAATAACAAAAATACTACCAACTTTTAAAAAAGGTGATTTGGAAGACATAGATAATTATTGACCCATAGCGATTATACCGGTAATTGGGTACAAGTTTTTGAAATAATCCTGAAAGTTAATCTAGTTTCATTACCGAACATAAAGCACATTTAAATGTCTCCCAATACGGCTTTAGGAAAAATAAATCTACAGTTAAGGCAGTAACTAGTTTGATTGATGATGGAGTTGAGGGTCTCGATGAAGGTCTAAGCACATCTGTAACAATGTGCGACCTTACGACCAATATTCTACAATTACTTTCCTCATACCTGTCTAACAGGAAACAATACCTTGTCTGCAACGACAAGGAATCAGATATGTTGTCGGTCAGTAATGGTGTTCCCCAGGGCTCTGTGCTGGGTTCCATTCTGTTCCTTTATTTTATTAATGATTTGCCATCAGCACTCAATGGATATAGTAAGTGCATCTTATTTGCAGATGACACTACATTGCTAAATAGGGGTGAGCTAGATCTGAATAGAGATAGTTTAGATAGAGTGAAATCGTGGTTTACGGCCAACAAGCTAAAACTTAATGAAGGAAAGACCCACTATCTACGAATCTCTTCGGATAGATGGGTAAATAAATCAGAGCCACTTTTAGGCATCGTCATGAATACCTTTTTGAATTGGATACCACACGTAGACTACCTTTGCTCAAAGCTAGCCTCCCAGGTATTTGGAATGAGACAGTTGAAGCATTGTCTAACAAATGAGGTCTTAACAATGGTGTACTACGCAAGCGTAGTATTTGTCTACCAGAAGGCGGCTGTGCGCATACTCTATGGAGCACCGTACGATGCATCCTGCAGACCAATATTTAAAGAGTTAAAAATTCTTCCGCTGCCTTGTGTCTATATTTTTGAAACACTCAAACAGATACGGTCAAATTTAGATAAATTTGCAGTGCACACTGACTTTCATGCATATAATACGAGGGCAGCGGAGAATTTAGTGCAGCCGTATTCTCGTATAAGGACAATGAAATTAAACAAATTAGATGTAAATATTTATAACAACTTTGTAAATTACCTTAGTGAGACAAGAAATTTGAGCTACAATCAGTTTGCCAATAAGGCAAAAAAATTGTTAAAGCAGCAATGTTTTTACACTGTGCAAGAGTTCATTGAATTCACTCAATAGTGAAAATGCACTAATAAATTTGTGACTTCAAATGTACTATGTATGTAATGTTGTCAATAAATAAAATTGTAAAATGGTAGTGATTGGTATACTGCGTTTATAATTTTTATTAGACATTCGCCTGACAAATTTCCATATGTCTGTTAATGCCATGTGTGTGGCAAGTGAAATCAAAATGTTATCCCTATTTTTAGCCAATCTTACAGATTCCCCTGAACGTGTGGAGGGTTGACAGTCGATCCGGCGACCGGCTTTCAGTCGAACTGTTCAGTCTGAACTGACAGGCCTACCGGATCGTGTGTAGCCGCCTTAAGTTAAGTCGAACCCCAATCAGGTGAACGTCACGAACGAATATCAGACACCCAAAGCATGGATCGTTCACAACGTCGCCCCACTCTCCACTTCCCATTTTCTTGAATGTTACTTTTGGTTTTTCGCCTCCGTTGCTGTTTACCTAGTGCCTTAGTTTTTTTTGCTGCTCACATTTCTTATTTGTTCTTTCTATTTTAGTAATAGAAATGAAATGTTAAAAAACTTATCCTTTGTATGGTGTGATGGTTGTTGATTTTATCCTTCTCTCACTATACTATTGTAGGTATATTGCACTAAAGCACTGCTGACAGTTTTGATTTATTTACCTAATTAACTACTAATTTTCATATTTCCTAGATACATATTACTCTAGAGTACTAGTTTTAATTAACAAATAGAGGGATCTTGCACATGTCGTTTTAATTATGTTTAAAGCTCAAGATTCTCAAAGTAATAGCTAATTAGCTGTTACTTTGAGAATCTTGAGATTTATACAGCATCATTTACGCTAGAATGTCTAGTTTTATTTTCTTGCTTATGCCATGCTTTACTTTATATGAAATAACTCTTCCGTACCATTTTTCATTAATTAATTCACAACAAGATCAGGAAGAGCTACACTATAATAAAAACGATTTGAATTTCATCCTCTGATTGTTATGTAATAATAATATATCATGAAACTATATTGCCCAGCTGTATTAATTCATCATAATAACTCACTCATATATTTTTAGTGTGTTTAATAGTTTATAATCAAATTTATAGACATACCATAATATTTATCTCATATTATCATATTTTATCTGTACAACTGTAGAGTTGTTTATTTAACAAATCATAAAAGTTTGTGTTGATTGAAAAACAAAGTGAACCTGAACATTTACTAAAATTTGTAGGTAGGTAGACGAAAGAAAAAAGTATACAAAATAAGAAACAGTCATTCCTATATGTATTACGTGAACGAATTATACAGGGCGTTTCAATGAAATCTACCCACCCTAAATAAACTTAATATTGATTTTTACAAAATATGCAATCTCAGGTAGTTATGACGTCAAAACTAGATAGAAGGAGTCTGATGAACTACCGAATGTTTGCACCTCGGACTAGTTAAAGTCCCTCGGCCATGTTCGAGGTTGCTGAGTCGATTCCCGGGGCCAAACCAATTTTACCACCTCGACAACCCCCCTTAAATTGGCCAAAAAGCACCCCCAGTGCCCTTTTCCGTGAACCCGTTTATTTTCCCCAGTTTTTCGACTAATTGTTCCCTCTAGTAGAACGGGAAGGTCTCTCGAGGGATTTGACCTCGGCCACTCCTACCCTAGACTTCCAACCCCTGTAAGGGGTGGAAAATTGATATTTGTTTTTGTGTTTATTATTTATTTTTGAGAAAGAATTGAGGCAACATATGCGGACGACTATCTGGTTTAAGTCGAAGCAGAGAGCCGTGGATCCAGAGTATTCGTAAGAGTGGAGAAACTTACCCTTTTTGATATGTACAGCATAAGCGACAGATTTCTGTCTATTTCGAGAAAAGGAGACAAAGAAAAATTGATCTTAAATTGGGCACCATCTATAGTGAAAATAAGTAGATTTGTCTCTTTTTCTCGAATAACTAATCTACTATAGATCAGACTGAAATTGTTGGTAAGAGAAATAAAAATATAGTTTAAAATGAATGTTAAAATATATTACATGAATAATAGACAAATCGGTTTGTAAAGACTAATTGAAATTAAAAAAAATATATGTATATAACAAATTTATACCAGGATCCTAGATTGACTATTGTTGAGGTGACTGGTTCTGGGACAGCAATCCAGGCCCACAATTGTCTCTTGTTGCAAAAATGGAATCTAAAGTTTCCTTGGCAATTTACGTCTCTTAATGAAATGGAGTGAAAATCGTAGGAAAATTAACCGACTAGATGGTTTATGAAAAGTTAACGAAATTTTATCTATATGAAAGATAAGCTGTGCAAAAGCTATGCAGGAATGAAGAAGCTATGCAGAAACGTATACAGAAATGTATAAGTATATACGTGCATAAGCATATAAGTACATAAGTACATATAAATATATAGAAATATATAAATATATATAAGCAGATAAGAATATAGGTATATAAGTATCTAAGAATATAAATATATATGTATATAAGCATATAGAGAGTAACTTTAGAAAAAGATCATTCCTTGAAATGATCCATATTAATAATGAGACAAATAGCTTAAATAAAAAATCTGATATCGATAATTTAAGTAAGATTTATACATACATCCTCAAATTAGAAAAAGAGAATTTTCGCATTTTTCAAAATTCAAACCTCCCGCTGGATCACAGTTGGTAACATTCACGTTGGAATTAATGTTCCTAACTTAATTCCTAGTACAAGCCAGCCAATTGTAATACCTTTCTGTCATTTTAAAAATTTTTTGTATACAGTTTGATAAAGAAATTTAGTTCTACACTCACATGTGATAGTTATTCATGTTCATTTTGTTATATCTATTTTAATCATGGTTTTAATCCTTAATTTTAAATAATCAGTAATTGTTTACCTTAAATTGTGTACCTGTAAAGGAATTTGTGTATGAATTTGTCTACATTAAGTTAAAAAAATGCGACTATTTTATAATACATGTGACCTTAACTTTTAACCTCAAGTTAGTAAGTATTTTAGCGAACTATATTATATGACTCTGATTAAATAATAATTTTATTTATAGATGTCTTGATAAAGGGAATAATTAATTTCCGAAAGCTTGACAAAGTAACAAAAGAGTTTTTCTTTTTCTGTTTTGTGGCCGTAAACTTTTCACCTCTGACTGCAACCTCAAGATACACCACGTGTGTTTAATTTTGGTTTTATAAGCATATATATAGAATATCTAAGAATTTAAGCTGATTTCGTAAACTATAAATTGCCAAAAAATTAAAAAGAAAGAAAAAAAAAATTTTAAACCATGTGGTACATATAGTATTTTAACTACTTATTAAATTAAAAAGAATTGGCCTTGAATATAAATTTATTTTTAAAATAATTGAAATTACATCAAAGACAAAAATTGAAGGTTAATTAAATTTTAAATGAGTAATAAATGAAATTACCTGGATGTTATTGTTAACGCAGATATAAAAATGTAATATCAATTACTAAAGTCCACAGCTAAAATTTATATACGTTCGAATCAGTACAAAGGCTGCAAGCAAATGATTTCCTGGTGAGTTTTACTGATAAGATAAACTTTTTTTGTCCTATTTAATGCAAAATAATGCTACCAAATAAACTTGATAAATATAATTCCCTAATTAAATTGAAAGCTATAAAATACAGAAATAGTACAGGTATGGTATGGTCATCTATCAATGGTTGAGTTAAGCGCAACAACTTGCAGGTCGCAAATTCTACAATTTCCTTTACTCACAACTAAAATAATGGTATATGATCGATAAAAGTTTTTATTACTTCTATACCACAGCTGATTTGCCTTTGCCTCATAAATTGTAATTTCTATTTTATACATAACCACAAATATGAACAGCTGTAATAAATAGTAAAATGTATTGTGATAACTCAGTAAATATATTACATCTTATAGGATATACTATATATAACGAGAAAAGGTAAGGAAAATAACCATATGTACTTACATAGTAAACAAAAATATAAAAATTTAAATATAGGTATCTGATGTAAATAAATGTTTTGTAGACAATTGTTTCCTGGGATAATGCTGTATAGAACGGAAATACATAATAGTGTAGAAAAACATGACTGAGTTCCTAAGATATAAAATATGTACATAAAACAGTGTGAAATGGTTTAGCAGTTCTACAAGTAAAATTCTGTTAGTTGAAAACAGTTTCACTTACAAAAACTGACTCAAAATGATACACAGATTGTGCCAAACATAAACAAAACACTAGTTTTTATATAAAACTGTTAAATGGACATAGGCCATGTAACACTATCACCTTCCTCAAAGGAACGCCTGCTACAAAATATTTTTTTTTCTCAGAGAAAATATCAATTTTCCACCCCTTTGAAGAGTGATAACAACCCCCGGGGGTGGTTACACAACCGCGGTCACCTACCACCATCCTCAAAGAAACATCTATAAAAATCATTTTTTTCTCACAAAAACAAATATCAATTTTCCACCCGCTACAAGGGTTGGAAGCCTGGGGTAGGGATGGTTGAGGTCAAAGCTCTCGAAGGGTCTTGGAGAAAAACTGGGGAAAATAAACGGGTTCACGGAAAAGGGCACGTTGGGGGTGGTTACTGGCCAATTTGAGGGGGTTGCCGAGGTGGAAAAATTGGTTTGACCCCCGAAATTGATTCAGACCCTTCGAAAACGGAGGACGACGACATTGTCCAGTCCGAGGCGCAAACATTCATTCATTTCGTCATAAATTTAGACTCTTTAAATGGATTAAAAGTCGGACGTAAAAGCGGAGAACGGTATGATCGTTTTCATGTACGATAATACAATATTTTCCTTTGCAATAGTGTAATGAATTTTGTTCTAACATTGAAGGAGTTAAGACCTTCTAAAGATATTCACATATTTATTTGTGGGTGTAACCCTAGCGCCAACCATTAAAATGAAAATATATGATTTATATGGGCTGATCTGGAAGAAAACCAGACTCGAATAAGAAAACGTCCGATTGTGATATTTTTTTGCCAATAAATAGAGTAGGGTCCCCCCAACATTCCGACAAATTTGTTCAGCAGGGGAAGTGGAAACAACATGTTAAATATATGGGAACTCGGCGGCTTTTGATCTGATGAAAAAAAAATCTTCAGACCAAAACTGAAGAGCTTATGAATATAAGCAAATTTTGTTCCCAACCAATTATCCCGGTGGGATAATTAGGAGGGGAGGAAGAGGGAGAAAGCGAAAATATTTCACGTGCTGATAACTCAACGTGTAATTGATCTATCGCTATCAGACTGACGTACATCTACGCCTTCGAAAATCTATTTTCCCATACATTTAACATGTCGTTTCCTTCTCCCCTCTTTGACATCCCTTGACCAAATGAGTCGGAATGTTGGGAAGATCCAACTCTATTTATTGTCAAAAAAAATCACAATCGGACGTTTCCTTATTCCAAAGCCAGATCTGCCGCTCTAATTAGTATGTTTCCATTATAGATGTAACTGGTATATATTTGAAATTGGTAAGGCTTTTCAGCGTTGACACATTTGTATATGATATGGATAAGTCCACTTCTTTCCGTTTAAAAAGTTCACTGCATATGACAATTTGCTGTCTCGGCAATAGCCCTTGATAGGTGAAAAATATATTTAAGTAGATTAAATATAATATTCACCGCGTTAATAGCTGTAAATTCTGCTTCTGGATTATCAAAAATATAATTTATCGAGTAGGTTAAAACGTGTAATGAGCGAGTTCGTTTGGTCTCACCGTCTATCGTATATTGATTTAAATCTTCAGTTCCTAAACTGGCAGTCTCAGTGGATAATAGTCTTGGATTTTCATACCCACATAGATTCTTATAGCTTAAGATTGTTTGTTTAGTTTTTTCTTCATTTAAGGGTATCAGGTTGATGCAAGTCATTATTTGAGTTTGTTACAGTAGTGTCATCTGTATAGTTAGATACTAGTATTGAATAAGTAAGGCCATTTAAGTAAATTTAAAAAATGTGAGGCCCAGTACTGAACCTTGGGGAATGCCACTTCTTAAAATGTTGTCATAGTACCCGTCCTTGCTACCTCTTACTGAGATTAACTTATTAATGAATTACTTCTTTGTACAAAATCGTACATAGAGAGTTTATTTAGTAAGATATTTGAACCGTAATCAAACGCGTTACTGAAATTACAAAGTAAACTACCGACTTGAGTTTATGGATCACATCAAATCAATTAATAATCAATTTTCTTTTAAAAGTAAAATAAAACGTCATTTTTCTAAGTTTCTATAGCATAATCACTTAATGTTACGTCATCGCTGTCAATAATAGTTGATATTCAATGTTTGTTTCAATCCTTCACATCTTGTATTTATTACTCACTTGACTTATATTTTTTTATTATTTTTCTTTATCATTGACACGTGTAAATTTTAAAAATAATTTTTTCAGTCTTTTCTTATATTTAAAAAAGAATATATATGTGTAGTGACATTCCTAAACACGCACAAAACCTGATCCTAAACGACAACATAAGCCAAAATCTAAATTCCATGTTCCTGAAAAATGTTGATGATACTGAAATAAAAAATATAATATGTTCCCTCAAAAACTCCTCTCCTGGAAAAGATGGAATAACGGTAAAAACACTAAAACTGCTATCGGTTCACATCTGTAAGCCTCTAGCACATATTATCAACCTTATCTTCAAACACGCAGACATACCTGAATAATTCAAAGAAAGCATAGTTGTCCCAATTTATAAAAGTGGTAACAAAAATTACATGACATACTTCCGTCCAATTTCGTTGATAAACAATATCGCAAAAATTTTCGAAAAATGGTTTCGTTCATATCTTGAAAAAATAATGTACTCTAAAAAAATCAGTATGGATTCCAAAGAAATTTAAATACAGAAGATCCTCTGCAGTTACTAACAGACAAAATTACAGCAAACTTTGAAAAGAACGAAAAAGTCATAGCTATCTTTTTGGATCTACAAAAAGTCTTCGATACGGTGTCACATTGCCAGTTACTGGAGAAACGAAACAAGATTGGAATTAGAGGTTATTACGACCTATAGTCGGGATAAGTATACGAGGTCCCAGATCTTACTAATCCTTGTAGTGAGAGCGACAAAATAAAAGAACAAGTAAAAACAAATACAATTTATTATAAAAAGAATCAGTAACAGTACACAAAATTTAAACAATAAAATATTACGATAAAATAATACAGACACGTCTAGGGTTTAAGGTTAACGCTATGGAAAAAAAATGATTAATAAATTGAAACAATTGACAATAAGAATGAGATATAATGGTTACTTAACTTTTACACACAAAATTGGAGAGTTTCCTGGCGCTCCAGACGTGAGGGTTGGCCGAGGTGAAGTCTTCACAACACAATTTGATAGGTTTCATAAAATCTTCACAATGGTTAGATGTTTCTCTTAATCGAAATGTATGAATTAAAATGCAGGGCCAAATCGGTTACCAAAATTCGCGTACCAAAGAATAGCAATGATCCAAAGTCCAAAAAAACAACCGAACAGTAGACAAGTTCTGCGGTCAAAATCTGGCCTATCCCAAATCGTCTACAATTAAATTGCAAAATTATTCCCAAATTTATCTTCTAACGTGAGCACGTGTCTTTAATAAATCAAAGAAATTCAAACTTACCTAGAATATTACTTCTAGACGATAACTTGCTTAATTATCCGAATAATTCGAAAATTCAATTTAACAAACCAAAATATAAATTGAAATATTAGGTTAAATTTAGTTATTAATCCGGTATTAAACCGATTAGCAATCATGTGCCTTTTAACTAAATAAATCCTTAGCGAAGTTCTCAGTTCAAATTCTTGATTTAAAAGAGGAAGTTTTAGGCAATTTTTGAGATTTATAACCTTTGATCACTCACAAAAACAAAAGGAAATGACAACAGCTGACAGTTCGACAGTCAGGGTACCAACTTGTGAAATGTAAAATACTGAATCGATTTTTATGGACTTTTGATCATTAACTATCTTTACAGTATTACTTTGTAAACAACTTTTATACGCTAATTATTGCAATAATCTATATTGTAAAGTCTCCTAAAATATACACAATAATACACCATTATTTCATAAATTTATATATTCTCTACGGAGAGCCATCTGTTGGAGAAAAGCTTAAGTGGTAATTTGCACCCAATATTTAGCGTGGTGACATTTATCGCTAAAGATAATTTCTACTATAGGTAAACTTGATGAATTTATGTACTTATGATCTTGCGGACACCGACTGAAGATGGCACGTTGCAAGGTATTGCCCACAACTTATTAAATAGACCCCAGCAAGTAAAAATTGGCAATGCGTTTAGCACTAAAAAATAATAAAAACTGGAGTCCCACAGGGTACATTCTTAGGTCCTACCTTATTCCTGCTATTTATCAACGATTTACTGGACAGAAACTTTGGGTGCAACATCATATCATATGCAAATGACACTATACTGATATGTTCGGGAGACACCTGGAACCAAACAGGACAAAAGGTGGCTGAGGCAATTAGTAAAGTCAAAAACTGGCTAGACACAAATTTGTTAAAACTAAATATAGCAAAGACTAAATTTATGCCCTTTTCCCCAACGAAGGCTGGACTACCCCAAACGGTGCAACCTATTCTTATAGATAGAGAAACGAATAGTTACATCCTAAATACCACTACTATCAAATACCTCAGCGTTATTTTCGATAATCACTTAAAATGAGATAACCATATTAAATACTTAAACGGGAAGCTAACTATAACCTGAAATGTATACTTAATTGAAAGACTCTCTTAGTGACATATAACGGCCTAGCGGAATCCCTAATTAGGTATGGTATTAGCGTCTGGGGCTCAGCCCACAATACAACCCTCCAGCCTCTCCAGATAATACAAAATTATATACTACGGACAATTTTTAGCAGAAAAAGTCTAGACAACTGTACAAATATATTTATTGGTAATAAATTACTGAGTGTGAAGGGATTGTATATGCATGCGGGTATAGTTTATACTCACAACAAGAAACATATATTTGGATCGCCTGTAAACCATCAATATGAAACAAGAAATAGATCAAAAAACGCTTATCAAACTCCAAAATATAACAAAACAATCTGTCAGAAACAAATTAATTTCAATGGAATTAAATTATACAACAAACTACCTCAACACATTAAAGTCCATAATAAGAAATTCAAAAGGACGTGTAAAAAGTATATAATAGACAATTATACCACACTACTCCAACTATTGGCCTAACAAAAAAACAGATCTTTCCCCGTTACTTCCGACTCTTGTAACTAACCAAGTCGAAAGTAAAGGTAATAATATATAATAAATTTAAATGCAATTAATTATATATTCTCCTTATCTTCCTCTGTCTAATTATTTCACTTTATATTATATTATAACTACAAACCTATTATAAATCGTAATATTCCTAGAAAATGCAACGAATATCACGAGGTCCCCTCAGGTGTCATAACACATAATGTTAATAGAATTGTAAAATTAATAATAAATATTATTATTAACTATATAATTACACAAAATGTACAACTTGTAAAAATGTTGCAGTAGTAAATAAACAAAAATAAATAAAAATTTACCCCCGAACCCTTCAACGGAATTAGATCAAAACTCGGATCAAAATATAATCTAGTTCCAGATATCGCATAATGCATAAGTGTACGAAATTTCAAGTCAATATCATAAACGGTTCCAGAGTAAACGTGCGCACAAAAAAAGTTACAGACCGACCGACAGACACACGTAAATTTTCATAACATTTTAGGCCTATTTCAATAAAAAAAATATTTTTTTGCGTTACTATACTTCCACTGGACGTAGAAGTAAAACTATTGGGGTGCTTTCATATTTTCCGTATTTTCGTATAAAAGCGTCGTCCGGCTTAACTTGCTTTGTTTGGAACTACCGTGATTAAGTTAAACTCCACCTACACAAAGTTATGAATATTTAAAAGAATGTTTCAGCTATTTTAGTATCTGAAAATACCGCCTGGTCATCAACATCCATCGCGTGTGTAAGGGTATTTACTTGTTTCTGTTTGGTCGATAATTTGACGTATATATTTATGTATGATATTATCAAATGAATCTTATCGCGTTCTTATCTATCCACGCAATATTCCAATTTGTCCGTTTTCCTAGCACCGGATAGTTGTCATTTTTTTTATAATTAAATGACAAGATCTTCGTACAAGGACCTTGTGAACGTCCCACAAATAATACGGAATATTTATATAAATATACGGAATTATGACAAACAAACTCGCGATTAGAAATTTTATTTGTTAGATTGAAATAAAAGAGGTGGTACTGTACTGTTAGCTTGGAGTATACAGACTATTTGACTATCCGTATTGTTGTTACCTCCTTTTATTACTGTTTATTTTTGGGAAACAAATGAGGCAACATATGCGAACGACTAAAAAAAATTTAGAAGTCCTTGGTTCTCTTATACACACTAAACCCCTATTCAATTTTTTATTCCCTTAAACAATAGGGTGGGGGTTAAAATGGTGGTGGTAGAGGGGGTAACTAATGCCAAAACAAATTTTTTTTTAGATGTTTCTTTCTTGTATACACATTAAATCACATTTTAATATTTTTACCCCCTTCAATAATAGGGTGGGGGGCGGCAATGGGGGTGGTAGAGGGGGTAGCTAACGCTAAAAATTTTGTTTAGACGTTTCGTTTTTGTATATACACTAAATCACATTTTATTTTTTTTACTCCCTTTCATAATAGTGTGGGGGTGATGGCTGATGCCAAAAAAAAATTAAGATCTTAACTCTTCGTACATGCTCTAAATTGCAATTTTATGAACTCTCACTTGCTTGTTTTGCCTATTTACCCCATTTACCCCCGAACTCTTCAACGGAACTAGATCAAAATATAATCTAGTTCCAGATCTCGTTACAATACATAAGTGTACCAAATTTCAAGTTAATATGATAAACGGTTCCAGAGTAAACGTGCGCACAAAATAGTTACAGACAGACCGACAGACAGGAAATTTTGTTTCGCTCAAATTTAAAATCTCATCGTTTCATGACATTTTAAGCCTATTTCATAAAAAAACATTTTTTTGCGTTACTATATTTCCAATGGACGTGGAAGTAATATGAATAAAACGAATATTACGTAAACAAATAAATTTTATTATATGATGTGCTTCTGGAATTGGGGCTTGTCTAATTTCTGTGGTGTTTATTATGTTACATATAGAATAGTACAATTTGATTACCACAATAAATCCTTGAAAAATATGTACTTATTTGAAATGTAACTTTAGGTAAAATTATGTTAATAAAATTATGTCAATGAAAAAGGAGTAATTTTAATACAAAAAAATAATAAATTTGATACCAATCTCCTGGATTTCTAATCGGTACAGATGAAAATGGAAAGCTCTGGTACTGCACTTCAGGATCCCATTGTCTGGTAGAGCACCCAATCTAAATAATTTGGCAATTATTTTTGCAAGAAGGCGTTTAATTCCAAAGAAAGTTGCTGTGTAAAGATTGCTTAAGAAGAGTCTGCTTAATATGTAACAGTACTCAATACGTAAAAGTAATTATACGTAAAAATAAATGATGCATAGAGGTTGATAAATGCATAAAAATAAATTCTGCATAGAAATAAATGAATGCTTAAAGATTAATTAATTCATAAATTAATCAATCAATTCAGTTTATTAATTACTCAATTATTCTTTTAATCAATTTAATAATTTATTTATCAGTTTATTAATTATGATTTGCAAACTATAGATTGCCAAAAAAATTAAAAAGAAAAGAATATTTTATCACCATGTGGTAACATGTAATATTTTAATTACTTATTGAATTAATAAAATTAATTTAAAATAAATTGAAATTGTAATAAGGACAAAATTGAAAATTATTGAAATTTAAATTACTAATAAATAAAATTTACCATATTACAATCTACAATATAGTACCAATATACAAACATGAAAAATATAGTTTTACTAAATTGAATTGAAAGCTGTAAAATAGTACGGGAGTTGCCGCCTGTTGATGGGCGACTTAAACGCGCAATTAAAATAGTGACAGGTATACAATCGATAAAAGGAATCTTTAATCAATAATAGTGTGACATTGGTTGCATCCACAGATTAGATAGTTACTTTGCAATTTGTATGCATAACCAAAAATACGAACTGTGGTAATACATTGTTTATAAACTGTATTGTAAAGATCCAGTAAATACATTACATCATATAGGATACGCTATATAATAGGTTAATGAGAAAGTTTCAAAAGTAAGAGAAATAACTACATGTACATAGTAAGCAAAGTATAAAAATGAAATATATACTAATGTAAATGTTTTTAGGATTGGTATAGAGAATTGGTTCTGAAGTGCTGTAACAAAGATACATAATTTAGTGTTAAAAAAGATGACTGAGTTCTTAAGACACAAAAATAGGTACATAAAATAATGTGAAATAATTTTGCAGTTATACAAAGAAAATTTCTGACAATCTCACTTACAAAAACTGATCAAAATGCTATGCAGGTCGTGTTAAATATAAGTAAAATACCAATTATTATATGAACTTGTTAAATGGACATAAGCCATGTAACAGTATTATCAGATATGTTGCTTATTTTACATTAAATAAAATTTATAATTTTGTGATGTTGGAAGAAATGTTGATTTGCTCACTGATAGCCCAGCTTCTAATATTCTGATAACTCCACACGCATTTTGCTAACTGTCAGAAGATGATTTGTGTTAATTATGTTTTGCTTCTAACACTATTCTTTTAAATTATATTTTTTTTTTGTTAATGCTTCTACATTACCAATTAAAAATCCATTGTTAATGAATAATAGGAATAATTTTAAATTTGATGAATTGTTTTATTCATCTAAATTTAAAAAAAACAGTATCGATACAATTTGTATATTGTGAGATTCTACACAGATCTGTCTATGTATTCACACAAGCCAGAGTTTTTGTCACTTTTTTGCCATCAGGGTTGCAAACAATTCTATTGAATGCATACAAATACGCTTTCGACGCACTTTTTTCTAAAGTAATTGCTTTTTAAACGTTTTATAATGAAGTTTATTTACAAATCTACTGTAGGCGATGTATACCTACTAATAACAAATAGAATATTTGCATGGCTTCCAGAATTTCATTTTACTTCATACAATATTGCACGCAAAAAGTATGTTTGCAGGCTAGACGTCTTTTTATTTAATATTCATATGTCTATTATATTTCGTTCTATTTCAGTTTGGTAATTTAAATATTATGGACGTCAAAATATCAGTTATTTAATAATACACTGATATTATACTTTGAGAAATGTTGGAAATATATTTTCAAATAAAACTGTTCTGAATTAAAAATAAATTTAGAATTTAAAACTATTAAATCATAATGTATTGCATTGCATGTTACCTGTTTATTTCCCTTTTGTTTAGAATGACAAATAAACAAAGCAACAAATGCAAACGACTAGCTGCTAGATATAATACCAATGTAGACCTATGATTGTAAAGTGGAAATATACGAAGTGGATACGTCCTGATACAGCAAATCCGGCTACGATTATCTCTCAGCAAATCTAAACGTTTTCGGCAGTTTAGTCTATCGCTAGACAACATCTGATTCCAGAGCTCAAGTTCAAATTGAAAAATTGCAGAATAGATTCTAGTATATTGGTTACGCGCCTTAAAAAGGCAGTTACAAGTGAATAGTTTTTTTGGTGTTTCTTGCTAAGCGTTGCCAAGGTCATAGGACCAGAGGAACGGGTGGAGACGGAGCACGAATAATTTGGTTTGGAATATTTTAAATGATAGAAAGGGACGCACACACGCATTTTATTTAGTAGTCATTCTATTGTTGCTTTGAGTGTTGTGAAGAAAAAATCGCGATATCTGTGTGTAAAGAACGATATTTTTGTTATATACTGGGTTGCTGGCGTAATAGTGATAGGTGACCTAATGTGTCGAAAAATTCCTACTCTTCCTTTTCCCTTTCCTTTGCGCGGGAAAGAAATCACCAGTTTCCATCCAGTGCCCAGTGGTAAGTTTTCGGCTCTTCAGTTACTCATAATTATTAGTACAGTCCACTTGTTAAATTCCTTTTAATAGACGCACACGCCGATAGGGGTATAGTTATTTTGATAACCATCAGGTATTAATTAATCATATTTAATAATAAGACTAAAGACTTGAGCATCTTAGCATAAGCCAAAAACGGTTTAATGGTTTAATTAAATAATGTATTTAATATTATTATAAAGGTAAGTAGGTAATTATATAATTGTAAGAAAATTACAAAAGTTTCCAAATAATCATATGATTTTCCAAATAATTATGAAAAATTGCCAAATTGTAGATAATTACAAAATGCTCAGTTGTTAAATATTCATGAAAGTTGCTGATTGCGAACTAAATTGTCAAAAGAAATAGAAAATAAATATTTTATTTCCATGTGGTCACATGTAGAATTTTAGTTACATAAAATTAGAGAAATTGAATCTAATTTATATAAAAAGTGAAATCACGTTAATAAAACAATTAAAAGTGATTGAAATAAATAAAACTTACCTGTATGGTGTTCAAACAAACAAAATTAGAATAATAACTATTTAGAAAATTTACCTCTCGCCGAACATAGAAACATTTTTTATCAGCACGACGGTGCTCCCCGACATAACGCATATTTAATTAATAATTATTTACAAGAAACTTTTTATGATCAATATATTGCCAATAATGGACATTTCTTATGATCTCCTCGCTCGCCCGATTTATCAGTTCTGGATTATTTCATTTGGGGAACTATTAAAAATACAGTTTATGAGAGCCCATTAACAACCATTGAAGATTGTAAGCAAAGAGTAAGAAATGCATTTCAAAACATATCACAGGATTCAATTAGAAGAGCTACCCATGAGGAATTAATCCGAAGGTGCGAAAAATGTGTCGAGGTTCGAGGGCGGAATTTAGAGCAATTATTAAATTAAAATGAAATATTTTAAATTGATCTTATCTCTGCTATTTTAGTGTTAGTGTTATTTTGCATTTTTCTGGACATCGAGTAGCAATTGTGCTGCAAGTTCTTGATATTACTTTATCACATTCTCCATAAATAATAAACAAATTTAAAAAGTCTTCGTGGGTGTAATTTAAACGTGCTTTCATTTTTTGACATAAGATAATGACTGACTGTTTCTAATCATGGCTATTTTGATGAAATGATTACAACAATTCATGAATTTCTAATAAAATCGCAAATATTTCAAAAAGTTGTAACTTTAACCCCAACAATGCTAATATCAGAAAAAAGGGAATTCAATTTTACGCAACTTGACTAAAAAGAATACAGGGTGTTATATTTGACGTAAACAAGTTCTCGCAGTTTGAAGTTGACAAAATGTAACGCGAAAAACGGAACACTTGGTATGATATTATTGAATTTATTTCAGTTGTAGAACATAGTTCTCCTTGCGTTTTTTTTATGTGACAAGAAGCAAATGAGGGAGGATCTTTTACACGAAGAAAGTTATAACGGTTCTTGCAAACCGTTGCACGTGTCAAATTTTCTATAAAATGTCAAATATCTCTGAAACGGCTAGGTTTAGGTATAGAATATGCTACATATTTTCGACTCAGAATTTTATGCTCCTTTCGAAAACCCTAAAATATATAGGGTGTTCCATTTGAAATAAGCAAGTTGGTATCGACTTCCAGTATAAGCGGAAGTTCCAGCTGCTTGTAATTATTTTAGTTGGGTTGGCCACACCGAGATTAGTAATTATCTAAATTTTCAAAATTTTCTGATGCGTACTTTTCTCTATATCGATCGATTCAGTTCCCGGTCAGACACCCTGTATACTCTCTGCATTCATTACTTGTGGGGGAAAAATCATCTCCGAAATGTTGAAATTTTGTGTCCCAATTAATATTCTTGTGAACTTGCTGATCGAATAGAAATTCTTGACAAACTGCATTCAACTTTGAGACGACCTATCTAGGCGTATTTCATTTTGTCCAACAGTTTCTCCAAGAAAAATACTGAACATTTCGGTGTAAAAACAGAAAAGAATACATATTAGTCTAGTATGAAACTTATGCTATCCTTGATACTCTCAGGACCATTTACTTGTGAATATAGAATGTCCAGAACATGTTAGTTCCTTCTAAAAAAATCGGCAGCTACTGGAAGCGGCTGGAACCTCTCCACTCGGTGGATTTTTGAAGCCGAAAACAGCATTAAATTGTGTGACAAAACGGCACTAAACATAATCCAACCTCATCCAAAACCTTTTCAGATCTTCTGGGGCACTAAAAAACCCTCAACTTAATGAATTTACAATACTCGCCTGCGGCTCGTGCTGCAAATTTCATCTATGCGAGTTATTACCCACATTATTGCTCGTTGAATAATATACTATTAGGATATTAACAACTTTAACATCACTTGAATGACTAAGAAAGTCTAGTTATCCTAAATAATACAGATTTGTAAAACAACAAACTGAAAATTGGTAAAGTGATAATCTATAACAAATTCACCAACGAAGGTACAGAAAGCATATGATATTGATATTGTTACATCTACCTTTAAAGTTTGTGACAATCCACTGGTGCAGTCACTAAAAGTTACAAATATGCCGAAATCTTATTAACATGACACCAACGTTATCGGATGACAAACGGTGACAATGACAATCGTCAAAATTTGCTCATTGCAATCCGATCGCTCGCGGCTGTCTTTGTTAAATGAAACATTAGCATTTCATTCATTTTACTAGATTTTAGATTAATATTTGTAGTTTAATTCTTCGATTTGTCTGTATATGTATATTTAAAAACGGCACTAAACGTAATCTGCTCTACTTCTAGAGCAGTGAAGAAACCCTCACTCGTGAATTGACACGTGATGTGACGAGTTTGACGACGTAACGGCTACGCGCATCGATCGTGTCACGCGAATGCGTCAAAACGGCAATCCGATCTCAACCAAAACCTTTTCAGATCTTCTGGGGCACTAAAGAAACGCACATGCAAAGTTTCATTCAAATCCGTTCAGTAGTTTCGGTGCTATCGTGCTAACACACATACACACACTCAGACATTTTTCAAAAACCACTTTTTTGGGTTCCTAGGACCTCAAAACGTAAAGATTTGATGTTATCTCAATTTTCGTTTTTGAACCAATTTTAGTAACCGCTCACAATTTTATTGTGGAGAGGTTAAAATGAAACATATTCTTACTTTAGTATTATAAAAAAACGGAAATTAGTAATGAACTGTAATTAATTGTACTGTGCCATTGAGAAAATTTGATGTGAATGGCGGATAAGCAGCAAACGAATCATTTTGAAAACATTTTTATTGTGGTGTAATTAGCCGTCATCGAAGAAATATCAAGCAGAACTATAAGCAGTGATTGTTCTGATACTTTCAATATAACCTTTTCACAATTAAAGTTTGGTCGAGTGAATAAAACTCTAGTAGCACAATACAGCTTTTATTGAAAGTTCATTATATTTGCAATTTTTCATTTTACAGTTAGTTACACTCAAGTCTATCAAAAGTCAATTTCAGAAGTAATTCTTGAATAACGTAACTACTAAAGTATTGAAAATGTAACAACAGGCGTGCCAACGTGTTGAAATAATTAGAACAGTCCTGTGAGGTATTCGTTTCTATTAAAATTTTAACAGAAAAAAGCATATACTAAAATACAGAGTGGAAAAATCGGCCAAATTAATAATCGTAAGCTTATATACACTATGTCTCACTTTTCAAGACTCCCATATTATAGCTTTCTAATTAACCATGCGATTTTCTTAAAATTTGGGTGGCAGATGCTTACCCATAAAGAGATTGTGCCACGGTATAATATTTAAAAATACATCAGTGGCGTTTTAACTGTAAAACAATATCATAATCTTATTCGCCGTTATCAAAAACCTACCAGTACCGAATTTCAAAAAGATAGTGTATGTGGTGTTCATACAGTAAGTAAATAAAATTTCACTTTTAGACTAATTTAACATTCTCAATTTTAATGATAAACACCATATGTAAAACTTTTACGAAATTTGACCGATATCCAATTGCTTATGTTTTCTAAAATCACACTAATAAGGTTAGAATTTGACCCACCTTTTATATGATGTTCGTAAACAACAGTAAAGTACATTTTTGTGGGACTAAAATTCTACATTTGCCTTTTAAACATAAGTTGGCCATGACAATTCAAAATTACTTTGGAGTTTGGGTGACATTTCATTATTTTTGTATTTACACAAAATAAAGTAAAATCTTCTATTATTTGGAAAGTGGAAATAATTCGTATTGTAGGTGAAAATATATCATCCGCAGAGGCTACAAGAATTGTTAACGCACGGCATCCAGAGCGAGCAAAAATCCACGTTAAAACAGTAGCAATTACTAATAATTTGTTCAACGATAGCGGTAACGTTCGAAAACCTAGGCCAAGAAATTATGTTATAAATCAAATGTTAGATATCCCTATGAGGAACTGATCATAACGAACAACAATAAAGGAGTGCCACTAAATACTTTTTATAAAACTAATAAATATAATATAGTTTAAATTTCTCTTTCGAACCTGTTGCTTCTGAAGTAACTGCGAAAATAATTAATGGCTTTAAGTCGAATTCCTCTGGTATTGATGAAGTTTCGTTTCAAATGGTAATGCTGTGTTGTCCGTTAATTATACCATATTTAATAAATGTCTGTCTTGTTGAAGGTTTTTCCCCTCAATGTGGAAAGAAGCAATAGTATGTCCAATACCAAAGATAAATTGCCCAGCGGAAATCAAAGATCTTCGACCGATTAGTCTGTTGGCAATATTTAGTAAAACATTGGAAAAAGCAGTTTATTTTCAAACAGAAACATACTTACTCAAAAATAAGTTATTCCCAGAATATCAATCAGGTTTTAGAGCAGGACACAGCACTTGTACAGCACTTACCAATATATCGGACAATATTATACGGGATTTGGATAATAAACTTGCTGACATTTTAGTTTTCCTTGATTATTCAAAAGCGTTTGATTCGGTTGAACATTCATTACTATGCGCAAAGTTACGATTTTATGGCTTTAATAATTTATGTGTTAAATTTTTAAGAAAAATTTAATTGGTCGTTCCCAGTGGGTTAAAACCGAGTCTGGAACATCAAAGTCAAAACTCGTGGTTTCTGGTGTTCCACAAGGTTCGGTTCTAGGACTACTTCTGTTCATATTATATACAATGGATCTTGGCGACAACCTTAAATATATGAAAATCCAATCTTACGCAGACGATGTACAACTTAAGTTTAGTTTTAACGTAGACAATCTACCCGCAGCTGAAAGACATATAAATAGTGATCTCAATTCCCTAAACGTTTACGGCACCAATCACAATTTGAAATTAAACATAGAAAACTGTTCTGCTATGGTGTTCTCTTCCAGATTTCGCTATAATTATGTAATTAACCATATAGAAATAGCAGTTGATAATATGATAATTCCATTTGTAGAACAGGTGAAAAACTTTGGCGTTATATTTGATAATAAATTAAGTTTTAACGCACATGTGAACAACTTAGTTAAGAAATCTTATATATGTCTAAAGTTACTATATGCCAACAAGTAATTTCTGAATTTTAAAACAAGGATAAAGCTGTGCGAAACGATTATTTTACCAATCTTTTAATACTATGACACTATATACTATCCATTTTTGGATACAGTTAACAAAAAATGCATCTAGAAAGTTCAAAATACTTGTTGTCGACTAATATTTGAGTTAAGAAAGTTCGATCACATTAGCGAAAAATTCTCCGAGCTAAATTGGCTAAAGATGGACAGTACATGGAAATTGCATTTCTTAGTTTTTATACATAGAATTTGTGTCACGTGTTCTCCTGCCTATCTTAGAAACAAACTAATTACTCGTAACCAGACGCACGATCTAAATATTCGTCACATCGACAATTTCACCATGCCGCATCACTCTACCGCAATGTTTCAGAAATCTTGTACATATAACGCTGTTAAATTGTACAATTCATTAAATTCAGAGGTAAAAAAATTAACATCTTTACCTTCCGCAAATATTTAAAGTCACTTTTAGCAGCGCAATGATGAAACGGTTTTCATTGTTACTTATTAGTGTCATATGATTATTATTGTTACTACTTATTATTACTTTCTAATTGCCACTGATTTCACCTTTTCTTTTTTTTTTCTCTTTTATATTATTTTACGCTTTGTTTATATCTACATACTTAACTTGTAATTACAGGGTTAAGTGGAGGAATAGCCTTTGGCTAAACTTCGCCCTTTAAAGAAAGACGTTTTATTATTATTATTATTATTGCAGTATTTGGCCAAGATCCTCATGCCAGTATCAGAAATGTAGCACGTCATTTAAATATTGACAAAACTAAATTATGGAGATGCCTAAAACAAACAGATTAAAAGCGTTCAAACCGACGTACCTACATAATTTGTTCGAAGGGGACAATTTCAGAAGGCTAGATTATTGTTTTTGGGCACAAGGAAATTTTCTCAATGATTTGAATTTTGTAAAAAAAATAATATTTACCGATGAAGCTACATTCAATACAAATGGTGTAGTCTGTAGTCAACATATCAGATACTAGACTGCTGAAAATCTTAATTGGATGATAAACTGTAACAAGTCATGGATCGCAAAAAGCGAATGTTTGGTGCGCTATTTTAAAATAAGGAGAACTTTCCTTTTTTAAACATTAAACGCCGAAACATTTTTAAACTTTCTTGAAGGGGATTTTACTGATCTTTTGGATAACATGCCTCAAATAATTCAGCATTTAATACTGCAACTGGACGGAGCGCCAGGTCATAATGCGAACATTGTTGGTAGCTGGCTTAACACACATTTCCCCCTAAAATGGATAGGTTCAAGAAGTACTCTTCACGAATGGCCACCCCAGTCTCTGGATTCAACACCAAGAGACTTTTACTTTTGGGGGCGTATTAAAAATTTAGTATACAAAGAGAGACCTTAAAACGCAGAACAACTACGCGATAGAATAAGAGAAGCTTGCTTACAAATAACACCTGCAGAATTACGTAAAGTCGTGCGGCACAACAGAAAAGTTATAGAAAAATGTATTTACATGGTTGGAGGATATGTTGAGCAAACTGTGATTTAGTTATCTATGTAACCCTAATTATATATTGAATGTTCATGAATTAAATTTGTTTAATATTTAACTTTTTTGCCTCCCACGTCAATTATTGTTTGATTAAGTCACGTGACTAATTCTAAGGAAAAAGTCTGTCTTTCTCCATCTTAATTAACTCTTAATTGCTACCAAAAATAAAGTTATGGTTCTAATAATTGGTCCTTTAAAAAGTGAAATTTTATTTTCTTTCTACATGAACACCACATACACTATCTTTTTGAAATTCGGTACTGGTGAGTTTTTGATAACGAGGAATAAGATTATGACATTGTTTTAGAGTTAAAACTTTGCCTAATATCTTTGTTTGAAAAATTAGGTCCATTTTTCTTCATAACGACGAACGCCACTGGTGTATTTTAAAATATTTTACCATGGCATAACCTCCTTATGGGTAAGTACCGGCCACCCAAATTTTAAGAAAATCGCATGGTTAATAACGGAGCTATAATATGGGAGTCATGAAAAGTGAGACATAGTGTATATATATATATATATATATATATATATATATATATACACAAAACAAAATTTTAAATAGTTAAAATTAGGTATGAAGTCGTATGGCATAAAGAAAACTCTTTCTGTTCTAGCTTTCGAGGCTTTATTGCTTCTTCTTCAGGAACTGAAATGTTGAGGTTATGTAAAAGTTGCACATGTGGAACAGTTTTCATAAAATAAGGACAAACACTTAATAGCAATTACAGCTTACAAAATAACAATTTAAAAATTTCGTAAAACAGATGTCACTAGATAAAAATAAATTATTAAAATCGTGAAAGTTAAAAAGCATGGTATCCTGAAGGAATCCAGCTTGTGCAATCCATGATATGAAGAGAGACAATAAACCTTCGAAAGTTATAACATAAGATAAAACAGGTGTTAACGCGGGAGGCGAATTATCAACAAAGAAAATTCATGGGCACGCCTACCAAGAAAAAAGTGCAAACCACAGGCACGTGTTTCGGACTTTTTGCCCCTCATCAGTTCGGTGTAGCTAAGTTCAATGGATGGGCTCAACTTAGGAATCAAACGACACAAATGGATCACAGGCAGGAAGCAAGCTGCACGTTTGCGACGGAGACTAACTATAGCACCTGCGTGAATATCCATAGCCTAAGGATTATCACAAGATAAAGAGGATATTGTCGCGGATATTGCTAACTCCTATGGCGGAAATTTGATTTTGTTGTAATTAAAAACAATATAGTTGTTTTTTTCGAATTGTTAGTGACTTTTCATCAAACCATTATTCAATTTATTTTAATTCCCAATAACTGCGTCGTCCTCAAACAAAGATATAGTTCCTGTTTTTTACGTCGAAAAACCCTTTCATATGAAAAGAGGACTGGGACTGACACAATGTAACGGTGATTTCAAGATTACTTTCTTTAGTTTTCTTAGTATATACTACTGCCCATTTTGAATTGCATTAATCACTGTTTTCCAGACAGCTGCATCTATTAGTACACACCCACGCACATATTGTACATTAAACGCTTGTACGGATAAATTCAATGCATAAATTTCTGTGTTTCTATGCAGCAAGCTATTGTTGGGAGGAAAAGGTACCACTTTACTAAATCAAAAAGCTCACAAAATTATATAGGTTTACTTCTAGAAAGTAATATTTTCACACATCTGCCAAAATTACAATATCGCGTGAAAGGCTTTGAAGCACCTTTTCGTTTTTGTGTCAGCCATTTTTTACAGTGATGATTTTTTTTCTCTTGTTTGCTTATTCGACTTTATTTAATTGTGTGTACACTTCATCGTGCTAAATTTAAAATGATTTGTGAGGGGCTAAATGGTGAATCTGTTCAAATTGTCTAAAAATTCTTGTCATTTCAAGGTATTCACAAAGAGAAAGTTACGTTTAAGTAAACGTAAACATTTAATTTGAATGAACCAAATGTTTGACAATTAAACAGGCTATAGCCTTAATTATTCCAACAAATCCTTCGTTACGTAGACGCTGCCAGAAGTGACTAATAATACCTTTGAATAAATATTCTGGAGATTAAATCCGAAACTTCGGCAATAAGGCATTAGCAACTTTAAAAGTTGTCGCTAATTTCACCCTTAAGGTAATTGGTATAAACTCTACTTAAACTTTGCTATTTATTCGAATTAAGCTTGAATTTTTTAATAAATTATGAATAGCGGAAAGTTGTAAATGGATTCAAATTTATTAAGGATATCATTCTCCTTCAGCTAGATCCATCGTATACATTAAAATTTAGGTAACACAAACTAATTTAACCAAATTCTTCATACCTACTTATTTCCATCCGCATACTTGACAATCTGCCAAACCTATAAATCGAGAACAGTTCTTTCCGAAAGTGCAAAGTGATGAAATCTCGGATGAAATGTATCAATCAATATAAGAAAATTAAACAGTATACCTTTAATGCTTAGGATAATTTGTACTGGGTGACGCTCGAAATGTGAGCAGTTGATTTTCTCACCTTATTTTTGAGATAAAGAATAATTTAGCAGTTAAAAACTATTATGCAGTTTTCGGTGCAAGTTTCGCAATAAATGATAAAGATGCAATTGCTGTAGGTTTTCGTTTTTACTAAATTAATTTATTTTCTGCGGTAGTCCAAGTAGTGCAAATTGCCTTAAATATAATATCCAAATGGTGCTCGTCAGAGGGACTCAATGTCAATCCGAGCAAAACAACTATTGTCTCGTTCACTAAAAGGAGAAGACTCAATCTTAGAACTCCTGTACTGAATGGAACAATAATAAATCTTTCCAGTGAAGTAAAGTATCTAGGAGTAATCCTGGATCAAAAACTTACCTGGAACTCACATCTGGAACGGACTCTTACTAAATCAACAGCGGCAATATGGACGTGGTTGTTTGGTAAGATTTGGGGTCTAAGACCGAAAATGACACATTGGTCTTATCTTTCGGTTGTCAGACCTATGGTAACCTACGCATCATGCGTATGGTGGCCAAAAACAGAAGAAAAAGCAGCACAGGGACAGTTGCAGAAACTGCAACGCCTTGCCTGTTTAGGGACTACAGGAGCAATGCACTCGTGTCCCACAGCAGCTATGGAGGCTATGCTTGACCTACTTCCCTTGCACTTACATGTAAGGAAGGAGGCGGCACTCAGTGCCTTACGACTGCACCACACATAAATTCAAACCAGGTGATCTGGTTGGTCACTTAAGGATTCTGGAGGTAATCCATCTGAAGTCCATGACCAAACCCACTGACTCCATGCCAGTCAAACAAGACTTTTACTGCCCGTTTGACGTGCTAATTGAAAGTCGTCAGACGAGCAAGATGGAGTAACTGCGATTGGAACAGGGGTCACTTATCTGGTATACAGATGGATCCAAGATGGCTGAAGGGGTAGGAGTGGAAGTAGCAGGGCCGAATTGTAGGCTATCCAAAGCCCTCGGTAACATCCCAACCATCTTTCAGGCAGAAATTTATGCTATAGATCTGTGTGCCCAGGTTTGCCTAAATAAAGGCATCCGAAGGGCAAAGATCTATATACTGTCAGATAGCCAGGCAGCACTAAAGGCTCTAAGGTCCTATACCTTTGAATCTAAAATTGCCTGGGAATGTAGACAATCCCTGATGCAACTGGCTAATAACAAGGTTACCTTGATGTGGGTGCCAGGGCATGAGGGAATACAAGGAAACGAACTTGTTGATAGGCTTGCAAAAAAAGAAGCTGAAGCACCGTTCATTGGACCCGAACCGTTTTGTGGCCTAGCCAAGGGACATATAGCGGAGGAGATCCAAGAATGGGAAAAAGATCAGAAAAAGTCCTACTGGAGGAATACTCCAGGCCAAAGACACGCGAAAAGTTTATAACTTATTCGGCAAAGAATACCACAAGGCTTCTCGACCTGGAAAAGTCCGAATTAAAGCTAATCACAGGCCTTCTAACTGGCCACTGCCCCTTGAGATACCATCTCAAGAATATGGGCAAGGCGGTAGATAATAAATGCAGATATTGCGATACTGCAATTGAAACTGCGAAACACATACTTTGTGAATGCAAGGTGTTAGTTCGCACTAGGCTAAAATTCCTAGAATAGGCGGAGTTAACGCCGGAAGACATAGGGAAATTAGCCCCCAGGAAAATCACAAGCTTTGCAAAAAGTCTGGGAATCCTGGGATAACCACTAGATGTAGGGTAAATCACAAAAGATCTTTTAGGTCGAAGTGAAGTAAGGCTGTGCGAAGCCAAACGACCCCGTAAAACAATCTACAATCTAGTCCCGGTAGACCAAAAGCTACTGGATTTTTCAACGTTGTAGTGAGTCGTTCTGTTTGGAGAAAACCCTAAACTGAATCCGGGTCCTGGCAGTGGGGGCGTTTACCTATGTGAGTTATATCTTATAAATCAATATCTTTGGTGTCTAATAATCACTTTTACAAGCTCCAAAACATTTAAACACTACACTCGAATGCACTACTCCACGCTCGTTTCGCTAGGCATGTACCATTATCAGAAGGTGATTAAAACTGAAAACCTTTAGTTCTTAGAAACCAAAGATTTTAATTTGTGAAAATTTGTCCTCATAAGAAACCACACCACAGGAGTTGTCTCCTTAAACAGAAATACGCGCCATAAAAGATGAAGGAGGTTATCAGACGTTCATTGAAAAATTCAGTAGCTCTTCATCTACAGGTGGTTAACACGCTCCTAGAGGGGTCGTGGTTGCTTGTAGATTGTTTCTGGGGTCGCTAGGCTCTGAGTAGCCTTACTTCACTTCGACCTACAAGATATTTTCTGAATTACCCAACAACTAATTGTTGCCCAGGAATCCAGGACTTTTTACAAAGCTTGTGATTTTCCTGGGGGTTAATTTCCCTATTTCTTCAGCCGTTAATTCCGCTTGCTCCAGGTACTTTAGCCTAGTGCGGATTAATACCTTGCATTCACAAAATATATGTTCCTCAGTTTCAGCTGCAGTGTAGCAATATCTGCATTTATCTTCTACTTCCTTGCCCATGTTCCTGATATGGTATCTCAAGGGGCAGTGGCCTATTAGAAGACCTGTAATCATCCTTAATTCGGACTGCTCGGATTGACATTAAGCCCTTCTGACGACCACCATTTAGATATTAAGTTTAAGGCATTTTGCATAAGGGTTGATATCATAACCTCACAGTAACGACCAGGTGATGTCGTGCTTGTTTAAACGACGTTTCGGTAGAATCACATCTGCCATCTTCAGATTTCGACTGGTAATTGAGAAGTGGATCAAAATCTAGGTAATCTAGATTTGTCTGAGTAAGGAGTCGGGACCCTACTGTTTAAAGTGGAATCCGAATCACGTCTTGAGGATAATTTATAATTGAAATTATTTCACAGTAGGTGGGGACTCTACTCTGCTTCGCCATGTATGCCTAGAGAGAAAACTTGGAACAGCTTGTAATTCGACCTGTACGAAGTTCTTAATAATCGTAGGTATTTAGGCAACGGAGGCTTGGCTACACAGAATATATGAATGTGTATTGTATGCTTGAAAACATAATAGTCTTTAATTTACTTCTCGCTTTGAACATCTGAAAATAAATAAAAACAGCTGCATTGTTAAAGTGTTTTTCTTTAAACGTCAAAAAAACATGATTTTTATGACAAATTTTATGAAGTTAATGAAAAAGTTACAAAAAAAGGGTTAAAAGACAAAAGTTCTGTGAGAGGGATCAAACAATACGGGTACTTCCCCGTTTTCGAGGGCGCTGAACACGATGGTGATATTTTTAAGGTTCCCACCTCTCAGCAGCTACCCCTAAACTCGAGAAACCGCCCCTATTTCGCGTTTTTTTCCATCGTAGGCATGCCGATCAGTTTCTTGGGCAGGAATCGAATAGACCACATGAAATTCAACTATACAACATTTTATCCATCCCCGGAATTGAAACTACCCCGTCCCCTAATACTAAAACATTCCCAAAAAAATCAAAATGCATGAAAATTTGTTTATCCCCGTTTTTGAGGGTGCTCAACACGATGGTAATATTCATTTCTCTCCCACCCTCAATAACCATCCCTAAAACCACCCCCTTTTCATATTTACTGGTACTGGGCATGTGGGGACTGGATCTGGGTTTTTAAGGGGATTTCGACATTGTAAAGGAGTTGAGTGACGAGACATACCATCAACCCCGAAGTTGAAACTACCACCACCCCTAGCATTGAAATTCACCGAAAAATACAAAATAGTAGAAAATGGTTTCTCCCTGTTTTCGAGGGTGCTAAACACGATGTCAATATATTTCATCCCCTACTCTCTATCAACTACCCCCAAATTAGGGGTCGTTGGTGGAGGGTAGGCGAGAAATGAATATTACCGCCGTATTAAGCACCCTCAAAAACGGGGATAAAATTTTCATGCATTTTCATTTTTGCGGATATTTTAGTATTAGGGGGGGGGGGTAATTTCAACCCCGAGGGGTGGATAAGATGTTGTATGGTTAAGTTTCATACCACCTACCCGAATCCTGCCCAAAAAAACCGTCCACATGCTTACGATGAAAAAACGCGAAATAGGGGTGGTATTTCGAGTTTAAGGGAAGTTGCTCAGGGGTAGAAACCTCAAAAGTATCACTATCGTGTTCAGCGCCCTCGAAAACGGGGAGGTACCCATGTTTCATCCCTCTTACAGAACATTTGGGGTTTTTTCAACTTTTTGATTGACTATAAACTTACACTTTCATCTAATAGACCGAGAGATAGTGAACAAAAAAGTGGAATATCTTATATTGGACAAACAAATTAACGTAACTAGAAATGACATTGAGCAATGCGAAATCGACCACCTGCAAGGCCGCAGCTCTTGCATCGCTGTAAAAAAATTAAATATCGACAAAAAAAAAGGTCATGAAAACAATCATTCCGAATTAAATCCCGGTCCGATTGAACATCATATCCCAGTAAATAACCAACAGCAAGATTGAAGATAGCCTTTAGATAATGTGAGATCGTTGTTTATATTTTCTCTACATTCTTTAATTAAATTATCACCCTTTTGAATCTCACGTCCAGAAATGTGGTTTTCACAAATTGATTCGCAGTTCAATGTTGCTCGAATCACTAGTGATCGAAAGAAGTATGACGTAATTATATCCAGTCTTACTCCCACTCATGAGCCCCAAGTGGCAGTAAAAGTATTTGAAGAAAAAATTCTTCCACACTGATAATAAGTTACCTAGTTTTTATTGTAATGTTCTTCCATCTGCCATATAAGAGTGCTAGGTTCAAGGAATCATTTGCTGATAGTTTAACTCGACTATGAAAGTTTTTCAGTAAGATTTCTTTCTTGCTTCAAAATGCTGAATGAATCCTATTGTGTAAGCCAATTTCTTCTAGTGTTTCCCTATTACTCATCTATCAAACGAGGAAACGTAAAGAAAAATAGTTTGTAATATTTTGCGGACTTAATATTCATATGTGTTGAAGAGATATATTTTAAAAGAAACATGAACCCCGTGATCTATAAATCTGCCACAAAAGGTGTATGTTCAAATGTGCTTTTAGAGGGCGGAATATTAAACATAATATTTTTAGTCGCAAACTCCTCTATAAATCCTTATTTTATTATAAGGAAAGTAACCAGACTGCAACCAAAGTTACAAATCTGGCGCGTTAAGTGTAATAATTGCATATTACCATCAAAACGCTAATGCTTCGATTGCAACAAACACCAGCCGAAAGACTGACCCTACTTAAAGGAGCTCCCTTGCCAGTCGTCACACACCACTTGCAGACTGCAGTTTCGAGCTCCGCCCTCTAAAAGCACATTGAACTATGCTAAGCCAAGTCAGGCTATTTATTTTTCGATTGCAACAGACACTGGACCGCTAGATGGCGCCTGCTGGCTGTTTTACATGTCGCTATTGTGAAAATACCGGGATGTACAATAGTCAAAGGATTCTCATGTCGGTCGTCGCATACCTACCTTGCACTGACGAGAGCCAACAGCTCGAAACTGCAGTCTGCAAGTGGTGTGTGACGACTGGCAAGGGAGTTCCTTTAAGTAGGATCAGTCTTTCGGCTGGTGTTTGTTGCAATCGAAGCATTAGCATTTTGATGGTAATATGCAATTATTACACTTAACGCGCGAGATTTGCAACTTTGGTTGCAGTCTGGTTACTTTCCTTATAGTAAAATAAGGATTTATAGAGGAGTTTGCGACTAAAAATATTATGTTTAATATTCCGCCGTCTAAAAGCACATTTGAACTATGCTAAGCCAAGTCAGGCTATTTATTTTTCGATTGCAACAGACACTGGACCGCTAGATGGCGCCTGCTGGCTGTTTTACATGTCGCTGTTGTGAAAATACCGGGATGTACTATAGTCAAAGGATTCTCATGTCGGTCGTCGCATACCTACCTTGCACTGACGAGAGCCAACAGCTCGAAACTGCAGTCTGCAAGTGGTGTGTGACGACTGGCAAGGGAGCTCCTTTAACTAGGATCAGTCTTTCGGCTGGTGTTTCTTGCAATCGAAGCATTAGCGTTTTGATGGTAATATGCAATTATTACACTTAACGCGCCAGATTTGTAACTTTGGTTGCAGTCTGGTTACTTTCCTTATAGTAAAATAAGGATTTATAGAGGAGTTTGCGACTAAAAATATTATGTTTAAGGTGTATGTTGTACGCTGACACTGTGCTATCTCTGCTCTCGATTAATGAAATTGAGCTTTATAGATATATCTTCTCTCAAACTATTAACTGCAAGTTCGCTACATAAATAAAACCAAAACACAGTAGCCTGCAAGTTCTATACGGTTGCACGTGACGTAATGACACCCCTATTCCCTGAATTGCTTTGAATGTAACTGAAACTTTACACAGACACTCACCTAATTACTAAAATACTTCATTACGTGGAGAAGCCCTTCATTAACACAGGTGTCGAGCCACCTGCATCTGACTAACAAGCTATGGACGTCAAAACTGAGAGGTACTTAAATTATTATTAATAATCGGTAGCATATTGTAGTGGATAGAGTGAGATGTTTAATTATATGATATTTTTATAACATAGTATGTAATAGGCATCTTGATAGCAGCAATATATGATGTCAAAATCAGGGCTGGCTCAAAACATTGATTATGTAACCAGTATGATGTCGTCAATATGCCGTAACCCAAAAAGAACCAGCAACAATTTATATTTTAATGAAACTACGGACAGGAGACTAATAAAGTGATTTAAACTATGCTGGAGCTGCCCAGAGAACAAATAGTTCCAGAATACTCGGAAAGTGATAACAATATTTCACCGCTTCATTTTCGAATCAATACAAATTCTAGAGGAATAGTTATCCAAAACCATACTGCTGGTATTGCAAAGAAACTGTAACACTAATGATCACCTGATAAGGTGAAGGCACATAATATGCTAGACATCAGAAGAGCAAGAATAATGAATATCGACGCAAATCAGTTTCGAATCAAAAAAAGTATCAATATGTAAGCCATTCACCGTTTATACAAACGGCGGTTATATAGTGAACATGTGGGACCGTATCTCGCAAATCAAAACGATACCATCTAACTATTACAACAGGGGATGCATTCACATTGGATAGAGGGTTTCGGAATGTTATTGAGTTCTTAAAAGCGAAATAATATAAAGTACTGATGCCAGCTCTTAAAGGTAAAGAAAACAGTTGGTATCACAAGAAACAAATTATACTCTAGGTAAATAAGTGGAAAAGTTGGACACTTTCTGGGGTAGGGAAACGATTGTGATAGGTTTGAGAGTGAGAAAACCTGCCTTCATCCCCTATTAGCCAAAAAATCACCTCCAAAACGGGTTTTCCGTGGAGTAGCAAGTGGAGGCGGAATTTTTGTGTGAAATTTGTCCTGTAAAAGTAATTTTTGATACGGAGCCACCGAGAGGGTTGATCAAAGGGAGTAAAAACTACCCCTTTGAGACAAAAACTGTATTTACGGAGATGATACTCCATATATATTTCCTATTTTTCTTTATATGGATCACCATCTAATATAATTTCCTACCACTTATTCCGATTCTCTAAAAACCCGGGAGGTAGATTGAGGGAGGCCCGTGCTCCCGGCAGGAGGTAGTTTTCACCCCCTTGACTGGAAATAAGAGTTGGATGACTGAATATTACTTCCCTAATCTATTTTGATCACCTCCCAATCGAATTCCTTTTGGAAAATCGGCAGAAAAATTGAGGGGGCCCGTGGTCCTTGCAGGGGGTAGTTTTCACCCCCTGACTGAAAATAAGGGGTAGGTGATTGATTTTTACCTCCCTCGATCCTTTTTAGTTACATTCCCTCCGAACAGAACGAAAAAATCAATTATGACCGTTTTTTACTTCAAAGAAGTGGTTTTCACTCCCTTCGATCAACCCTTTCGGTTACAGGAAAAATTCCGCAGAGAAACTCCACCTCCAATTGCTACATCATGAAAACATTTTTTGGGGGTGGCTTTTTTCATCCTCGGACCCATCGCAATCGATTTTCCGTCTCAAAAAACAGGGGCGAAATGTCTTTAGCCGTAGCCCAGAAGTATCCAACTTTTCCGCTTATTTACCTGGACTATTACTCTTATTCTAACCAAGATGCGCTACATTTAGTCCATCAAAAAGTTGAAAAAAACACGTGTATAAGAAGCCTTTAAAGCATTTACTCCTTTCGGGCTCTCCTCGCTACGCTCGTCATGCCCTAAACCCGTGCGTGCTTTAAAGGCTTAGTTATACACTTGTATTATTAGCCGTTATTAGCCGTTACTCGAGTCCGAGTATAAAAATGTTACAGTCGATAAATTGTGTACAATAAAAAACAAGTAAAAGGTGTAGTCTATTGTAATTCCCATTCATCTACGGTGCACACGACTATGGCTATAGAGGCCAATTTGGGAGAGCACATGTCGACCGCAATCAGGACAAACATAGACCTGGTTAGGTCTTGGATTCGGCCTTCTTGCAGCAATATTTCCTTGATAGCTGGCCACAACCCCTCGCCATTCGGTTCTGTCCGCTGCAAGTTGTTCCCATTGCTCGTCTGCAATACCGCAGGATTTTAGATTTTCATGGAGAGCGTCTTTGAACCTCTTTCGTTGACCGCCACGCCTTCTTCTACCGCTTAGCAATTCACCATAAAGTGTACATTTAGGAAGGCGGTTATCATGCATACGATGAACGTGACCTGCCCATCTTAGGCGTGCTCTTGAAATAAGCACCTCAATTGGAAGGCTGTTTGCTCTCCTGAGTACTTCCACGTTTGATATGTGATGGAACCAACGGATTTTCATCATACTTCTGAGGTGTCTTTGCTGAAAACGTTCTAATTCTTTCACATGACGACGGTAAGTGACCCAGCTTTCACATCCATATAGCAGTGTTGGAATGACAACTGCTCTGTAGACAGCCATTTTCGTGGACAAAGCAAGGTCGTGGTTGTCAAATACTCTCTCTCTAAGTCCCCAGAATGCTCTAGATGCAGCGTTAATTCTATTGCGAATCTCGCTGTCCATGTTTGCTTTGTCATTAACAACGTTGCCTAAGTAATTGAACTGATCCACCACTTCAAGAGAATTTCCGTTAAGTGTAATGTCTATTTGGTTCACTTGATGAGGAGTTGACATAATCTTAGTCTTTCCAATGTTGATTTTAAGTCCCAAGGAATCATAGCTCTGGGCATACACATCTAAAAGTTCTTGAAGCTTTTCCGGCGTAGAGGCTAAAAGTGCACAGTCATCCGCATACTGGAGATCACAAATGAATCGTGTGCGTGTCTTCGTGAAAGCTCTAAAGCGCCCTATGTTAAAGAGACCGCCATCAAAACGGTATCTGAGACCTATTCCTCCGACTGTCAGTTTGTTGTCAACAATAATTGTTAGAGCAGTGGTAAACAAATTAAAGAGTAGGGGTGCCAGGACACATCCCTGCCTAACTCCAGTGAGAGTTTGGAAAGGTTCGGTTGCCTCATTATTATACATAACCTGGGCGTTGTTGTTTGTATGTAGACTGCGACATACTTCCACAAATTTTCTAGGGATACCTAAGCGGAACATAATTTTCCAGAGCACTTCCCTGTCCACCGAGTCAAACGCCTTGGTTAAATCAATGAAGGCCATGTGAATTTCTCCTTGATGTTCGAGTGCTTTTTCTTGAAGCTGTTTAAGTGTGAAGATTAAATCCGATGTGCCTCGGTTTGGTCTAAAGCCACTCTGTGTTTCAGGAAGTAACTTTTCCATAACAGGTGTTAGCCTATTTGCCATCGCTTTAGTGAGTATCTTCCCTCCAACAGCCAGGAGAGCTATACCCCTGTAATTTCCACAGTCCGCAGCGCTCCCTTTGTTTTTGAAGAGGTTGATTAAAAGTGTATCACGAAACTCTTGCGGAGCTTGACCACTTTCCCACACGACATCAAACAGTTTTTTGAGGTAGGGTATGAGCTCTGACGACACAGCTTTAAAGATCTCAGCTGGGAGTGAGTCGGCGCCGGGAGATTTGTTATTTTTTAGCTGCCCAATGGCGGTTAAGATCTCTTCCGTTGTTAGTGGTTTATCTAAGTCTTCGAAGGTGTCATATTGAGGGATAAGATTTATAATATCGTGATCGGCTTGACTTTGCTGGTTAAGAATGTTAGAGTAGTGTTCTTTCCATCGGGCTCTTATTTCCTGGTCTTCTTTGAGGAGATTTCCATTTATATCTTTAATAGGGCACATATTTTTCCGACTGGGGCCATACACTGCTTTTACTCCTTGAAAGAAATTCCTGTAGTCGTGTGAATCGGCGTACCTTTGAATTTCTCTGGCCTTGCTTGCCCACCACTCGTTCTTTATTCTTCTGATTTCGCGTTGCGTTTCATACTTAGATTGGGTAAAAGCTTCTGCTTTTGATGAGTCGTTGGGGTCGTTGATAGCGTTTTGGAAGGCAGTATGTTTGCGGTCAAGAAGTTCTTGTATAAAAGCTTCATTATCATTGAACTAGTCCTCCTGTTTTTTACTTGCTGCAGTGCCAAGAATTTCCTCACTCGCACTTTTTAAACTGTCTTTAATTTGTGTCCAGGTAGCAGCGACATCTACAGAATTGGTTTTTTCTAGTGCACTCAAATTCTCTTGAACTTTTTGCTTTAGCTGTTCGACGGTTTGTTGGTATTATACTATATTCAAACGCCGTGGAATGGAATCTGAACTCTGAAATAAGCATTGACCACAGAGTAACTACCACTTTTTCTAAGGCAAAAGAAAATCAATTTTGAAATACCTAAATGTTCGCGATTTATGGTTTTAAATATTCTATATAATTTTCCCTACTTTTTGTAAATTCGTATTAAAGCGCTTTCATCGCTGTCAAATGTGAAGCCATTAACTTGACAGCTTAAAATATCTATTGTATGAATTTCAGCTGAAAAAAGCAATAGGAATGTATTGAATTGAATTATCTTTTTAAACGCAATATATATTACAACAATCCACCAGCAAGAACACAATGAAAAAGAAAGTTCTGAAAAGGGGTACAATGAGTATACCAGTCGACACATCCTCTCGTTTTCTGGCAGATTTATATCCCTTTTTTGTATATGTGGGTAATACATTACCGAATAAGATAAGACGCCAAAGTCATCTATTTAAACGCCCAACCGAAATGCGACACACAAGGAGCAAAACATATCTAAATATTATGTATATTGAAAATAAACTTCTGTTGCGTTCAATTTCACTTGAGAAAGATATATGGGCATCGAGACATATTGACGATAGGGGCTGTTTACGTCAAAAAATAGTTTCACCCGAGAAGTTACAGGAAATTTGCGAGTATTTTAAAAAACATATGTGTACAAGTATTATTTACTCAAACATAAATAAAGTTATGTAAATGAGCAATATATGCGTATCCCTAATTTAAAAAAATCTTATCTCAGTTTAGAAAGTGGGCTAAACAGCCAGTTGCTCATTTGTTTGGGCATCATTGTTGAAATGAAGTTAAAAACGGTAGACTGGACTTTCCATCACAATCCATCTTCATGATGTCCAGAACGAGACATGGGACGGGCTCAAACCTAACTCTAGCAAGATAATTAATGTCAGCACACATTATTGCTATCTTTGGATTCTTATGTGAAATCAGTATGCAATGTACTAACTGCCAGTTAAAAAGCTATGTTAAATAAGGCGTGTTTTATTGCTAGTTCGAATCTACTCTTACGAGTAGTAATTTTGATGTGACAATAAAACGGTTCATCAATGTTGCCACAAGTACTTTTGCGATTTAGTGTAAAATGTTTAAGGTACTACTAATGCTTGTGGATTTGTAATTTGATTTTGGAGAAACGAAAACTTTTAACTGAACTATAACGTTCTAACATGAATCAGAATAATAAGGTACTTCTTGTAGCTGCTGCTGTTGCATCAATTTTGATAATTTTCGAAGGCTGAACGCAACGGTGATTTTTAATAAGCAATGAACGAATGAAACAGGCTGACCGACGTGTAAGTTTCACGTGTTTTTGAGATCATGTCAAAGACTAACAACCATATCACATAGACAAGTTATTGCTATGTGAACGATTTACACCTCAGTGATGAGTAGTCTCTTTAATAAATAATGACTAACTAAAACGAAAGAGTATGTAAACTTGATCACCCACCCCTTATATTCATGATTTATTACTCCGTTATAATATGCAATATACATTATAGAATGTGTAAATATACCTAATATATCATCTATTAATTACCTTTTCGGATTTTGTCTGAAAAACATTAGGTGTCACTACCCCTTAGTAGGAAATCGACCCGCAGACTCGCCTGTTTTATAATATAAGTACACTTTACTTATAGTTCGTGAATTTCAAATTTATTGTCGATTTTATGTAAAATATTTACTTGACTAATTTTTATAACCTCAATTCTAAGCTTGTTTTTGTTGTTGTAAGACCACTATTTAGTGACTTTTTACTTTGTGACTAGGAATCTACTCTTCCTACGATCAAATTCGCTCGTAGGGAAAGTAGCAAAAGTTGAAAAAGTGGTGGTCAATAAAACGGCAAAAAATGGTTCTACTTCTACGAGTAGTATGTTTCTGGGCACAATAAAACGCGCCTATAGACATTTTATTTATGTTTTTATATCTAACGTCTATTAAATAAATTTCCTGACACATCGATATCACTTGCAGCTTGAAGCAATATATAATATATTCGTTGCTTAGCCACCCAAATGATTCCAATAGTATTTTGCAAGTTTTTAGTTCATTTCTCGGAATGGTTCGTGCAACAGAAACATTTATGTCTAACCATTCACGTCATTTTTATGTATACAACATTATGAGGTTATAAACTTGTATGTTGGGTTATTCGCTGCCAAATATTAATAAAAATTGTAAAACATGCGTTGGCCTTTTTTGATTACTACGTAATACATACTGGGTATACTTTTGCTTATGTTTGGCTTTAAGATGATTTGATTACAGTAATTATAAATAAAACCGCTGCCCAAGGAATCACTACTTCCACATCCAGATTTTATATCCAAGTCTTATGCACACTAAATCCCAATGTAATATTTTATTCCCTCTAATAATAGGGTGGGGGTGGCAATGGGGGTGGTAGAGGGGGTAGCTAACGCCAAAAAAAATTTCTCAGGCGTTTCGTTCTTGTATACACACTAAATCACAATTTATTTTTTTACTCCCTTTCATAACAGTGTGGGAGTGACAGTAGGAGGGGGGTGGCTGATGCCATTTACCCCTGAACCCTTCAACGGAATTAGATCAAAATATAATCTAGTTCCAGATCTCGTTACAATACAAAACTGTACCAAATTTCAAGTCAAACGTGCGCACAAAAAAGTTACAGAGAGACAGACCGACAGGAATTTTTTTTGCTCAAATTTAAAATCTCGAAGTCTCATGACATTTTAAGCCTATTTCACAAAATAGGACAGGAAGTATAAAAATTTGATTGTAATTGGAAAAATTGGAATAATTATTTAAGTATTTTGTTCTAGGATTGTATGAATTCCAAATTTTGGTTCAATATTAACCTAAAATTTTCCGTTTCGATTTTATCTGTCATATGTAAGTTTTTCATTTATTTTCGAAATATATTTTTTTTAACTTCCATTTATATATATTTTCACACATTTTTACTTCCACGTCCAGTGGAAGTATAGTAACGCAAAAAAATTATTCTTTTGTTGAAGTAGGCTTGAAATGTCATGAGACTTCGAGATTTTAAATTTGAGTAAAAAAAATGTCTGTCCTTCGTCTGTATATAACTTTTTTTGTGCGCACGTTTACTCTACAACCATTTATGATATTGACTTGAAATTTGGTACACTTATGTATTATAACGAAATCTTGAACTAGATTATATTTTAATCTAATTCCGTTGGAGGGTTCGGGGGTAAATGGGTTAAATAATGGTAAATAGGCAAAGCAAGCAGGTAAGAGTCCATAAAATTGCAATTTAGGGCATGTACGAAAAGTCAAGTCCCCAAATTTTTTTTTGGTATCAGCCACCCCTCACTATCATCCCCAATACCACCCCACACTATTGTGAAAGGGAATAAAAAAATGAAAATGTGATTTAGTGTGTATACAAGAACGAAACTTCTCAAAAAATTTGTTGGCATTAGCCACCCTCTCCACCACCCCCATTGCCACCCCCAACCTATTATTAAAGGGAATAAAAAATTAAATTGGGAGTTAGTGTGTGTACGAGAACCAAGGGCCTTTAAAATTTATTTTGGCATTAGCCATCTCCTCTACCACCTCCAATTCCACCCCCATCCCATTATTAAAGGGAGTAAATATTACATTAGATTTAGTGTGTATAAGACTTGGATACAAAATCTGGATGTAGAAGTAGTTTTTCCTTGGGCAGCGGTTTTTATTTCAGAATACACTAGTTATTTTTGTTTTCAATTTTTGCCATGCATTTTATATTTTCTCCAACGTAATATATTTCTCTTTTGCATTCTATAAAGTTTTGGTTTTGTTAAACTAAAGTTACTAGTAGCTGGTCTTCTTTATGACTAACATTGGGAGAGGTTTCTTACCCATATTAATTAAAGCACGATAGAAACTTATAAAACTACAAAACTATTGAGGGCTTACCTATTTCAATGACAATTTTCAATATAAATGTCACAAATATATTAATAGATAGGTTAATTCATGTTGTATAACCACAGAACTATAAGAAGAAACTTAGATTAGCCATGCAAAATCCAGAAAATGTAAATTAAATGTATACATTTCATACCAACTTAGTAAAATATTTCACAAACCTAGAGTTAACTATCTTAAATGAAAAATATAATGAAAAACAGTAATAACATTATCTCGAATTACTTAACTAATTCGAAGATTAACTGAGTATTGAAAAACTGGAATATAGTCAATGACTCACAAAATTTCGCATATTATCTACCTCTAACCAGTTTCATAATGATTGGTTATCTTTTTGGTTAAATATCTGAACCTGAGAGTTAACTGTTAGGAAATACCTATATATGTTTCATAACATGTATTTTATTCTTAGGAATGTAACCAATGCAATGGTTAAACTTAAATTTTGAATAGTTGGTAACCTACAAATCCTAGTATGCATAATCTGATTAGCTATTGTGTTATTCAAACAAACACCGCTGCCCAAGGAATCACTACTTCCACATCCAGATTTTATATATCCAAGTCTTATATACACTAAATCTAAATATTCTATTCCCTTTAATAATAAAGTGGGGGTGGCAGAGGGGGTGGCTATTTTAAAAAAAATTTAGAAGCCCTTGGTTCTCGTATACACACCAAATCCCAATTTAATTTTTTATTCCCTTAAACATTAGGGTGGGGATGGCAATTGGTGTGGTAGAGAGGATAACTAACACCAAAATAAATTTTAGAGGCCTTTGGTTCTCGTGCACACACTAATTATAATGTAATTTTTTGCTCCCTTTAATAGTAGGGTGAGGGTGGCAATGGGGTTGGTAGACGCGGTAGCTAACGCAAAAAAATTTTTTTGAGACGTTTTGTTCTTGTATACACACTAAATCACATTTTAGTTCTTTTACTCCCTTTCATAATAGTGCGGGGGTGATAGTGGGGAGGGGGGTGCCTGATGCTATAAAAAGTTTTTGAGGCCTTCACTTTTCGTACATGCCCTAAATTGCAATTTTATGAAGTCTTGCCTGATTGCTTTACCTATTTAACCTTATTTACCCCATTACCCCAGAACCGCTCAACGGAATTAGATCAAAATATAATCTAGTTCCAGATATCGTTACAGTACATAAGTGTACCAAATTTCAAGTCAGTATGATAAACGGTTCCAGAGTAAACGTGCGCACAAAGAAAAGTTACAGACAGACAGACCGACAGACAGGAATTTTTTTTTGCTCAAATTTAATATCTCGACGTTTCATGACATTTTAAGCCTATTTAAAAAAATAATATTTTTTTTTTGCGTTACTATACTTCCACTGGTCGTGGAAGTAAAAATAAGAGAACATGAATTTCCTTGATTATATAAGTAATAGTTAATAAATTGTTCACCTTTCTACTGGTACAATTCCACTCGCAAGATTTTTATGTAATGTAATTATAAATAAATATAAACTGGACCAACATGTACCCTATATCCAGATTTTATAATTTTTAAATGGAAGCTTATGAGAAGCTTTACAAACAATTCAATTCTTCACAATTTTTTTTTCTAATTAACGCGAACATAGCTCTAGAATAAGTAACACATTTACAAAATGGCCGGTAGCAAGGTTTATTAATTATCTCCTGCTTAAAACAATAGGCGGTTTTCAAGCTCCCCTAATTTTTATAAAAATGTAAGATTTAATGAGGATTTTTGTACGTTGGGATGAAAGCGTATTAAAACAATACAATACAAAGCTGACCTGTCACAAACTTCCCTAAATTTGTAATATTACATTTGCCAAGTTTGTAGATAGGAGTTTTTATAAGCTTATACTTATTAGTCCTGCATGCCATAAAAAAACACAATACTTATGGGCGGCTATGAGACCCGGAATTTGGAATATATATAGGTAGTTGAAATCACGAATGTTGTCGTTCACGTCGTCAGTTTATATACTTATCAACGACATGCGATTTTTCTATATTTGCAAATACAATGGGCATAGGATGCGAACAGAAAGTCACGTCTGTTGAGGCTACGGCAGAAGTTCCGAGCTATTCGCTTTACAAATGAATGTTACAAGCGATAGTCGTAGCCGCAACCAACGTTAATCATTCTGTCAGTTTCCTGTCAACTCAGTAGCGTAGGATGGATAAAAGACTGAATACAGTAGCCAGAGACATGGTGGTGAAATTAAACGAGTGCTTTAATCAGGAAAACGTAACGGATTTTACCTTTGCAAAAAATCCGTGAGGTGAATTGTAAAAATAAATGCGGCAACGGATCTTAAAATTCATTGTATCGCATACTATTGTTACAAGCAATTGCGACAAGAATCTTCACTAATTACTACTTTATTAATCACTTAAATTACAATAAATAGTCCTTATTAATCATATCACATTAACTTTAACTCTTAACTACAAGTTTCATCTACTATAGTCTCACCATTATAATAATTCACCACTTGTTACTGTTCTTTATCTTATCTGATCTCTCACATCAGAACTGAACTGTACTCTATACTGAACTGAATTCTCTGCTCGAATTTATGTCGAATGTACTCGAATATTTCATCTCCTTCTAGAATCCGTCTCGAATAGCCTCGAAACTTCTATAGTTTTCTAGGTGCTAAATGGCGGTTCGTCAGTTGGCGCTACCCTACCGGTAGTCAACTAAACAGATCTCCCTTCACTCTGTACCAGGGACTAATTAAATCTTTCTCCGCCAGAGGGCAGCACATGACACTATTATTGTCCAGATATTTTCGTCACAAAATACTTCTCTTGCATACGTTGATACGCCCATGCGTGCCATTCTGTGTGACGTTGATATGATTTGATTCGGAAATTAAAAGATGACGTGAACGACAACATTCATGATTTGAACTTTATATAACGCAAGAGCTCTTTATCTTGTAATCAGATCTCTTACCTTGTCTTGTATATTAAAACGCAACCTTCCAACCGGTTTTACCGTCTAAACAAAATTTCTAACCGAAACTTCCAATTTCAACAAACTGTGATAGCTCTCGGATCCTCAGCTGTTGTCAGTCTCTAGTAATGAAAACTCGTCTTAAAAAACTGGAACTTGGTGGTTGTTAATACACCGAACCCATTTTGTTACAAGCACGAGTTAAGAATGCGCGGCGCATTCCCGCGGAGATCTCCTTCTTTTCAAAGTTTTGTTTAAATAATTTCCGTTGGCAACGCATAAAATCCCCTAGCCTAGAACCGAATTTGACAATTGTTTACATGTTGAGTTGACCTTGTTGAGGTTAGAATAAATTCATATACGTTATACGCATTTCCCATTCAGTTTTTGCAATAATAAATAATGACTTTTAAATGATATATTCTTCAGTGCACTTAATACTCAAGGGGCACAAACGTTTTTTTAATTTTTAAAGACTGCAACTCCAAATGCGCTCAGCTGATTGATCCGTTTATGTCAATTTGGGCATCTAGGGATTTTAACACTTTGCTACTGTCTCCTTCCCCTCAAGTAACTGGCTGCTTCCCCTCAAAAGAGGGAGAAGCGCATGTACATTCTTAAAGTGTAAACGAACTTAGTTGAAACCGTATAAAAACTAAAAGCCGGCAAAAACAGTCGACATCTCTTTATTGTACATGGGCGGAGGTAAATAGCAATGCTTGTCATAAGAAAATGATAAGATTTTCGGACGTTATTATATTATCCTCTGTTTCAAATGGTCTCTAGAAAGCCATGGTAAATTAGTAAATAATTAAAATATTTTACCTTTTATATAATAGTAAATATTTATAAATATGAACAATAACTAACTAAATTCCTGCGCTTGATATTATAACAGATATTTACGCACTGCACTGGCACATCTCATAAGTCCACCATTGACTAGAGAGAAACGATTTACGAGTTTTTTTATGCTAGTAGGCTGTCCGTTTTATTATCTTGACGTTTCTTGTCAGTTCTCTTTTACTTTTTGTTTTTCTTTTATTAAAAGTGAGGTTATGTCATTTTCGAATATGTAACGTGCGTCTATGAGGACTGCAAATTTCATTCTAAAAGTAGTTTGATTTTACTAAAATTATATGAAAGTTTGACATTAATTTGACACTTGGATAACTAGGTTTGGAAATTTTGGAACTCGATTTTTTATTTAGACTTTTTACAGCTTATATGAATTAAAATTTTGAAATTATGAATAAATAAAGATTCTTTGCTCTCTAAGGATCATTTGGATAGTTGAATTATTTGCTTCTATTACATTTTGAAGAAATATCAAATGTCTTTAAAGCTAATTATACAGATTATTTATAACAATTACTACCCTCTAGAATCTATCTGATAACTTATTATTTACTTCCTATCCGATAATAGGTACATGGTTTAAAATATTTCTAATTATAAATTAATACCAAATGAACTTTTCAGGATTTTGGGTACCGACTGTTGGATTTCCCAGGCCTATACTAAAGAAACAGAATTTCAACAGTTTTAATGTGAGCTGAAATGTACACTGAAATGTCTAGTTTCATCCCACTATGATAAAGTTACACGGATTTTTATAAATCAGCAACAAATTGAGAAACGTCACTGTGTTTCCTCCCCTGTTGATAGTTTTCTGTCCAAATTATATACACAGAAGTCTTAAACCAAAGCTATTGCACAATGAAATGTCTTTATGTAAGTATACTTAATTTTATATGGGTTTTGTCCCATTACGCTGCAGGATTTGTCCTTAATATACGAATTTTGCATTTAGCAGAATTAATTTTTTAATTTTTTTAAATCATCTCTTGAGTATTCTCAAGTAATTTTGACCTATATTTTTGTAGGAGAATTAGTGGATAATTGCAATATGGTCAAACATCATAATTCCTAAAGATCTCTCCAAAGGTGTCTTTTGGTGCCATTGGAACAGGATGGTTTCTTGTGATCTTGTTAAAGAACACGATAAAACCCTCGATGTACTTTTCGAAACTGTAACAAAATCCGACGGAAATATTTCGCATGAAAAGCGTGCTTCACGTAAAAATATCGTGGAAGAGGTTTTTATATTCTTAATCATATTTTCGCTCTACGGAGCGTTTTTATGCAAAAATTTCAATAACTCCTCAAGGAGCGTCATTTTAGAAAGTGTAGTAAATGTAGCTGCACAGGGACGTAATGTCGCCCCGACCACTAAAATTTAGAAACAGTAATTTCGGAAATTTCAAAATTAAAAGCCCTTTTACGAATTCACGTTGTTAAGCACTGCAACTCATGCGTTGTATTAAATATGAGGACAAGTTAATCCAGTCACTAGTCAAAGTATTTCCAGAGTTTTATCGAAAATAGCCCTTAGCGACATGGGACCCCCATCATTTCCTAGCAGTCGGTTTTAACGGGATTTGCCCTAAACCGGTTCCTCAGTGATTCGGTGTCAAAAAAGTATCTTTACCATGTACTCATATGTGCATGGGACCGCCTTGCCTGAACGTATGAAATTGTAATTGCAACATATAATTCAAAGTCGTTGCGATTCAAGCATTATCAAGCTCCGAGGAGCGACCAAAATTGATATTGAAATAAAAATACGTGAATAGACAGGCAAGCAAAAGCCCACCAAAATTTTGTAAACATTGAACTTTTCTTGAATCTTTGTGTGTAATGGTTAGCTCAAAAAAACTGCACATTGAACGGTAGTTGGTACATTATAAGTCGTCCGTTCCTCACCATGTGTTGTACACGGGCCAGACTATAGTTTGTCAAAACATATTTCTTGAAGTTGTTGTAAAACATAAAATTTTTGAAGAGATTTAATATATATTTTTGAACTTTATATTGTCTTTTACTTGTGTTTTCAAAATTCCCTTTCAGGTATAATTTTAAGAAAGTGTTAGTACCTACTGTGTTAGATTTATAGTGTTACGACGTCCAATAGATACCATCAGAGCAACAGTTAAGCAAAAACGAACAGTAAGTATAAAAATTATATTATTCTCCGTCTGAAACAGTCGTTTTGAACCCTTATTTTGTGAACGTTAACATTCATTTTTGATAAATATAGTAAAAGTCCTTCAGACGCAAAAGATGGATCGTTCACAATCTCTGGTGGGTTTTCTAGAGGCGGCTACACACGATCCAGTAGGCCTGTCAGTTGAGACTGTTCAGGCAACCGGATAGAAATCAAAAATATGTTCGTCCATCCAGCAGAACTGACGAGGGCTCAAGCGTACCTGAAGGTGTGTGTGTGTGGTACGGCGCCACGTCGGGCCGTCAGGCCATCAGTTTTAGTCAAGTTCTCATTGAGTTACTGCGAAAGATTTATTTGAGGGGAATCTATAAGATTCCCCTGAACGTATGAAGGGTTGACAGTCCATCCGGCGACCGACCTTCAGTCGGACTCTTCAGTCTGAACTGACAGGCCTACCGGATCGTGTGTAGCCGCCTTAACACGTTTGCATTCGGCCACGCTCGACCGCGACTTCTACTACTCGTTATGATATAGCAAATAACCTCGAAAAATGTTAATCGACTAAGTCGTGAATCAGGTAGTTTATCTTTATTCCGTTGCTATTTTGGGACACCAGTTGATAGTTATTCTGTCTACGGAAATTAATGACTGCAACTCTTATTATTATATTCAGCAAATTAAAAATATGTATCGGCGCTCCCCTACGAAGGTTTTTGTTAAGTAATGCTACGCCTAATTTATTACTAAAAAATCTCTAAGGGCACAGCCTACTTTTATGACAGGAATGAAATATTATACCGAAGTCGATTTTTCAAGTCGTCTTGAAGAGATAAAAAATGTATATTTATGTGTATCTGTCTGCATGGTGTATTTGTTCGTCCTGTCAGCCACCGTGCTCAACAAGAATGTTCTTTTTAGTCTATATTTGAAGTGGCATTAGTTAAAAGTTTCGCTGAAACTAGAGTGAGTATAATGGGTCAATATAAATACTGTCTTCTCTAGTTTCTAAGGTTCAAATTGTGCGCGGACATGTAAATAAATGAACTGAAAATAATAAATTTAATATTATTTATAACAAGCTTTAATGCTTAAGGACTTAAAAGTCATGCAAGTGAACACGTAGGGCTTAGATTAATGTATAATTATTAAACCATCAGTATCACTCTTATTGTCATTCTAACTTAACATAAATTTTAATTATTTGTATAAAACTTCACTTCAGTAAATAAATATAAAATAACACCACAGGTAATGACGACTCTCTTTATCTCGGAAGGCTCTAGCAAAGCCTTGTGTGGGATAGGGTTACACATTTAGAGGCAAGGGATATACACCCAATATCCGTGTATAGTGGAAGAATTCCTCTCACAGTTTTTCCACTGCCACGAAGGGGATCGAACCCGGAACTTTTGGGTGAGAGGTAAGTGTGCTTACCTCTCGACCACCAGTCATACAAAAAGAGTTATATGAAGCATATTTTATTTATTCTTTTTTATTTATATTTACATTAATTGTACAATTATCTCCGGAAGAAATAGTAATAGAATGAGAGTCACTATTGAATTGTTGATACAACATTTCTATTGATTTCTTCTGTGTGATCTAAAATATTATGAGTCGTTTTCACCTTATTCCCAACAGTCATCTAAATATCCCTCCATAATAGGTGAACTCTTCCATCCTCCATGTCTCTTCTCAGTGGTCAGGTTAGCTCCTGCATCAGCCACCAAGGTTGCCGAGGACCTTCCAAAACGTCGTCTGCAAGTTTTAAATATTCGGCAGTACAAAATGGTAATTTTCCAAAAATGTTTCGCTCTACTACGTGGATAACACATCTTCCATTTTTGTAACTTACGAAGAATCGTCGATGATTGGCATGTTCAGGATGTGAAGCTGTCAACAGGATTGGCGTTGGGTTGATGTAGATTTCGCCCTTATAGGGGACGTCTTCAGGAGCTCGGTACAAATTTCTTAGTTAAGTATGTGGGCGCCAGAACCGACTCCAGGGGTTTGCAAAAGCATGAGTGTCGAGCTGTGTTGTGTGTCAGAGCGTTTTCACTTCGGATTGGATTCGTGAGAGAGACCGTTTTTTGTAGTGAGAGTTTGTTTGTGCCCAGCTTTGGCGTAGTCACTTAGATTTTAGATATTATTTTTAGATTTTGGACAGAGCAGGAATCCCTGATGTTTCTACTTTATATTCAGTTAGCCCTGCTAGGAAAGGTCTTCCTAGTTTGATAATACAAATTCTTTATAAAATACTCAAAGAAGGAGTATCTGCTAAGTCCTGAACATCTACGCACCTCTTGGTGTAAGAAAAATATATTTTTTTTTTTGGAAAATTTAGCTTGAGACTCCTGAGGCCGCGATGCACTTTATTTTATTTGATTTGAATTTCGGGAGAGTTGCCTTAAAGCTGTTAGACAGGATCAACTGCTACACCCTGTATATGTCCAGAATGGTTGCTTCACTTTTATTTAATAGAATTTATTATTTTAAATTTTTGTAAATTTGAAAGTCAATGGCAGGGCAGAAAGTAACATCAAATAGCGACACTTTGGTTTAAAACGAATTTACAAAGTTTATTTAAATGTTTTTCACAGAGTTTAGATATTTAATGTAATTTATTTAATTTTTACACCATTTTATTTGTTAGGAAACTTTTCGACAGCTAAATTTCGACTAGAGAAGTTTTAGATTAATTATTTTATTTTATTTAAGCGTTTTAGCTTCTGAAAAAATTCACTTATGTATTTGATGTGCGAGGGCAGATTAAAAACTCCTTTTTACTAGGTTTCTGCCTAGGAAGCACTTTCCGAGTCTAAATTACAGAAATTCCTGACGTGAAAAACAATAAGTTTAACTAGGCAGTCGATAACTACTCTCTAAATTTGGTTAAACTGAAAGAATACTAGTATATTTCTTAAAGCAACAGTACACGAACTTCTATAATTTCACTTTTAAAATATTCGCACAAATTACTTTCACTTGACTTATAGAAGAAACTTGTAGAAACGCAAAGGAAAGCACTGGACAACTACTTGCTTTGAGCTTGTTGAGCTCGGCTTTTATAGAACCGTTTCGTTTTTCGTGCCCCGTGAGTCAAACACAAACGTTTTTACCCCCTTTTTAGAGCTGGAAATGTTACCGTCTGGTCTGGATCGACACGATTGCGCAATATTGCACAACATTGCGCAATAGTTTTGCAAAAGTTTGAATTTCAGAAATCAAAATTATATAGAAAAATCGACAGTGAAAAGAAGAAATTTTCGATATAAAAATGAAGTTTGAATCAATTCGGGTTTAGAAGTTGTTAAGGTTTTATTGTCTGGAAATTTAATGGTTTTGAAATGACCCCGTATATTGTACGTGACATTACGAGGGGCGATCAATAAGTAGTGAAATTTGAAATAGTAAACGGGTTGTAGAAAATTAACGAAATTAGATAGAATGTTGCGACTTTGAGGTAGGGAAAGTAGTTTTGATATATTTTAAAATTATTTGGTGCTGATGTTTTTAAGGTGTTTTTTTTTAACAGATTCTAAAATGGTGAATTTGAATGTTTGGTGTAATTTGACGGTGAATGTCTGTTATTTAGAAATTATCGAATGGGTGTGAATTATTTTGGAAAAACTACATTTTTTTATTAATTTAAGTATTATCACTACTTTTTTATATAGTTTTGACATGGTGCACATAAAGTTTGATTGATTTGTGTTTATAGTAGGATTTTAGCTAGCACTTTTTCGTAGCTAAGATGCGTTACTAATTAGGATGTCGTAGTTAAATGGTCGCATCGGACTGAGTAATGATAGGTTAAGTCGCTAGGGACAGAAGTTGATACGTTGAACGAGCGCGGTAGACTGTTCGAACTTCACTTTTTGTTAAGTGCGCGATGGCAAAATGGTTTAGAGCTTTTTTCCTTGGTATAGCCAAGGAAGCAGCTGCAGTGGCACGGTTATAGAGATGACGCTCGCGGCTAACGTATCGATCTGAACTTATGGACTTCCTTTGGAGCGTGCTGAGCTCAGTGTTTTATATGTTTCGTCAGGGACTTAAGCTCACACAAGTCTTGAAATGTCTGGAAGTGTCTCCCGACATTCATCTCTGCTCGATCGCGCAATATTGCATCCGAAAATTTGGAAATATAAATAATGTGACTGTTTCGGCCTTAAAATGAGGAATTGTTTGATGTATGAACGAAGTTTCAATCGATTTGACTTTTGAAGTTATAGACTGAATAAATTAATTTTGAAACGGCCCCGTAAAGTCGTCCCGAAGGTGCTGCACGTAAAGTTGATATGATATGAGAGTGTTCCGATAGGTCCGCGGTGAACGAAATGGAAGTAAGTTTTGATGACAATGGGGAACGAAAGTACCGGTACTCTATTGGAACATTATGAATGGAGGTTGATTGTATTTTGATGTATAAGGCGCGAAATCGAATGAAATTGTAATCGAAAGGAAAGATAATACTGAAATAAAATATTTTTACTACGGATATGGAAAGTAGTCTTGATGTATTTTAAGTTCATGTGGGGGCGGTATTTTTTTAGGACATTATTTGATAATATTTGAGCTGTAAAATTATTGACTTGAATGTTTGAGTGATGTTACTGATGGATTTGGGTTATTTGAGAATTATCAATGATTCGTGAACCTTTTCTAAATTCGAAATAAATGATGTTTGTTGACAGGGCCAAGTAATCTATAAATATCAAGATAAATCATTTTGCTATTTTTGTTTACAATGACTAAAAGTTTGTGGTACAAACAACAATTATCACTATTATATGTAACATACAACTTGAAATTGTTTGATATGTATTGACTGTACCGTTGTTGTAAAATTTTAACACAGTATTTAATGTTACAATTTCTCAGTAATATAGGTACATGATGTCCTTCTGTCATCAAAGCAGATCATGAAGTGCCACATACAATTTGTATTACCTCATTTTACCTTGACCCTGTCCGATGACGCTATACGTTTCCCCTTTTCTTACAAATCCTATCAGACGGTTTTTAAATTGCCTAATAAAAATTCACTTAAGCGATACTGTACAATTTTAGAATATAGAATAGAATCTATAAATAAAAAACTGGAAAAGGAAACACCTTTCACGAAATTTTCCGCGTCATTTTATTTTCGATTTTTGTAGGCAGCGAACTAATATATTGGCTTCAGGAGTTGAGCCGTCGACGCGACGGGTAAAATGAATAACGGCATGAACAGAAACCTGAAAACCCAAATCGACTGTAATCAAAGGAGTGTTATGATTGCGTTTTTTAATTTAATTTCGAAGTAGATGCGAGTTAATATTGTATGTGCATTGTTTGTGAACAAAACAATAATTAATCATCAAATATACACCGCGAAATCTATGTAGTGCACATGAAAAATATTTCTGCTGAGATTCATTGCAATGAATATATATTTGTATTGCGCATTTTTAAATCGTACTCATTATTTAAAGGGATTTCTTATTTTTATACCACTGGACGTGGAAGTAAAATAATATGCAATGTGATGTTAACGACCCAAAGAGCCATATTAAAAAAATGGAGGTCGGTCCTTGAATTTCTCCAAAATCACTATTTATTAACCTAAAAGAGTATAATATATATATATATATATATATATATATACCAAATTTTATCTAAATATGTGCAGTAATTTCAAAAGTATGGCGGACTAAAGTTCCGGTCAAAAACCATAAAACACTCCGTATCTCAAAAACGGTTCACATTCAACGGTAAGTATAGGGGTGTTTTGAACTCAGCTGAGTGTGCTGTAAATTCCACTAGAGTATGTCCGTTTAAATCTGGGTATATTTATATTTTTTTTTTTATATATACATTTATTTAACGTCGGCCTATTTCCGCTACTGAGGCCTAACACCGACGCCTGTAGACGAGCTACCCCCAACCAGGAATTTTGCCGAACCTCTTCCCTTAAGAAGAGTAGGGATCTTTTACTTGCCTAACATTTAATAGACAAGGGACCGACGGCTTTACATCCCCTCCGAAGGATGGTATATCTCCTATACAACCCTCGCCTAAGGTTGTATAGCTTCCGCGTATACACTGATATACAAGCCGCTGGAAGATGTGTGAGGCGAGAACGCGGTTTCCGTTGGAATTAAATCTGGGTACATATATAAATAAACATCTTCTACAGAAAGTAAATCTTAAGTGACTTTTAAAAATGTATGGGATACAGTAGACAAGAGGTTATTTTATTCTCTGATATACGTTTTAATACGTAATAAGAAATTAATGGCATCACTATTTTTTAAATAGCAATAAAATTCGATAGCGCCTACAAGAATAGAGGAAATTCAAATATAGGCGAAAATACGAGAGAATGTGAGAATAACTTGCAAAAAATTTTAATATATGGGAGTAGGCGAGCTTACAAATTGCAAGGTTTTTTACTTGCACAATGAAAAACTAAATATCGCAATATTAACTGAGTGGAGCGAATATTATCAAATATTCTGAAATGCCGCAAAAAGGGCGACAAAACTATAATGGCAGCAAGTGGCTGAGAATATTGGTATCTAAAATGAATTTCTATTTGTATTTTGGTAAAATAATAAATTCAGGGTATTCTAGAAGCATGGAGCAATACTTTGAGAACTTAAACTAGAATAACAATCCAAGTATTAATAGTTTTTTAACCTAACGTTTTTATATTGACATATTTAGAAGACGAATATCAATATAAATATAAAGAAACTAGGTAATTTCTAATTAATTTGGAAGTTCTGCCTGAAATTGTCAAAAACTTTTACCCAATAATAAAGCCCCGGGAAAGACTATGTTGAATACAAGTTGCTCAAATGTCTTTCGAAGAAAGATATTGTGCAATTAACGTATATCGTTAACGCGATCCTGCGGCTACAGTACTGGCCTAGCCAATGGAAATGCGCCGTGGTCGTTCCCATTCTGAAGCCCAACAAGAATGCGAAGTTAGCCGACAGTTACAGGCCCATCTCGTTGCTGTCGGGGATCTCCAAGTTGGTGGAGGTCATCCTGATCAGGCTCGATACTATTCAGGAATAGCTTCACATCGACGATGAGTCACAATTTGGATTCAGGAAGGACAGGACCACGGTGAAGCAGGTCGTTTGGATAGTTAACGACGTCAGAGTGCAATACAACCTCGGGAAGAGCACCACCATGGTGCTCCTCGATATTAAGAAGGCATTAGACACCGTCTGGATCCCGCGATTACTCTACAAACTTCATGACTACACTTTCTGTCTCACCTCATAAAACTCATTCATTCGTTTCTGACGAGCAGAACAACAACAAACTCTCAACACGGCGGGACATTCGTGTGGGAGTCCCGCAAGTATCGTGCCTTTCACAGAAGTTGTACAACTTGTACGTCTCCGATTACTCAGAGTTCCCGAATACCAAGCTGACCAAGTACGCCGATGACACGGCCATGGCATTCACACAACGTACAAGCAGCGAATATGCTGTTGAATGCGCACATGGCTCGTGCCGCGGAGTATTACGGTCGGCGGAAGGAAAGATGCGTGAAGTATTTGGAGGTCAGACTGGACCAACGAATCATGTTCAACCAACACATCAATGAGACAGTACAGACGGTCTACTTCCTTTTTAGAAGTCTGTATCCGCTTATGGTCAGGGGTATCAGACTCAACAGACAAAATAAAAAATTGTTGTACACGATGGTGGTCAAGCCGTCCATCACATACACGGCGCTAGAACACAAATTCATGAGCCTCATTTCAAATTCTGCGTTGCAACGACTAACCTCGATAGCGGACTCTCAAAACTTCTATTCGCTCAAGTTGGGCGATAGTCCGCTAACACAAATCAAACTGCATAATGCCCCATTTCGAATCAAACACCCCTTACCGTACCAGACGTTACCAATTTTCCGGCAACCTCTATAGACAAGTTTTCACCAGTTATAATTTCCGCTAACCCTATCCACCTTTCGCTAGTATTTCATACCTTTTGACTGTCTTTAAATATTTCCTGTCCCCCTCTTCCTTTGCGTTTGTTACTTTTTGTCGCGTTTGTTTTTATTCGTATCTTTTTGCACATTTTTGTTTCTAAATTCATTTCATCATTAAGATATTTTAAATCATAATCTTTGTTGAAATCAGAATTTTTAAAATTCAAGTTTAGGCCAGCCCTGCTGCATTGACGTATCTCGCGGAAGGCACCTCGTTCAAGTTAAGGTGCTTGCATCAGATACAAAATTAAAAAGTGTATTGTGCCCATAAGTGTTTTAACTTTTGTGTAGTTTTAAGTTTTGTTGATTCCGTTTTTTGGAAATGTTTCTAATGTTAATACCTATTTTTATTTGTCTTTGGTCAAAAGGAGTTTAGGTTATTTTTTTATCAATTTTTCGTTTTCTCCGACCCAGACCTGTTCCGCCCGATCATGCAAGCCGCCACCGCGTTAGAGCTGTGATTGAACAGTCTAGGGCAGACTCTGGTTCGGCAACTGTTTAGTATGCTTTTAATGTTAATAAATCTCGATTGGATTGGATTGTAAATTCTGCCTAAATAACTCATAAATAATGTCCCTCTTTAATACTTTTCTATCGAGCAATTAATTGAAATGAAATTGACACAATTGGGTGGGGAAGTTTTACCACCTAAAATAAACCTTTATAATAAATTGGCATTTTCAACGTTTGTAAAATAGTATATTATTATAATAGCCTTTAAAGCACGCACGGGTTTAGGGCACGACGAGCGTAGGGAGGAGGGTCCTAAAGGAGTAAGTGCTTTAAAGGCTACTTATACATGTGTATTATACGCTATTTTTTATTATACTTTCACTGCAAAGTAAAAATTAGAAAAATTAATTAATGTAGTTAAGTACAAGGTAATCTCTGAATTTTTTTTTAATCGGTAACATACAGACGGTGCATTTATCATTGTTTAAAATTAGTTGTTACCTAAGCAACTTTAAAGCTGTAGTGCTTTAAAGGCCCGATTTTTCACGCTTTTTAGTTTCAAAAACATAGATTATAATTCAGGTATAATAAAAAATAAATATTTACTAAAAGATCCACGCTTCTATTTGGTTTATAAATGTTGGTTGTTAGCTCAACACCTCATAAACCAATGGCCGCATTACGTCAGCAGCTTATAAGCAAATCCATCTACCAACAATCTTGGGAACGTCCCAAAAATATAACCGTCCTACCTATTTTTTGTTTATTTTTTATTAACAAATTAATGTTGTTTATGTAAAATATAGTTTAGTGTCTTTTAATTCATATCAACATTCTGAAACGAGGGTAAAATATATTTCTGTTGACAAATAAATATCTCAAAAGAATATGAAAAATGGAAAATGTGATAACTTACAAGAAAAACCTTGTCGATACAAAGGATTTAAAACAAAATTTATGAAAGTTCCAAAGAGTTATATTGTCATTTTATGAATTTTGAAGCTTCGAAAATTATAATTTGCCACTCTACCAATTCAGTTATGTAATACGCTATCAACGAGCGGAATGCGATGGCTTTTAAAAAATACAGTTTACAACAGTTCAAACTATCTAACAGACAAAGAAAATTTTATTAATCTCCCTGTCCTGTTGAAAGATTTTTGTTTGCAGCATTGAAATTGTTTTCTAATAAATGGTGGAGGATCCGGTGATATATAAGACCCTCTTAAAATTTGTATTACTTCTCATGGCTACCCCTCTACTTTGTGGACGTAATGATATGGTCTACTACTTTTCAAATGAAGTTATTAGTTTTGGAGTTATGAGGTCACACATATATGCAAACGTAGAGGCACATGGATATACGAGAAAATACGCAACTGATATGAGAAGTTAGATCATAAGCGATCTAGATAAAAATAAAATATTTTACATTAAAAGTTAGAGCCATATGCCAACTTTCATTGCAATTGAACAAAAAAAAATAATACTATAAATTAAAGTAAATAGCTCTTTATTTTTTAAAAGAATTAACAATTTCAACGAAGTTCAAATGTGCTTTTAGAGGGCGGAATATTAAAACATAATATTTTTATTCGCAAACTCCTCTATACAATCCTTATTTTACTATAAGGAACATAACCAGACTGCAACCAACAGCTACTCTCCGGGATATGTGCCCCGCTGAGCGCTGAATTACAAGTTACAAGCCTGGCGCGTTAAGTCTAATAATTGCATATTACCATCAAAACGCTAATGCTTCGATTGCAACAACGCTAGATGGCGCCTGCTGACTATTTTACATGTCGCTATTGTAGAAATACCGGGATGTACCAAATAGTCAAAGGATCCTCGTGCCGGTCGTCGCATGCCTACCTTGCACTGACGAGAGCCAACAGCTTGAAACTGCAGTCTGCAAGTGGTGTGTGACGGCTGGGAAGAGAGCTCCTTTAAGTAGGATCAGTCTTTCGGCTGGTGTTTGTTGCAATCGAAGCATTAGCGTTTTGATGGTAATATGCAATTATTACACTTAACGCGCCAGGCTTGTAACTTGTAATTCGGCGCTCGGCGGGGCACATGGCCCGGAGAGTAGCTGTTGGTTGCAGTCTGGTTATGTTCCTTATAGTAAAATAAGGATTGTATAGAGGAGTTTGCGACTAAAAATATTATGTTTTAATTTCAACGAATTCAAATAAAAACCTATACAAATAGTGCCCCACCTAAATTATTACATAATTTCATCCTTCTTCTAACTTCTTTGTAACTTCTTCTAATTTCTTCAAAAGGTATGGCTCTGATCACGTCAGTAATTTTGTTTTTTGAATATTTCCAAGTCATTGTCACAGTTGTCGGTATAAACTTGTTGCTTTGTCCCAAAAGTAAAAATCCGGACTTCTTGGTGGGTAAGGCTGTGGCCCAAATCTACCAATCTATTTTCCCCCAAATGAATTGTTCAAATAATTCCTTGTCAAAAGAATTCGGTGAGGGCTACAACCGTCTAGTTGATATTGTTTTTGTGTCTCTTAGCCAAATTCATTTCATCAAGGTCATTTTGTGAGAAATTCGGCAATATCTCCAAATACGCGTCCAAAAAATAAGGTCCAATTATCCCATCGCATGAAACACCAACCATTAACTTTTTTGAATACCGCCTTCTGCAAATTATTGTAAAATTTGGATTGTCATCCGACCAGTACCTACAATTTTGTGAAGAAACAACTCCGATAGTTGTAAATGACGCTTCGTCCGGAAAAATAATATTGTTTTTAAAATTTCTTTCCATGAGGCACTTCCCTCCAATCCATAAACAAAAGTCTAATCGTTTTTTGTTTTCTGAAATCGGTCAAGAATGTCTACTTTCTCGGCGCAATTTTAGATCCCAAAATAGGCTATTCTAGTATTTTAGTCCGTTGCTAAGCAACCATCAAAAAATAAGCAGGGAAAGTAGGTAACTTTCCTGTACCGGTTTTTATATACATTTTAGGCAGTAAATACATATAAATAAATACATATGGTCGATAGCCAAGTGGGTTAAGGCGCGAGGTGGCAATCGCGATTAATCACATGGACATCGCACCACCGGGTTCGAATCCTGGCTTAGGCACTGGCACTGTCGGAGGAAATGGTTGTATGTCCGCGTTTTTTCAACGTGTAACCCCCTTCCGCACAAGCCCTGGCTTCTGGAATTGACTCACATTAAAAAATCCACTTTTTAGTAAATAGAACATTTATTGAACATATTATTACACACATGTAACGTTTATTATAAAATTTGTTTAAGCCATTGCGTTAATATTACCGTAAATACATAGGTATAATACACACAGACAACCAACTCACATAAAGAAAATGCTCTTTTTAGTAAATAGAACATTTATTGAACATATTATTACGCATATGGAACGTTTATTATAAAATTTGTTTAGGGTAAAGGTGGGGAATGTCGGCTCCCCAAGTCATTGCGTTAATAAATAATGAATAAATAAAAATAAATAAATAATACCACAGGTAATTACGACCCCCTTTATCCCGGAAGGCTCTAGAAGAGCCTTGTGTGGGAGAATTAGAATTATTTTTTATAATTTGTTAAGTGGCGATTATTACCCGCCACGGTAAGGTAATGGCGGCCTAGGATGTCAAAACCTGCCACTGGGCTATATATTTTATTTTAAAGGCAGAGATCACACGCAAAGTGTCCCTGTTCAGTGTCCATTTTCCAATATCACCGCATATGATACATATGTCTTCGCCTATATCTATTTCACTAGAATCCTCATCATCATCCTCATCTTCTGGACTGCTCTCTACTGTCACCACCACCACCACCTTTTTGCACTTTCTTTTATTTTTTGTGTTCCAATGACCTTTGTTTGTTCATATGCATCTTCTTCCTTTAAAAGTTTGCGTTTTGTGCCTTTAGTTTTGCATCTTTTTTGCAGCTGAAGTTGTTTCTTAACTTCTTTCTTGTCTAAAACTACTTTTATAGGTGTAGAAGTAAATATTTCTGAGTGCTGTTTTCTACTGGCTTGTTGTTTCTTCTTAGTCTTTGATGTCTTTGTTCCTGATGGTCCAGGTAATGGTATTAGATCAGAAAATGAAACTGCGGCTGGTTCCTGAATATTATCTTCACCTTCCTTATTAGTCTTGTGCAATTCCGGTGTTGTTCAGAAAGGATTTTTTCGACTCTAAGACGATTAAAAACCTGGATTAGATCTAGATCTACACAATCATGCAAGTTAATTTATTCAACCTTGCATGACTATCCTAGAACAGCTCTGTTGTTCAACAAGGATACTAACTTTGTTCTCCTTTCAGAGTTCATAACGAGGGACCTAGTGGCAGCAGTTGTGGAAGTGCCTACAGAAAGGGGAAAAAGGCAGGTCGTAGTGGCCTCCGCCTATTTCCCCGGTGAAGAAGGCAATCCACCTCCAGAAGAGGTAAGAAACCTCATTAACTGGTGCAAGAGGAGGAAAAAACCCTACATAATAGGTGGCGACGCTAATGCTCACCATCATATGTGGGGAAGTACTGATACAAACACTAGAGGTGAGTGCCTGTTTGAATATTTGTTGGCAAATAATATCGACATTATCAATAAGGGCAATGAACCCACCTTTATGAATGCGATTAGAAAAGAGGTTGCTGATCCACTCATAACCGACTTAATTAAAAATTGGCATGTTTCAGATGAGCCTTCCATGTCGGATCATAGACACATACGATTCGACTTGGAAGCAGCTGTAACAAGCCTCGGGGAATGTAGAATAACTAGACTGACGGACTGGAGTGTTTATAAAGAACACTTGAGGACGGAGGTCGAAGATGTAACGCATTCCATCGACACAATAGAGGAACTGGATATAGCCTCATATCAACTACAAAACATCATGACATCATGTTATGAAAAAAGCTGTCCCATTAAACAAAGGGCAATCCAAAGAGATGTGCCCTGGTGGAACAGAGATCTCAGCCGTCTCAGGGCTGAGACTAGGAAAGCTTTTAACAAAGCCAAAAACACTGGAAACTGGGAGGACTACAAAAAAGCCCTTACGGAGTACAACAAAGAATTGAGAAGGTCTAAAAGAAGATCATGGAGACGGTTCTGCGAAGGGAGAGACGAACTAGCCCCAGCAGTCCGCCTACAAAAAGTCCTTGCAAAAGACCACTCAAATGGAATAGGGCTACTCAAAAAGCCCGATGGCGAATACACAGAGAGTCAGCAGGAAAATATAAGAGTGCTTTTAGGTACTCATTTCCCAGGCTGTCGCATAACTCAGGGTGAATTTTCACAGGACTATCTGGATGAGGATGCTCCTCGTCCTACCAGAGAAGCAAGAAGCCTGGCAAGGAAAATATTCACCCCCAATAAAATTAAATGGTCGGTATCTACCTTTAAGCCCTTTAAATCACCGGGCAGAGATGGCATCTTCCCTGCCCTACTTCAACATGGAATTGAGGAGCTTATCCCATGCCTGAGAAGTATATTTATAGCTAGCTATATACTTGGGTATATTCCCCGAGCTTGGAGGGAAGTCAAGGTGGCGTTTATTCCGAAAATAGGCAGACGTCCACCAGACGAGCCTAAGTCGTATCGCCCCATTAGCTTAACCTCATTTCTCCTTAAAACAATGGAGAAACTTTTAGATCAATATATTAGAAGTGAAATCCTTACAGGAAGACCGCTTCATGCAAAACAATTTGCCTATCAACCTGGCAAATCAACAATAAATGCTCTACATTGCCTGGTTCAAGGCATTGAAAAGACATTTACAGCAAAAGAAGTGGCTATGTGTGCTTTCATAGATATAGAGGGTGCTTTTGACAACACCTCCTATGAATCCATACAAAAAGCCGCGGAAAAAAGGGGAATACAGTCTCCTACAATTAAATGGATACAATCCATGCTTAGAAGCAGAATTATTACCACAAGTGTGGGGGATGAGTCGGCTACGGTGACTGCAGTCAGAGGTTGTCCACAAGGTGGAGTCCTATCGCCCTTGCTGTGGTCAATGGTGGTCGATGATCTCCTACATAAAATGAGTAATTCAGGCTTCAACGTCCAGGGATATGCAGATGACCTGGTCGTCACTGTGAGAGGCAAAAATGAGGTCATGATTTCCAACCTCATGCAAATTGCCTTAAATATAATATCCAAATGGTGCTCGTCAGAGGGGCTCAATGTCAATCCGAGCAAAACAACTATTGTCCCGTTCACTAAAAGGAGAAAACTCAATCTTAGAACTCCTGTACGGAATGGAACAATACTAAATTTTTCCAGTGAAGTCAAGTATCTGGGAGTAATCCTGGATCAAAAACTTACCTGGAACTCACATCTGGAAAGGACTCTTACTAAAGCAACAGCGGCAATATGGACGTGCCGTAGGTTGTTTGGTAAGACTTGGGGTCTAAGACCGAAAATGACACATTGGTCTTATCTTTCGGTTGTCAGACCTATGGTAACCTACGCATCATGCGTATGGTGGCCAAAAACAGAAGAAAAAATAGCACAGGGAAAGTTGCAGAAACTGCAACGCCTTGCCTGTATAGGGACTACAGGAGCAATGCACTCGTGTCCCACAGCAGCTATGGAAGCTATGCTTGACCTACTTCCCTTGCACTTGCATGTAAGGAAAGAGGCAGCACTCAGTGCTTTACGACTGCACCAGGCATATAAATTTAAATCAGGCGATCTGGTTGGTCACTTAAGGATTCTGGAGTTAATCCATTTGAAGTCCATGACCAAACCCACTGACTCAATGCCAATCAAACAAGACTTTGACTGCCCGTTTGACGTGCTAATTGAAAACCGTCAGACGAGCAAGATAGAGGCACTGCGATTGGAACAAGGGTCACTCATCTGGTATACAGATGGATCTAAGATGGTTGAAGGGGTAGGAGTGGGCATAGCAGGGCCTAAATGTAGGCTATCCAAAGCCCTCGGTAACACCCCAACCATCTTCCAGGCATAAATTTACGCTATAGATCTGTGTGCCCAGGAATGCCTAAATAAAGGCATCCGAAGGGCAAAGATCTATATATTATCTGATAGCCAGGCAGCACTAAAAGCTCTAAGGTCCTATACCTTTGAGTCTAAAATTGCCTGGGAATGTAGACAATCCCTGAAGCAACTGGCCAACAACAACAAGGTTACCTTGATGTGGGTGCCAGGGCATGAGGGAATACAAGGAAATGAACTTGCTGACAGCCTTGCAAAAAAAGGATCTAAAGCACCATTCATTGGACCCGAACCGTTTTGTGGCCTGGCCAAGGGACACATAGCGGAGGAGATCCAAGAATGGGAAAAGGACCAGAAGAAGTCCTACTGGAGGAATACTCCAGGTCAAAGACAAGCGAAAAAGTTTATAACTTATTCGACAAAGAATGCCACAAGGCTTCTCGAACTTGAAAAGTCCGAATTAAGGCTAATCACAGGCCTTCTAACTGGCCACTGCCCCTTGAGATATCATCTCAAGAATATGGGCAAGGCAGTAGACAACAAATGCAGATATTGCAATACTGCAACTGAAACTGCGGAACATATACTTTGTGAATGCAAGGTGTTAGTCCGCATTAGGCTAAAATTCCTAGAACAGGCGGAATTAACGCCTGAAGACATAGGGAAATTAGCCCCCAGGAAAATCACAAGCTTTGTAAAAAGTCTTGGAATCCTGGGCAACAACTAGATGTAGGGTTAATCACAAAAGATCTTTTAGGTCGAAGTGAAGTAAGGCTGTTCGAAGCCAAACGACCCCATAAAACAATCTACAATCTACAATCTAGATCTAGAATGTCTAAAGATCGTTTAAATGGATTGGCTTTGATACACATTCACCGAGCTGCAGTTGATGACATTGAATTTACCAATGTAATTAAACGATTTATAAACAAAAAGATGTGGAGAATAGAAGTTGTCCTTTAAATTACTTAGGCAGGTATCTATTGCAATTAATTTGTTATAACACCTATAATTATAAATTGTAATTTTGTTTCTTTAGTACTTTAGTATTAGTTTATGTTTTGTGTTGGTATGGTAAAGTATATACGACCGGAATTAAAACCGTATAAAAACTAAAAGCCGACAAAAACAGTCGGTATCTCTTTATTGTACATGGGCAGAGGTAAATAGAAATGATTGTCACAATAAAATGTTAAAATTGTATTCATTTTTATTATTTTTTTGTTTATTAGGTTCATTTCGTCAATAACATATTTTTGAGGTATTATATCAGTTTTAGATATAAAGTCTAAATATTTAAATTTATTGGTTTTAGTTTTAAAGTTAACCCATATTATATTGAAATATGTTATTGCTCAGCAAGGACCAACGAGAAGGTATGAACATATCTTGCCAGGAGGGGATGGGACAGGTTAGATTAACGAGGAGCAACGATTTTAGTCAAAAATAAAATAAAAATTTAAGTTTCTTCTAAAATAAAAACGTAAGTTTCTTGAACAAAGCAAAGAATTATTATATGAAAACAAAAGTAAATATTTGTATACTTATATAAAACATAAATAAAAACAAAATTAAAATATTTCTCTAGAATGAAGTAACTTAAATTAAAATTTCTTGTCAACTAAATAAAATATATTCCACGAAATGTAACAATAAAAAAGTGAATGAAAAAATGAAGAAAAGTTAAATGTTAATTGACGCGTCCGAATTTTCACTTTCTGAGGAGGAATCATTATCCAGTTGAATTAAAATCGGCGCACTAGGAGGTAGCGTTGGATATCGATTTTCTTCTCCAATTACAAGCCTAACGCAATTTTTCCATAAATCAGTATTATTGTCAGTGTCATTTATTACTTCTCTTATATGATCAACTACTATCGCGCTTAACGTTGGAGAGTTATTACATTTTCGTAAACGTACTTTTAGTGTTCTCCAAACCATCTCGATAGGATTAAATATGCAATAGTATGGATGTAACCGCAAAAGTGTATGACCGTGTATATTGGATAACTTATCAATAACATATTTCTTTTTGAAATTCTGTTCTTTTATTCTTTTCAGTAATTCGCGTTTTATTGGAACTTTTACAGGAATTTCCATTTTTTTTTTCTCATGAATTTTAAAATGTCTTCATTTTTTGTGCTGTTATTTGGTATTTTATTTAATATACGCGAGTGCTAAGAAGCATTATCTAATACCGAATTTGGCGGAAGATTTGGTAGAAGCTGTTGAGAAAACCATTTTTCGAATAGATCGGCTGTCATGTCTTCGTGATAGTCTGCAAAAGACTGCGATATTTTTTTGGCCGACAAGAGGAACGCATTGGGTACAAACCCATTTTCACTTCTCGCATGAAGTATGATAACGCGTTTTCCTCTAGAAACGGAGTATTTAAAACACAATTGTGCGAACTATCTATCCAACCATACTGAACAACATCATGCGTGTCAAACCACGTCTCGTCTAGATACACTATATGCCTATATAGTTTACGATATTCTCTAATTTTTTCCAAATAATCTACTCGAAGTGAAACTATACGTCGCGATTCCACAATTACCATACGACTGTCAAGTTTTTTATGTTTAAAACCACATTCTAATAAGACATTTCGTAGTGTATCTAAAGACCTATAATTATAATCAGGATAATCGCTCAATTTTTCTTGAATCATTTTTAACGTAGGAACTATATTTTCTTCTTACATATTATAAATTATACGCCGTATTACATCTCTAGTGGCATCATCAATATTTTTTAATTTCGTATTTTTCCGTTTCCTCTTTGCGCTGTGATCTATAACATCGCTTTCTTGAATTACGCGATAAATTGTTGATTTTGATATTTTAGTTAATTCGTTAAACGTCGTATTATTTCGTTCTCACATTGTTCAGGATTTTCGCTTTTCAAACATTCATGTATATTTAAAATAATACGTTGACTTTGTACGTGTAAATCTTGGTTTTTAAACTCTAAATTTATTTTGGCTTTTTCGACAATAACCTGTTCAACTATTTCGGATTTTCGGGCGTTATTATATTATCTTCTGTTTGAAATGGTCTCCAGAAAGCCATGGTAAATTAGTAAATAATTAAAATATTTTACCTTTTCTACAGTAGTAAATATTTATAAATATGAATAGTAACTAACTAAACTCCTACGCTTGATATTATAATAGGTATTTATACGCTGCACTAGCACATAGACAGCATGTTGTTAGACTTCCACGTTGACTGATAAGAAACGATTTACGAGTTTTTTTGTGCTAGTAGGCCTGTCAGTTTTATTACCTTTAAACCAGTGCAATCGTAGATGGTTCCTTCAGGCTGATTACATTGCCAGTCTCGGACTCGCCTGCATAGTTTCAATTACCGTGCGAATCTCGATATTATTGCCAAATATATAGGATAAAATATCAAGTTCAGTGCGCACGGTCCTGTGCTTTAAAACTGACCAGTTTCAATTTTGGCCGTATTTACTATACTTTATGGCCAATTTTTTTTCCTTCATTTTTTTAAATAAGAATAAATTATATTTTATTTTATGAAGCGTAATAAAAATACATATTATATTATTCTTCCTAAATATTGTTTCAATAAGGCTTTGGTTCCATTTTTAGTGTATTCTATTTGTATGTTTCTCTTAATATTTTGTATGCCCCTCTTTATTTTGGGTCTGGACACCTGATGAAAGTTGGCATATGGCTGTAACTTTTAATACAAAATATTTTATTCAAATAGAATTTTTCCGTAAAGTTAACAGAAAGACCAGTTTACCTACAATCATTTATTTTCTTCTAAGGTTAATTCTGCGAGTTAGATTACATTTGAACTCCATTTTAGGTCAAGCAGACCGAGACTGTAGAAAATGGAAGCCGTACTAATTGTTTTTCTTTTTTGTATATTACACCTATCGTAAACTCAATCCGGGGACGCACTGTATACTGGCAGTGTACGATAAAACACCGGTAACATGAAACAAATCATTGAACAACTTTGCCTGCCAACAGACGACGCGACGTAAATATTACGTTAATCGTTCCCATTGCCGTTATTTAGGCATAAACCATACTGAGACATCCTGTTTAGAATATTATTGAAAATGATGATTTATGTCCACGCGATTACTGTGAAAACTGTTGAAAAAAAATTAATTCAACTTTTGAATAAAACTCGATGAAATACTGAAAAAGTAATTGAACAGTATGGTACAAGTGCTTGTTGCCGATTGTTTCCAGCATTTTGTTCCTATAAGTATTTTTCATTTGACAACTAAAAGCGCTTTTGTTTCCTCTTTGTGTTTGTTATTTTATTATGAACGTTCTAGATTTTAATTGAAAGCGATGCCGAACGCTGCAGTACTAAATTGAAATACAGCGAATTCAAAAGCAGTTATAAAAACATATCAATAGGCATAACTAAATTATTAAATTGAATGGAAACGACGGTAGCAAAAACTGGGATAGATTTACAATTTAATAGAACACTCACATTGATCAAGTACGGCGAAATCGGGAATTATTCAAGATTACGGGACATTCTTTCGCAATAGTTCTATGAAGCTCTGTTTGCAGATGATAGTCAACATAATCCAAAGTTAATTGCAAATTTACGAGAAGGAAGTCAATTCACATCTACCCGAGAATCGGCTGAACGAAATCAATGTACAGGTGTAATTCCACAATTAAGTGGGAAAACAATATAGAACTATATACAGGGTTCACCGACGTTTAGCCTATATATTTTAACATATCTATTACACTAGATTAAAAATATGTAAAATATTTACCATAATAAAAACAAATAGAATAAATTCTTATTTTAGTTGATGTTTCGAAACCTATAAAATAAGTTATTTTCAATATAATAGTAAAATAGTATATTGTGTATCTAGTAGCAAAAGCAATATATTCCCGGACGACGACGTAAATTGTTGGCCGAGGCATTAAGCCGAGGCCAACAAGCATTGAAGTCCGGGAATGTGCTTTTACTACGAGATACACATACTATTTTTTCTTAAATCGCAATCAATATTATAAATTAAGGAATTTTTATAAACGCATAACATTTTTTCATTGCCATCTAATTGGCTTCCTTGACAATCACTGTTTGTTTATTGTTGTGATAAAAGCCAAAGATTCAGTACTTATTTAGCTTTAATACCTACTTATCGCTAAAATAATTATTAATTATATAAGGGGATTAAAAAACCTTTAAGCTGCGAAAAAGAATATGCACTCGAGGGTCACATTTTTTCGAGTGGATTGAAGAAAATTGAGTGATTGAAGAAAATCCCCGAATGTATTCAACGTTTTATCCACGTCCACGGCCAAATTAGGGACGTGAAAGCCGTATAGGCTGGGGCCGTGACGGATTTTTAATGCTGAAAAGAAAAAATTAATAGCAGGCAACGGCCGGCTGGAATATATAGTTGAGGTCATAAACAATGAAAAAAAAACTTTGGAACTTGAGATGAAGGGAAGTAGTGAAATGGGGTGTTATTTAAGGGATGAAAACCGTTTTCCGTGATTTGTGGCGAAACGTCACCTCCTAGAGAAAAGTGTTTCATACAAAAGTTGTAGATAATAAAAAAATCTAAAACTTTTATTCTATATATTTTTCGACATAACCTCAAAGTTTGCGAGAAAATGACGAAAAACCGATTTTTGTGTTTTTATTTCTTTTCTCGCGTGAAAATTATTTAATTTAAATGAAACTTCGTGAAAGTACGTAATTATTTGCATATAATAAGCATGAATTTTTTCAATTATGGAAAATAAACATTTTTCGAGATTTTTACCATTTTTCCGAAAAAACACCCCTATCTTCGGCGAACAAATTTATTGATTTTTTTTTTGGATTTTGATGTTCTGCTAGTGCTCATTTTTTTCGTCGAGATGTCTATTTTCAAATAGTATGTCGATGTTAGTGATTTATTGTTATTTGGCAGCTTAAAATTAAGAAAAACCGAAAAAAAAAATTTTCGAATCTCGAATTTGTCGATTTTTTTCGTTATTTTCAATTTTTTAGCATATTTATGTTAATAATTCATAATATTTTAATGGAAAAACTTACTTTGATATAGAATAACTAAAGTTGAATGAATTTAGTTATTGGAAACTACGCTAAAATTGAATACAAACAAAAAAATACTGTTACGTATTCAAACAAAAAAAAAAAAAAATTACAAAATTTGAAATTTCTCAGCATACAGGTATTTGAAATGCCCGTCCAAAACGACTGAAGGTTGGGGGTATCGAGGGGTAGGACAAAGTGAGCCTGCACAAGAGCAACAGAGCTCGTTCTGTTGTAGTAGTGAATCTCTATTCGTCTAGTTGTGTAAAAGTATTTTTTCAGTTTGTAATGCACGTGGTGATTGAGTTTTCGATTAAAATTAAACGAATACCCTTTTCACAAGAAATTTTTTTATCAAAATAATAAAAACAATTTAATTATCACAATATCAAATAAATTACAGTCCGAGAGCTTTTTGTGTAAGCGAGCTCCTGAAGACGCCGACGCACTGATTGTTAATACTGCGATCCAATTAGCTAAACAAGATGATAAAACTGTAATAATCGTGGGTCAAGACATCGATTTACTAGTTCTTTTACACCAATTAAATTCGAATGGGCTGGATATTTATTTTCACAAACCAGGCTCAAGCAACGTCAAAGATTCATTTTATACATCCCATTGTTTTAAACACGAGCCATACACAAGTGTAATAGCGTTTCTTCATGCTTTCTCTGGGTGTGATACAACTTCAAGTTTTGCTGGATTTATTAAACCTAGCCAGTGTTTATTATCAAAAAGATGCAGACCACATAACCATAGCAAAAAATGGATCTCAACTTACAGCTACTATTTACAAAAGTAAGAAAATTTATAACTCATTAAATCAATTACGATTTGAGCTGTATCAGCAAACTACAAACAAATCCACTTTTAAATTGGAAAAACTCCCTCCAACTGAAGAAGCAGCTGCAAAACACTCCTACAGAGTCTATTACCAATTGCAAAGTTGGTTGTGTAATTTTGACAACTATCAGGACAACAAAAAAGCAAAGGGCTGGGGCTGGAACGAAAATGTAGGAAGACTTGTGCCGAAATACATCTCTGACAGTTCCGACTTGATTCCCGGAAAGTTGTTAAAAAGCGTTAGCCGTACTTGTGAAAGTGGATGCAATAATCGAAGGTGTGGCTACCGAAAACACGGCTTAAAATGTACCAATCTATGCAATACATGCACTGAGAACTGTTCAAATAGAGACAGAGAAGTATTTGTAGATTTAAGTGATTCTGAAGATATTGATGAAGAGCCAGCAAAGAATAATGACATCGAAATTGAAGAGCCTGAAAATGCCAATGATTTTGAAAACAATATAAAATTTGAGAGTTTGATCGATGAAGAAAACGAACCGCAACAAGAAAGGCCTCAAATTGATTAGATTTTAAAAATCATTTTAATGATTTTTCTTTTTATAAGTTATACACAACCAATATTAATAAAGTAAATATTTGTAAATAAAGTAAAGAATTCGTAGTCAATATAAATAAATTGTATGTTGTATTTTATCATATGTATTTAGAATAATTTAATATGCATATAAAGTTTTCGAAACTTAACTGTAGCTTATGAAAATTAATAAAGTACTATTGATTCCATGTAAATGTTAAGTTTCATGAAGTTTTCCCTACCTTTCCGTGATGAAATTCATTAAACTTTATTTATTTTATACCAAAGTGAGTTTTTTCATTAAAATATTGTGAATTATTAACATAAATATGCTAAAAAATTGAAAGTAATGAAAAAAATCGACAAATTCGAGATTCGAAAAATTTTTTTTCGGTTTTTCTTAATTTTAAGCTGCTAAATGACAATAAATCACTAACATCGACATACCATTTGAAAGTAGACATCTCGACGAAAAAAATGAGCACTAGTAGAACATCAAAATCCAAAAAAAATCAATAAAGTTGTTCGCCGAAGATAGGGGGTGATTTTTCGGAAAAATGGTAAAATCTCGAAAAATATTTATTTTACATAGTTGAAAAAATTCATGCTTATTATATGCAAACAATTACATACTTTCACAAAGTTTCATTTAAATTAAATAATTTTCACGCGAGAAAAAAAACAAAAACAGAAAAATCGGTTTTTCGTCATTTTCTCGCAAACTTTGAGGTTATGTCGAAAAATATATACAATAAAAGTTTTAGATTTTTTTATTATCTACAGCTATTGTAAGAAACACTTTTCTCTAGGAGGTCACGTTTCGCCACAAACCACGAAAAACTGTTTTCATCCCTGAAATAGCACCCCATTTCAACTATAAACCAAAAGAGTTAATTAGAGGCCCTTGGTTCTCGTACACATACTAAATCCCAGTTTAACGTTTTACTGCCTTTAATAATAGGGTGGCAGAGGGAGAAGCTAACGCCAAAAAAATTTTTTAGACGTTTTGTTCTTCTATACACACTAAATCACATTTTAATTTTTCAGTACTTATTTAGCTTTAATTCCATTAAAATATTATGAATTATTAACATAAATATGCTAAAAAATTGAAAATAACGAAAAAAATCGACAAATTCGAGATTCGAAAATTTTTTTTTTCGGTTTTTCTTAATTTTAAGCTGCCAAATAACAATAAATCACTAACATCGACATACTATTTGAAAATAGACATCTCGACGAAAAAAATGAGCACTAGTAGAACATCAAAATCCAAAAAAAATCAATAAAGTTGTTCGCCGAAGATAGGGGGTGATTTTTCGGAAAAATGGTAAAATCTCGAAAAATATTTATTTTACATAGTTGAAAAAATTCATGCTTATTATATGCAAACAATTACATACTTTCACAAAGTTTCATTTAAATTAAATAATTTTCACGCGAGAAAAAAAACAAAAACAGAAAAATCGGTTTTTCGTCATTTTCTCGCAAACTTTGAGGTTATGTCGAAAAATATATACAATAAAAGTTTTAGATTTTTTTATTATCTACAGCTATTGTAAGAAACACTTTTCTCTAGGAGGTCACGTTTCGCCACAAACCACGAAAAACTGTTTTCATCCCTGAAATAGCACCCCATTTCAACTATAAACCAAAAGAGTTAATTAGAGGCCCTTGGTTCTCGTACACATACTAAATCCCAGTTTAACGTTTTACTGCCTTTAATAATAGGGTGGCAGAGGGAGAAGCTAACGCCAAAAAAATTTTTTAGACGTTTTGTTCTTCTATACACACTAAATCACATTTTAATTTTTTTTTACCTCCTTTAATAATAGGATGGGGATGGCAATGGGGGTGGTAGAGGGGGTAGCTAACGCCAAAAAATATTTGCTTAGACGTTTCGTTTTTGTATACACACTAAATCACATTTTAGTTTCTTTTACCTCCTTTAATAATAGGGTGAGGGTAGCAATGGGGGTGATAATGGGGGGGGGGGGGTTGGCTGAAGTCTCTCCCGCAGCCCGACTTGGAGCGTCGGCTTAACTTCGCCATTTATTTTTCACATTATATTTTACGATAATCAATAAGTTGTAATATTTACATGAAAAATAATAAAGACGTGTATTATTATTATTATATTTGCAGGTAAAAAATTTCGCATCTAGACCATTGCAAGCCCATTTGCTACGCCACTGTTTAAGCGTAACATTTCATTCAAAGCTCTCATTTGGGAATCACATTACAGTGTTACTTCCCATTGCTTTGGAACCCTATTACTTACTGTAAGAATTTCTAACGACTTCAGCAATATCAATACATTAAAGACGTTTTTTTGAATGTTTGCAAGATCTCGAATAGAATGTTCAAAAATGATAGGACATTATCTTCCATGCAATTTACAACAAATACAATGTGTAATTAAATTGCTTCCGTAAAGTTACCAAGAAGCGAATTATGAAGGAGATTATAACGACTTAATAATTTGAATAATTAAACCAGACCGGGTTATTTGATTAAATTTTGCAAATGCAAAATTGAGCGGAGAAAAACCCTAAATTATTTGAATATTATCATAAATATTCAATAGATTCAAAAAAATACTGCCACGCGATTAAAATTTAGCCAACATAATTCATGGGATTCTGATTTTATCCAGACCTCTAATTTCCTTGTTTTCTCCTAGTGGAAACCAATTTCCATAATTTAGCATATGTTTGTACTCCAACGCAAGCTGTTAAATAAAATTTGTAATGAGGATCTTTAATGGCCTGGAGGCAATTACAATTTTTATGTACCTTTACAATTTAAGTTTCAAAACAGTTCTAATATTGACTCTTTATTTGGGAATACGCCTAAACATTGTCAATGAATGAAATATTCATGGGACGATGTTTACTTTGTTGTATTGTATGTTAAATAATGTGTTGTGTGTACTATGTCCTATAAATAGAGTTGAAATATAAAAAGTAAATGTACGAAAAATGGAAATTTTTGAACTCGTACTAGAGGTCAAGGCCAAACTAAAAAAACTATTAATTAATGCCAAGATAATATTAAACCCATAACAGTTGACAACCGTGTCATAAGAATAATATTAAATAAACTAGCCCGTCTGGAAATACCTTACATAACATATATATAAAAATAAAAGAGATCATTTGAGCTCAACAAACAGAACTGTAGATACTGTAGTACAGAAAATTCTCATTGGATGATGGAGGTTAATACTCAATATCCTGAGAAGGTGAATTTTTGGGCTGGAATTATAAATTCTCAAATTATTGGACCATATTTCTTTAATAGCACATTAACTGGCGCGCGTTACTTGGATTTCTAGCAAAATTTCTTAGTTCCAGAGTTAAGAATAATTTTCCCAGATGATGAGAACCCTAATGAAATTGATACAAATATTTGGTATCAGCAAGACGGAACTGCACTACATTTTGCATTGGAAGTAAGAGCCTATCTCAATCAAGTTTTTCCCAGTAGGTAGATCGGTAGACGCGGTGAAATTGAGTAACCTGCCCGTTCTCCCGATTTGACCTCGCTTGACTATTTTTTATTGGGTTACTTAAAATCTAAAGTCTACTTCAACAAACGAAATAACGTCATGATTTAAAAGACAGAATAAGGCAAGAAATTAACCAATTCATCCCGGAAACGATACAAAATGTTTTAGAAGAATTTCAGCAACGCCTCCATTATTGCCAAGAAGCTAATGGCGCCCAGTTTGAATGTTTGATTTAAACTGTTCCATGTTTTTTTGTTTACTTATAGCCTATAAAATGGGACGAAATTTGTCGATTTGGATAAAATAATTCAGAGAAGGCTATTGGGCTATTAGTAACATTAAAAATTAGAGGAATTCACAAAATCTTATATTGCTGGATGGAGAATTAAAAACCCTTTCAAATGAGCTATCACACGCACCGTCGTTCTATTTAAACATTTTAAAGGGGTAGCTGTCATTCCAAAGGGGTTGAAGGGGGAGGTATAAAATTATGCTCAAAAAATGTCATTTTAGAATTAAAAAATGACGTGTTTTAGGATTTTACTCATAAATTGTTATTTACGTAGATAATGAATTTATCCGTTACTTATGGATCTCACTGTATATTCTTTTTTTTGACGCTTGTTTAAATAATCTATACAACTTTGCCAATTCAAACTGCGTCAACCATCACGCCCAAGTATTTAAATGATTCTGTCCTTTCAATAAATAAATTTGTTCCCTTTATTTCAATATCTTTGGGTGTGATAGGTAAACCAGCCCTTGCAGCAGCAAATGTCATATATTTCGTTTTCTTTAGATTAAGTGAAATAAGTTTTATATCTAACCAGTCTTTAACATGATTTAAGTAACCTTCAGCCACTGTAAATGCTTCATCCCAAGTTTCCCCAGAACATATTAATACTGTATCATCTGCAAATGATATAATTTCACAATATTCGTTTTTTTCTAGTAGATTATTTAGATATAGTATAAGCAGGTAAGGTCCTAATACTGTGCCCTGTGGAATACCAGTTTGTTTAGCTTTACTACTTGGGGTCTGTTAGTTAGGTAATTCTTAAATAGTTCCAACTGATGTCTTCTTATTCCGATGTCCGACAATTTATGAATGAACCAAGAATGAGGAACTATATCAAATAACCCTTGTAGATCGAGAAAAATTGCAATTGTTTTTTTGTTGATATTTTCCACTAGAGGTAGTGTTAATTTAGATATTGCTTGTTCTGTATTTGTTTTTGCTCGAATACCATATTGATTAGGTGATAATAAATTCGACCAACCTTGGTTTAATACAGTTTTCAAAAATGTTTACGAAACTGTTAATTGAGAAGATCGGCCTGTAGTTTTCGGTTTGTGTTTTGTCACTGTTTAAAAATTGGTACAACGATATTTTATTTAAATTGAACGGATATTTTTCCGATTTCAAAGATTTTGTTTATTATACACTGTCTCACCAGACGTCACCCCTATGGATTTTTATCTTTGGGGTGCCATAAAAAAATAAAGTCTATAAAAATAGGCCACGATATAGAACGGAACTATGTGACAGAATTAGAGAAACATGTAATGAAGTAACGGTTGAAGAGTTAAGAAAAGTCGTTAAATACAAAAATGACAGTTTAGTTATTTGATATTTTGTTTAAAGAAAAAATGTTTCCTAATGCTTAATTAGCGTCATTATTACACGACTACCAAATTATGTAAATATCCAACAATAAATAACTCGAATAGTAGGGTGATTATTATTGAAATCTTAGATACGATTTTTTTCGTAAAAGAATGAATATTTTTTAACGAAATTTGGTATACTTACAGGGTTTTTAGGTCATGCCAAACAAGATTCTGTAAAAACAAAAACCGTATCTCAATCGCTAATATAAAATCCTAATTTTGTCAATTTCTTTTGATCATAGTAGGCACATTTCGAAAAAAATTAAAAAATCAAAATTAAGAAAGTTATTGGCAATTTAAAATATAATAAATTTTGTTGCTAATAAAGACAGAGAAAATTCACTACGAATAACTTTAGTACAAATACAAAAATAATTTTGTTAGAAGTGAAGTTTCAAATTATTTAGCTTATGAAGAACATCAATTTTTTTTATAAGAAACATAACCAATAAAATTATCAGAAAGGATAAGCAGAAAAGTAGCTCTTCAAGAGTAAATCAATATAAGGTCTCCTGGGCAAAACTACTATTAACTATAAAAATTATTATTAATTATTAAAATTTGTAAAACAACAATACATCGTCTCGAATTAATTTCAAACTGTAACACACCTTTTTTTATTTTGCATCACTACGTATGTATAAAAATCAGAATGTTATTCAATTTATCATATTGAATATGTACATTTTTATCGTCTGTTATCATTTGTATTTACAATTAATAGATTATAGTAAACAACAACATATGCTCAGATTAGCTTTAATACTTTTGATGCCAAACCAAACAAGTAAATGATGTCAGAATAAATATTTACACACTGTATAATAATATAATGTGATAAAAGCTATACATCGTTTCAGACATAAAGCTAACCGCTGTAAATATCCAGATGATCCAAATAGTGGATTGGAAGACGTGGTAGTGTTGAATGGCCACCAAGGTGGCCGGATCTTATCCCGCTAGATTTATTTCCTGGAAACGTACTGTACAAATGTAAATCTGGCAAAATTGAAGAATTAAAAAACAAGATTAGATCACGATGTAACAACATTTCTCAAACTATAAATAAAGTTCAGCAAGAATTCATTGATCGTCGGGATACTATCGAGCACAAGAAGGTTTTTAATTTGAAAGTTTGATTAGTTAATTCTTTATGTTATTATGTACTCTTTATTTGTTGTTTTATTGTAAAGTATCACAATCAGACAATAATTAAGTTCAAAACATAATATTTTCAAATATCTGTAGATAGCTCCAAATGTATGAACTCTAGATCCTAAGTAGTAGTAGTCCATTTAAATAATTGGGATTTATGACGAAATTATCGAATATTTGCGCGTCGGACTAGACAATGTCCCCCAAACCAATTTTCCCACCTCGGTGACCCTCTTAAATTAATCAAAAACCACCCCCAAAGTCCCCTTTTCAGTGAAACCGTTTATTTTTCCCAGTTTTTCGACAAATTGTTATTCCCTTGACTAGAACGGAAGATCCCTCGACGGACTTGACTTCAGCCACCCCTACCTCGGGCTTCCAACTCTTGTAGGGGGTGGAAAATTGATATTTGTTTTAGTGAGAAAAAATTAATATTTTGTAGAAAGCGTTTATTTGAGGAAGATGGTAGGTGACCAGGGTTGTGTAACCGACCCCGGGGGTTGTTTTCACCCTTCGCAATTTAGAAAAACACTTTAATAAACATATTTTATACTATTATTCAATTATAGATGAAAAAAATTTCCACTCCCCCGGGGGTGATTACACAACCCTGTTCACCTACCACATTCCTCAAAAAACGCCTCCTAAAAGTATTAATTTTTTTCTCACAAAAACAAATATCAATTTTCCACCGCCTGCAAAGATTGGAGGCCTCGCGTAGGGGCTGCTGAGGTGAAATCCCTCGAGGGATCTTCTGTTCTTCTCGAGGGAATAACAATTAGTCGAAAAACTAGGGAAAATACACGGGACGGAAAAAAGGGACTTTGGAGGCGGTTTTTGGCCAATTTGAGGAGGTTGCCGAGGTGAAAAAATTGGTTTGACTCCGGGAATCGATTCAGCACCCTCAATGAAACACCTCCTACAAAATATTATTTTCTTCCTAAAAAAAATTTTTTCTTTCAACCCCTTTGAAGGGTGACAACACCCCCGGGGATGGTTACACAACCGCAGTCACCTGTCACCTTCCTCACAAAAGCACCTCCTTTAAAATATCAAATTTTTTTTTTTCACAAGAAAAATTTCAATTTTCCAACCTCCTAGGGGGTTGGAAGCCTGGTGTAGGGGTGGCTGAGGTCAAACCCCTGGAGGGACTTTCCGTTCTACTCGAGGGAATAACAGTCGAAAAACTGGGGAAAATAAACGGGTTCACGGAAAAGGGCACTTTGGGAGTGGTTTTTGGGCAATTTGAGGGGGTTGCCGAGGAAAAAATTGCGGGATCCCCACCATCCTGTTCAGCGACCTCGAAAAGAGGGGCAGATCTCTAGATTGGCGCTCTGGCAAAAAAAGCAAAAACCCCAAAAAATCCCGACTTCTGACATCGACTAGATGGCATCATAACCGAAGCAGTGATGTCATCTTGCTAAAAAAATCGAATCGGAAAATGCGCAATTCAAAATAATAATCAATCTGTCCGAGAATTTTTCGAAAATATTTTCATATTCAGAAACAATTAATTCATTTCATGACATGAAATTAATTTGTGTGGAGGACACCTAGAAATCTAAAAAACAAAAGGCTACTACTGCAGCTAGTAAAGTAAAAACTTGACTAGATCATAATCTCCTCAAACTAAATATTACAAAACCAACATGTATGTCCTTCTATCCAATAAAAGTTGGCATGCTCCGTGTACTAGAACCTATACTGATAAATGAATCGAAAAACAGTTGTGTACAATACACCACTACCGTAAAATATCTAGGGCTAATCCTAGACTCTCACTTGAAATGGGAAATTCATATCGACTACTTAAATGAAAGAAGTCGTAAACTGGTTAAAAAGTATTCTAAACAATGACTCTCCTAGTCACATAAGTAGATAAGTAATGACAGTTCTGGCGCAATATCCCATACGGCCCAAAATCTCATACGGGATTTTGGGCCAGAACTGTCATTACTTATCTACTCACGTACAATAGCTTAGTTGAGTCTATAAATAGATATCACTGTATGGGGATACGCCTGTAAAATAGTTCTGCGACTACTGCAGGAACACACAACCGTATTTGAAAATAATTTTTAACAAAAAAAGTAGAGAAAGTTGCAAAAACATTTTTTAGAAGCGAATGTTTTAAATTCCTTCAGTTATTTCCAGTAGCTATGTACGTTCAAACCTATAAAAATTCAACTCTGTTGTTATTTCAAGATCATGATTACTATGTCCGTGCAAAGTGTTCTGGTGTCCCTATAAAGATGCCACACATACCTGCGTTCAAAAGTATATTTATTCGATTTTGCCAGATGATTTAAGGAATAGTATGCCATACCGCTTTTTAAAAATTCGCCAAAAAGTCATGGAAATTATTAAAATCTTAATTTCTGTACACAAAGTGAATGAGAAAAAGCGATTTGGTCATGTTTCACTACAAAATATTAGCGAAACTACCAATGAAAGTGTTCCAGTCAAAACGAGAAACACTAAAAATTCTATCTGGAAATAATTTAAAGATTTTTGCAAAAAGAAACATTATTCCCTCGAAAAAGATACGACTACCTAGAAAAAGCAATTTGGTGATGTTTCACAAGAAAATATTAACGAAGCTATCAATGAAAGTTTCCCAGATTTTGCAGATATTTTATTGGGTCGGAGGCTGGATAATTACGGTGGGATAATTAGGTGGGGAGGGAGAGGGGGAAGACGAAAATATTTCACATGCTGATAATTTCCCGTGTAATTGACCTATCGTGATCAGACCGACGTACATTTTTTTATTTCTTTATTAGCTACAAGATAGCACTCGCATAAAATGATTTTGCTGAAAAATTGCACATTTTCGAGTCTGGTTTTCTTCCAGATTTTTCCACTATAAACATTCTATACGGAAACAATTTAAAGCAAAGAGAAGCATTATTCCCTCGAAAAAGGTACGACTACCGATAAACTGGCAAGTACTTTGATTGACTAGGTTATAACATGAAAAATCGAATGGAGAATATTATAAAGAAGCTGTCATTTAAACAATGTGGAATGTAATAACAAAAATTTTTCGAGAAACATATTTCGAAAAATCGAAAAATATAATAGGAGTTTCAACCCATTTATTGATTTAGAATTTAAAAACGCGAGGAATGCAAAAATATCTATTCCAGAAAACGCAAACAAAGCTCAGTTGTTATTGAAAAGAACATATAAAAGAAATAATGCCGGTTTGGGATGAAGAAACCCCTGAAGAGTTACAGATGTGGCGGTGTTTGAACATGTGGAGAGGAGGAGAGGCTGTCAAATGTAAAATCGATCACTTCAGATTTGAAAAAAACTGACGGAAGTTTAACTAATAGATTAGAATACAATCCTATATTTTCAAAGACACGGCAAGGAGGTGAAAACAAGTGAGTAAGGGACTTATAACTAATTTTTAAAAAAACTTGTATCTGTTCGGTACGTTTAATAAAGAAATTAATGCGTAAACTGTTGAATTCAATTAAAAGAGACACATTATTTTTGACACCTAACTGTATCTGGAACCAAGAAAACTCAAGTGGATGGTACAAAAATATGCCCGTAAGAGAGAATACTCTTGGAAAATGGACTAAAGAAGCAGCCATGAAAATTAGGCTCGATGATGTCGAAAACATTAAAAGAAGAAATCATTCTAACAGAAGCAGTACAGCTTCAAACCTTACTAAATATGGTATTTCTAGTGAGCGTTTAATCAGAATAACTGGTCATGCAAATACCAAATCAATAAACATGTATCTCCAGCTAGATAAAGACCATCATTCAATGTTAATTTCGAATTTAAGAAACCCCACAAGCGAAATTACAAATAATTCTGCCGCTAATAACTTAAAATTGGTAAACCATGACCAAATATCTAAAAGTAATAGCATTGTTTATAATAATTGTGTATTTCATATAGATACAGTGAATATGTTTGATGATAAAAAACATTCTTAACAAACAAATTCTTAAACAAGCTGTTGTCATACCAATTTATAAGGGGTCACCTGATGAAATAAAAAATTATAGACAGATTTCATTTTCATTAAGTGTCTTCGAAAGAATTGTCTATAATAGAATTGTTTCTTTTGCAGAAAGAAATATAATATTAACTAAATCACAACACGGATTTCGAGTCGGTAAATCTGCCGAAACAGCATGCTGTCATTTATTGGAGTATGTCTTTACATCTTTAGATAGAAGTAAATATGTGATCTCCTTATTATTTGATTTGACAAAAGCTTTTGACGTTGATGATAAAAGTTTATTAAAACATAAACTTAACAGTATTGGTATAAGAGGAAGCATCATGTCATGGCTAATGTCGCATATGGAACATAGGTCATTGAAAGTGAAGCTGCATCAAATCTATTCAGATATGAAAAATGTCGAACTTGGAGTGCATCAGGGTTCTGTGCTTGGACCGTTACTTTTCCTGCTTTACATCAATAATCTACCTGATCACATAACTTCTGGTCACACTACTATATTTCAGACGATCTAACAATAACTCTAATCGCTGATAATCTTGAGGAGCTCCAAACACAAATAAACATAACTATGCAAGAGATCAGTTCCTGGTCACAAAGAGATAGGCTGATATTAAATAATCAAAAGACCGTATTTGTACAATTTCATATACAGAAACCATTACGACATGATGTAACGCTATATGATAATATTACTGTGGCACAAAGTACTAAACTGCTAAGTACCTACTTTGATGCTAAACTTTAATGGAATGATTATATTGAATATGTTTGTGGGCAGCTAAATGAAGCATACTTTGCTATATTGCAGATGAAAAATAATCTTGATGAAGCTGGTTTGCTAAATATTTATTATTCGTTGGCATACTCGTGCATATCACACAACGTAATATGTTGGGGTAGTGCTAAGGAAAAGGACAGAGTCTTCATATCTCAAAAGCGATTAATGCGATTAATCTTCCAACTTCATTATAATGAGAGTTGTAAGGAAATATTCAAAAATAATAATATCATGACCACCCCCTGTATATTTATATATAAATGTCTAACATATGTCAAGAAAAATATGGACCTGTTTATAAAAAGAGGAGACTGCCATTCACATAATATGAGACATACCGAATTACTGCACATACCTAAACTTCATACAAGCAAATTCAAACATTCTCCTCACTATACCTGTATTACTTTCTATAATAGCCTACCTGCTGAAATAAAAACTTTATCTAATTATAATAAGTATAAATGCGAGGTAAAAAAATACTTCTAAAGGGAAGTTTTTATAGCACACATGACTTTTTAAATAGAGGGAATCCATAGGAATATTTTGTGTAATATTAATCTATATTTAATGTCTGTTCGTCTAGTTTACCTGGTTTGTTATATGACAATATTATTTTATTAATTTCTATATATCCATATATATGTATTGTACTGTTTAATTTGCCATATTTACATTTGTATCGCTAATGGTTAATAATAATAATGATAATAATTATTATTATTATTATTAGAAAAAGTTTCTATTTTTTATTATTTATTATTAAATGTCATGTCTATAGTTATGGAAAGAATTATTCAGAACCAACTCATGATTCACATTCATCTGGTTTCCGTGAAGGTCATAGTACTATTACAACATTGATAGATGTCACTGACGACATTTTAAAAGCTGTAGATGAATCCAAAGTTACCACAGCAGTTCTACTGGACTACACAAAAGCTTTTGACTGTTTAGACCATGAATTATTACTCAGCAAACTTACTTTTTTTGGTGTTGATCCAAACTCAATTGGTTGGTTTAGGAATTATTTATCTGGAAGGTCTCAAAGTGTTAAAACTAATGTATTGGTGTTCCTCAAGGGTCGATATTAGGGCCTATTTTATTTATTGTATATATAGCTAATTTGTCAGATGTCATTAGATTCTGTAAATCACAATACTATGCAGATGACAGTCAACTATACTTATCGTATAACCCGGATAATGTTGACGTAGCAATGGAAAGAATTAATACCGACTTACTTGCTGTTTACAATTTTTCCATAGAACATGGCTTGCAGCTAAATGCAAAAAAATCAAGCGCAATCAACTATAAACCTAAGCGGTTACAATTTTCAGATCAATCGTGTAATTTATTTATCGGCATTGAAAAACTTGAAGTAGTTGAAACTATAAAAAATCTTGGAATCTGGTTTGACAATCATCTCACTTTTAGTAACCACGTCACAAAAGTCTTGCAGAATTCATATGGCAAGCTAAAAACACTCTATGGTTTCAAAAATGTACTACCTACTTCTACTAAGTTAAAACTTACAGAGTCACTTATTTTATCTATTGTAGAGTATGGCGATATTGTGTATAGTCCGTGCCTTACAGTTGCTGAACAGTACAGACTGCAAAAACTTCAAAATTCATGTAGGTATGCGTTTTTCTACTAATGTGCGAAAACGGGACCATATAACACCCTATTATCACCAGCAAAAATGGCTTAATTTACGACAGAAATGGCAATTGCATCTAGTATGTATGGTTCACAAAATAATAAATAAAAACCTGCCTAAATATTTGTATGAGAGGCTGGTATTCCGTGCCTCATTGCATAATAATAGCCTGCGCTTTGTTGATAGTACTCTACATATCCCTGTTCATATATCCAATATAAATCGTCCTTCTCATATCTATCAGCTAATTTATACAACAAAATTCCAGAAGTGTTTAAAACTCTTTCATATCAAACATTTAAAAATAAAATTAAGTCTATGTTGCTCAATGGCTAATTATATTACCAATACAATACCACATGTGTATGTCTATCTTATTACTTGTTTAGCTCCTTACTTTCTCGCCTATCTGTTATAATGTAACTTTTAATATGCCATAGTCTATATATTATTGTTAGCATTTAGTTATATGTATATGTTTAATAATCGATCTGCATTCTCTGTGTATACCTCTATCTTATGTAACAACTGAAGCCCGTGGTTGGGATTTATACCAGCTTTTAGCTGACACCCCGCCACATTAAATAAAGTTTATTATTATTATTATTATTATTATAAATTGTTATTTTTTAAAATTTAATCCAACAGTAATGTTGTTCTAATAATTATTTTAGATAATATTTTTTAATTATGTATTAATCTTCTGTAATATACACGAGGTTGATTTTCTACTCGGGTAAATTTTTTTGAATGACTAACCTGTTTCCCATAAAAATTTTGCTCGAATTAAGGGACATAGGAAAAATCGCTCTACATCGTGTCGTGATTCTTCTATGCCCTTAATTCTCGAATAATTTTCATGGAAAAACAGGTTTTTGTCCAAAAAAATTTAACCGGTAAAAAGTCGACCTCTTTTGTATTAATATCCGGTTATTGGTAATAACTCGCAAACAATCTCCCTCCATAGCGTTTCGTGAGAAAGGATTGTAAGGACATGTACGTATTTAATGTAAGTAAATGCTATAATTCTTATTATCAATGGTATAAAAAAAAGCTTTAGAAGGTTTTGGCAACTTGTACCTTTGAGTAAAAAATATATTTCACATTTATCGCTGAAAGTTGTAAGTTTGTACTTATAGTCAGAGTGTATAAAAAATATAATGACCGCTAGATTTAATTCATTTAAGAATAATTGAATTACAAAAAATTATGGATCGTAGAAAAATATCATAAAAATGAGTGCCTATGGAAAAATATCTTCTTATATTTTCCTGTATTTCGAAAGCAAATATTTTGAGCATGGTTTAATCAATATCTTCGTTTGCAATTTCTCCAATAATATTCTTTTGCCCTGATTTTGAGCGACATCCTGTGTGTTAATGTTAAAAGATTTATAACAATTAACGCCTTTTACAAATATAATGTTCTTATCAATATTTTATTTGACTTATTTGGTAAAGATTTAAGAAAATATTTACTACTAAATTTTGTATATATTTGTACAAAAACCTGTTGTCATTAACAGTCCTTTTATATTTTTGTTTATTTTTTCTAATATGTACATCCAGGCTGGTCATAATATTTATTTTAGAAAATCCTTAAATTTGTAATCTTAAAATAGCAATACTACTCTCTAATTTTATAACTTACAACAACATTGCGTCTTGTTGTCTGGGAAGAATGCAAGATTTGGTGCCACTACACATTTACCATTGCGAAAAATACATTTAAAGCACAATTTGCGACTGTCATTTAAACCATCATTATCCGACGAAATATCACGCTCATCCGATTCATAACGGAGCCGTAGTATTTTCAGTTCATTCACAAATGCCGCTAGCGTAAACTTTCAGCGCCAAAGTTGTGAAGCTCCCCAGTTGTTATCCGCAACCGCACTCGGGTAAAACTGCGCGAAAATGCAGGCTTTCCAAAGTCGAAACTTAACGTGTTCACAGCGGCGCATGTATCATTGTGTTTTTTAAAAAATTAAGGTATTAACTGAATCAATAGGTAGCAAAAATAATTAACACAGACACTGAGAGTTGTGTAACTCCAGATCGTGGATTTAATTGAATTGGCAAAGAGGCATTTCGATAATAATGATATGTCCGTTAATATACACTGATTTCCAAGAGGTGAGTATATTATTTATATGAATATAAACAATGTAAATTACCTTAATATTCGTAAAAACCCAACTGATTCTAAACCGGTCTATTGACGAAATGTTTTGAAATTTATATAATAATCCAATTATTTGCGATCATTAAGGAAGAAAATGATCTAAACTACACTAAGGGTTTATCAACCTTGGGGAAAACAATAACAATTTTGATAAATATAGTGGATACGAATCATTTATTTGTAACAAAATTCATCTGGTGAGAGGTGTGGGCGTATGGTCGTAATTATCGGCGTGTTTTATAGGATATCAAAAAGACTTTGATCTTGTTAAACACGAAAATTGATCAGAATTATGTGATCTACCGGCACAAACAAAAGAGAGGTATTAATACCGGTTTTTACTGGAATAAACCAACAGGAGTCAAAGTTGAACAAGCATGAATTCGGAAATTACTAAGTAGTAGTAGTAATTTATAAAAAGTATAAAAAACGTGTGAAATATTTACAAAAGCGGTTAAATTTAAATATACGACGCACTAGTAAGATAACAGCTATACAGGGTAGGGCAATAGTGCGTCGGACCTCGATATCTCGAGTTCTACGATAGCTAGAAATTTTTTTAAAAATTGCAAGTAAACTAGATAAAAAAGTCTATAACTGGAAATTATTTTCAAACATACAGGGTGAGCCAAGACGAAATTACAGTACCAAGTGCCTTTTTCTAAAACATAAAGCTATGTATATAAGTACATTTTTTGAAGCATCTTTATAGGCCCCATTCATTCCTATATTAGCATTGAATATCTCCCAACCACTTGGATGTAATGAATTTTTTTCTTGAAATAATGCAATTTTGCAGATGGATATTAAAAAAATCACCACAGTCACAATTATGGGTTTTAAGAAAAACTTATGTGAATACCAGTTATGAGACATCTAATTAATGTTTCTGAATCATTTTCATTTCCTAAAAGGGTGGCCAAAAATTATTTTTCAATTAAAAACATTTTAAATTGAAATTTCTCAATTTTTTCAAATGGAACACCCTGTACATTTTTCGACGATGTGATGTAGAAATGAAAAACGAACATTTTTGTAAGTACTTCCATATGGCTAATTGGAACCGTTTTCATTTTATATATAAATAAGTGTCAAATTCAAGAATAAACTTAAAAAAGAGGTCCCCTCAAATAATTCATTAGAACAATTTATAATAGGTGTTCGACGTGTTGCCCATTTTGATTGACACACGTCTTTATGCAATTTTGAAATGAGGCCATTTAGTGGGACCATTTCTTCCAATCCACTGAAATGAGTAAATAGTATTTAACCGGTCCTTTACTGTTTTCATTATTCGACAAGCAATAGAATCTCAGTTTGGTATAAATTGTCGTGTACAAAGGAGCATTTATCACACTTATCGGTCGTTACAATTTGTATTGAATTTAAAATATTTGAAATTTTACAATATGAATTTTAATAAAGCGGACTTTTTGTTTTGGGCGAGTAAGACAGAAATTGTTTACTTGCCAATAGAATTCATCACCAACGTTATCCTGACAGAAGGATTCCTGATGTTAGCAGCTTCCAAAACCTTCTCGATAGATTTCTGGAAACTGGAAATGTCGAATATAAAAAAGTGAAAGAATAAAACGTGTTGTGAACGATGAAAATGCGTTTTCTGTGGTGCTGGCAACGGTTGAGTATCCCCATGTTAGTCAAAGAGAAGTGAGCTCATTAGTAGGAGTAAGTAGTCGGTCTATGGGTCGAATCTTAAAAACAAATAAATTGCATGCATATCATATTCAAATGCATCAGGAATTATCTGATGACGATTTTTAGCTCCTACAATTTTGTAATTGGGCCAGAGGTGGAATGCAAGATGATGTCAACTTCTTCAATACAGTTTTATTTAGTGATGAGGCAACTTTTCATAAAAATGGATTTGTTAATAGGCACAATTTCCATTATGCTTCGGAAAATCCTCACTTTTTTATGCAATTTGATAACCAACACAGATGGTCCATAAACGTTTGGGGAGGAATTATTGGAGAACATGCAATAGGGCCACATTTCTTTGATGGTACATTGATTGAAGCTATTTATCTTCATTTTTTGGAAAACTATCAGCCACAATTATTGGTAAGTTTCCCTGAAAGAATTCGAAATAGGACGTGGTTTCAGCAAGATGGTACTCCACCATATTATTTAAATGCAATTACACTTAATAATACCTACCCTAATCAATGGATTGGAAGAAATGGACCCAGTAAATGGCCTGCTAGATCCCCAGATCTTAGAAAAATTGATTTCTTTCTATGGGGATACGTGAAGGACAATAATTTATAGAGACACACCAACAAAGAATAATAACTGCCTTTACATCAATCAAAATGAGCAACATGTGGGACATTTATTATAATTTTGTTAGTTAGTTGAGTTGTTGAGTTATTTGAAGAAACCTCTTTTTTTAAATTTATTTTTAAATTTTGTAGTTATTGCTCAATAAAACGAAATTGGTTGCAATTAGCCCTAGGGAAGTACTTATAAAAATTGTTCGTTTTTCATTTCTACATCACATCGTCGAAAAATATACAGGATGTTCCATTTGAAAAAATTGAGAAAATTCAATTTAAAATGTTCTTAATTGAAAAATATTTTTTGGCCACCCTGTACATTTTTGGAACATGAAAAATGATTCAAAAACATTAAATAGATGTCTCGTAACTGATATTCACATAAGTTTTTCTTAAAACTCATAATTGTGACTGTGGTGATTTTTTTAATATCCATCTGCACATTGCATTATTTCAACAAAAAAATTAATTACATCCAAGTGATTGGGAGACATTCAATGCTAATATAGGAATGAATAGAGCCTAAGAAAGAGGCTTCAAAAAATGTACTGATATACATAGCATTCTATTTAAAAAAAGACACTTGTATGATTGAATAAAATTCTCTAATATATGATCTTTATTTCCGGTTTAATCGGAAAAAGTATAAAAATTTATAATTTTTATGGGCCACCTTATATATTATTTATTTATTTTATCGCCTTGTTTAGATTAACGTCTTGGCGGAGTTTAGCATTAGCTATTCCACTACTCAACCAGGACACATACATATAGAGAATTATACAACACCCATTCCCTTCGACATTGCCAACTGCCGCAGCTGGGACTCGAACTCAGGAGTGGTACAGCAACTAGCCGTGTTGTCTTTCACATAATCTTGTCTAGTCCACTGTCATCAACTCGGAAACACATAAAAACACCACTAAACACCTAGCCAGGATGCAAAACCCGGACTCAAGCCTAAGACGTAAACGTTGAGCCATCGAGCCGATTATTCAAAATTTACATTCTTCAGGAAATTCCAAGTACAGAATATGTAGCGCACTCTGTCTTTGCCGATTGAAAATGTTATATCGATCATAAAGTATTTCATTTGCACATAAAACAAATAAATGTAGGAACAATATCTATTACGGTTATTGAAGCCTTTTGGTGAGTAAGATTTGATGAAGTTATAACAGTTTAACTACCGGTTGCACTGGAGGTATTACAAGAACTAACTTTCAGACTCAAATTACTTCAATACTTTATATAATTTAAATTTATTTCTACTAACATTTGTGGATATTTTGTATTCCTTGTTTCCTGTTGTTTAACAAATAGAACCCAGTGTGTTAAAATTAGGATCATGTTAAGTGGCCCAAACATGTTCATATTGGTGGCCCGCAGGCTTACAGTATTTTACACGTGAATTGCTGCAAGTCCAACGATTCTAGTCCCGCAGTTAGTGTCGCTCAGTCTCACACTTTGTGTCCCATTTGTTGCATAACTTCTTAGGATTGTACCTACCTGTCCTCTAAACCCCAGGTCCAGAAGTTCTTGCAATATTTGGCTGTGACTTATAGTATCAAAGGCATTGTTTAAAATTACCTAGCGAACGTATTTTGTAAAGCCACCATACACGGAAGGGAATATTAAACGATTTGTCCCACCACGGACAAGGGCCGTATTTTCGAGCTTGACCGAGGCGATGTCGTGCACGAAAATGTGAGATTTTCGCATGAAAATATAGGTTTCCTATTTTCGAGCGAGATACAACGGATATGGGTTTAATACACGATAAAGCGATTTCGTGTAGAAATGTATTCAAAGTGATAGTTTTGATTTGTTTTATTTCGTGCCACATAACCTCTATGCCTCAAGTTAGATTTTTGCCGTGGTTTATTATTTAGGGACTTTAAAGTAGACTTATTCTAACAAATTTTGGTGAGTGAAAATTGACAGGCAGAAGTTTTGGCAGAAAACGATCATTGAAGACAATTCCATGCCTATAATAATCCATTTAAAGATTTAAGGGATGACAAATTTGCCAAATTGTATCGTTTGAAAAAAACAAGTACAGAAGGATTAGTTGACCACTGCTCCTGGGAGGGCGTTTAATTTCAGGGACAATTGTGCCCAGAGGGCTTAGTCTGACGAACTACCGAATGTTTGCGCCTCGGACTAGACGTCACCCCCACGTTTTCAAAGATGCTGAATCGATTCCCGGGATCAAATCAATTTTTCTACCTCGGCAACCCCCTCAAATTGGTCAAAAACCAACCCCAAACTCCCCTTTTCCGCGAACCCGTTTATTTTACCCAGTTTTTCGACTAATTGTTGTTCCCTCGAGTAGAACGGAAGGTTCCTCGAGGGATTTGATCTCAACCACCCCTATACCAGGCTTCTAACCCATGTAGGGGTGGAAAATTGATATTTGTTTTTGTGAGAACAAAATTTGGATTTTATAGCAGGTCCCTAAATAATTTTTGTAAATCATCCTGCTCATTCCTTCTCGAATTAAACGCATATGCCCTTTTTTCCTGGATCCATGTTTTCATCCACTTTGTTCGATTTTTCTTCTTTTCATTTTCACAAATTTGCTAGTTACATAGACCCTACATTTTTACTAACAACAAATCCCTTCTGGATTTTAAGCACGCCTAAAATTTCTAAACGCTCGTTCAGTCCCTTCGGGGCCTCGGAATTTAAAGAGGATTTACCATTAACTGAACTGCCCGTCCCCTCAACGACGCGAAAATAAACGATGCGGTTTTTACGTGTGTGGAGACCAAAATATATGTACTCTGAGAGACGGCAGATGCGATCTGGTAGATCTGGACGGCGGGACAGATCGTTTAAAATTCCCTTCCGTGTATGGGGACCTATTGCATCGATTAGGTAATTAATTGCATTCTCAGTTGATAAAAATACAAACTATTTTCAATTTTTTTTATTGAGAAATTTGTACCTGATTTTAGTATTTTTTTGTCATGTTCTCCTCTACATCTGTGAAATCCAATGGAAAGTTACAGAATTCCGTAGATATTGATTGTTCGTCAGTTGTTAGATCATTATTTGAAAGTTTTATTTCAGAGATTTCATTATGTTGCGCTTTTTATGTTGCGCTTTTTGATTTGTAACTTCATTAAAAGTTTGCCAATTTTTTTTTATATTTTACTGTCATTTTTTAAAGAAATTAATCATTAGATGTCTAAAACTACTTATCTGATCGACCTCAAATTTTCAGTGTTATCATTATTCGACTATTACTTAGCATGCATCAAATGAAAAGTGAAATATTAAATTTGACTGAATGGGCCAGTTTCTTGATTACAGGTGCTTTTCCAGTAAAATAGAAATATTCCGACTTTTCTCAGTTTATTTGCGGAAAAATTATAAGTTGAAGCAAAGAACTACATTTTGATATTTTTGGGCTATAATAGAAACCGTTGTCCTACTTCTCCCTATCGCGAGCGTCGCTATTATAACCCAAAAAATCTAAGGTGTTATTCGAGACGTGAAAATGAACACCTCCCTAAATTTTCATATTTTGTTAGGTTATGAGTAGTGAATAATAGGGGTTTCTGGAGCTCTACCCCCACTCCTAATCTTGACGTTCATGTTGCCTCGATCTCGAGCGATAGACTTGATCTCGATTTGATATCGAGGTACCATCAAAGTCAAGGTTATTCCCAAAGTTCTGCGTGGGGGTGGAGATCTAGAAACTCCTATTATTTACTACTGTTATGTTCATCAATTTGCCATATATCGTAAAATTTTACTGAACAATTGATATCAGTGGAGTATTTTTCCACGTTATTAAAAATCACTATCGATTTGTAACAAATTAGTTTTACTTTATTACCAACTTCATTATCCTAACAACAAGCCGTACCACATAAATAAATATGGAAAGTTACATAAAGTTTACATTAAATAAACACATTCATTTGGAATATCGTTGCGGCGTTTCACTGTTGGTTGGATTTACAAGCACAGGTGCATTAAAATGCAAACACAAATGTCAAATTAAAGTATAGTTAAGTAAATAATCGCAATTCCAACCTCCGAGTACTATCATTACGATTAGTTCCAAAACCCTCGCTGCTCTGTATTATTCTATGAGTAATTTAAATTAAACGTAACCTACGGTGTTTAAATATACGATAAACTCCTCGAATTACAACCAGGTGTATCTAACTATTCGTAAAGCAATGTTTAGCTAGGTATGTATATGTTTTTGTTATACTCCCTAAAATTAGAGTTTACTAAAGCTCATTTATCTACACTGCATACAAACTCTTAACTGAAACCAGAGTTGTTTATTAATTCATCTTTCAAACATTCGCTTGGATGTTTTCTTTAAATCTTCTTGGCTGGTTCGAGTTTTTTGAGTACCTAGATAAAGGACCCCGCGCACATTATAGGGGGAAAACGGCTTTCGTCAAATTGGCGAATTTTTTATATGACATTGAGTCATCATCCCTATAAAAAAAAATTTTCGATTTCGCGCATGTCACGGGAGATCGGCGTAGTTTGTCGCTACTATTCACATCGGCGCGGGCAATATGGTGTTTTTCGTATATACATATTTAAGTTTATGTAAAATATAGGGTTGTGCTCCGCTCTCGGAGGGATCAACGATATTATTTTCAAGGAATCATCTGATACCGCTTGCTGTATTTTACACAAAACCTCATGAGATCCTTTTTTAAATATAATATGACAATTATTATTACTAAATATAATAATAATCTCCATTTATTATTATTTTTTTGCAAATATTACTTTTATTCTCCCGTAATTAACACTTTTCATTCCCAACATTCTTCAACTATTTTTCAAATAGTGAATAATAACTTGATCATAGGTGGGCTTCTGTCAATTATTGTCAAAAACAAATATACTTGAATAATATCCTGTGTGTTCATAATTAGGTAAATTCCGTTTGAAAAAGCTACAAACTACAGGTAAGTAACACAAAATTAGGTAGGAAATGTTTGTAGAAAGTTGTAATAATTCTTTTATAACTTCTTCGCGTTTTCGTTCAAGTTCAATACAAATGCATAAACTGTTTTATTAAAGAGACAGAACATTATTTACATAAACAGAAATATGTAGTGTATAGGTATTTGGTTTTTCCTTATACGAGCGTTTTTTTCAGAGCTGTTGCGCGTTTGTTCTGTAACATTTTGAAGTCATGTATAATGGCGCAACGCATTAATTGCTTCGTTTCTCGTTTGCACACAACCGCTTCATTCACAGAGTTATGAGAATCGTATGGTTAAGGTGCCCGTCGGGAAAAATTTTGCTGATACATACTCTCTCCAAACTTCGTGTATGGCTTCATTGGACCTAGTCTGACAGCATTTTCCTCTATCATTTTTTTTGTTTTTGGGGCGTTTTCCCGCTAGATTTTCCGAAACATGTCATTTTGTCAGCATATAAAAAATGTATAGATACTGTTATTTTTCCAAGTAGAATAATAGAAAAACGTGAATAAATGTGGGTCATTGGGCGTGTCCGCTATCTCGAACATGTCGGAAAAACGACTATAAGAAAATTTATTAATAACCAGCTGATTTTCGCTGTATTAATTTATTAAAACATACAAAAACAAGTTTTCGTATTGCCTGACGAATATTATTTTCCGATTTCCCAGTCTGACGCGTCAAAGTTGTCGGTTTCATGACAGCAAAAAATTTTCATAACATTTTTTTACAATTTTTTTTTAAATAAAATTTATAATACGATTAAAAAATTGTCTGACGGTGAAATAAAGCCTTTTAGCTGGAAATGTTAAATAAAAGGTTTTTCTATGTGGTTGTCAAGCTACGCTTCGATGTTAAATTCATATGTATATATTGAGGCTATATTTATAAATAACAAGCTGATTTTTTCAATATAGCTTAATAAAAATAAATCAAATCCAATTTTTTAACTCTCTGACAAAATGTGTTTTCCAGTTTTTCAGTCTGACGCCTGAAAAATACAATTTTTTAATGTTGTAATTTCCTTCAAATTGTCATGATTATCTCATACTAATTATTAAAAAATCATTTTTACAGTGTCAATAAGAATAAGAAAATAATTTTTTATAATCATTGTTTTATAGTACTTGAAATTATTTTATTTTATACCTTTTTTTTACAATAAAATAAATCGTATAATTTAATAAAATGCGGACTGAACAAAATTTTTAGGGCGATATTATTATTATTATTAGCCGTTACTCGAGTCCGAGTATAAAAATGTTACAGTCGATAAATGGTGTACTATAAAAAACAAGTAAAAGGTGTAGTTTATTGTAATTCCCATTCATCTACGGTGCACACGACTATGGCTATAGAGGCCAATTCGGGAGAGCACATGTCGACCGCAGTCAGGACAAACATAGACCTGGTTAGGTCTTGGATTCGGCCTTCTTGCAGCAACATTTCCTTGATAGCTGGCCACAACCCCTCGCCATTCGGTTCTGTCCGCTGCAAGTTGTTCCCATTGCTCGTCTGCAATACCGCAGGATTTTAGATTTTCATGGAGAGCGTCTTTGAACCTCTTTCGTTGACTGCCACGCCTTGTTCTACCGCTTAGCAATTCACCATAAAGTGTACATTTAGGAAGGCGGTTATCATGCATTCGATGAACGTGACCTGCCCATCTTAGGCGTGCTCTTGAAATAAGCACCTCAATTGGAAGGCTGTTTGCTCTCCTGAGTACTTCCACGTTTGATATGTGATGGAACCAACGGATTTTCATCATACTTCTGAGGTGTCTTTGCTGAAAACGTTCTAATTCTTTCACATGACGACGGTAAGTGACCCAGCTTTCACATCCATATAGCAGTGTTGGAATGACAACTGCTCTGTAGACAGCCATTTTCGTTGACAAAGCAAGGTCGTGGTTGTTAAATACTCTCTCTCTAAGTTCCCAGAGTGCTCTAGATGCAGCGTTAATTCTATTGCGAATCTCGCTGTCCATGTTTGCTTTGTCATTAACAACGTTGTCTAAGTAATTGAACTGATCCACCGCTTCAAGAGAATTTCCGTTAAGTGTAATGTCTATTTGGTTCACTTGATGAGGAGTTGACATAATCTTAGTCTTTCCAATGTTGATTTTAAGTCCCAAGGAATCATAGCTCTGGGCATACACATCTAAAAGTTCTTGAAGCTCTTCCGGCGTAGAAGCTAAAAGTGCACAGTCATTCGCATACTGGAGATCACAAATGAATCGTGTGCGTGTCCTTGTGAAAGCTCTAAAGCGCCCTATGTTAAAGAGACCGCCATCAAAACGGTATCTGAGACCTATTCCTCTGACTGTCAGTTTGTTGTCAACAATAATTGTTAGAGCAGTGGTAAACAAATTAAAGAGTAGGGGTGCCAGGACACATCCCTGTCTAACTCCAGTGAGAGTTTGGAAAGGTTCGGTTGCCTCATTATTATACATAACCTGTGCGTTGTTGTTTGTATGTAGACTGCGACATACTTCCACAAATTTTCTAGGGATACCTAAGCGGAACATAATTTTCCAGAGCACTTCCCTGTCCACCGAGTCAAACGCCTTGGTTAAATCAATGAAGGCCATGTGAATTTCTCCTTGATGTTCGAGTGCTTTTTCTTGAAGCTGTTTAAGTGTGAAGATTAAATCCGATGTGCCTCGGTTTGGTCTAAAGCCACTCTGTGTTTCAGGAAGTAGCTTTTCCATAACAGGTGTTAGCCTATTTGCCATCGCTTTAGTGAGTATCTTCCCTCCAACAGCCAGGAGAGCTATACCCCTGTAATTTCCACAGTCCGCAGCGCTCCCTTTGTTTTTGAAGAGGTTGATTAAAAGTGTATCCCGAAACTCCTGCGGAGCTTGACCACTTTCCCACACGACATCAAACAGTTTTTTGAGGTAGGGTATGAGCTCTGACGACACAGCTTTAAAGATCTCAGCTGGGAGTGAGTCGGCGCCGGGAGATTTGTTATTTTTTAGCTGCCCAATGGCGGTTAAGATCTCTTCCGTTGTTAGTGGTTTATCTAAGTCTTCGAAGGTGTCATATTGAGGGATAAGATTTATAATATCGTGATCGGCTTGACTTTGCTGGTTAAGAATGTTAGAGTAGTGTTCTTTCCATCGGGCTCTTATTTCCTGGTCTTCTTTGAGGAGATTTCCATTTAAATCTTTAATAGGGCACATATTTTTCCGACTGGGGCCGTACACTGCTTTTACTCCTTGAAAGAAATTCCTGTCGTCGTGTGAATCGGCGTACCTTTGAATTTCTCTGGCCTTGCTTGCCCACCACTCGTTCTTTATTCTTCTGATTTCGCGTTGCGTTTCATACTTAGATTGGGTAAAAGCTTCTGCTTTTGATGAGTCGTTAGGGTGGTTGATAGCATTTTGGAAGGCAATATGTTTGCGGTCAAAAAGTTCTTGTATAAAAGCTTCATTATCATTGAACCAGTCCTCCTGTTTTTTATTTGCTGCAGTGCCAAGAATTTCCTCACTCGCACTTTTTAAACTGTCTTTAATTTGTGTCCAGGTAGCAGCGACATCTACAGAATTGGTTTCTTCTAGTGCACTCAAATTCCCTTGAACTTTTTGCTTTAGCTGTTCGACGGGCGATAACAGGAAAATTAGCTTTTCAATTTTGGAAATGTCATTTTTCTGCTGCAGAAATTCGTTTTTCATGTAATAGGCTAATTTTTAGCATCGCCCTAAAAAAATTTTTTAGTGCATAATGTTTATTTTTTTTTTATTCCCCGCATACTTCATATATTTTTTATGCAAAATTGCACACTTAAATTGAATTCATATATTTACCGAAAATGGATTAATTGTTTTTTCATTTATAAAAGGTACTTTGTTATAACTAATATTGTAAAGTGTTATCTTATAGCTTGTTTCAAGACCTTTAATTTGGGCCCTGGATGAAAATTTTCGAACTAGTAGTACCGGAGATATAGCGATTTTAAACGTACTAAGAGACAATTTTTCGCTACTTTTTTCTACAAAAAGTTTTCCGTATTGCTCAATATTATCGAACTTAAAACTTGGGTAAATCGAATTCAGATAGTCTAAAAGAGTTCAAAAAATTCAAAATAAAGATTATAAAATAAGTAAGTTGAAATACCGCATCTTTTTTAACCGTCTTCTCGACTAAACGAAATTTCATTTTTTTATCGCCCTAACTTCGACGGCCGCTATTGGAAAATTATGTTTTATCGTCAGACTCTCGTTATGCCCCACTGTATTTGTCAGACACTTATACCACAATTTAAATACCTATTTTCTGCATATAATTTTCCAATGTCTGAAGGTTATGAATAAATTTTTTGCTGTCATGGAACCGACAACTTTGACGCGTCAGACTGGGAAATCGGAAAATAATTTTTGTCAGACAATACGAAAACTTGTTTTTGTATGTTTTAAAAAATTAATACAGCGAAAATTAGCTGGTTATTAATAAATTTTCTTATAGTCGTTTTTCCGACATATTCGAGATAGCGGACACGCCCATATTTATTGTCAGATAATTATTTTTTCACGTTTCAATTCACGTTTTTAAGCTATTCTACTTGGAAAAATAACAGTATCTATACATTTTTTATATGCCGTCAAAATGACATGTTTCGGAAAATCTAGCGGGAAACGCCCCAAAAACAAAAAAAAAAATGATAGAGGAAAATGCTGTCAGACTAGGTCCAATGAAGCCATACACGAAGTTTGGAGAGAGTATGTATCAGCAAAATTTTTCCCGACGGGCACCTTAACTAGTATTGAATTTTGATGCAGAAAAAATGGTAATCGCTCTACGTTACTGAAACGAACTAAATAATCCACCAATTGATATCAACAATAATACACGCATATGTATCAACTGCTTGAATTGTTAAGGACAGACTTAGCAAATGCTGATGATCCTGAATGTATCCGACTCAGGGTTTTAAAACATAAATCGTCTGATGTTTGTTGTATTTGCAACAATAGCCCCCCTGCTTTAAGTCGCATTTCTGTTAAAGCAAGAGTCCAAATATATCTTGATACTAATATTTATTTTCCTCATTCTCTTCGTCTATGTAACCACCACTTAGATAATGATCAAATTCTTCCAAGATTATTTTACGACGGCATGAAATTCCTAAATAGACCTATAAAATTACAAGGAGCTGAAGTTTCGAACTTCTTTACTGAAGTTCGTAATAAGGTGTTGATTAAGAGAGATGGGGAATTGACTGATCCGAATATTTTCTCAGACGAAGACTTTCGAATAATAACTTCATTATCAAAACCGCAATTTGAGGATCTTTATAACCAATGCTATCCTGTGAATGAGGCAAATAATCGACATCGACGTGTTAAAGAAAAGGATCTCCTGGCGTTTTTGTGTAAATTACGGCAAGGCATATCAGATGATTTCTTGAAAGTAATATTTGTTTATTCTACTCGCCAAGCTGCCAGCATGGCTATAGGCGTTGTAAGAAGATCATTAATGATGCGTTTTGTACGTGAAAACATAGGACTCAACGCCTTAACTCGCGAACAGTTTATTGAAAGACATATAACAGATTTCGCTAACGTTTTGTATAATGCTGATCCTAACAATCGCAAAGCTATCGTCATTGTTGATGGTACCTACAATTATATTGAAAAATCAGACAACTACCGGACATTGCGACAATCATATTCTATACATAAAGGTCGGCACTTGGTGAAACCTGCATTATTAGTTGCAACGAACGGTTATATTTTGGGCATTGAAGGACCCTATTTTGCCGACGGCAAAAATAATGATGCCGCAATGCTTCGGAGAGAACTACAAGAGAACATTGGCGGTATCAGAAATTGGTTTCGGGAGGAGGATATATTCCTTGTCGATCGAGAATACCGTGATATTATTCCTTTTATCGATGAACTCAACTTTGACTATAAAATGCCACCGAGTATACAACCAGGAGAGCGCCAATTAACAACAGAAGAAGCCAATAAAGCAAGAATCGTGACCATTCACAGATGGATTGTTAAAGCTCGAAATGGACACATCAAATCAATATTTCGCTTTCTCGATGGTATTATTCCAAGAGCTCACGTCTTTCACCTGAGATACTTTTATTTAATAGCTGGCGCTATGATCAACAAGTATCACTTTCATGGAAGGAAGGACTGTCGAATTGGCTCAAACGATGAAAGAAAAAATAGATGATCTAAATATACTAAAATATACATTGAAGCCGAAAACTTGGAACGAAGACGTGCAATTTGGACCAGGCTTGGTGAAAACCATCTGCAAGGCTTCCCACGATTAGATTTAGAGTACCTACAACGTTTAACAACAGGAATGTATCAGTCAAGTTTGGCACCATTTTACGTTCAAGACAAAAAAATCTCGACGGGTCGGAAATATTTGAATTTGACGAAAATAGGGATGATCCAGTACTGCTTCGGATAAGAATATATTTCCGATTTAAAAACGCTACGAAGTACCAATTGTAGATCTTATTTATCCAAAATATTGACGAACATGAAATGGAGCAAGACCAAGAGGGCCCAATCACACCAGTGTTCTATGATATTTGGGATATGCTAGGCACCAACAAGTTGTGAAATATCCCGATCGCGCCCTTCTAAATTATATTAAAGATGCAGGTAAAAGATCGAATCCAAATAACGACCAGCTCATACTTAATATTGAGGACTAGAACATAGTAATCAAAGAATACAGTCCCACAAATACATCCACCCACACCCATAGCCACTTACACATACATCCTTCACCATACACACACATGCACAACACTGACAAACTACACATGGGATCAGAAATCCGCCACGTCTCCGTCGTTGATCCTGGGCAAGGCAGAGAGCGGAGCACAACCCTATATTTTACATAAACTTAAATATGTATATACAAAAAAACATCACATTGCCTGCGCCGATGTGAATAGTAGCGACAAACTACGCCGATCCTCCGTGACATACGCGAAATCGAAAAATCCCGATTTTGTCAACCCTTTGTGGTCCAGTTTAACAACGAGAGCTTTTTGGGCGACAATATTACTAAAAATTTTTATAGGGATGATGACTCAACGTCATCAAAAATTCGGCCAATTTGACGGAAGCCGTTTTTTCCCTATAATGTGTGCGGGGTCCTTTCATGGAGTAAATCTAAGGACAACTAAGCTGAGCTGAAAAGTGTGAATGAATCCCGCCCTCGAAAATGATCTCATCTGTCCGTAATAATTTATTGAAATAATCAGGATCTTCGTTTAAATTTCAAATCATCTGGCGGCAAAAACCCAGCCTTCTTCTTTTCTGAACTTGCATTATGCTCAATGGCTAATATTTTGTCTGGTCTTTTTTTAGTGTTCATTGAACTTTGAAGTAACTTGTATCCTTACTTGTGTCAGTTGACCACCGACATTGTTTAGACTGCTTTATAAATTTTAAAAAAATAATTGCATATCACCAATGCTACATTAATAGTTATTAGATATAATATAGCAAGAGATATCCACCTGTTCTTCGTTTGCTCTATGAAAACGCTGTTTTGTAATAAGACTGAAGGTATTATTTACCTTTCGGTAAACATACGTGCTTATTGATGGTGTTAGACGAGGGGTAACTCACGGGGCGATATTTCGTCCCTTGCTGAGGTGATTCAGGGGCAATCCGAGGCGATATCGGTTTATACAGGACGATCTGGTTATATATAGAGGCGATCTCACATGTTCATATGCTATTGTGTACAGTCGACATGTCGACAACCGTATCTAACGTATTAAAGGGGTTTAGTTACAGCCCGACAATGTTTATTCGAAACTTTTTTTCTGTCTCCAATAAGAGCGATAGTAAAAGGTGACCTTAAATATAATGAGTAATGACATTTCTAGGATCAAATGTTAAAACTTTAAGAGGACAAAATTACGTGTAAAAAGGAAGCTGACCTCCATTTTCTAAGGAGAACACAAACGGATAAACATAATATTAATTATATTGAGGAGAGCCCTGTAGCTCCTTTAAAAAGCACTTTATATCATACCTTCATTTGAATTTTTCATCTTAAAATTAACCATAGAATTACCGTCTGAAGTTTGTCGATGTAATTAAGAAATATCCTTATTTTACCAAAATCAGTTACCGCGCCGCTATAATTTACCCAAGTTTGACACATTTCCGCATTGAAGTTCTCAATAATAAATTCATCAGAGCTTTCCCTCACAATTTGTTCGGTGGCTTTGTTTAAGTTTTATTCCCATTGTAACTGAGAAGAAAAGCCTAATTGAATATACACTGAAAGTGTTACCAGACAGAAATATCAAGTTAAAAGGTAATATCGCCGCGCCGTAGAAAACAAAGGCATCTTTAGGGAGAACAGTAATGAAACATTTTTTACAGTTGTCTGAGTTAAGTCAGTTATTTATCGTAATTTCCGTATACGGAGTAAGTGAAAGATAAATATTTCTTAACTGGAAGCAGCACAATTTTTATTAACGCTTAATTATATTTTTTATTAACCTAAATAATTTTACCGTATAAAGAGCTGTAAGATTGATTTCCTGTGTTGCTGTCGGCTCTGTATTTGAAAATCATCTTCAGTTTCATAAAAATATTTTATTTTTGCTTGTACGTGATCTATAAATATAATTTAGTCCATTAAAAAAGTCGGAGAAACTACCGAATGTTTCCGACTGGGACTAGACAATGTCTCCCCCTTTCGTTTTCGAGGGTGCTGAACCGATTCTCGGAGTCAAACCAGTTCTCGGAGTCAAACCAGTTTTTCCACCTCGGCAACCCCGTCAAATTGGCCAAAAATTACTCCCAAAGTCCCTTTCTTTTCCCTGAACCCATTTATTTTCTCCAGTTTTTCGACTAATTGTTGTTCCCTCGAGTAGACCAGAAGGTCCCTCGAGGGATTTGACGTCAGCCACCCCTTCGGGTTTCCTTCTACCCCTGTAGGGGGTTGGAAAATTGATATTTTTTTGTGAGAAAAAAAATTGATATTTTACAGGTGTTTCTTTGCATAAGATGATAGGTGACCAGGGTTATATAACCACCCCCGGGGTTCGTTGTCACCCTTCAAAGGGGTGGATTTTTTTCTGGAAAAAAATTAATATTTTGTAGGAGGCGTCTATTTGAGGTAGGCGGTAGGTTACCAGGATTGTATAACCACCCCCGGGGGTTGTTTTCACCCATCGAGTACAACATTTATAAAAACACTTTAATAAACGTATTTTTTTATACTATTTTTCAATTATAGATGGAAAAAATTTCCACCCCTTTGAAGGATGAAAACAACCCCCGTGGTTGGTTTCACAATGCGGTCACCTACCACCTTCCTCAAAAAACGCCCCTACAAAATATTAAATTTCTCACCAGGAAAAAAACTCCACCCCTTTGAAGGGTGAGAACAACCCCCGGGAGTGGCTACACAACCCTGATCACCTACCATCTCATTCAAAGGAACACCTCCTGTAAAATATCAATTTATTCTCACAAAATAAATATCAATTCTCCAACCCTCACAGAGGTAGAAGGATACCTGAGGTAGGGGTGGTTGATGTCAAATCTCTCGAGGGACGTTCCGTTCTACTCGAGGGAACAATAATTACTCGAAAACTGCGGATTTTTATTACCTATAATTTTCATGTGTACATATTTTACAGTTGAATCGATACTTTCCGATTTTTTCCCTCTTTTCTCCCCCCTCCCCTCCACTGGCGTCTACGGATGAGAACTTTTGATACGTTAAAAAGTACCACGAAATAAACCTGTTCCCGAAATTTCAGCCCGCTTTGAATTATTTCACCCAAATCGACAAATTTCGTCCCATTTTATTGGGCTACTAATAATTTCAAAACTACAAGCATTAAAAAATTGAAAAGTAAACAAATGAAATGAAATTAAAATAAGAAAAAAAATGTGTTGACACCAATTAAAAGAACTTTTAAACTCTTACAGTTAAAAAGAAAATAGTTACAGAACGATCCGATGGCATAATTTATAACTTTATATCGCTCTACTTCATATTAGTTCCAAATATAATTTCTTTGTTGAGTTGAGAATATCTGATCTAGCAAATCATCACCTCCAGCTGTGATAGAGTGTGTAACAGGCTTGTTTTGTAGCACTTTCTGTAAGGTTTTGGTCGCTATGTACTTTAGTTCTTCACGTATGTTTGTCTTGGACGTCATCAAAGTCTCCGAAAGGCGCACATTTACTCTGTCCTTCAACTACACATCCACAGGGAAATTGTCTTTTATACCGTAGTCAAGCAATTCGCATGCCTCCTGAAATTCACGATGAAATAAAGTAATCGACGTGACGTATCGATAGTCCAGTTTAACGATTTAATCACGCTCCTTTAGTGTATATGTTTCTGTTGGCAACCAATTTTATTTCTTTATTTAAATTACAATGCCCAACGGGACTAAAGTCCAATTACAGGATAAGGACAAAAAGTAGATACACAAAATATACAGGGTGTCTCACTGGGAACTGAATCGATCGATATAAAGAAAAGTAAGCATCAGAAAATTTAGATAAGTACTAATGTCGGTGTGGCCAATCCAACTAAAATAATTACAAGCAGCTGGCACTTCCACTTATGCTGGAAGTCGATATTTCAAATGGAACACCCTATATATTTTAGGGTTTTCGAAAAGATCATAAAATTATGAGTTGAAAATATGTAGCATATCCTATACCTACCTAGCCGTTTCAGAGATATTTGACATTTTATAGAAAATTTGATAGGTGCAACGGTTTGCAAGAACCGTTATAACTTTATTTGTGTAGAAGATCCTCATTTGCTTCTTGTCACATAAAAAGAACACAAGGAGAACTACATTCTACAACTGAAATAAATTCAATAATATCATACCAAGTGTTCCGTTTTTTGCGTTACATTTTGTCAACTTCAAACCGCGAAAAATTGTTTAGGTCAAATGGAACACCCTGTATTTTTTTACATCAAGTTGTGTAAAATTAAATTCCCTTTTTTCTGATATTAGCATTGTGGGGGTTAAAGTTACAACTTTTTGAAATATTTGCTATTTTATTAAAAATTCATGAATTATTGTAATCATTTCATCAAAATAGCCCATGATTAGAAACAATCAGTCATTATCTTATGTCAAAAAATGTCAGCACGTTTAAATTACACCCACGAGGACTTTTTAAATTTGTTTGTTATTTATGGGGAATGTGATAAAGTAATATCAAGAACTTGCAGCACATTTGCTACTCGATATCCAGAAAAAACGGAAACCGTCACCAAACACCGTAAAACGCATACTGGAAAATTTTAAAAATTATGGCTCTGTCAAGGCAAAAATGCAAAGAATAAAGCCTATTGTTGATGACGAAAACATTGAAATAGTCATTCTGGGATATTTTCATGCATTTCCAATTATGTAAGGATTCAATTCACAGAATCTTATTGAAACATAAGTTTCACCCGTTTTCATTCCATATGGTTCAAGGATTAAAAGAAACAGATTTCCTAAGAAGACAGAATTTTTGTGAGTTTATTCCAATAAGTTCTGAGGGTCGCGATTCTTATTTGGGAAATATTATATGGACAGATGAAACAACATTTACTAAAAATTGACTTTTTAATAGACACAATTCGCATTATTGGAGTGACTCAAATCCTCATATGTTCAGGGAGCGAAACTTTCAGGAAAGTTGGCTGTTCAATGTTTACTGTGCCATAAGATAGAATAGAGTGGTGGCTTTACAATTTTATCAGGAAAATTTAAACGGTAAATTAAATTTTCTCTTCTGCTAATATGTATAGGTAAATTTTTGTTTTTTTTTAGGTGAAAGATATTTGAATATCTTACAAAATTTGAATAATAACTATTTAGAAAATTTACGCCTCACCGAACATAGAAACATTTTTATCAGCACGACGGTGCTCCCCCACATCAGGCATATTTAATTAATAATTATTTACAAGAAACTTTTTATGATCAATGGATTGCCAATAATGGACCTTTCTTACAGCCTCCTCGCTCGCCCGATTTATCAGTTCTGGTTTATTTCATTTGGGGAACTACTAAAAATAAAGTTTATGAGAGCCCATTAACAACCATTGAAGATTGTATGCAGAGAGTAAGAAATACATTTCAAAACATATCACAGGATTCAATTAGAAGAGCTACCCATGAGGAACTAATCCGAAGGTGCGGAAAATGTGTCGAGGTTCGAGGGCGGAATTTTGAGCAATTATTAAATTAAAATGAAATCATATTTTAAATTGATCTTATCTCTGCTATTTTAGTTTATGCCATATCTTCAATTCGATTAATACGCATGTTACAGTGTTAGTGTTATTTTGCGTTTTTGTGGATATCGAGTAGCAAATGTGCTGCAAGTTCTTGATATTACTTTATCACATTCTCCATAAATAATAAACAAATTTAAAAAGTTTTCGTTGGTATAATTTAAACGTGCTGGCATTTTTTGACATAAGATAATGATTGATTGTTTCTAATCATGGCTTTTTGATGAAATGATTACAACAATTCATGAATTTCTAATAAAATCGCAAATATTTCAAAAAGTTGTAACTTTAACCCCCCGCAATGCTAATATCAGAAAAAAGGGAATTAAATTTTACACAACTTGACGTAAAAAAAATACAGGATGTTTCATTTGACCTAAACAAGTTTTCGCGGTTTGAAGTTGACAAAATTAACGCGAAAAACGGAACACTTGGTATGATATTATTGAATTTATTTCAGTTGTAGAACGTAGTTCTCTTTGTATTCTTTTTACGTGACAAGAAGCAAATGAGGATCTTTTACACGAAGAAAGTTATAACGGTTCTTGCAAACCATTGCACCTGTCAAATTTTCTATAAAATGTCAAATATCTCTGAAACGGCTAGGTTTAGGTATAGGATATGCTACATGTTTTCGACTCAGAATTTTATGCTCTTTTCGAAAACCCTAAAATATATAGGGTATTCCATTTGAAATAAGCAAGTTGATATCGACTTCCGGTATAAGTGGAAGTGCCAGCTGCTTGTAATTATTTTAGTTGGATTGGCCACACCGACATTAGTAATTATCTAAATTTTCAAAATTTTCTGATGCGTACTTTTCTCTATATCGACCGATTCAGTTCCCGGTGAGACACCCTGTATAGATAGATGTTGCTGCACATCTGATATCCTTTATTGAATTCCATTATTGAAAGCTAATAACACATAACATATTTATTGAAAAAATTACAACTCAAAATTATCACATTTCTTATCTCGAATCGGAAGAATGTTTTAACAATATGAGTGACCTGGTATAGAACTGAATATCAAATTCAATATGTATCTACATTCTGTGTTAGTCCAACCAAACACGGGGCAACCCCCAAACCCCTTTCCTTGTTGCGGCAGCATCGCTCTTCAGAATATCCAAAAAGTGATCCGCCCGTCTCGTTAATCTATGAACCCTTTTCTCATTTGCAACTTTGGCTGAGGGTCTGTAATGGAGGATGCACTCTTCTTGCGCTGGCGAATCCACCGAACCTGGCCTGGTGTACCTCAAATTTTTCAGGGCTTGCTCAGCGTCCATTCCGTGGAAGTACATAAGGTAAATGGCCACCATGACTCCAGTCCTACCAAGGCCCATCCTGCAGTGCACACCCAGAGGCTGAAAATAATTTAAGAATCTATATATTATTGTTTAAACGACGTGAAAACATTGAATAATATAGGTTATCAGATAGTTAGGTACCTATATCGGAATGAAACTGTACATTCTTCAAAGTGTTTTTTGTTTTACCTTACAGCAGTATAATGTATAAGATTTATAAAATTCATTATAAGTAACCTTATTTAAAAAACTGAAAACTATCATACATTTAAGTGCTCTTTCCTCATAAGAAAATTTTTAGTTGAACATTATTTTTACTTCTCACTGAATCGAATGCAACTGAAGATTAAAAATAAGTTTAGTGCAAATTGTGCCTAAGAAATATTCAAATTGGCGTGCATCAACCCCTTACCTTGAAAAATTATCAGTATAAAACAATTTATAATTGTTACTATAAATTTCTTTAAAAAATGTCTCTACTTCAATGGCCCTAGCTCAATTTCAGGGTGTAAAGGAAAACTGGATTAATGAGACACAAACAATGTAAAATTTAAACCTATATTACAAAAAAATGAGTAACCCAGAGGCCATAGTACATAAAAATACATCAATGTTAAAAGCAAGTCAAGAGTTCTGTAAGAACTACGGTATTCGAATACACAATGAATAAAAAATAACTAAACTAATACAGCGAATTTTACCACAACACAAGGTAATTTACAAATGTGAACAAAATCTAGTATTTTTATTGTAACAAAACCTAACATACAACCTTGACAAAATAGTTAGATACTCTCTAATATTAACACAAATAATAATTCTTAAAGTCAAAATCTCGAAAGAAAAGTTGGGCGCCACGGATTTTATTTTTGGTAAAAAGCCGAAAACCATTCACGAAACTTAACTAGAACGCACTGTTACCTCCTTTCCCTTATTGCTTATTTTTGGAAAACGCAACATATGCGAACGACTAGCTGGTTTTAGCCGGAGCAAAGAGTCGTGGATTCAGAGCACTTGTAAGAGATGTGAAACTTACCCTCTTTGAATGTATGACGTAAAAGACAAATTTTTGTTTTGTTCGAGAAAAGAAGACAATGAAAAATTGATATTGTTTGAGCACCATCGATAGTTGATAATTAATTGAGTTGCCTCTGTTCCCGTGAAATCAGTCTTGTATAGACGAGACCGAAATTAATGGTAAGGGAAATTAAGAAAATGTGTAAAATGAATGATAAAATGTATTACATAAATAAATAAATTTTATAATATGAAGTTATTTGAAATATAATTTTAGGTGAAATTTTATGTTAATAAATTTGTATTAGCGAAAAAAATTAATTTGCTACAAAAAATATAATGAATATGATACCAATCTCCTAGCTTTGGCACTGTACTTCATGCCCCAATTGTCTCGTAGAGCATCCAATCTAGATACCTTTGGCAATTTATTCTTGCAAGACTGCTTTTTTTAAATGAAGTTTAGGTGTAAAGATTGTAGATAGTTTACAATTATTTGATTCTTGTAATTGATACAAAATCAAAGGTTTAAGCGCCTTAATAAAAGCAGAGAAATATTATCCTACCATGCGGCTTGGAAAAAGTAATAATCGCAAACGTAAATGCAAAATTACGTAAAATTAAACGTAAATGCTAAAAGACTGCTAAATAAATCTGCTTAATATGTAAAAGTAATTAATACGTATTACTGCTTAATACATACAAGTATAAGTAAATTTAGAAGAAATGAAGAAGCTGATTTGCAAACTATAAATTGCCAAAAATGAGATTGAAAAGAATATTTTATTACCGCGTGGTAACATGTAGTATTTTAGTTACTTATTGAATTAAAGAAATGAATTTAATTCATTAAAAAAATTGAAATTGCATGAAGGACAAAATTGAAAGTTATTGAAATTTAAATTCCTAATAAATAAAATTTACCTGATAGTGTTAAACACACGAAATGTGGATATGATTGTAATATAAATTACTGGGGATCTCATAGAACGTTTGAAAGTGTAAATCAGATCAATATCGGCAGACAAATGATCTCTTGGCGATTTTACTTAATAAGGTAAACATACAATCTACAATATGGTACCAATATACAAACTTTAAAAATATATTTTGCTAATAAAATTGAAAGCTGTAATGTTATACGGGTATCGATATCCTGTTGATGGGCGACTTAAACGCACAATTAAAATAGTGACAGGTATAGAATCGATAAAAAGAATCTTTAATCAATAATAGTTTGACATTAGTTGCATACCACAGATTAGATAGTTACTTTGCAATTTGTATACATAACCAAAAATACGAATTGTCTTAATAAATCGTTTACAAACTATATTGTAAAGATCTAGTAAATACATTACGTCATGTAGGGTGCACTATAAAACAGGAGAATGAGAATGTTTCACAGGTAAGGAAAATAACCACATGTACATAGTAACAAAGTATAAAAATGAAATAAAAATGAATGAAAATTTTTGTAGGCTTATTGCCATCGACAATGGGTTCTGAAGTGCTGTAGCAGAGATACATAATTTAGTGTTTAAAAGAACATGGCTGAGTTCCAAAGATACAAAAATGGGTACATAAAACAATGTGTAATAATTTTAGCAGTTATACAAAGAGAATTTCTGACAGTTGAAACAGTCTCTTTTACAAAAAGTGAGTCAAAATGCTACACAGATCGTGCTAAATATAAGTAAAATATCAGTTATTATACAAAATTTTTAAATGGGCATAAGCCATGTAACAGTACTTACTATTTACATTGCACTTTGTCACTTGAGACAATAATTAGGCACTGACAACAATCTCCTAAATACCCATTTGGAGGGTGTATAGTTCCAAAATCTACAAATTAACCTTGAATTCACTAAGGGTTCTCGCACTAGACAAGGACCATTTCCACAGAAAGTTTTTATTTCGCTGGGAAAGATTCTAGGGTTTACACTTTGATAATACAGTACAGTATACGGACTAATACCGTAAATATAACAGAACTGAATGTGAAAATTTCGTAATAAATATGGCCGGCTTGCCATTTACAGCATAAATTGGCGTCTTTCACCAGCCAAATAAAACTTCTCTCTTAACTGCAATTTATGAAGGTAATATCGACAGACTTGAACACCAAATGAATCTATAAATAATTAACTTAACTTTACACCTTATTTCATGGTAATAAAATACTTGCAATTAATCTTTTTAACCACTCTTTTTTCGTCCTTCTAACTTGTTGATCTCGGCGTAACCATTCTGACACCAAATGATTCCCGACTCCAACGGGAACCTCGCCTAGCGCGTTCTCTTTCTTTTAACAAAACGACGTTAAAATCTCTAAACCAATTCGGATTCAGGGCGAGCGTAGGTGTGTCTTTACTATGTACACACTTCGATATGCGATGTAAAGCAACGTAAGGCGCGGTTAGTAGTTGGATGGGTGACCGTTCCAACTGTTGTAGGGTATGTCCCCTACAAGTCTAAAATAAAAAACAAAAATTCAAAAAATCACCAAAAAATCAGATCATCTCATGCCACATGGCAAACTACATAAAAAAAGTCAATCAAACACTCCCAACTTTCTTACAACCGTTTCGCATTTTTCCCTTCTACTTTTCGATCATCCCCTGTATACTTCAAATCACGTTCCGTGTCGCGAGTCTTAAAAGTCCAAATGTCATTTCGTCAAATTTCCGCAACCCGATTGCTATTCTAAATTTCACCCATTTTTGATCACCCCTCGTATAATAGCATACAAGCATACAATATCTCCGTTCAACTCGATTCGTACCCGTTAGGAACATTTTTAATATATTATCTTCTTGCACTACGCATCTATCGGGAACATTTTTAACGGCGTTACAGCTTTTAAGATCGGACCTCAGTTGATACCTTATGGGGTCGCGTCAGATTTTACCGATAAAACTTCAAATAACTTCTAAACCGAAATAGATCCGACTTTCATTCTAATTTTAGTAAATTCCCCTTTTCATTGCCGATTTTTCTATATAAATTTCATCTTCAAAATCAAAAAATTTCCAGTATTGTGCAACATGTCGTAATCGATGACTCATCATTGCCCGCACGGAGCGATTTCCAGCTCTTTATAACGGGATGCGAGACTCGACGGGGCGAGAAAAACGAAACTTTCTCAAAACAGTATAAATACCGGCGTGCAACAAGCCGAAGTTAAGTTCAGTTTCGGCAGTGACCCCTATGTTTAGTATTCGCGACGTGATACAGTGGAACAAGTTTCTTAAAAGTGATTTTAGTGTAATAAGCTTATGTGCTAGTGCTTCCGGTCCGGTTACTATTTAACTAAAGTTGTAGATACCCACCGTCTAGTTAGGCTTTCTTAACCACCTATCCTAGCAACTTCTCGTGACTAGCTGTCCCGATCTAGCTTCCCAGGCCGAAACCTGGTTAAAAAGAGTAGTTTTAAGTAATCGCCTTTAGTGCCCCTATTTTTCTTTCTATTTTTTAATATTTATATTTCGTCTTAAGTAACAACTTTATTCTCGCCGTTACGGCAAAGTCAAATCCTAAACCAAGTGAATTTTTTCAGATTAAATCAAATAAAAAATATTTCAATAAATAAATTCGCTAAATTCTACTGACAGAATTTATGCTGTCGAATAGTTTCAATTATAAAAAAGAAACTTTGTAAAATAAAAAATCTGCAATATACTTTTCCAAACTCTGTTCAAGAAAAGTTTAAATAAATAATTGTTCGTTCGTTTTAAAACAGTGTTATTTTTTCGAGAACATTATATACAGAGTGCAGTCGTTGACCCTTGTAAAAGACTCAAAAAACTATACAGTGTTAAACAATACGAAGGTTGACACCACAGCGCTTCAGCTGATCCAGAGTACAATTATACAGGGTGTAGCGTTTGACCCTAACCATCACCACAGAAATAAAACCAGAAGACTTCTCACAAAAAAAAGTGCACGAAAGCCCTCCAGGGTCTCAGCTCTAAACCCCCACAGCTGGAATTTTTTATTTTGACCAAGCCGAGGGCCGTTTCGTGTTCACAACGAAGACCGCGTTCTCGCCTCACACATCTTCCAGCGGCTTGTATATCAGTGCATGCGCGGAAGCTATACAACCTTAGGCGAGGGTTGTATAGGGGATATACCATCCTTAAATGTTAGGCAAGTAAAAGATCCCTACTCTTCTTAAGGGAAGAGGTTCGGCAAAATTCCTGGTTGGGGATAGCTCGTCTACAGGCGTCGGTGTTAGGCCTCAGTAGCGGAAATAGGCCGACGTTAAATAAATGTATAAAAAAAAATCGGATTCAAAAATGCACCGATTATAACCTTGGAGTAAGATATAAATGGATCGCACACTATAGAGGCTTTGTAGTGCATTCTGTAAGTCGGACAGAAATGTAAATATTTGCTAATCTAACAAGACTATGTCTTCCCCCATTTTCGAGGATGCTGAGCACGATGGTGATATCGAGACCCCTCCTCGGTCCCCGCCAACCTCTCAAACGGCCAAAAACCACCCCCAATCAAGATACCTGTAATCATCATCCGGTACGTATTCAATGATTTGCGGACTTACTCACTTATTTCATTTCTCGTATCTCTTCAAATAACGGAGATATTTGGCCTAGACGTTTTCCGCATTTTCGATATTTTTCGCCATAACTCTAAAAGTAGACCATGGATTTCAAATGTCTTTAAACCATTTTGTAGGTTATATAAATCGGCACAGTTTTCGTAAAAATATTATTTTTGTACGACCGATATTAAGTGAGATATTCTCGAGTGCCCTGATAAAATGGACAGCCTGTATAACATTTTACTAGTATTTCGATAAATTTACACACGATAAAAGTCGACCGTCACAAGTATTGTAGAGGAAAACGATAAATGAAAACGGTCACAGACGTAGTGGGGAATAGAGCGGGTAGTGGCTATGCATAACGCATAGCTGTTTGTATCACATCATGTTTTGTATCACATCATGTTTTACGTCTTTTATGTCGCGTACATTAGAATGAGAGATAAGGTCAGGCTTGTGTTGTTTGCCAACTAGCAGGAACGACATGTGAGATATGGTACTTCAGAGGCGGACTAAGTTTACTTTCATATACGGCGGAGTGTACGGGTGTAAGTGCAATTAATACATTAATACATTAGTTTATATTTGTCTGTTTGCTGGTATGTAACTTATTTATTACAAAAATGAGTCGATCGAGTGATTGTGAGTGTGAAAGTGACAGTTATAGTGATTTTAGTGATAAAGAAAATAAAATTCCAAATGAGTTTCAAGGGAGAAAAAAACGGCATTTAAGCAGTGACGGGAAACAAATTTGTTTAAATGTGTATAATACTCTTTTACAGCGACAAACTAATGACTTTAACTTGCGTGATTTAGATATATTAAGGGAAACAGAATCTTTAACCCACGTTCCCTATTCCACATTGTACAAACTAGTGAAAACAGGTGTTACCGAAAGAAAGCAACGTTACGAGGCTGGTATATCAAAAATTTTAGATCCATCAATAGCAAAACTTTTAAAAAATGTAATTTATGATGCATATCAGAAAAATGAAATCCCGACTGTTGACGTGGTAGACAGAAAACTAAAGGAAATGGATTGTCCTTTGAAATATACGACAAGAACTTTAAGGAACTGGCTGAAAAAAATTGGATTTAAATTTAAAACAATTAATAAACGCGTGGCGATTATGGAAAGCAGACGAATAGTGGATTGGCGACATTCATATCTAGAGGAGATTAAAAAGTTCAGAAGGGAAAATAGAACAATTTATTACCTAGATGAAACTTGGTATGACACTCACGATATCGTAAAAAAAGGATGGACTGATGGAACTAAAAAATGTCTACCACAGTCATTGCCTCCAAATAAGGGGACTCGATTGGTTATATTACACTGTGGATACACTGTGGATGGATGGGTAGATAATGCATTGAAACTATGCGGGAAAAACATGGAAGAGTGTAACGTGGATTATCACAAGAATATGGAGGGAGTAATTTTTGAAAAATGGTTTGAAAATACTCTAATTCCAAAATTAAAGCCAAATAGTGTTATTGTTCTTGACAATGCGAAGTACCATTCAAGAGAATTATATAAAATTCCTAATAAGAGTTCGACTAAATTGGAGTTGCAAATTTTTTTAACGGATCACGACCTATATTATATGGACAGTTATACTAAAGCAGAATTGTTGGAAGTCCTTCATACGAAAACATTTGAGAAGAATTATGTTATAGACAGTATAGCTGAAAGATTTGGCCACAAAGTTTTAAGATTACCACCATATTATTGTATTTTCAACCCAATAGAATTGATTTGGGGAAAATTGAAAAAAAATATCAGAAAAGGAAATACTTTTCCAAAATTCGACAAAAAAGTGATAGAGTTAATTAAAAACGAAGTGTCCAAAATTACCAATAAAGATTGGGAAAAGAGAATTGTCAAAGTGATTAGAATTGAGGATGATTATTTGAAACTTTGTGAATTTAATAGAAATGGGGAAAATAAATTCATTATAAATTTAGAAGAGGACAGTTCATCATCTGAAAATGAAGAAGAGGGGGAGAGCGCACAGGATTCTGAGGAAGAAGTGATTGTGATGACTTGTGATTGAAGAAGTGGTAGTGATATATATAAGTTTATTATTTGTGTCCGTTTTTGTGTTCAATGATAGTGATCGTGATATCAAGCTTATTATTTATGTCATTGTGTGTGTTCGTAAGTATTTTAATCTATTTTTATTTATTTAAAGAATTCAATTATATTTAATTTTATTTATTTGGAGAATATATATTTTATTTACGAAAATTTACTATTTCGAGTTTTGTTTCTGTTTTTAGAGGTTTATTGTTATTTTTTAATTTATTTTGAGAATACCTATATATTTTTTTACTGTAACTATTTTAAGCTTTTTTTTGTTTTTAGATGTTTATTGTTATTTTTTTTATTTATTTTGAGGATACCTATATATTTTTTTACTGTTACTATTTTAAATTTTTTTTGTTTTTAGAGGTTTAGTTTTATTTTTTTGTATAATTTTCTTTATCCTGTACTAATATTCTTTACCCATCCTATCATGGCAAGATATGCTCATACCTCCCCGTGGTTCTTGCTAGGTAGTAACAATTTACTCAAATATTAAGTGAACTAGGATACTGTAACTACTGTATAGTCAGTAGTGTAAATTGTTGCCAGCTAAACTGAGCCCACACAACAAAAGCCAACGCAACTTTCTTATGGAAAAGTGACTTCCGTTAAATTGGTTGAATTTTTGATATGTTGTGTATCCTATCTCTGTATCAAATGCATCAATGTCTCAGATTTGTTTAATAACACCTAAACAGTATAATTGATTGTCTTATCATATCATATGACGTCATAGCAGGTCATGTCGTGTCACAGAACCTCATAGTGGCCACTTTGAATTTTATTGTGATCTGAGCACCTAGAAGCAAGAGAAAAGAATGTTATTTAAATCATGATGTTCTATGACACGATATTACATGCTATGACGTCATATGACGTGACGACGTTTGAGATTATATGATGTAATATTTCAATAAATAAACCATGACAGTTATGAGGTGTTTTCAAACCACTGTGAGACCCTAGAAGCAAAAAAAAGAGTACTGATTTAACCCAGACCCATACACCTCAAATAAACGATAATTCTTACTTTAGCAAGCTTTATCTCAAGACTGTGAAAGTTTGTCAATTTGTGCCAATTGAGACATTTGATCAGAGAGATGGGATACACAACATATCAAAATTTCAACCAATTTAACGCAAGTCACTTTTCCATAAGAAAATTGCGTGGTCCTTTAAAAGCGTAAAGAGACATACGTACACAATATAGTTAAGTCCGGGCCTGCCTTCTTAGCGTCTCACCTTGCACCCCCCCTCTCAATTTCCTCTTTCCCGCACTATAGTACTTATTACCCTACTATAATGGTTATTTTTTCTCCTTATCGATTTCTTGTATATAAAATTAATTATAATTCTTATTGTTATCTATAGTTTAAGTTGATTTTACTGAACTAATAGCTACTAACCTTTATTAAATACACAACCATATTTTATATTATTCCAGAATAAATTCTGATGTTAAGGGCATTTTTGTCATTTACAGTTGAATCCCATGTACTGGTTCGTTTTGCTTTTAAAAATGGATATCGTTCCATTTAGGATCAACTAGCATCGAACCAAACCACTTAACTCGTTGTCAAAAGGATAGTTACAAAGTGATACTTGACAAATTGGCGTTACTTTCAGCTCAGAGACATCTCAAAGTCTACTCGGAATTGTGTACACGGTATCACCAACACAGATTCGGTTCGACAACAATAAATTAATAGCACTAGGTAGAGCACATCTTGGTTCAATTATTAAGTGACGTACTAAGGTGCAAGTTTCTAGAAACTCAGTTGCTGAAAATGCACGGTGTGTGAATTTTAGACACGTAGTAGCAATTTGCGTATGAAATAGGAATCCCTTGAGGTGCCAGTCTCTACAACGTGAAATAATCTCATTGCAGATGCACGCTGGGGTTAACAACATCTTGAAAATGAACAGTGACCTCCTGTTCTCTCTTTGACTAGTCTCAATTAAAAATTAAGCAGTAATTCGCATCACGAATTAAGAGACATAAGGAATTGTTAATGATTGGAATTTTCGTGTTTGGGCGTTTAGAAATTTACGTTAATAATGAAACCTGTTACAGTATTCATTGACAGCTCACACAGAAGTTACTGCAATAATCGTTCAACAATAGTTGGCACAAACAAAGGTATATGTTTCTCTAAAGAGTGAATTATTAGTAGTATACATATAAACGTTATTTGCGTCTTTACTATAGTTTGTTTGTAACGGTTCTATAAGTACATTTTTCAGATATTTGTGCCATCACCTGATGATGCCAGCTTGGTTATCGCAACGCTCCTTGCATCGTTGTTTGTAAGAAGTTGCAACACTTTCCATGTACATTTCTTTGTCAAAATATTTCGTAACTTTTATATTTACTGATCGATATTTTTCAAAAGTGTTCTTCCTCTAGCCAACATTAATTTACTGCCCAAATTTCAATACAATCTGACTTTTCTTTCTTTAACTATGGTGCCAACACGAATCGTGACAGACAGACAGACAGGCGGACGGAAATTTTGAAAATTAATCAGAATTTGATGACTAATATTGTTACTGACTACTCGACGCACATTTCGCTAACCATGTTAGCATCATCGGGATGATGAAAACAGGTAGTGTAAATTTTATTACATCTAATAAGGTATGTTTCCCCTCCCTTTCTGAATTCAACAAATAGTCTCTTCAAATTGGTCATCTTCAAACTTATTATCCACAATTTGATATTTAAGTCCAACAATACTTCCATCTGTTGATTAATTTAAGGAACTTTCGTAGGGGAAGGATACACAGCATCATTCTTGGGCTGGTTTCTGTCTATTAGATTATTTTTATTTCCATATACATACATACATATAATTCCGTAATAACAGTAATTTTAAAATATTTAAAATAATTACATAATATGTGTATGTTGTCTCAATTATACAGTTTGTTTCAAAAAAATTTTTAGCTGTCTTTTAAAAGTTACTAGGTTATCAATATTTTTTTATCGTAGATGGTATGTTATTAAAAACCCTTATACCGGCGCGGCGTACAAAGGCCCTCTTCTGGTAATATTGTAAGTGAAATCTGGCGAAACGAAAAAAGATTTATTTCTGGTGCCATATCCATGGAAGTCTGAGTGAGTTTTAAATTGTATGAGTTTTTGAAATGTCATAATTTCCAATTTATCGATGTACTGGTTTTCAGTATACCAAATACCAAGACTATTAAAGAATGGCCTGCAAGAGTCTTGTGGTTTTAGTCCCATAAGAATACAAGTAGTCATTTTCTGACTTATTTAATTTTGTTGTGATAAGTTACTTCCACCTCAAAACTCCAGGGCACACTGTAATAAGCTATGGAAATATGCATAGTAAACATTAAGTGCACATTGGTAACCTAATTCGCTCTTTATTTCAAATATAGCGTAAATAGCTTTAGTCTGTTATTTAAATCAGAAATATGGACATCCCATTTCACTTGCCTGTCAATATGAACTCCCAAAAATTTTATATCATTTAGAAAGCTGATGACACCATTTGTAGTTCTCATGTCTGTGTTCCTTTCTATCGAAGCTTGAAATGTTATGTTGAAAGTTTTTCTACATTCGACATTATTTGCACTAAACCAATGAATAATTTTACTCATTGATATTTGACTAAATCTTATTAAGTCCTCGTAATTTCTATTATTTAAGATGATACTTGCATCGTGAGCAAATAAAGAAAAATGTAAGTAGGGAAAACTGTGGACAAAGTCGTTTATGTAAATCAGAAAGAGAATTGGGCCCAATATGGAACCTTGTAGAACACTGCACTTTTCCGTATTTTCCGCGGAATTCACTTTACTAATAAAATCGTTGTTCTGATGTTCAATTTCTACAAGAATTTTGCGGCCGGTCAAATAAGACCCAAACCACTGCAGTGGTATCCCTCTTATAGAGTAGTAATTAAGTTTTTCAAGTAAAATAGTATGGTCCACGCAGTCAAAGGCCTATGACAGATCACAGAAAATACCTGGAGTAAATTCCTTGTCCTCCAGCGTCTCAGATATTTTTTATTAATGAGGATGTAGCGTCACTAGTATTTTTGAAAGTCAAATTGCGTGCTACTTAATATACTGTATTTGTATAAATAATTTACCAATTGCTCCTCCACAGCCTTCTCCAAAATTTTGGAAAAAATCGGAAGAAGAGAAATTGGTCTATAGTTATTTATGTCAAATTTTCCACCTTTTTATTTCTACGTCCAGTGGAAGTATAGTAACGCAAAAAAATTATTATTTTTTTTTTGTTGAAATGGGTTTAAAATGTCATGAAACATCGATATTTTAAATTTGAGCGAAAATAATTTCCTGTCTGTCGGTCGGTCTGTCTGTAACTTTTTTGTGCGCACGTTTACTCTGGAACCGTTTATGATATTGACTTGAAATTTGGTACACTTATGTATTATAACGAGATCTGGAACAAAATTATATTTTGATCTAATTCCGTTGGGGGGTAAATAAGGGTAAATAGGCAAAGCAAGCAAGTGTCCATAAAATTGCAATTTAGGTCAAGGTCTCAAATTTTTTTTTTTTTTTACATCAGCCACTCTCCCCCCCCTATCACTCCCAATACCACCCCCACCACATTGTTAAAGGGAATAAAAAATTAAATTGACTATTAGTGTGTGTACGAAAACCAAGGGCCTCTAAAATTTATTTTGGAATTAGTCACCTCTTCTACCACCCCCACTCTATTGTTTAAGGGAATAAAAATTAAACCAGGATTTAGTGCGTATACGTGAACCAAGGACCTCTAAAAATTTTTTGACATTAGCCAACCCCTCTACCACCCCCATTGCCACCCCCACCCTATTATTAAAGGGAGTAAAATATTACATTGGAATTTAGTGTGTATAAGACTTGGATACAAAATCTGGATGTGGAAGTAGTGATTCCTTGGGCAGCGGTTTTTAAATAATGGTTTAACAAGTGCTATTTTAAATTTATCGGAAAACTGGCCAGTACTTAATGACAAATAAGTAAGGTAGGTTAGCGGTTTTTTAAATAAATCAATATTTTCTTTTATTATTGTAACAAGAATACCATCAGAACCGCAGGAAAATTGGTTTTAATATCAATTCCCGTTGTATCGTTTTCAGTGATGGGCTGAAAGAAAATGAAGATGTGTTATTAAATTTTGAATTTGCCAGATAATTTTTAAAGAATGTATTACTTTTTAATGATGCGGTTAAGTTTGTAGCTTGCGTGGAGAAAACTGTAAAAAAATTCTTTACAACAGATTCTGGATCCGTTAGTAATCTATTGTCTTCCATATCTGAAATATTCTTCTTCTTCTTCTTTTTCCATTATTTTTTAATGAGTTTAAAATTTTCCAGGTTGTTTTAATTTTGTTATATCTCTGATTTATCTCATTAGTAAAATACTTTTCTTTAGCCATTTTTATTAACTGCCTTAAAACTTTGCAATTTGTTACATATTTAGTGGTGGCCTTATCATTACTGTAATTTTTGAGTTTTTGATAAGAACTAAAGTGCGTTTTACAAGATGTCTGAATGCCTTTGGTTAACCATGGTTTTCGCGGGTTGTCCTTCATCAAATTAATCTTAATTTCTGGAAGCTGGTTTCCAAGGACAAGTTGAATAGCTTATAAAAAATTTCAAGTGCATTATTTGCATCATATTCAAGGTATAAATGTGCCCAGTCTGTAGACTCCAGTAGATTAGGAAATGTTTTTTAAATTTTGTTATCAAAACTGCACACTTTGTAACAATTCATTATTGAATTTTCATCAGGATTTGTAAGCTTTATGATTTGGCTATTATGATCAGACCATCAATAGTTACTTTTAAAGATGGCTGATTTTTTGTTTTACAATCCGAAATTTCTATTAAAAAGAAATTAAAGAAACTTTAATTTTAAATTAATCCTTGATAGGAAAATTAACAAACAGCCGTAAGGTTTGCATTGTAAATATTTTAGGTAATTTCGATTGACAATATTCCTAGATGTAAAGCAATACTAAGGGTAAATATAATTAATTATTTAGCCCGGCTCTGGGATGACAGATTCATTATTAATTGTTTACGCCGCAGGGTCGCCGTACTTGAGTCGTCGCGCTCAATTACTCTGTGTTTGTATATTTAAAACATATAATTCTCTGGCGTTGCAATGATCTACTAATGTGAAAGAAAATTGGGCATCACAGGTCCTCTATGTATTTACGTTACACAGTTAAACTTACTGGAATGAATAAAAAGAACTAATATTTTTGAATGTAAACATGGCATCGTCATTGTTATAAGTTACATAGATAAATCGATATCTTGATGCCAAGAGGGTGTTTTCTCAGGGAGGAGTCTTATAATAAACCCACGTTAAGGTTCATGGTTGTTGCACTTTGCGCTATATAAACTCTTGTCCTTTGATTTCATGATCCTACTGATTTATAGTGTAAAGGCAGGTAGGTATTTTACGTGATGGCTGCTTTTGAAACTTTTTGTAGATTCGTGAAATACAAAGCGGCATAAAACAGAAATAGCTGTCACAGCGATTAATAATGATTTAGAATGTAATGATGCGTTTTTCACATGTTGCCAAGATGATAATACTGGGCTCTGCTGCAGTTATGTGAGAGATAACACGGACAGTGGCTTTTGTTATAGTATATTCCATAAAGAGAAGAGACAGAAAAAATTGCAAAAGTCTCAAAATTTATCAAAAATTCAACTCCTTCACCTCACCTAGTCAAACTATAATAACAAAGTCCTTAAGACACTTAATTTCACCAAAAACCACAATTCTTTACGAAAAAATCTGAAAAGTTGACAAATCAACGAAAATTCTCAACCAACCCAAATTAGTTATTTTACAGCTCAAATATTACAAATTAACATCCTAAAGAATACCGCCCCCACATGAGCTTAAAATACATCAAAACTACTTACCGTACTCGTATTTAAAATGTTTTATTTCAACCATACAAACTTTTTGTAAATTATTCTTCTTTTCAATTCCACCGTCCATTTGATTTTGCCTCTTAACTATCACATACAATCAGTCTCCATTCAAATTTGTCCCAATAGAGTACCAGTACTTTCGTCCCCATCATTATCAAAACTTACTTCCGAAAACATAAGCTACGTATCAAATTAAATTGAATACACGTCATTCATTCACCGTGAACATATTGGCACAATTTCGTTTCATATTCAATTCTAAGTGCACGGACCTTCGGGACGACTTTACGGGGTCGTTTCAAATTTAATAAATGTTTTCAACCAATGTTCGTTAATAACTCTGAATTTCAATCGATGCGAATTTCGTTCATATATTAGAAAATTTCCTATTTTAATGCCGAGACGGTCGTATAATTTTCATATTCGAATTTTCCATATTTATGTTTTCTGATGCAATATTGCGCAGTCGAGCCCGCATGGAATGGGCGGGGACATTTCCAGACTTCTGCACGCCGAGTCCCCGGCGAACCATGTAAAAGCCGAGCACGATAAACTCGAGCAAGTCTAGTTTGATACGTGCACCGCGAACGAGTCATTATAGCTACTTCCTTGGCCATAACCAAATAAAAAGAGTTTTTAAATCAGTTATATTTTGCCTCGCGCATCTAACATAAAAGTGAGTTTTTTCAGACTTCATAAAAATCGTTACATTTAAATCTTAATATTTCTAACAACGGAATTTCAGTATTCGAAAAGCCATTATTTCAAAATTGGGTGAATTAAATATTTAAGTTAAAATCGTCTACTAAACCTGTTCAGTTTACTAAATAAAATTATTCTTGTTCGTTTTAATCTACGAAAAGTATATGCAGGGTGAAGGTTTGGACCCTGCCATAGACAAGAAATTAAATTAAATCCAAGTGAATAACAAACTACTTCAAGTAAAGTAACCTAATCCAGGGCTTGTACAGGGTGTAGCACTTGACCCTATCCGACGTTTTACGAGTGACCCCTACTCTTCTCAAATTCGAAAATTAAGTGCAGTGAAGGCTCCCAGGGTCTCTATCAAGCTCTAAAGCTCAACACTTTACAAAACTAGGGAGCTTTTGCGTGTTCACCTTCCACTCGAGTCGGAGCTCGAGTCTTAATTGTAACACATGGCATGGCAATGTCGCAAGGAATACTTGATGTATAATTATCTGTGTGCGTTTAGCCTGGTTGAGTGATGGGGCAGCGGTGTTTAAGCTAAGGGATATTGATATGACAATATAGCAGCGTAACCAAGATCAGAGTCAGTAAACATTTAACTTGCTTATATTTACAAAATACTGATATTATCATGTACCTCAGGCACTTAAACAATGAAGTGATTAAGAATATTCAGTATCTAGTAGAGGGCATCAAAGAGTGTTCACTGGAACACCAGGAAATGTTTAGCCGTGATACTGTCAACAGACATAATTTATTTTGGATCTAGAAAAGGTTCACGAATCACCGATACTTCTCAAATAATATAAATCCATCAATAACATCGCTCAAACATTCAAACCAATCATTCTACAGCTCAAACATTATTAAATATAGTCCTAAAAAATACCATCCCCACATGAGCTTAAAATACATCAAAACTACTTTCCATCGCGCCTTTAGCAGTTCGAAGAGTATACCGCGTTCAACGTATCAACTTCTGTCCCTAGCGACTTAACCTACCATTACTTAGTCTGCTACGACCATTTAACCACGACATCCTAACTAGTAACGCGACTACAAAAAAGTGCTTGTTAAAATCCAACTGTCAACTAAATAAACAAAATTAATTGTTTTGTAAATATTTTAAATAATGTTAATATATTAGCTTTTGGAAAAAGTGATTTTCATTCCATTGGCACTCGCCTACGTCTAGAGACACCTACCCTAGCAGAGACTCCTTCTCTGAATATTTTATTAAAAAAATCGCATTATCAACCTAGGGACACCTTCCCTAGCAGGACTAACTTTCCTGAATATAAAGTAGACATCATCCTTGTCCAAAATCGAAAAACAATATCTAAAATCTAAGTGATTACGCCGAAGCTGGGCACAAACAAATTCTCTCTACACAAAATAAATCCCTGGTCTCTCTCACGAACCAGATCCAAAGGGAAAACGCCCTGAGATACAACTCAGTTCGACACTGGTGCTTCTGCAAACCCCTGGAGTCGGTACTGGTGCCCACAAACCTATCTAAGAAATTTGTACCGAAATCCTGACGACGTCTGCCATAAGGGCGAAATCTACGTCAACCCAACGCTAGTCCTGTTAACAATACCAGGATATATCTTCTCTATATCCGGACACTAAGTAGGTTAGTCTGAACACCAGAGTGTCTATTCGGGCACCCCGAGATATTAGCTTAAAGTTGCATTTTCTAAAGGACGGCCCTGTTTAAGAAAAGTTGAGTTTTGTGAGAAAATGATGACGAGAAAATAGTAGTTTGTGCAACAAGAGTGGATATGATAGCCATATCATACGAGAAAGAAGTTAAAGCACGACGCCGTAGGCGGAGTGCCTCAATCTTTCGAGTGCGATATGGATAATCCACTCGAGTTGTACAGTATACTTTTTCTACGACCGGATTAAGAAAAAACTATAAATAATAGTTTTAATCAAATTTTAATATACAAACTTAGCTTCTGCTAAATCTTATGATCTAGGTGCAAACATTTTATAAAAGCTTCAGTACCCTAGCGGTTATATACTCGGAGCGTGTTATTCAGGCGTCCACCGGCCAACCTGACCTTGGGGACAAACGTCTTAGATAGGCTAGGGTACCCTTTGCTATAAGCACTATGTGCAGAATTGTAACAACTATTTAGACAGGGAAAAATAACACATATGAAATGAATTATACACATAGCATTGAATAAAACTTTTTAATTGGTAATTGGCACGCTTCACGTTTCGAAATACAAAAGATCATAGGTTCAATCCCCACATATAGCTACTTTTTTTTTGTCATAATATATCTCTAAAATTTTGTCTGTGTATAATAATTTCAATAAAATTTTAGGTGGTATACCGTTTACCGATTCTTCACTGGAATCACTCATTTTAAATTATTTTCTAGTTCAAACTGCGCGAATACACACTGACAATTACTTTGACAGCTTATGCACTAACTTGAATTTTTTAAAACGAATAGTTGCCTGTGTACTTAATACACGAACTGTGATTGGTCGATTTCATATCCATCCTAGAACGTATATGAAATATATCCGTTCAGTTAACTGGAATGGCCCACTTATCCATTCTACAGACTGTACGGAAAACAGCAAATTTACATAAGGGAGTAGAAAAATACTTTTAATTCCTAATGAAGCCGCGTCCACCTTAAACGGATATATTAATCGAGGCGATCCAAGCATAAATTCTTAGCTATCTCCATCAAATAAGGGCGACTAAACTTGAAACTTATGTCCCGCTAGGGAAACTAAATTACCATAAACTCACTGTAACTTATGATGATGTTACATTATGAATGTGAGGGCTACATAGTATGCACTACCGGTAGTCGCGTGGAAAATTTAATTTATAAAGTTCCTGCGCTCGCCTTAGCATACCCTCATTTTACTACACCAAAGGCACCTATAAATTAGAAGTTTGTATTGAAGTCAAATGTAGAATAATACTAATCTATTACTAATAAACTACACGACAAGGTGATAATTTACCTTATTTTTCTTGCGGCAGAATTGTACCACCCTGATGAACTTGAATATGTCTTCTATGGAAGGTGCATGACATTCTGTTATTGGTATGAATGTCCATTCGAATTTCGAGTTTGGCAACGACGGTGGGACCTTTTCCGGGCATAAGGTTATTATGTGTCTTATACCTAAACATTTGAAATTATTAGTTATTTCGTATCACCGAGCAACTTTAACATTAAGAAAAACTAGGTTTTCATCTACAATTGTTTCAATGAGACATTCATTTACGTTACGTAATGAAGTTCGTTACAGTACTAGTGATGTAATAATTTCACCCAACTAACAGAGTTGTTCTATATGTTTCAAATAATAGTATAATTTTATTTTATTACTATTGCATTGCTGTTCTGGAAAAGTGATTATTTAGTCTTAATAAGTGCTAAGAGTGTTCTTACAGCTAAATTACAAAACATTATGTGGAATTTGTTTTTCGCTGTTTTATAAACGTTTATACAGCAATTATTATAGGACGTTTTAGCTCACGGAACAAAATTGATTTATAAAAGATTTATAATAATGACCTCTGGCATTCATTGGCCAATATATATATATATGTTGTTTTTTAGGTTTTCGCGGGTGTTAAATGAAGTGTTGTTGTACTTCCGGGTGCTCTCCCGCGTCGATGATCGACTCCTCCAGGAGTCACCGTTGTCTAAACGACGTTTCGGCAGAATCTCATCTGCCATCTTCAGGTTCTCACTGAAAGCTGCCTACTCGAACCATGGCTTTCGAACTGAACAGTTCAGTTCGAGCAATGAGAAGCAGCAGTAGGCAGCTTTCAGTGAGAACCTGAAGATGGCAGATGAGATTCTGCCGAAACGTCGTTTAGGCAACCGTGACTCCTGGAGGAGTCGATCATCGACGCGGGAGAGCACCCGGAAGAAGTACAACAACACTTCATATATATGTGTATATATATATATATATATATATATTTTAGAAAGGTAGTCTTGACTGACTAGTTAAGGTACAAACATAAAATTTATTGAGGTTGCAGTAAACATTAGCGAAAGCTTGACAATAACAAAGAGTTTTCTTTTTATTGGCCAAAATACCTTATCACTGACTGCAACCTCAATAAATTTTATGTTTGTATATATATATATATTGTTATTATACATGATTTGCAGGAAACAACTACTCAGCGGGCAAATACCCCGACCTGCATTGAATTACACCTTACAAATCATGAAAAATTTATATATATATATATGTTCCGAGAAGCTTCCGCGGTCGTTGGTAGGAAAAATACTAGGTTCTCGGGTTGAACCGCGTCTGAGATTGTTAATGTCTCGACGTTTCGGCTCCCGTTTTGGAGCCATTTTCAAGAGAAAAAGTGGGTCAAGTAAAAATTGTCAAAGAAAATAATGCTAGGAGTTCGTGGAACTGGTTCGATTCCGGGGTCTCATGGACAACTTCGAAACCCAAGCCCTGAATTCATCCGAACTGAAGCCTACTTGCTGGCTAAGATACGTAGATGACATCTTCGTTATCTGGCCCCATGGTAGAGATTCTCTAAACAACTTCCTGTCTCACATTAATCATATACACCCTCAGATCCAGTTCACTATTGAAATCGAAAACAATTGTTCTCTCCCTTTCCTAGACGTCCTCATTACAAAACAAAACAACAATCAATTCTCCTACTCTGTGTATAGAAAATCAACCCACACCAACCGTTACCTTAACTCAAAATCACACCACCATCCATCACAAATAAATTCCGTTGTCAACACTCTTGTAACCAGATCTCTCAGACTAACGGACAATCACAACAGACAATCCGAACTACAAACATTACAAGAAGCACTTCTACAAAACGGTTACGACAAAGGACATATAACGCGATCCATACACAAAGCACAAAATCCTTCCCAAATTGATCAGACAGAAACTCCTCCTCAGCAAAAAGCTTTCCTACCTTACATCAAAGGTGTCACAGACAAAATTTCAAAAGTCCTGAAATCCAGTAACATAAAAACCATATCCACAACACACCAAACAATTTCCAATTTAATCAGAACCCCAAAAGACCAAATACTTAATGATTCCCACGGTGTATACGAAATACCTTGCTCAAACTGTCCCCAAACCTACATTGGACAAACCAACAGACGGATTAACAATAGAATATATGAACACCGTCTTGCAGTTAGAAAATCCGATCCCACATCATCACTTGCCCAACACCGCCTTCTAACAGGCCATAATATAGACTTCGATAACACCAAAACCATAGCACCATCATTTTTCCAGAAACCGCGAATCATCCGCGAAGCAATTGAGATTGAAAAACGTCCCAATTGTCTAAACAAAAGGGATGACGGTCATCGTCTTCCAGTCGCTTGGAAATCATTGATCTCCAGGCTAGCCCCACAATATTCATCCACACCTCATAATCCTGATAGCAGCCGTTCTGCTCTGATGCCTCCATCAGCAGACCCTCAACCCCCCACCACTCTCCCACCCATAGACAGCTTTCGTATAAATAACACTTCGTCCGATACTGCCAGCGAGTTCGCTCTAAGGAGTAGGCAGGTTGAGGCCTTACAGACGGATCGCGGTGAGATCTGGGGAGTAGGCAGATTGAGACCCCGGAATCGAACCAGTTCCACGAACTCCTAGCATTATTTTCTTTGACAATTTTTACTTGACTCACCTTTTCTCTTGAAAATGGCTCCAAAACGGGAGCCGAAACGTCGAGACATTAACAATCTCAGATGCGGTTCAACCCGAGAACCTAGTATTTTTCATATATATATATATATACTACATATTTCACAGAAAAATTTCCCTCGTAGTCTAAAATCGTTTTGGTGTTGACGAAACGAAATCCACTAAATATGTTGTTATTTTAGTTACGCCGCCATATATGTCACATAGAATCTAGCTACCTTTGTAATATTTTATAATCATCATCTAACATTTTCAAAATTCTATGTAAACGTTTATACAATTACTTTATAACATCTGTGAGAGCCATAATAAAATAAATAATTAAAGAACTACATTGTTTTATAAATTGTGCCCATTTCGCGTCTATATCCGTTGTATAAACGTTTTAGAAATGTTTATATCAACAATCTTGTTTTCTAAAAAATGTTCCATAAACATTCTTTCAGCTTCTACAAAACATCAAATTGCTAGTTGGATCATTACGTAACGCGATTTACTGATGTTTTGAATTTGAATAAAGAATACTCACACTGAATTTCGTTTAAGCCATTCTTAAACCATGCATTTTTATATACTTAGTCAGTTAAAATTTTGAAATCTAAAAAAATTCCTGATAAAAATCTCGTACCTTCTTCCCAGAGATACTCAAAGTTCCCTCGCGTTTGTGGCCAGGCAAAGGCCGCTAGTTTGTTATCTTCCACCCACGTAAAAAACCAAGGAGGATACAACGCATCTTCATCACTTGCCAGCATCAACCTAAATATAAGCCGAAAATAATTATTCTTCGCATTTACAAAACATCAAAAAATCTCAAAATTTATTTTCTCACGGAGAAAATCTTATGGCTGTTAAATTATATACGATTGGAATTGAAACCGTATAAAAACTAAAAGCCGGCAAAAACAGTCGACATCTCTTTATTGTACATGGGCGGAGGTAAATAGAAATGCTTGTCATAACAAAATGATAAGATTTTCGAACGTTATTATATTATCCTCTGTTTCAAATGGTCCCCAGAAAGCCATGGTAAATTAGTAAATAATTAAAATATTTTACCTTTTATACAGTAGTAAATATTTATAAATATGAACAGTAACTAGCTAAACTCCTACGCTTGATATTATAATAGGTATTTATGCGCTGCACTGGTACATAGACAGCACGATATTAGACTTCCACGTTCCAAGATAAAGAAACGATTTACGAGTTTTTTTGTGCTAGTAGGCCTGTCCGTTTTATTACCTTTAAACCAGTGCAGTCGTAGATGGTTCATTCAGGCTGATTACATTGCCAGTCCCGGACTCGCCTGCACAGTTTCAACTACCGTTCGAATCTCAATACCATTGCCAAATATATATAGGACAAAATATCAAGTTCAGTACGCACGGTCCTGTGCTTTAAAACTGACCAGTTTCAATTCCAATCGTATATACTATACGAGCATGAATTATATGTGTGATTTCTCTTTAATCAGCATTATCACTAGATTTGTTTATCATAAGAAAGTTACTGTAAATTAAGAAAGAGATTAGTATTTTATATTTATTTTCTTTAATTAATATGTACTGAGAGAATCTATGGTTTAAAGAACTCTGCTATTGTCGGTGTTTCAAAGTTTAAATAAAAACTAATTAGATTGAATCTGCGGTAGGTTCTTGATGAAACATATTCGATGGAATAATAATAAATATTCAAAAGAATAGTTACAATACGCACTTGGTTTATTGTTTCATAAGTTTTGTCTCTGACATAAGGTTTCTTCCTTGCGATAATTATCAGAGAGTCTTAGAAACTACTTATTTCCATATCCATCCATGTTTCTAGGACTCTTTGATAATGGTCGTAAGGCCGAAACATATGTCAGAGACAAAACTGAACAAAACTTATGAAACAATAAACCAAGTGCGTATTGTAACTATTCTTTTGAATATTTATAATTATTCTATTAAATAAAAACATACCATTTTAAAACATGGTTTATTTTCAGGCTTATCTGCTAGTATAAGGAACTAGAATATAAATTAAATTCTGCATGGTACTTGCCTATATTCCTCCTCATTTTTTACTTCCAACGATTTCAGCGTTAACTGCCTCCTACAGCGCATCATTTTTCACTTTCACTTGCACACTAAATGCGACGAAAATATAAAACACCTATTAGAGATTAAGATGAGATTGATATATTTATATTGCTCACCACCGACGTATCGAAGTTTAATGCCAAGCACATGGCTACAAAAATAAATAAAGTGAATGCCTCTGCAATATACTATTGTTATTATCATGTATACCTAAATAATACAATCAGTTTCTAAAAAGATTTCTGACTCTATAAATGTCGAACAAATTGAGAGAGTTTAACCTACTTTTAAATGTACACATGACAAAATTACTCTACCTGTGAATCTGCAAATAGTGAATAAAGTTTAGCGTTTGTTAAAAATTTGTTGACACTATATTATTACTGTGTCTATTGTATCAATGATAATTGCAGTCAAGGATATAGTTTCATTTCTAAATAGAGTTACTAAGCCTTGATATTTAACAAACTATATGGCGCCGAATTATTCTTAAATTAGTTCTCATTCTGCCTAATGCAGCTGTAGTAGAAAAATAATCACAATTTCCAATTATGTAGGTATATTTGTTTAGTTTTTAATTTTCCAATTTTGTTTTTTTTTTTTTGTAAAAATGGAACCAAATCAAGATATGGAAATAAGTAATCGAATTCTTGAGATGAAAAGTCAATATCTTAAAATATAGAGGCAAAGTCTTGAGATTAAACGTTAAGATCTTGTAATAAAAGTCGAGATCTTGAGACAGAAGTCCAAATTTTGAGATAGAAAGTCGAGACCTTAAGTTAAAATGCCAAAATCTTAATATGGAGAGACAAGATCTTGAGATGAAAGTCCAGACATTGATATTTTAAGATACGTACAAAGATTTATATTTTTTATTGAATGTACAGATCTTAAGGTAAAAAGTAAGGGCCTTGTATTAAAAACGTCAAGATCTTACAATAAAAGTCAAGATTTTCAGACAAAGGCTCAAAATTATGAGATAAATAGTCGAGATCTTGCGATAATAAAAATCAAGATCTAGAGATAAAAAACTCGAAAATTAAAGATAAATAATCGAGATCTTGAAATAAAATAGCCAGATCTTGAGATGAAAACAAGAGTAAAAGCCTAGAGATAAAAATACGGGATCTTAAGGTTAATCTTGATATAGGACTACCAAGATTTTATGATAGAAAGTCGAGAATTTGAGATAAAAAGTTTTGGACTTTGACATAGAGGTCAAAATCTTGATATAAAAGTCAGGATTTTAAGACAAAAAGCCAAGATCTGGAGATAAGACTCAAAATTTTCCTGTAAAATATCAAGATCTTGAGACAGAAAGTCAAGATCTTGCAAAAAAGTTAAGATCTTTTAATGAAAAACTCAAGGTTCCGAGGTAAAAAGTCATGATCTTACGGTCAAAGTAGAGATTTTCAGATAAAAAGTCAAATCTTTGAGAGATAAGTCAAGATCTTGAGCTGAAAGGTTAATAAACAAAAGTGAGTTTTGACCCCTCAGCTGGTCCCTACATAACATTCCATATCAAATTACCGTTGGAAATACGCAATTGGATATCCACGGAAGTCTTCAAAAGAAAAAGTTAAAAGTTATTTTATTGTCCAATGTTTTCTACAATCTTGAAGAATTCATATATTTATTGATTTTAATGAACCGGTGCCGGTGGTTAGTATAAATGTTTACATCTATTTTAGTTTTAGAACAACGCTGGGCGTTGACAGGTTGAAATATCAAAACGGTTCAACTCGGTATCATTAGTCATTTTTTTACGCAAATTAATATCGAGTGCCATTAACTGATAATATTCTAAATGCTAGGCACCGTCTCCCCCACCGTAGTATAATAAAAGTCAGTCGCGCAATAATTCTGAATCGGCGTAAAACAGGCTAAATCTCTTCAACTGCAATAGCCTTGATAAAAAAACTTAAAATTAACGTATGACTCACGCTTACTATATGTGTAATTGAACCGTAAGCCATTCACTCTTTTTTCTTAATAGCGTCAGAGTATTTATACGCATTTTTAAAATTTGTTATTATCATCAAGTGTGTATTTATATTTTACAGATTCATTAATTTTTGCCACTGTGGAATGTATCTACGTCAAATACAATAAAGCGGGTAGAAGTTACGCTCGGGCGTAGCTGAATGCAAAAACCTATTCGATTAATATTGTTACCCGTTTACACCCTATAGTAAACACTTCCAAGGGTGGGTTCAATAATTGCAACACAAACTAATCACTGATTTATTTATCACTTATATTACAATAGTTAGTCCTTACAATAACACACTAATTATTACTTTTATCTATTTTAGTCTCATTACTATAATTCACTTGTTACTGTTCTTTATCCTATCTAATCACTCCTCATCTCATCTCATCCCAGAAGTGAGTGATTCGTGCGTTGAATCCGCTTCTGTTATTCTCGATTAATCCAGTCTGTCATTCGAGACGTCTCTACGCCTTCCAGTAAATTCTATGAGGCAGCGCCACCCTGGACCGACTGGTGAACTACTGGTTGTCCATTAGGCAGGCTTCCTTTTACTCTGTCTACTATTAGAGAGCCTTCAGTTCTCTCTCTCCCTAAGAGGGCATGGGCGTGCACATAACAATATTGTATTTCAGCATTTAACGAAACTAAAAATGTACTTCCTGAACCGGTATCCGCTATAAAATCTCATCAGTTTAAAAAGTGTCAGTTGGTTCTGTAAATTATATAAGTCAATTTTCTTTATGTTATAAGTTCAGAAGTCAGAATCATCTCATGTAATTAGTTAGTATTATTTAATAGTTTATACAGGTTCGATTTCTTTTTTCTTGGAAGCAATTTTCTGTCACAGCTTTACAAATCAAAGAAAATAAATAACGCAATCCACCAAACAAATGGGTGAGTGAGGGAATTCTCTTGAGCAATATCGCCTAATTGATGTCATATATCTAGCGCGTGATTATTGTCTGGTTTTGCTCAGACCTGCTCTGAAAAAAATTGATTATATGTTGTTATAAATTATAATTATCAAATTGATTTGTTTTTGTTTCAACTAAGAATAGTGAACGAGAAATATAAAGAATATTTCTAGAAGACAGATGTCTTATATCTTATAAATTATTTATTTTTTTAGATTAAGACAGATTGAATACCGAAATAAAATTTGTTTTTCTTTAATCAATACAAAGGAGCTCTGAATATAATTCTCCCGTCGAGTATATATGTCAGTTTCATATTCGTCCATCATGAGACAATAAACACAAAAAGATTCCTTTGTTGTAACTGACGGGACACCTGACAAAAATTACTTTTAGTCATTGGAGCAAAATAATTTGTAGAAAAATCAGTTTCGTAACAAGTCTAATTTAATTCTTCATTTGATCAGAGAAGCTACAAGTGCCTTTAGATGTCTGATTGAACATGCCACGAAGTTAATAATGTTAATAACACTTAATTGACGTACGACTTCAAGGAAACTAGTTCATTACCAATATAAATATAATCAAACTTAAATTTAAAATAACCAAACTAATAATTTCCTTGATCTCATGCAATCGTGCTCTCAGCATGAAGTTACCTGTTGCAGATGAAAACTCTATCACTTTAGGTAAATGCATTTAAGGATTACTGAAAAACTTAACTTATTTATATCACGTGAGTTTTTACTAAGTTCAAACCATATAATTTGGCCAGTGCAGTTACGGATTTTTATATGGTAAAGCTGAATGTTGCAGAATTTTTAAGTACTTGTGGTTCTTTTTAACATATACTAAATGTCCCTAGATCTACGGTGGGAGGAACATCCCCAAAATCACCCCTTAAGGTATAATTTCTTAGTTTTTTTATATTATCTTGGTTAAGTTTCACTTTAGCGAAAAAGGTATGGAAAGAAAAGACAGATCATAACATTTTCTATAAAATGCCATATTGATAGTTGCAGTTTGGTTAATCCAGTGTCATACACGACGAGTTTGATTAATCAAAATTCACTCCGTAAGGTACAAATTTTTCGTTTTTTCAAACTATCTTTGTCCGAGTTAACTTTAGCGAAAAACAGGTAACGAGAAATAAAAGATCATACAATTTGCTATAAAATGTTTCACTGGACGATATAACTTGGTTATCATAAAAATAAACCCTTATAATTGCCAATCTTATACAAATATACTAATAAATTAACGAAACTGAAAAATTGTCCTTAGGGGTGATGTAATATGATATGATATGATATATGATATGATATGACATATGATATATGATATGATATATGATATGATATATGATATGATATATGATATGATATATGATATGATATATGATATGATATATATGACATATGATATGATATATGATATTATATATGATATATGATATGATATATGATATTATATATGATATGATATATGATATGATAACAGAACACAGCACAACACAACGTAATGTAATGTAGGGTAGTGCAGTGCAATGTAGTGTACTGTAGTGTAATGCAATGTGAAGTGAAGTGATGTGATGTGATGTGATATAATATAATTTCATATGATACGATACGAATCGATACGAGACGACACGACGCGATACGATACAATACATTACGTTACATTACATTAAATGTAATGCATTGAATTGCAATGTAATGTATTGTAATGATAATACAATACATTACATTGCAGTGCAATCCAATCCAATACAATGCAATGCAACACAATACAATATAATATAATATGTATATGATTAAAATCATGCTGTACGGAACTGAGTTAACCAAATTATAACTTAAAATACGGCGTTTTACGGAACATTTTGTGGTATTTCTTTTTCTTTATACACTTATTTAGCTAAAGTTAATCGCAACCAAGATAATTTGAAAGGACTAAGAAATTATACCTTACGGGGTGAACTTTGTTTAATTAAACTCGTACTGTACGCCACTGGATTAACCAAATTGTAACTTTGAATATACCATTCAGCAGCCAATTAATCCAATAAAGATGTCATTAAAAAAAATTCCAAGCAGGATGATTTTTTAGGGTTGCTCGATTACTACCTCCTGAGTATCCAGAAGAAAGATCACACTCGATACGATTTGCGCTATAGGGGTGTCTTGTAAACGTTTTTACAAAAAAACGACCTTAATAAAAGTTGTAGAGGATAAAATTCAGAACAACTTTTCCTTATACAATTTTTTTGTATATCTAGTACTGAACGAGTTAGTGCGCATTATGTGACAAAAGACCACCCCTGCAGCGTACGCAATTTTTGTCACATAATGCGCAGTAACTCGTTAAGTATTAGAGATACAAAAAAAAATTATAAGGAAAAATTGTTCATAATTTGATCTTCTACAACTTTTATTAAGGTCATTTTGCTCTAAAAAAATGTTTAGGAAACCACCCCTATAGCGCAAATCGTACCAGGAATTCTAGTATGATCTTTTGGCTGGATACTCAGGAGGCAGTCCCCAAGCAACCCTGAAAAAATCATCCTGTTTGTAATTTTATTGCGGCCCCTGTAAGCCGAGCACAACTTTATTGGACTAAATTTCATGATCTTTCTTTTTACTCTCCTCACTTGTTTTGCTAAAGTAAACCGTAACCAAGATAATTTAAAAAAGCGAAACATTGTACTTTTGGTGGTAGTTTGGAGATGAAAAAGCGGACATGTTAATCTCTTGTATAAATGTGTGGCATTTTGAACACAATTTAACAAAAATTTTAAACAATTTTTAAAGACAATAAAAACACCGTTAAACCAACAAATGTTTGACAAGCTAAATATTTCATTGTTTTCAAAGCCACCTTAGTTACTTCTTAACATTGAATTAGAACAAAATTTTATTTTCTTATTTCTTTTAGCTGTATTTTGTTTGTATTTATCACACATTTTAATGCGCTATATGAATAAATTCCTTATTAATAGTACTAATAACACGGGACCGATATAGATCCCGCGAAACCGGAAGTGAAAAAAAAATCAGTTGTACGTAAAAAAGTGCCGCTTATTATATATGTAGTATATCCTAAATTTCAATCAATTATCTTCAAAACTAAAGAAGGAGAAAAGGGGTATACCATGATCCTGTTACACCCGGTATATATATATATATATATATATATATATATATATATATATGTATATTATATTCTATGTCCAAGCCTTATAATCAAAAAGTCCTCTAGGCTTCGTATACTTCCGAAACAAATTAACCTTAACCTCCCTTTTATATAGATTTTGTCCATTCTATCTTGCTTACTGCTGCTGGCAACAACGGCAATCTACGTCAATCTTGTCATGAATGTTGAGCAAACTTGGCCCATTCAAGTTCAATAGCGCTACAAAAATAGAATCCATGCAATATGTAAAGTGTCTACAGTGAAAGCAATAAAATGCGAAGGTAGATATATATAAAGAAAATGAATGATTGCAGCCATTATGGTCCAGGTAAGAGTATCGATATAAACAATTAACATTGGGATGTCTAAATAATTCTCTCACTGAAAGAGTTCGTAAAACACTACGTAATTGCTCGTGCTTCGCTGTTTATAATTCTGTTATTTTTAGTCCGATTCAATCTAGTTTTACTTTGGTTTTCCTGAGAGCTCATCCATTTAGGTACAAAGTTGTTTACAAGACGGCTGATTAAGAAAACTACCTACAAGGTGTTTTCTAAAAGACGTCAACGTGTTTTATTTCCCTCGCCAACCGAAGGGGAGTTTTGTAATCGTAAAAAGTTACCTACTTTCCGAGATTTCTTCGGAATTTCACATTTCAGACTAGTAGCTAAGAGCCTACCAGCTTAAAAACACCAGATATTTACCCTTCTGAGTAAAAGCAAATACTTTTAGAGGCGCATGGAATAAGTCAGAATAAAAAAATCCACGGAGAAGCCCCATCTACTCAAAGGGGTGGCACACAGAGTTGTATATTTTATTTTTTTTCTCAAAATTGGTGAGCGTTACAGACTTGCGATTTGCGCTAGTCGAAGGAATAGAAGTAAAAGTGGTACTTTTGTGACGAGTCTGTAGATTTGCCGGACGAACGAAGTGAGTCTGACAATTACAGACGAGTCCATAACAAGTGGCGTTTATTCCGAATAAAACATGCTATTGTTTACTAATATTATAGCTTATAATCGCATAAGTTAAAGAGTAATAACATGCCATTAATGCATTCATATTTCGTTCTTGTCTTTTGCTAACTTAGCACAGAGTGTCTACTTGGGGAATAAAATTTAACGTTGCGTCTATCAAAGATCCTACGAATGTTGTTATCCCACTGGTCTCAATATTCTCTATTTCGGGATTATTATTAGATACAATATTGTTAAGTGTTTACACCACCATCTTCAGTAAACACTCTGTATATAGGTTCAATAAATCGCAATAAGAATCTTCATAAACCACTGATGTATTAAATACTTAATTACAATAACTAAATCCTTATACACATTAGTACATACACTATAGTCTCACTACTTTGATTCACAACTTATTACTGTTCTTATTCCATTTGTTCACTTGCTCATCTCATACCAAACTCTGTTCAGTGCGCTTGGATCCACTCGATATATACCGGCATCGAATGTACTCGATCATTCTAGAATGTTCCAGTCTATCGTTCTTTCGGGGCCGTCCTCGAATTTTATATGAGGCAGTGGCGCAGGCGTGCACATAACATACTTCGCCAATGTGTCCAAGTGCACGATTTTCATCTTGAACTTCGTCACGAATCCGGGTGGTGATAGAATACGGCCCTTCCTAAAGTGGGTGAAGCTTCGAGAATCCTTCTTCACTCCGCTGTGGGTTGTACAGCCAAACCAAGTCCCCCACCTTGAATCCCGCCGAACTGACGTTACGGTCAAATCGACTCTTCATTCGGTCACCACTCACTGTAGGTGACCCCTTGATGGCCGCAGCAGCACAAGCCTTGCATCTGCGATACCACGCCTCTACCTGACGGCTATTTATCCAGTAAAATTTTTCCTGCACTGTAGCCAAGGTCTTAATTTCACCAAAATGCTCTCTTGATATTCCTTCATGCACTTCCCGGAGTACTTTTGGTACCCGGCACCTGGGTATCACCGAACGCATAGTTATTTCCTTCCCATTCAAGGTCTCCCATGCTCCCCGTAATAGTCCATCTTCAAGCCTTAGGGAATCCCATTGCGCCCATAAAGCCTTCAGTCCAACACTTCCTTTCATTCCAGGCGGATGACCTTTTCTTTTGCCTTCGTAGTGGTCCAATCTCGTCATCATTCGGTTGTTCTTTCCTTTCCTATCGGAACCTCAATCTTAACTGCCTTCACTTCTGCTACATCCTGCTGTTTCTTTACATCCTCGGCATTCATTTCCTTAGGGTGCCTCTGGCGACAGTACCTCTTGACATGTCCCAATTTGCCACAATTATAACAACGGATTTCTTTTGTCAGCCTTTCACCACTTCACTTCTACCTCGGCAGCTGTTCCCGCGGTTGCGGTCGCGAACTTAATTCGTTCAGAATTTGTGCGACCATTTTCTCTATGTCCTTTAGCATAACCATCACTATCGTTCTTTCCGAGCTGATTTCCTCCTTCCTTGCAGTGTTTACTTCCCTAAAGTGCCATTTTCGACAATCTCGCTTCATATGCCCTGGTTTACTGCAACGGTAATATCGGGTACCTCCGCTAGGCTCTACACCTCCTTGTCGATATTCCTGTTTCCCTATCTTGGTCATTAATTGAGTAAACATATTGTGCAAATCCTTGAGTTTGGTGTCTAAATTCGCTTCCCCTGATTAGGCTTCTTCCACAGCTGATACTCTGTGTCATGAGGAATACATGTAGGCGGCTTCTACATCAAATGCATGGATCGATGCTTCGCTACTACTCTTATGCCGAGATAGCCTAAGGATCCGCCTGATCTCTTTGTCTTTCATGTCATCAAGAAATGCGTCAACTGCCAATTTCTCCTAGAACTGTCTTGGTGCATTCGGGTAAGCCAAGTGTGCCAGTCTCTCTACTGCAGCCTCAAATTATTGCAAACTCTCTTCAGCTTTCTGTATACGTAATTTCAGCTGAGTCCGATATAGTTGAGCAAAGTATTGGTCTCCATATCTCAGATCTAGAGCAGCCTCCAAAACATTAAAATCCTGTTGCTGCGCCACTGAAATCGTCTGAAGCAACTCTGATGCTTGACCCCTTAATGTTAGCACTAATGCCATAGCCTTGTCTTCATTACTCCAATTGTTTGCGCATGCGGCTGCCTCAAACTGTCTTTTGTAGGTTGACCAAGAAGTTTGCCCGTCAAAGGAGGGAGGTTGTAATCGAGGACCTGATGATACGACTAGCTGGCTTCCGTTTTCTCTCAACTGTCGCTTAAGTCGTTCCATTTCTCCCTCAACTACCCGGAATATTCCTTCAATATCGCTCATTTCTCCTTCGATGTCAGTATTGTTTGTTTGACTTCGCTTACTTCTTCGATTGTACCAACTTTTTGTTGAACCTTATCTACTGTCTCTTCAACGTCATTAATTTTAGCGTTTATAATCCTTATATCCTTCTTAATTTCATTTTTGATTTCATCAGTGGCTGACAGGATAGTGTCTTGTTGCACCTGTATAATTTTTCTCAATTCCTCCTTTTCTTCTTGACGTCGTTTCTCTTAGCCTTTTTTTTTTCTTCTTGGCGTCGTTTTTCTTGTTCGTCTTTTTCTGCCTGACGTCTTTCTTGTTCCTCTTTTTCTACCTGACGTTTCCTTTCTTTTTCTTCTTCGCGTCTCTCTTGTTCTTCTTTCTGGTCTGGCAGCATTTTTCTAAATTCCGCGAACATGTCTTACATTTGCTTTTCGGCAGCCATGCTTCTTGTTTCCATCCCAGAAATTCTTAAAACAGCACTAACAAGTCTTATTTAAAGTTTATATCAGGTATAAGTCAAATATTTCTACAAAATGTAGAATAGAATGCTCTAGAAATTTTTTAAGAATGTCCTGAATAGGTCTTATTTAGTGTCTATACTACTTTCCAGTTGACAGAACTTGGCTAACTGCAGTAGTTTCCAACTAGAATATTCTGAAAATTTCCTCACACTAGCACGAATAAGTCTTGTCTAATGTATAAAACACTTCAATATCTGCAGTGGCTTCCAAATAGAACATTCTAGAACTTCATCGAATTTTTCAGAAGACCTGTTGCAATTCCGCTTCTGACACCAATTCTTACGTCTTTACAATCTTCAGTAAACACCCTGAATTTAGGTTCAATAAATCGCAACAAGAATCTTCATAAACCACTGATTTATTAAATACTTAATTACAATAATTAAGTCCTTATACACATTAGTACACACTAATCACAAGTTACATCTACTATAGTCTCATTACTATAATTCACAAATTATTACTGTTCTTATTCCATCTGTTTATTTGTTCTATATATACCCGCGTCGAATGTACCTGATCATTCTAGAATGTTCCAGTCTATCATTCGAGGCTGTGGCGTAGGCGAGCACATACCAATTTTTGTAACAACAGTCCTCAAATTGTTTAATATCTATACCAGTTCTATTCTCTAAGTGTTCTACTGTATCACTGTGGACTATGACAGTTGTGTCACCCGCGTATATAAATACTTCGCCTTCTGTTAAGTAATCTGGCAAATCGTTGATAAAAATTAGAAATAATAATGGGCCAATAACGGAACCCCGATTTTCATATTAACTACATTAGATATGTCTGCATTCATTACAACTAAGAATTTTTTATTTTCCAGATAAGAAATAAATTATTTTAGAATGTGTCCATTTATTCCTAACGTTTATAATTTAACCTCCAGAAATTTCGGATTAACCAAGTCAAAAGCGGCAGTCAAATTAAAAATAGACTTTAATTTTTTGCCTTTATCAAGGTAGTGATAGATTTTTCGAACAAACTCTAGTTTATTAAATAACCCCACATTACTAGAATTACCTAGCAATTGAGCCAATAAAAACACCGAAAATTATTACACTTGTGTTAATAACAATAATTACCTGTTATTACATAATATTTGGTAATAAACTAAGTTGGCATAGAAATATTAACATTAGATACAAAAGTATAGGTATTTACGATGTTTTTTTATAAAAAAACTCACTTAAGTATTGTTTAGAGCATGTTCACTAATAAAATAATGAGTAGGTACTAATTTTAGTAAACACAAGTATATTTATATCTAATTGTGATTGTAGTGATTGGAGTCATTCTTTGCAGCAACGATCCGATTTGTTCAAGTGTAATTCGATATATCCTCATAACATAGCGAGTTGAAACGGCTTGTGTGTAATAACGTATGCAAAACATGAGAAATACGAAGAAAACGGCAGATTCTGAGTGCGGCAAGCTAGGTAACAATATTATACAGAAACTTATTTCTTAAATAACATAATTTTATTTTTACATATTGCACAATATTACGGCTGGAGAAACGTTACCTATCTTATAGTTCCTCTACACACTCCTATAGTTGAGACTTCGCAAACGTGACGTAGCGTCGCGTCGTTTAGGTAGGTTAAGGTCCACGTTCCAAACAGAAACAGTGAGTTCCAGATTGGATTTATACATGGTGGTTTTCAAAAGTGATTGTTTTCTAAACGTTTTAATTCCTTTTTTGTGGTAAACATATTTAAATATTCCTATAAGTAAGGTATTTATTACTAACACATTTGTCTACCTTATGTAAAAAAAGGTGAATGTGAAATGATGTGAGGTTATGTGACGCTGTCGTTTTGAGAGATATTTTTAAATTTAAGTTTGTTATGTTTATAGACACATGTGAGGATAAACATCCAACGAAAATTTTGCTAGTTATTTTAATCACTTCCAAAGTCCCTCGTATGTAAAAACATATATATATATATATATATATATATATATATATATAATCCACGTCGATTATTCTAGAATGTTTCAGTCTATCAGGGAGTGGATTGGCGCACGGGAACAGTTATGTATGAGATCAGCAAGTGATAAAATGAGATGAATGAGAATGAGATGGGATCAGTAACGTTGTGAATTTTAGTAGAGAGACTATAGTAGAATAAACTTGTAATTAATATGTACAAATGTGAATAAGGACCATTTATATTAATTAAGTGATTAATACTGTAGTGGACTGTGAAGATTCTTGTTGCAATTTATTGAACCTACATACAGGGTGTTTATTGGAAATTGTAAACACGTAAATTGGTGTCAGAAGCGGAATTGCAATAGAATTTCTGAAGAATTCAAGAAAGTTCCATAGTGTTCTATTTGGAAACCATTGGGGATAGTGAAGTGCTTTGAACTGGAAAGTGATATAGACATTAAATAAGACATATTCTGACAGTTTACGAAAATTTTCAGAACATTCTATTTAGAAATTAGTGCAGTTAGCCAAGTTCTGTCTGGAGAGTAGTATAGACACTAAGTAAGACCTATTTAGGACATTTTCAGAAAAATGTCTGTTTTGGATTTTATGGAAATATTTGACTTATACCTGATATAGACTTTAAATAAGACTTGTTAGTGCTGTTTCATAGTTTTTGGATGGAGACAAGAAGCATGGCTGCCGAAAAACACACACAGGACTTACTTGCAGAACCACAGAAATTAGACAACCCCCAATTCCAGAAGCCAGGGCATGTGCGGAAGGGGGTTACACATTGAAAATAAGCGGACATACAACTATTTCCTCCGACAGTGCCGGAGCCAGGATTCGAACCCGGTGGTGCGATGTCCGTGTGATTAATCGCGATTGCCACCTCGCGCCTTAACCCACTCGGCTATCGACCAGACATGATCAGACCAGAAATGATGTTAGACCAGGAAAAGAAACACCAAGATGAAAAACAAGAACAAGAAAAGAATCGTCAAGAAGGAAAAGATAAACTGAATGATGTTAGATCAGAAAAAGAGACATCAAGAAGAAAAGGCAGAACAGGAAAGAAAGCGTCAGGAATAAAAAGAACAACAAGAGAAACAACGTCAAGAAGAAAAAGAAGAGCAAGAAAGAAAACGCCAAGAAAAAAAGGAGGAATTGAGAAAAATTATACAGGTGCAACAAGACACTATCCTGTCAGCCACTGATGAAATCAAAAATGAAATTAAGGAGGATGCCAAAGTTAATGACGTCGGAGAAAAATTGAGTGATACTGAAGGAAAATTCAGGGTAGTTGAGGGAGAAATGGAACGACTTAAGCGACGACAGTTGATAGAAAACGGAGGTCAGCTAGTCGCATCGTCAGGTCCTCGATTACAACCTCCCTCCTTTGGCGGGCAAACTTTTTGGTCAGCATATAAAACAGTTTGAGACAGCTGCATGCACAAACAATTAGAGTAATGAGGACAAGGCTTTGGCATTAGTTCTAGCATTGAGAGGGCAAGTTTTAGAATTGTTGCAGATAATCCCAGCGTCACAGAAAAAGGATTTTAAAGTTATAGAAGCTGCATTCGACTTAAGATATGGAGACCAACATTTGCCTAATTATATCGGACTCAGCTGAAATCACATATACAAAAAGCTGGGGAGAGTTTACCAGAATTTGAGGCTGTAGTGGAGAGACTGGCACACTTCGCTTATCCGGATGCACCAAGGCGATTTTAGGAGCAATTGACAGTTGATGGTTTTGTTATCTATTTTTGAAACATAACTGTATAAGTTTACATGATTTGTTAATTCAATTAATTCGGGTGTAGTGTAACAGAGCTGGGTAGGATTCGAATCATTCAGGATTCGAAAGCGGTATTCGAATACTTTAATATAAAAGGAGTCCTGGTCCGGATTCGTAAGACAAATAAAAAAGGATTCGACTCCTTTTTTGTGGTTACAATATTTTTTACGCAAGCGTCGTGCATTATGTTGTTAAGTATAAGGAGCGTGAAGCCACACGGAGTCAAGATCTTACCTATTGTAACAAATTGACAGGCAAATAGCATGTATTTTGATAGGTACTTGTTAGTGTTGCCAATCGGTGGACAATAGTCCGATTTGCGGGTTTTTTTAGGTGGTGCGGACATTTTTCGGACTAAAATATTTCTGACAATTTCGGATATCTGGTCTGTTCTTAAAAAAATAAAGCGATTACTTTCTCTATCCATTATATTATTTTTCATTTTTTAAAAAGTCAACGTGTTCGTTGTTATTTTAAGATTTCCTCAAGTCCATTTAATTTAGGTTTTCCTTGTAAAACTTAGTTTTAAAAGGTGTAAGAAATATGGAACAATATGGAAATGGAACGCATAAAAGGCAGACATATTTTATCTCGTATTTTAGGCATTCAACTTCAAACATTGACTAGAATCTAATACATATTGATTAAATACTAGCCGATATTGAAGGTTTAATGCCTAAAATACTGCTGACTTCTGTATGTTTTATTTATGATACAAATTTTAAAATTAAGTTTAACAAGAAAAACATAAATTAGATAGTCCTGAGGATGTCTTAAAATAAAAACGCAACATCGACTTATTAAAAATTCATTTTATTGATCTTTTTACCACGCCCTAACCAATTGAATAGAGTAAGCTTAACGTTAAAACGAAGTGCAATTTATTAATTTCTTTTTATTTAATCAATCAATCACCTACATATCAAGCAAAGTACTAATCTATTCACCTAATATTACAATATAAAATAATAGAAGTTAACTGTAACAATAATTCTGAAGTTAACTTGAGGATTCGAATCATTTTTTTCTACAAAAAGGATCCAAACCTAGTATTCGTGATTCAAATCCTTTTCGATGATTCGGATTCATGATTCGAATTCATTTTCAGAGGATTCGACCCAGCTCTGGGGTGTAATATATTGATTTTATTATTATCAAATTTCTGTGGTGTTTATTTATTTATTATTAAGTTTTTTATTACTAATATATTAAAATATGTTATGAAAATTATCCACAGCAGTATTAAGGCAACTTTGGGAAAGAACTTATTGCCCACTCTCACTCTGTAAATATTCATAGAACCGTGTAATGTTTTCTGTACTAGAATTTCTTCGGTATACACATTTGGTTTCATTTTTATATTTCTTTTCCTCTATGGTTGAACTGATACATAAATTCAAAGATGTATAAAAATCCCCAGAAGGAGGTCTGTACATTACAACAATAGTAGTTTTATGATAGATGAGTTCAACATACTACATTGCAGAACACTTTCCTCGCAGAAATCATTTATAGAATGAACAATAATATCAGAGCCGAATTATTTATTATTGTAAAGGGCAAAATCACCGTTCTTCTGGGTGTTGCGACAGATACAAACAGTAAACAGTCTAATAAAGTAAAGTTGCTTAACTTATAATATAATAATAATAAAAGTAAACATAATATTTTTAGTCGCAAACTCCTCTATAAATCCTTATTTTACTATAATGAACCTAACCAGACTGCAACCAACAGCTACTCTCCGGGCTATGTGCTCCGCCGAGCGCTGAATTACAAGTTACAAGCCTGGCGCATTAAGTGTAATAATTGCATATTACCATCAAAACGCTAATGCTTCGATTGCAACAAACACCAGCCGAAAGACTGATCCTACTTAAAGGAGCTCCTTTGCCAGTCGTCACACACCACTTGCAGACTGCAGTTTCGAGCTGTTGGCACTCGTCAGTGCAAGGTAGGTATGCGACGACCGACATGAGAATCCTTTGACTATAGTACATCCCGGTATTTTTACAATAGCGACATGTAAAACAGCCAACAGCTCGAAACTGCAGTCTGCAAGTGGTGTGTGATGACTGGCAAGGGAGCTCCTTTAAGTAGGATCAGTCTATCGGCTGATGTTTGTTGCAATCGAAGCATTAGCGCTTTGATGGTAATATGCAATTATTACACTTAACGCGCCAGGCTTGTAACTTGTAATTCAGCGCTCGGCGGGGCACATAGCCCGGAGAGTAGCTGTTGGTTGCAGTATGGTTAGGTTCCTTATAGTAAAATAAGGAGTTATAGAGGAGTTTGCGACTAAAAATATTATGTTTAATATTCCGCCCTCTAAAAGCACATTTGAACAATAATATAAGTAGTTTATTTATCCATAAATAATATAAATACAAGAGAAAAATATAATGTCACAAGAAAAAAATAAAGTATATACAATATTCACTAATAACTTAACTTGATGGTTCACATAATACATAAAAAATATATAAAACAAATCCTAATTTAAATGGAGTGTAGTATCATGTATAAAACATAATAATTTAGACTTAAACTCTTTAACTGTTGTACTGGACTTAATTACGTGAGGTAGAAGATTGAATTGTACAACTCCTTTGTGGAATAAACTGTCCATTGTGCTGCTCTTAGATGTTCTTTTAACATAAAAGTTGCTAGTATTAGCCATCCGTGTATTACGTAGGTGTATATCAGTAACAGGCAGCAATTGCCTACTAAGATAATCAGGCAAAGTACTGTTGATCATTTTAAAAATAAAAGTCATAGTTTGAAATTAATAAAACTGTTTCATATTAATCCAATTTAATATGCTTAGCATCAGCTGAATGCTTGAAAATCTATTACATCCCAAAATTATTCGCATTACCTTATTTTGAAGAACCTACAACCTATTAAAATTTGTAGAACTTACATAAATCACTGAGCCACAGTAGAGGAAATGGGGCAATATTAAAGAATTATAAACTGTTAACCTTGTATTCACTGATATAAAAGGAGACACCCCGCTAAAAAGAACCAATTTTCTTGCCAATCTTTTTTGATATATAGTCGATATGTTTATTAAACTTTAGTTCCCGGTCAATTATTAGGCCTAAATATTTAATTTCTTGAACAAGGTCAACATTTTCATTATTTATTTCAATACCAAGATTTAAGTTGATAAATCTATTGTACAAATAATTGTTACCTACAAACATGTATTTAGATTTTAGTTCATTTACTTTTAGTTTATTCATTTTAAATGTGAGCAGACCTAATTCTAAATTTGCAGTAGTTATCATCGCTTCAAAATTTGTATTTCCATAATAGATAAGAATGTCATCAACAAAAAGGTGGATTTTACATTTCTGTAGCACATTGCCAAGATCATTGGTATAAAGAATAAATAACAAGGGACCAAGAACACTGCCTTGGGGGACCCCAAAGTTGTTTATTTTTGGCTCAGATAAATTGCCATTAACTTTTGTTATTTGATACCTATTTGTTATATAATTTTCTAGCCATCCTATGACAGTGTGGTTAAATCCATACTTTTTTAGTTTTAATATTAATATGTTACGGTCAATTGTTTCAAACGCTCGCTTAAGACCAATAAAAACGGCACAAATCCCGACTCCTGGCTTATCAAGCAACTGCTTCCACTCCGAAATTACCAACTGTAGTGCAGTTTCACATGAATGTTTACTACGAAAACCCGATTGATATGTACATAAGATGTTATTTGAGTTTATGTAATCAACTACTTGATCGTAAACGACTAATTCTAAGATTTTTTCACAAAATGGCAACATATTTACTGGTCTCAATTGTTCTGCTAAATTAGTATTAACTATTTTCGGAATTGGTACAACGATGGGTGTTTTATAACACTCAGGCATAACACCTTTTTCCAAACTTAAATTAATAATATTTAAAAACGGATATCCTATTATATGAAAGAGATATTTTATAATATCATAACCAATTTCATCAGTGCTGTGCTTCTTAATTTGTTTACTAACCAATTTATTCAATTCCTGTAAAGTTATGGTACAAAATGTTGACATGCTGGAGTTTACAACGGGTACAGTAGTACTGATTTTATCGATATTTATATAGCCTACTCCTATACTGATGACAATACTTTCAATACGTCCCACGTAATACTGATTTAATACATCTGCCAAGTTGTCATTATGTATTACTCCAGAGTAGTTCAAACTTTGAAAAGTGTGTTCACTTTTTTTATTTCCAATTATTTGCTTTAAATTTTTCCACATTAATTTTGGACTTGATTTGTTTTCATCTATATTTCGTTCATAAAACATTTTTTTTTTGTTTCATTAATAACTCTTACAGTATTATTTCTTGCCTGCTTATACCTATCCCAATCTTCAACCTCACTTGTAAATGTAAATCTTTTATACGCTCTGTTTCTATTATCAATTGCTTCTCTACAATTCCTATGAAACCATTTATTTCCTGCTAAATTTACTTTTACAGTTTTTTTAGGTGCTATAATATCAAGTACATCTATTATATTATTAATAACGGTCGACATTTAATTGACCCCTATTTTTCCAATGTTCCGTAATGTTTGAGAAATAAATAAAATAAATATGTAAATATTATAATGAAGTTTTTACTTATTTTTTAAAATAGGTATATTTAGGACGGTCAAGTGAAAATTAATTACCCATTTTATAATATATGACAGTTATGGGAAACAAAACATTATATTTGTTATAATAGGAAATTATAACGTAAATAAATTGTTACTGCTTGATATCAGTTACTGGCTTTATCCTTTCATACTGATTACGTTTATTAATTATCGGGAATCCAGTGAATCACCATTCTCGTTACAAATTTTGCTTGCATACATTCCACCTGCTCAGTTCCACACTCACGTAGTAGTGCTTAGGTACAAGTTCGCTGCGTTACCGAGCGGTTTGAATGATCTGTACCTGTACGTTGTGCAATAAATTATACATTCTCAAATTAGGAAGACACCATGAAGGTGGCAACCTTTGACTTTGGAGAACTAGGTAAACATTTCTTACTACTTATTGCGCCATATTACTGGAGGACCATTATTCGTGGCTTGTTAACCACCAGTCTTGTTTTGAATTTGTGACGACACGTGGATCTATACACCGTGGCCCAAAATTTTCTTCCTATATTCCGCAAACTGATAATCCAAAAATAAAGGTTTATAATTATTTTCGAACATGGTTAATAAGGGAGATATATCATTTTTCTGCAACATGCAATTGCTGGCCACCACTTTACATATTATTACTGCCAGACTTTTTGGCTATGGCTAATGTAAATTATTGTTGGAGCAAATTTTTATCTTTAGGTTATGGCATATTGGCAATAGAAGAAAACTTTACGAGGGCTTCTTTGTTAAGCAAGAAAGACCCACAGCTTGTTAGAGACAACATTTTTTTATATTTTATAGTCTAAGAAATATTTATAGTCCATGAAAAAGTTGAAAAACCCCAACAGTTCTATGAGAGGGATGAAATACGACTACTCTCCCATTTTCGAGGGCGCTGAACACGATGGTGATATTTTTAAGGCTCTCATCCGTCGGCAATTACCCCTGAACTCGAAAAACCACCCCTATTTCTGGTTTCTTTCCATCGTAGGCATGCGGATCCGTTTCTTGCACAGGATTCGGGTAGGCGGTATGAAATTTAACCATACAACATCTTATCCACCCCAGGGGCTGAAACTGCCCCCTCCCCTAATACTAAAATATCCCCAAAAAAATCAAAATACATGATAATCTGTTTATCCCCGTTTTCGAGGGTGCTTTTGAGAACTTTTGTGTTTTAGCTCTTTTTGCAGCTTTTTCATAGACTAATAACAGATAATTTTCCGGCTCAGTGGCTCAATTCTTACGTGTTAGACTTGTAACCAAGGAGTCCCGGGTTGAAATCCTGGCTAGGGTATGGATGTTTAGTGGTGTTTTTCATATGTTACCAAGTTGGTAGCAATGGACTAGACGGGGTTGTGTGAGATACAACACGGCTAGTTTCTATACCACTCATGAGTTCGAGTCTCAGATGCGGTAGATGGCAATTTCGTATGGAATGATGGTGGAATAGCTAATGGTAAACTCCGCCAGGACGTTAATCTAAATAAGGCGTTAAAATAAAAAATAAAATAAATAAAAAAGTAATAAATTTTCCAATTATCATTTGAGAACTTCCCTCAACTTTTATGTTGCATGCATAGTCCTGTTTAAGAAGGCAGCCTTACGACCCTTAGCCAGGCCACAAATTGGTTCAGGTCCAAAGAATGGTGCTTCAGATTCTTTTTTAACAAGGCTATCAGCTAATTCATTACCTTATCTTCCCTCATGCCCTGGCATCCACATCAAGTTATCCTTGTTGTTGTTGGTAGCCAGTTGCTTCAGAGATTGTCTACATTCCCAGGAAATTTTAGACTCGAAGGAATAGGACCTTAGAGCCTTTAATACTGCCTGGCTATCTGACAGTATATAGATCTTTGCCTCTCGAATGCCTTTATTTAGGGATTCCTGGATACACAGATCTTTAGCATAAATTTCTGCAAAATAAGAGTTCTTCCAAAAAATAGCTTTGAAAACGGAAAGAGATTACTTTCCGAAACGTCAGCAAAATACATTATTTCTGTGTTTATTCCGATTTATATTATTTGCAAAACATAACCTCTGACTTTTCCTTTGGCGTAAACGTCACGGGCGCAGAGGTTTTTTCCAATAATTCTATTATTTTGTAGATTCGGTGATTTGTTTTGAAGAGGATAATAATATATGTGGTAGAAAACCCAAATAATAGGAAAGAATTCGTAGAATGCCACAAATAACTTTCAGACAATAGATGGTTGGGGTGTTACCGAGGGCTCTGGATAGCCGATATTTAGGCCTTGCTACGTCCTCTCCTACTCCTTCAGCCATCTTAGATCCATCTGTATACCAGATGAGTGACCCTTGCTCCAATTGCAGTGCCTCTATCCTGCCCGTCTGACAGCGTTCAATCAAAACGTCAAACGGACAGTCAAAGTCCTGTTTGATTGGCATTGCATCAATGGGTTTGGTCGTGGACTCAAAAAGGACAAGCTCCAAAATTCTTAAGTGACATCACTAACGGCAAGCGCTTTCACTTGAATAATGACTAGCAGCGGACCTAAAAAATTTGACGTGACAGTTAATAGATTTGTGTGATTAAATACCGAAAGATTCTTGATAAAAACTAGGTAGTTGACCATTTTGAAAATTAAAAGTAAGATAAAATTAGTCATCACATATTTGCTAGCAACAGAATGATTCTACGTAAAACTTCAGGTTAGTGACTTTTGTGAAGATGGCCAAAATTTATTCGGGTTTTTGGCTAAAATCATTGACTCCCATAAAGAATCATTTTAAGTCGGGGGAGTAAGGTTTTTATTGTTAAAAATGCAAAAAAATGCGAAAATAGCATGCGATAGAAGCATCGATTTTCACCGAAAATTGGTCTATTTGCACAAAAGTCAGTTATAAATTGAACCTTGACTTCCGAAATATTCGCTTACTGCACTCTTAATTGTGCTCAAAGAGCATCTGGCGATCAGTGACAGCGAGTCGGCGTTCGTATGACTCCAGAGGACCTCTATTCTGTAATTATGGGGAGCGTGACTTGTAACAATTTTTAACAACTGCAAGTCACTATCGGAGTCATATGATACATAAGCACCTTTGCAGCGGACAGCTTTGCTCAAAACCAAGAAACAGAACGAGAGAAAATTACAGAACTCCTAACGTTTCCGTGTATTTGTCAAGCATTCTACATTTATTTAACGAGATTGTGCAACTTTAGTTGCCAAATTCCTTTGGAACCAGGAGTAGCCCTTGATTTCCTGCAACTCTTCACCTAAATCTTTTATAAACAATGTACACAATACAGCACCCAACACGTTTCCCTGGGGAACACCAGTACATCAGTAGAATCTTCACGATTAAATGTTTTTTTCTTCTTTAATTTATTTTATTTTATTCATGTTACTAATTATTGCTTATTTTATTTGTAGAGTTTAATCCTCCATGGAATTTCTCATGGGTTATAGAAAATGAACTTGCGGCAATGGCTTGGCCCAGCACGATAGACAATTTAAAGTATATTTATCAGCGAGGCATTAGACACATGGTAACTCTATCTCCAGAGAAAATGCCTCCGTATGCCGAGTCCAATTTAGAATGGACGCTAATACCCATTGAAGAATTTGAGGCACCTACACTGAATGATATTACCACGTTTATTGATATCTGTGAAAGGTATCGTACAAAGAATGAGGTAATGTCTGTTTTCCATAGCTAGTTATCTGGTTCCTATCCATGAATAATTTACTCGTCTTATATGAATATACGGTAAGATTATAACATTGATAAAACACTAATATTTCATAATGACTAATTTGGCGCAGCTGATCGCGAATGGTTAAATTTTTAAAGCGATTCAGAAATTCAATTTAGGCTGACAAATTTCGCATGTGCTCGTCCGAAAATTGCTTTTGCGCTCTAGACTTTTTAAAGAAATTCGGAAGCAGAGCTTCGGCAAAATGAACATATGATCAGTCTATAAACAGAAATTCTATGAAATACCTTGAACAAAATCAGAGATTTCATATGCGAGTTTATATTTCGCTTGCTTACATTCTGATCATCAAACGAATTTTCATAATAAGGATATAAATTGATTGGGTGAAATTGTTTATACAGAACGAACTACACGGAATTCAAAAATAGACCCTCAGGAACAACTAAATCACAATCGAAAGTCAGAGCAATTATCAATGGTTTGCAAAATTACTATTTTTCATTTTATCGTGTACCGAACGTCGCCGTCGCCCCGTCCATATAACATGTAACATATGGGCATGTTATCATTCTTTTTCCGGCTAGTTGACTTTCGATTCCTCCACATCAGTGAGCACAAATAGGGCCCTCGTATTTTTACGCATTTTATAATAAAATTATGTTAATGGGATCACATGTTGGAATGTTGGATCTGAATATGCTATTCGGTTCGGAACCAAACTACACGTAAACTAATAACCGTTTAAATTGACGCCTGCACAGCGCGTGCAACTTTAAAACCTTTTTAATAATTCAAAATTCAAATATAAAAACATACTCCCACCTCCCGACCGCTTCATGTAAAATAGAATTTAAGGAGTCCCTAAGGTTTAATGTGTTTCAGGCTGTGGGCGTACACTGTCGAATGGGTCTCGGGAGGACTGGCGTCATGGCCGCATGTTTTCTGATGCGTTTCTACGGTTTAGGCCCTCAACAGGCCATCTCTAATCTGCGGAGGGCGAGACCTGGATCGGTGGAAACTTATGGGCAGGAGAGAGCTGTTTTCAATTATTACGATTACCTCTTACAGTTACCATAGTGAGGTTTGATGTTAACAAAAATATGACAATAATATGATCTGCAGTATTTATATTTAGTTTTACTTCACCCTATTTCACAAGCTTGCCATAATGCGTATTTTGTTTACAGAATGACTTTGCTGAAATTTTTTTTGAAGAATGTTATTTTTGTATAGTTTTAAGCAGATTTCACATAATTATTTATTTATTTATTGAGAATACAACTACCCAAACAGATAAGAAATCCAATTACAAGGTAGGAAAGAACAAAACATTGTTACAGAATTTTGTACGATAAATACATATGAAAAACTTATAATTACATAAAATATTTGTACATAAAACTCGTAAATATTTTTAGTTTGAATGCAATACAGACAACCATGTCTATTCATTATATCCATGATTTTTTCCAGACCCAGAAATTATATTGTATCATTCGCAAAATGGTTTACATGAATTTTTCCACGTCCAGTGGAAGTATAGTAACGCAAAAAAATATTATTTTTTTTGTTGAAATAGGCTTAAAATGTCATGAAACGTCGAGATTTTAAATTTGAGCGAAAAAAAATTTCCTTTCTGTCTGTAACATTTTTGTGCGCTCGTTTACTCTGGAACCGTTTATGATATTGACTTGAAATTTGGTACACTTATGTATTGTAACGAGATCTGGAACTAGATTATATTTTGATCTAATTTCGTTGAAGGGTTCGGGGACAAATAAGGGTAAATAGGCAAAACAAGCAAGTAAGAGTCCAAAAATTTTCTTGGCGTTAGCTACGCCCTCTACCACCCCCATTGCCACCCTCACCCTATTATTAAAGGGGGTAAAAAAATTAAAATGTGATTTAGTGTGTATACAAAAACGAAACGTCTAAAAAAATTTCTTGTTGTTAGCTACCCCCTCTCCACCCCCTTTGCCATCCTCACCCTATTATTGAAGGAGATAAAAAAATTAGAATGTGATTTAGTGTGTATACAAAAGCGAAACGTCAAAAAAAATTTTTTTGGCGTTAGCTACCTCCTCTACCACCCCCATTGCCACCCCCACCCTATTATTAAAGGGAGTAAAAAATTAAATTGGGATTTGAACCAAGAGCCTCTAAAATTTATTTTGGCATTAGTGACCCCCTCTACCACCCCCACCCTATTGTTTAAGGGAATAAAAAATTAAATTGGAATTTAGTGTGTATACGAGAATCAAGGACTTCTAAATTTCTTTCTATCCCCTCTACCACCACCACTCTATTATCAAAGGGATATAATATTACATTGGGATTTAGTGTGCATAAGACTTGGATACAAAATCGAGATGTGGAAGTAGTGATTCCTTGGCCAGCGGTTTTTACTGTTAATAAATGGTGAAATATATCTTATATAATATTCCTGAAATTCCTAGAAGCAGGTAACCTCTCTTTATACTTTAATTAAAACTTGTTTATTGCTCCTTCAGGCTTCAAACCAAATAGGGCTGCAATAATTAGCTTAACATATTTCTATTTATTCCTTCCTTATTCTTTGCCACAGTTTACTGCCAAGATTTTATGACCATAAATAATATTAAGGAATATAAACTCTCATCGTTATAATTATAGCTTCACGTTTAAAATTGCATGTATTTCTGAGTATTTGTGATTAATAATGGTGGCGATGCTAAGGAGGCTGGAATATGTTTTCACATATAACTTACACTTTATGTATTGTTTATTAAATATTTCATAACTTGATGAATATGTTTCGCAGATTTTTCAATATGGATAGCTTTCACTTAGACTTGATAAATAACCTCTTTCAAGATGAATTCCATCTGTACAAAGTCCAAAGCAGGTTATTTTTATATCTATTATGGTATTATGGAGACCTAGTCATTGAAATCAATGAATTTGTCTGCGACTTTGTGATATTTCATTAAAAGTATTATAATAAATATAGAACGCAAAATAACTTTATTATAAGGGCATTATATTTTTTTTGCGACTGCATTTTCGCAGTTGCTAGACTACATTATCAAGCATTTTCTGGTATTAATACATCCCAAAGGGATTAACAGATATGTTAAATAGGTAGGAATAACCAAACAATGCAGGTGAGCCCTGTTATCAAATCAAAGCGGCAAATAATGTGGGGTTCCATATATTTTATTGGTTATTAATATGGTTAGAATTTGACTTGTAACGTTTGTAAATTTCATTGGCGTCTAACATAATTTTCTGGATCTCGTTCAATAATGTAAAACCTTCAGTTTAACTTATCTATTGAAGGGAAATTATGATTGGTTTCTAAAAAGCGATTTGCAAAATTTGAATTATTTTCACAATTTTGAAATGATTATTTTAAATGTTTATTATATCTAATATTAAATGCCCTTCCTGTTTGGCCAATATAACAGCTATTGCATTCTTCATAAGAGAGCTTATAAATTCCTGATTTTTATTTTGTCGTGTTTTTTGCTTTGCATTGTAAAAAATATTAGAAATTTTTTAACTAGGCTTGAAGCTCTTTCAAAATTGCCGTTTGAAATTATAATAATAATATCCATTTATTTGTCCAACAGTACAATGCCAATAACAGGACAAAGTATTGAAGTAATATTACCATAACTAAAGACAACACGGAATATAATTAAAATTTGAATATTTAGACAATACAACTAGAGAAAAAAAATAGTAAGTATTAATAAATTAACTATGATAGTCGATTTACACATTAAAAAAGTATTCTTAAATGAAGTAAATACCTAGATAATTTTACCTATGTAGGTATATTACAACTTGTAATTACCATTAAAACCTATGTCTACATATTTTAACGGCCTTATAAATGCTACCCCTAACTTTGAACGCTATTTGCGAGAATTTAGTAAGGAATAGCTTAAATGTTGATATACCTTTTCTGTAGAATTTAATGGGCAACATTTTTGGTTCTACACGTTTTTTATCTTTGAATAATGGTTTACGAGAAACTTAAGAAAAACCGTCAGAATGTACCATCGGGGGTGGTTTTTACCAAAATGGGATGTTGCGTACACTGGTTAGATGGGAACTTTTTTGGGTCTTGTTCCTAACACTATTAGGAATATTAGGAATATCGCATGTCGCAGTCTACATACAAACAACAACGCCCAGGTTATGTATAATAATGAGGCAACCGAACCTTTCCAAACCCTCACTGGAGTTAGGCAGGGATGTGTCCTGGCACCCCTACTCTTTAATTTGTTTACCACTGCTCTAACAATTATTGTTGACAACAAACTGACAGTCAGAGGAATAGGTCTCAGATACCGTTTTGATGGCGGTCTCTTTAACATAGGGCGCTTTAGAGCTTCCACGAAGACACGCACACGATTCATTTGTGATCTCCAGTATACGGATGACTGTGCACTTTTAGCCTCTACGCCGGAAGAGCTTCAAGAACTTTTAGATGTGTATGCCCAGAGCTACGATTCCTTAGGACTTAAAATCAACATTGGAAAGACTAAGATTATGTCAACTCCTCATCAAGTGAACCAAATAGACATTACACTTAACGGAAATTCTCTTGTAGTGGTGGATCAGTTCAATTACTTAGGCAACGTTGTTAATGACAAAGCAAACATGGACAGCGAGATTCGCAATAGAATTAACGCTGCATCTAGAGCACTCGACTTAGAGAGAGAGTATTTGACAACCACGACCTTGCTTTGTCAACGAAAATGGTTGTCTACAGAGCAGTTATCATTCCAACACTGCTATATGGATGTGAAAGCTGGGTCACTTACCGTCGTCATGTGAAAGAATTAGAACGTTTTCAGCAAAGACACCTCAGAAGTATGATGAAAATCCGTTGGTTCCATCACATATTAAACGTGGAAGCACTCAGGAGAGCAAACAGCCTTCCAATTGAGGTGCTTATTTCAAGAATACGCCTAAGATGGGCAGGTCACGTTCATCGTATGCATGATAACCGCCTTCCTAAATGTACACTTTATGGTGAATTGCTAAGCGGTAGAAGAAGGCGTGGCGGTCAACGAAAGAGGTTCAAAGACGCTCTCCATGAAAATCTAAAATCCTGCGGTATTGCAGACGAGCAATGGGAACAACTTGCAGCGGACAGAACCGAATGGCGAGGGGTTGTGGCCAGCTATCAAGGAAATGTTGCTGCAAGAAGGCCGAATCCAAGACCTAACCAGGTCTATGTTTGTCCTGACTGCGGTCGACATGTGCTCTCCCGAATTGGCCTCTATAGCCATAGTCGTGTGCACCGTAGATGAATGGTAATTACAATAGACTACATCTTTTACTTGTTTTTATTGTACACAATTTATCGACTGTAACATTTTTATACTCGGACTCGAGTAACGGCTAATAATAATAATAATTAGGAATATATATACGTAATATATAACAACTTTATAAATTATTTCTCCTATTCCATGCTTTTATGTTTAATTTACATGTACTATACAACACAACGAGGCACTCAGCTACTCAATTTCTATCAATAGCTACCGTTTTAAACTAAAAACTTAACCATCATTCAGCCTCAGACATCCTAAAAAGTACAAGCTTCTTATTATTCACGGAGGAAACGCAGATGAATTGAAAATCATTATGTGGAAAGAAAGATGAAAAATTAGGTACAATATCGCCTTGTACTTTTTTACATAGTCTGCTTTGAAACTCTCTCATTATTTGTATTGCAAAATCTGTTTCGCTTGCGAAGATTTATGAAGCTATTCATTAATATCAAAAGTTACTTTAAGCCTGAGAAGAGAAGTAAAGAAAACCATTAGCTTTACCTTACACGTAGGTAAGTATATATCCATCCATAAGCAGCTCACGAACTTTATGTTCAGTTAACTGTCATGTTTTTTTGTTAGAATAGTCACTTTCAATCCGCCAATAATATTTTCTTTTCAAATTAATAATACACCGTTTTTGTTAATTTTTTATTTACTAATCACAAGTTATATCGGTCTTTAATAACGCTTTAATATCAAATTAATCATCTGTATAAATAAAATTCGATTTTGTGCTGGTTATAGTTGAGAAATAAAGTCCTATATCATTCTAGAAGAAAAAGTTCACTTCCCCAACGTAAATCTGTTAAATCTTTTTAATCACAATATTCCTCTAAAATGAGGTACTTTCAAATCTAACAAGAACCATGGTTTACAGAGATTTTATATGAATTTAAAAAAAAATAAAGGAAAAGCTTGGTTGAGATATAAAAAAGTAGAAGTGGTTCAAGTGCTACAGGGTCAAGAAAGAATTGTATTTTATTATTTTCATATTAATAATACTAAGAATAAGCCTAAACAGTCATCATGAGGAGTGCTAAATGATAAGATCCCACCAAACCTTCCCAATTTAATTCAATTCTTTATTTCTTATTTTAATACAAACAAGTACGGTCGTGAGCAAAAAAAATAGGACAAATCTTATAACGGTATTTTGCTAAAATCTAGTTGTCTACATCTAACTTTAATTTTTGTGACATTGTCAGTTAGTTGTCATAATTTATTACAAGTGTGTAAAAAACTAATATGCCTCATATAATCGATTTAGTTAAATCTGGAGTTATTGCTAAAGCAGAAAATGAATGGTCAATGAGATAAATTGCACTGCGTTATAATATTGACAAAAATTCGGTGTGTAACATTTTAAGAAAGTGGAGAATAAACGATACGATTAGTAGAAATCCTGGATCAGGGCGACGAAGGATATCAACTCAACAACAAGATTCGCAATTGGTAAATGCTTTAGTAGAAAATCCATTTTACTCAGTTATTCAGGCTGCTGAAGAAACCAATTTTCCTGGATCGAGTAGTACTGGTCGCCGGCGAGTAAGAGAATCGGAGCTACGATGTCATGCAGCAGCACAGAAATACTTACTTAAAGCTGAACATAACGAAGATCGAGTAAGATTTGCGCTTGAATTTTTAGCGCATGATGTAAATTTTTGGAACAATGTAATCTTTACAGACGAAAAACTTTCCAGTCAACACACAGCGGTTTTATTCGTATTTATCGCCCTCCAAATACTCGATTCGATGAGAAATATATATCTAACAATGATAAAAGTGGTAGATTTTCCGTCAATATGTGGGCTTGGATATCGGCACGTGGTCCTGGTGTTTTGTGGCATATTGAGGAACGATTTAATAGTGAAACGTATATTAGGATTTTAGACAATATTATGCTCCCTACTGTGTCACAATTATTTCCTATTCCTAATAATGAGTTCATATTTTAACAAGACAGTTGTTCCGTTTATGCTGCTCATACCGTAACTAACTGGTTTCAAGATAACAACATCAATGTTCTTAACTGGCCCAGTCATAGTCCAGATCTAAACCCTGTAGAAGAAGTATGGAGACTACTCGTAAGAAGTATCCAAAAACGATATGTGAGACCACGGAATGCCGAAGAATTACTGGAAATAGTAAATGATGCATGTGAAAATATTATTACTAATGATTATTGTATAAGGTTATTTAATTCTATGCCAAACAGACTTATAGAAGTTATAAATAGAAATGGTGCAATCTTTGACCATAGATAAGAAAATTTAGCAACTTTGGCAGCCTGACCTAACCTAATTCGACTTTTAAGGAGTTTTTGTTGTTTCGGTTTTGAAACCTTAAAACCAGTGTGCAGTTTAGTAAGAACATAACCTCAAAAAGCATAAGTATAACGTTAGCAAACATATATGACGTTAACTTTATCTGTCCGTAAGTCGTAGACCGTTAACATTATTAACATTAACGTACTTCCTAATTGAAACTGCGCATGCGCAGATGTCAAAATAGCGTTACAGTTTTTTTGCGGAGTTTCTTATACGGCCTTGTTATAGGTTATAATACACGTATTATCCTATATAAAAAACATAGTGTTTTTGGTCTAGTTAGATAAACGCTATCAGTTCAATGCTCCGAGCGCAAAAAACATTTTCACTTATATTATTTACAAACAACCAATATGCCAGATGTAAATAATTTCCTAGGACTTTCATGAAATTGTAGTATATGCATAGTTCAAGTAGAAAGATACTGAGACAAAAAACATAACAAAAACTTTACGACCTCATTAAAATACCGGTAATCTTTTTTGTGCTGTTCGCAAATTGACTCGCTTACCTTTATAGGTTTTTAATGTGCGTCGGGAATGTTTCATGTCAAGTTTGGCGAAATGGCCCGCGGCGATATAATTATGTCGTAAAGTTTTGTTGCGTTTTTTATTTACTGGGATCTATTTATTTCAACTAGCGCCATGACCCGCGGCGATAATAATTATGTCGTAAAGTTTTTGTTAGGTTTTTTCTATCTCGGGAATTTATTACTTGAACTATACCAAGAAAACTACTGAAACGGATAACTTACCTACTGTCCAAACTAAATGATATTCAAGCCGTTATTTCGCAAGTTAAAACTAAGCGGCTTGATAAGGTTACTTAAATTCTATGGCAATAAAATATATGACTTTGCAAAAAGACAGTGGAATTTGAAAATATGATAAAAGCGTTCATAGGATATATTTCTAATCTTAAAATACAAATGGGTAATTTACAGCTGCAAGTTCGTTTGACAAATTTGGAAATAAATTGAATTCGAGATGTCCCAAATGAAAATGTGCTTTATTTAATTCTGTTGGGCAACCTTCATTATAAATAAAAAATAAATAATGTAGCTGTAATTTACAAATAAAATGTTACGCCAGACAAGACAACAACAACGTAGATTTTATTCCCCGACGTTAAACATTTTGTTTGTTTTTATTGTCTGATGATGATATTGTGTGATGTTCCTTTGTGGCTAGTCTGGATTTTTAGTTTTAAATAGTTTCTGTTTGAACAATAAAACATTCCTCAAAGTTGGGATATTGCAAACCAAGATAGAAGAGAACTAAACATAAAGTGTTAGCGGTGTTAATTAATTTATCGTGTTAGGATGGTCGCTCGATGTTGAAACATGTAATACGTAATTTAAAATACATTTTAAAAAATGCTTGGGGAAGTTTTAGCTAGAATTCTAAAGAAATTTGACTGAAGTATGACTAAATGCAAATGCATCTTCCCTACAAGGCAAAAGTTATACAGGGTTACTGGTAATTCGATACATTCCTTTGGAGATGTGATGGGGCATGATCTAAGAAGTCAATTTAGCCCTAACATATATTATGCAAAACTCAATAGTTTTTGAGATATTTAATTTTTTTTGTTTTTCTCAAAAAGTAGATCTTAATGTCCTAAAACTTAATTTTCGAAAAATCTATTTGACATTTTTTAATTTTTTTTACTGGATTACTTGTCCAATATTATAGATATCCGTTTGGAATGAAAAATATCTGGAAACATTTCGATCATGTGAACATCTGAAATAAAAACTTAAACATTTTTTTCTTAAATCAGCTATGAAATTTACCTATTAGGTTTTTTCAAAAAAATATTAACGTAACACGCGTATAAATTATTATAAAAACTGCCTTATTTCAATAGCTATCTAACAAGGTACAAATGTTCAATGTACCCTTAATAGTTCTAAGAAAATACTAGTAAAAATAACACAAGTAGTACGAATTTTATTTTTAGATAAACAGTAAAAAACATTTTAAAAGTAGAGTTTAATTCTTCATTAATTTCAAAGTTGTACTTTATTTTTTGTATGTCTTGCTCAAAATGGGAGCCCCTATTCCGTATACAGACACGGCAGCGTCTTCTTATTTCCGTCTTTGTTACTCTGGTTGTCAGATTATGCCTTATGTGTTGGGCAGCATCGACTATCCTTTGTCTAAGGTTTTCTATAGTATTGACTGGTGTGGCATAGACCATCTCCTTCATATGACCCCATACGTAATAATCAAAAAGTGTTAAGTCAGGGCTTCGCGCTGGCCAAGGTATTGGGCCCGCTCTTCCAATCCAACGGTTAGGGAAACGTTGATCAAGTAACTGTCGTACTGTCAGCCGATAATGTGCTGGACAACCGTCGTTCTGAAACATCATTCGCTGTCTGACGGCGAGAGGAACATCTTCTAAAATCACCGCCAGATCATTTCTTAAAAAATTTTCATAGATTTCCCCGTTTAAATTTTGAGGAAGAAAGTGTGGCCCTATTAAATAGTGGCCAATGACTCCCATCCACACATTAATAGAAAACTTCATTTGGAAACTAGTTTCACGTGTTAACTTGGGATTTTCCTCTGCCCAATAATGTAGGTTGTGGAAATTTGTTATACCCTCGCGATTAAATTTCGACTCGTCCGTCCATAAAATACTTGTTAAAAAATTTGCACTTTCTGCATCTGAATTTAACATAAAGCGGCAGAATTCCACTCTCCTTCCAGGATCACCTTCCTCCAAGCCTTGGACAGGGGTATAGTGGTAAGGATGACATCCAACTTTACGTATCGTAGACCAAACTTTCCATTGTGACGCTCCGGTTAGTCTTGCGACTTTATTAGTTGAAATAGTTGGGTCTTCATCAAAATACCTCAATATGTCTTCCTCATCATCTGGTTCATAAACGGGAGGAGTACCAGCGTCACTTCTTCTACATTTCACGGAGCCAGTTTCAGCGATATTTCGATATGCCGTACTGAATACACGTGCATTTGGTAAGCGGCGGTTAGGGTACCAAAGACCAAATTCTCGGCGAGCTTCAGCAGCGTTGCCGCCACAGTATCCATAGACAAACAAGATATCAGCGTATTTTGCGTTGGCATACGCGGCCATGGCACAGAAAATACAATAACAACAACTAATAACAACAACTGCGAGCAAAATCAAAATCTTCGATAACTAATTTAACAAGACCAACAAACTTAAGGGACACGGAGATAAGAATGTCAGTTAATGACATATATGCACAAACGTCAAAGTCAAGGACTGACTGACTTAAATGAAAATGAACGATTAGTCATTTAATAAATTCCACCACCAGCATTATCTTTACTAATTTTTTATTAGAACTATCAAGGGTACATTAAACATTTCTACCTAGTTAGATAGCTATTGAAATAAGGAAGTTTTTATAATAATTTGTACGCGTGCTACATTAATATTTTTTTGAAAAAACCTAATAGGTAAATTTCATAACTGATGTTAAAAAAAAAGTTTTACAAGTTTTTATTTTAAATGTTCACATGATCGAAATGTTTCCGGATATTTTTCATTCCAAACGGATATCTATAATATTGGACAAGTAATCCAGTAAAAAAATTTAAAAATGTCAAGTAGATTTTTCGGAAATTAACTTTTAAGACATTAAGAGCTACTTTTTTGAGAAAAACAAAAAAATTGAAATATCTCAAAAACTATTGAGTTTTGCATAATGTATGTTAGGGCTAGATTTACTCCTTAGCTCATGCCCCATCACATCTCCAAAGGAATATATCGAGTTACCAGTAACCCTGTATATATACTGAAACCAATTAAATATAACAACCAGAATGTATCAACTCAGAGAGACGTATTTATTCTACATATATTTGTATAACAATTTTTAATACGTTTAATATACCAAAATATAGCAAAAATGTTGAGTAACGTAAAAATACACCTCAAATTTAACAGCCCAATATATTATAAACAAACACATACTAGATTGTGAAACATTTGAAAAACAATAAAAATGGAAAAGTAATAAAAACACTATAACAATCCCGCAATAATTACCTTCCTTTTGTAAACATGCCTTTATTTCATTATTTTCATTCCTGCTGCGCAAGATAAATAATTAGATTATATTTCTAATCTTTCCGCAACTACGACGTCTTATCCAGTACAACAAAGAGTTCTCTCATCTTAAAGTTTGAACATGACTTAAAGAGCCCTCAGCGTTTGTAAAAGGGGCAGGCTATTTTCACAAATAATTCCAACCGTTGTAGTGAGCATATTATACACAAAAATAAATAAGGACCTTCCTTGTACTTTCAATTTTCGCATAACCGTATAACGCAAAAAAAACAGAATCTTAAACCTCCTACAGTAAAATTAAGTTATAATAATTAACGAAAAAGCTAGAATCAATCAAACGGACGCGAATCAGGGCACAATTCTCACTCTATTGTCATGACCCAACCAACTACTATTATTTTAAATCACTAACAAGGAAGAAAATATTCACAGTACAGTAAGAAAAATATCAACAAACCCGGTCGGGTTTCGCAACAAATTTTCTCTTCCACGCGAAAGCGAAACGAGGCCGGGATTCATATACAGCGAGATATTGCTTTCTGTGCCATCTGGATAGTTCTTTTCTTTTATATAAAAAAAAACACAAAAATTTAACATTGGTAATTACATGCGAAATCGTTTTATCTTTCAAATAAATACCTGTCTTTAACTTGCCATCTTATTATGGCATTGCTATTGATGTTGGAATTTTTAGATATCTGTCAAATAATATGAAGTATTAATCACATTTGTGCAGTTTTATTAAAAAACCCAAATACGAATTGTGTTAACTAAAATATTCAAAATAAGAAATTTGCAATTACCTTATGTAAAAAATGGAGATGTTTAACCGCAAAAATACATTGAGTGTCGTGTCAGATTACATGCCGGATACGTTGTGAAATAGATGTTTTATTATATTACAGATTTTTAGGGGACCGTCGGTAGAGTTTACGTTTGCACCGGACATTTACGTAAGTGCGTGAGTGTAAAAGTTCAGTCCTTTTTATATTCGGATTTCTTTGTCATTGTAAATATGGAGTGTGCAGAGAATTAACGAAAACAGATGTCAAAATTATCCAAGAAGGTCAGTGGCTCGAAGTCTCTATAAAGTACAATACAAATATATTGTATTTCGAGTGAAGGCAGAATAAACCTGAAAAAAAAATGGGAAAAGGAACTGTCTTAGACGACGGGTCTGGCTTCTTTACCACATGTTTTAGGTATAAAAGTTAGTTATTATTGATCGGTAAAATATTTTTTTACATTTATTCTTGCAAGTTTCGCCGTATTTCTGTAGTAGCTTTGACAAATACCAAAACACTTGTACACCATATTAAAATATTCTACGCGCGCGCTAATCACATTAGTGTTATCGAAAATTGAAAGTTTTTTAAAAACTTCAATTATATCCAGACAATATCAACATAGTTGGCGAAGGAAGAATAAAATTAGTCGTCTTAAAAAATTCACATACAGGGTGTTCCAATAGTGCGTCAAAGTCCAACATCGGCTTTATTAGAAGACTTTGGAAAATTGTTTTTCTATGGAAGTGTCAAAAGGTGCACATTCTAAAAATATTTTGAAATATTGGTGACTCGCTACAGCGGAGCATCTTCGAGATCATTTTTTAAAAATGGAACACCCTATATATTTTTACGTTTATGAATTCAGCGTAAAATTACCTTTCCAACGACCTCCAGAGTTTTTGTTTTTGACGTTATTCGAAAAAATAGGAAAATTTTGGTGGGAACAAGGTTTAACAAATTAATTCACTGTGTGCGTATTACTATTAATTAAGAATATTTATTTTGCAATTATGTAGACAAGGGATTTACTACAACGACACAACCACCAAATATTGATTATAATTATACAGAGTGTATTTTTTATAGTAAAGCTAATTCAGGATATATCAATTTTTCTCAATTTTTTCAAATGGAACACTTAATTCTCTACGATTTTTGTGAATAATATCCTATACCTAAAATTGATATTTCGAGATATTTTTACTTTTTCATTAAAAACGGCTAAATTATAATACTTTTCATTTCGAACTGATCTAGTACTAGTAGCCATGATTTTGATATTAAGCAAGAATAATTGAAAGTAGTATTTTTTTTCTGGCTGCGTCTTGTTGCTTCAGTAGAATTTTTTCACAGTTTAATTATATCACGTTTGAGTCTATCTTAAACATTTATAAATAATTGTTTAATATTACAAAAAAGTTCACATAAATAATAGGAACAAAAAAGGTAATACAAAAATTGGCACTATTTTAAAAATTCAAAGTTATTTGGAACTTTGGAACTTAATTTAATGAAATAAATAATACCTAGTATTTATAGGAACTGTTCAAAGTGGCCTCCCAGTACGTATATGTATTTCTGTAGACGATTTTCGAATGATCTACTGACATTTCTACAGCAATTTCCTGAAAAACTTCCCTTATTCTTTCTTTCATATTTTATTGTGTAGTTACAGGAGCTTTTTACACTTGCTCCTTAAGATAACCCCACAAAAAGAAGTCTATTTTCAAATCAGGGCTTCTGGTAGGCCAACTATGAGGTCATCCTCTTCCTATCCAACCATTTAGAAAAGCGTCATTTAAATGTTCGTGACTGGATAGCTGCAGTGTGGTGTACAGGTGCTCCATCATGCAGGTACCACATTCTCTCCCTAAAATCCCTGGGGACATCCTCCAGTAATTCTTCCAAGCTGTCTTGCAAAAATTACAAATAAATTTGACCATTCACACATCCATCAAAAAAATATGTCCTATCACATAATCCCCAACAATTCCTCCCCAAACATTCAACGACCATCTTGTTTGGCTATTTGTTCGTGAGATATAAGAGGATTGGTTGTGTCGTAATAATAAAAAAACCGCTGCCCAAGGAATCACTACTTCCACATCCAGATTTTGTATCCAAGTCTTGCACACTAAATCCCAATGTAATATTTTATTCCCTTTAATGATAGAGTGAGGGTGGTAGAAGGGGTGGCTAATGTAAAAAAAAAATTTAGAAGTCCTTGACTCTCGTATAAACACTAAACCCCAATTTAATTTGTTATTGCCTTAAACAATAGAGTGGGGGTGGTAGAGCGGTAACTAATGCCAAAATAAATTTTTGAGGCCCTTGGTTCAAATCCCAATTTAATTTTTTACTCGCTTTAATAATACGGTGGGGGTGGCAATGGACTTGGTAGCTAACCCCAAAAATTCTTTTTTAGACGTTCCGTTCTTGTATACACACTAAACCAAATTTTAATTTTTTTATCCCCTTTAATAATAGGATGAGGGTGGCAATGAGGGTGGTAGAGGGGGTAGCTAACGCCAAAAAAATTTTTTTTTACGTTTCGTTCTTGTATACACACTAAATCATATTTTAATTTCATTAAGTACACTTAAATGTACTTCTTTTTCTTGAGATACAAAAAAAATCGAAATTTAAATTTTCACTTTTTGCAAAACTGGAGTTCGAACTTAAATGAACTGAGTATTTGAACGTGTGAATTTGAGAAGATAAGTTTCATGAAATCAAGTTTTTTTTTGTTCATGTGAGTCTTTTAGTAGTTATAATAGGCCGGTACGGGACCACTTTCAAGGTCAATCGCTCCGGTTACAATGACGTCATGAACTGCATGGCATGTGTCCATCAGGAGTCATTGTGAGTTAAGACCTGTTTTTATCTGTTTAAAACCTGTTCAGACCTGTTTGAGACCTGTTTATTTTTTGTACAGAACTGTTTGTAGTTGTTCGAGACCTGTTTAAAATCTGTACAGACCTGTTTAAAATCCGTTTCATATCCTGATGCACATATCATCTAGTTCATGACGTCATGTAACCGGAGCGATTGACCTTGAAAGTGGTCCCGTACCGGCCTATTATGACTACTTCTTTTAAAGACTACATAGGTCTGGTATTGAATGAAGACGAACTGTTCGGCGAAGTTGGTCTAATGCAAGCCAACGTTGCAGAAGATAAAATTGCCGGCTGGGATTCCGAAAATATTTGCACTATCGCACTGAAGATCGCTGGCCTAACTCGAGTCTGGATAAAGTCAAAATAAATTTAAAAATCTGGGGATTTTATGGGAGTTTATTTTTTGTTTTCATGAGAGACGTGCGTGGATTAAGTGACTGTTCTCCAATATTAATAACTATTGGAGTTCAGAAAAATCGTAAATGGAGTTATTCACACTAAGTATTAGAATTTAACAGTTTTTAATGAAAAAGTAAAAATATCTCTGGAAATATCGATTTTAGGTATGGGATATTATTCACAAAAATCGTAGAGAATTAACATGCCAATTCAAAAATACAATAATATGCAGTGTTCCATTTAAAAAAAAATTGAGAGAATCCACTTTGAAATATCCTTAATTAGCGCTAGTGCATAATTATAATCAATATTTGGTGGTTGTGTCGTTGTAGTAGATCCCTTGTCTATGTCTACATAATTGCAAAATAAATCATCTTCTTAATTAATAGCAATACATACACATTAATTTGTTAAACCTTGTTCCGACCAAAATGTTCATATTTTTTCGAATAACTCGGCAACGCCACGTCAAAAACAAAAAATCTGATGGTCGTTGGAAAGGTAATTTTACGCTGAATTCATAAATGCAAAATATATAGAGTGTTCCATTTTTAAAAAATGACCTCGAGGATTCTCCTCTATAGCGAGTCACCCTGTATATTTCAAAATATTTTTAAAATGTGCGCCTTTTGACACTATACCACTTCCATAAAAAAATAATTTTCCAAAATCTTCTAATAGGGCCGATATTGGATTTTGAAGCACTATCAGAGGCTGTATAATTACATGTAGATATAAATTATTAGGTAACAAATTGTTTTTTTGGTATATATGTATTTGGTGACCTGTAATAGTGTTATTGAACGTATATTTGGGAGAGGATCAAGGAAAACACCTAAAGTGACTTTTTTCGGAACTACCACAAAATTTCGTAGTTCTGTGCATCGAGTAACTCGAAAGTATCCTAAAATTTGACTTGTAGTAAAGGATTGTACCATGAGACGTAAATACGTTCCTTGGGAATTTTAAAGTGAAACTACAAACGAAAATTTATTTAGCAGACTGGAATTTTCGCAACGACGGAAGTCTGAAAACTTCTGAACTATAATTTTTCGAAACTGCAACGAAAACCATTTCTATTTTTATTCTATTTATTACTATTCTTTTCAATGTCTATTTTTTTTTTTTTTGGCAACTGCGATAAAAAGTTAAATTAGAAATTGCAGCGAATATTTAGTGCATACATCGAATAGCAAATATAGTAATATTACATATAATTTGTGAAAACTTAGTTTGTTTACATAAAATTAAACGTGATTGTCGTTGACAAGTAAATTTTCATTTCTTAGGAATTACTGTAAAAAATATTTTTTTTAAATTTAGTTAAAGCTATAATGCATATTTGAAACGAGAAAATGATTTTGGTTTGGAATTCTGTAAAGTAATTTCTGCAAAATGGTTAAAAGTTCTAATTAGTGCACCTACCTGCAGCAAAATTAAGTGGCGGGGACGTAAAAGGAAGTGTTCTGAATTTTGAAATTACAATAACAATCAAACCATACGAAGTGACAGGGCCAGTCAGGTTTCGTGCATCTCTGTCTTTGCTACACATAGTTACGAGCACTTAAATAGCAAGATCCAACTTCAAGGCGAACGAAACTAGACAAAATCAACTTTTTTACTAAAACAAGAATGTAAGCAGCAACAAATTTATTTTAAGTATTGTCATCAACAACAAAAATATATTCCCATTGCAATACGTATTGCGTACAAATGTAATATCCTGATGTAATATAAATAGCAATAAATAAATAGTATGGACGTTAAAGTCAAATTAATAATACAATACAACCCTATAAAGAACAAAGTTTCTTTTAAATTAAATACATCTTCTGTACAAACTTTTCCTGATATACACAATTTGCATTGACAGTATAAAAAAGTAAAAAGAAATGCAATAATAAAGTAATTCAATAATATAGTCACCATAATAAAACTAGGCTATCACGATTTAGTACTCTTCTTCAAAGTAGTCATAACCAAAATCTTCCCCCTCATCATCTTTCCTGTGCTGCCGTAACATCTGCAGTACACCCATTTCATTAGTGGATTCTTCTGGAGGTTGCTCCTCCTCCTCGTAGTCTTCTTCAAGCTCTTCTTCTGACACTGTAAAATAGAGATTACAATTATCAAAGGATTACTACATGTTTCAAATCAAATTAGTTTTTCTGTGATGATACTGGTCAAAAAACATATTTGGAATACAGAGGGTATGCAAGGATCCCTAAGAATCAGCTGTACACCCAAGTGTCTCCTGCCCATACATTCGAATTTCTATTACTTTCCCATATACGTAGTATACATATAAGGAAAGTATGGTGATCGTGCAAAAATTCCAGTTTGAGATTTTGATGGATTTGCACGTTTTCAAGTCCCCTGAACTCAAAAAAGATCCTAACTCAAATGTGGGAGGAGTAAACCCCTAAAAAACAATAGAAAGTATTTTTTTTTCCTAAAACGGCTCTAACGATTTTGATCAAATTTATCATATGGTTACTTCCTTACTTTATTTAATATTTAACCTTTTTTCAATTTCATAATGTAAAAAGAAAGTAAAAAAAATCGCATCTCTCTTGGTTTTGAACCCACGATCTCAATTTTACAAGGTCATTACCATTTAAAAAGTTTTTCTAATTAATATGTATGTCATTTTGTTTGTATCTCATTATTTCATTTTATAACAGATAAATAAATCCCGGCATGTTACAGAGTGCCTGAATACTGAAAGGCGGCGGGCGGCAGGTACAGACTTTTAATTTACTACGGTACTAGGCTGCTCTTTCACAAAGATATAGCGTATTCTCTTTATAGATCCCGAATGTAAAAATCTAAAATTATAAAGTATATTAATTCGTTTTTCATGTCATTTTTGTAGGGAAAGCTAAGGAAAACCCTACTATAATGTCGCTAAGTTAAAGTAATGGTTTGTTTGTAATAAAATTTATATGGCTATTTCTTTTGCAGTAAAATGATTCTTATTTTATATTTGGCAAAAGGAAAGCGAGGGAGGAAAGGGGGGAGAGAGAAGGGGAAGGGGAAGGAGAAAGTAATGTCTATCTGTCTACCTGTCAGTCTAAGTATGTGTAAAGTTGAATTTTGTGTATCTTCGTAGTATTATATACGTTCGTGGTAGATGGGTAATGTTTGATGTACGTCTATGTGTACGTTTACTATTGTCGTGTTCGCGTATGTTGTTATAGTACACCTCGTGTACTATAAGAAAATGAACTTTAAAAAATCCTAAAAATCACTTTTCGATCTAATCTTTCGTCCAACGCAGTCAAATTATGAAAAAAAGTAATGTTCACCTTTGTTTTATCAAAAAACCACAATTTTCTAAAATAAATTCTGAAAAAATTCACAGGTACTCGATAATTCTCAAATAATCACGATCAGCAAATTCACAAAAAAGTTTCAAACATAAATTCTACAGCCCCGACATTATAAAATAATTACCTAAAAAATACCGCCCCCGTATACTACTCTAAGATCACCTTCAATGTACACTCCAAACATCAGGTCAGAATATTTTTAAGTCCTTTCAAAAAGTTTTTTCATTTTCATCGAGCCTCGTATACGAGGGGTAATGTTATATATAAATTCGCCACTTTACTTTCATAAGCAATACTTTCTCGTCGCTCCCCGTATACGATATTTGTAACCTTTCCCAATTCCTAATTAATTTTTCTCATGCGTACTTTCTCATCGCCCCCTGTATACGACATTCGCTGCTTTTATCAATTCTTAGTTAATTTTTATTGTCCTTACTTTCTCATCGCCCCTGTATACGACATTCGTAGTAATATTCGTAGATAGATCTTTTTAATACCTACAACTTTCTGATTTAACTTTTTTCTCTACGAGCTTTAGTTTTTTTTTACGTGAAAAACAGTTTTTTTCAACTTTACGAATTTTTCAGGTTATGAAGGACATCGAGGATCCACGGGCTTTTGACGCTATGTTTCTTACAGTTTTTTATTCTATACGACCATATTTTTTGTTTGCTGTTAGGATTTTTGGTAAATTTAACATTGGGCCGTTCCCTATTGATTGGATTATAGGAAGTTAGTTCAAAGTCTAAAAACTCGCGGTTCATTTTAGCAAGGCGGGGGCATGTTGCGGATAATGTAAGAAAAGTGAATAGAGTATTGAATTATGTTAACCAAAATGAATAAACCTCTTTGAGACAAATTCAGAAAAATTGTCGCATAAAAAAGAAAGTGCAAGAATAATATTTAAAAAAAAAGATTTCGATACTACAAAATGAGGAAAGTAAGATTCTGTAGAAGATTGTTAAATAAAAAAATGAATGACCCGCTGATATGTAGCAAAATTCTTTGGTTAGGCGAATCAAATTATTCTAATAATTGAATTTTCAATAGAAATATGCATTATAAGTGGACACGAGAAAATACACATTGGTGCAGAGAGACTGCTTTCCAAGAAAGATTTTCTATTTTCAACAAGATGGGGCTCCACCTCACACTGCTGAAATATGTACAAATTATTTAAATCAAGTTATGCCAGATAGCTGAATCGGCACCTATGGACCCATTCTATGGTCAGCTCGATCACCAGATATTACTCCCTTGGATTTTTTCGTCTGTGGTTACATTAAAGACAAGGCATTTCAAACTGCTCCTGAAGATATTGAGGACATCAAAACCAGACTGTGAGGCAATTACTCCTGAAATGCTCAAAAATATAATGCGTGAGGTTTCTCGTAAAGCATGTGTTTGTATATTAGAATGCATGATGCAGAATTTGAGCATTTGTAGTTAGAAAAATAAATACACAATTTTTTTTTCAGTATGGTAGTAGTTATACATAGTTTTTCGTTTTCTTGGATGTTCATTTTGTACTTGTATTTTTATTTATGAGATATTTGTTTGTTTGTATTAAATTGCAATAAATAATTACTGAATTATAATTATTATAAAGTGAATTTTTATTATTATTATTGCATAGCTGATTTTTACAGTTCAATGATATGAATTGTGGTTTTCGTAAAATGTTAAATATAGATAGACATTATCAGTTAAAATTTTTGTGACATGTTTTATATCGTAAAAAATAAACGGAATTAATGGTGTCATGGTCTACTTTGAGATTTGCTCTTTTCATTTTTGCACAAGAGCGTATGTTAAAACCAATTGCGTTTTTCGATTTTTTTTATACATCTTATTATTCTCATTGTCTTTGCTCTCAACTTTCATCTCTTTAACTTTTTTCGTATCTTCTCAAATAAGGAAGCTATAACTGTGGTTTTCCTGTTTTTCAGGTTTTTGTAATATCTCTCAGAAAGTGCATGGATTTCAAATTTCTTTCTACTGAAGGCGAAAATTATAGATTTCTCAAGGTCAAACGGCTTTAAATTAAAAGTTAGAAGTTTTATTTAAAATAATATTGTCTTCGAAATGTAGGTCTCGTGGGCGCAAGGCTTAAAAATATAAAATACCAAATATATATGCATTGTAAAAAGACAAAGTATTCTATATTCTAATACAAAATAACAAACATGCTCTTCAATTTGCCCGCGACGTGCCTGCAACTACAGAATTTGAATCATTACGTTGGTACCAATCGCACTTTTCGGATCTTAGGATTGCTTTCAAGATTTGCGGTCTGGTTTTTGTAAACTGGAACATTTCGCTGCAGCTCTCATTGATGTTCGTGCGAACTTATATCACAGGCTTTAGTGTGAATATCCCCATTTACTATTTTTCTGAACTCCAATAGTTATTAATATTGGAGAACAGTCCACGCACTTGTCTCATGAAAACAAAAAATTAACTCCCATAAAATCTCCAAATTTTGAAATTTATTTTGACTTTATCCAGACTCGAGTCAGGTCAGCGATCTTCAGTCCGATAGTACAAATATTTTCTGAATTCCAGTCGGTAATTTTATCTTCTGCAACGTTGGCTTGCATTAGACCAACTTCGCCGAATAATTCGTCTTCACTCAGTACCAGACCTATGTAGTCCTTAAAAGCCTCACAGGAACAAAAAAAAACTGATTTCATGAAACTTATCTTTTCTAATTCACACGTTCAAAAATATTCAGTTCATTTAAGTTCCAACTCCAGTTTTGCAAAAAGTAAATGAAAATTTAATTTCGATTTTTTTGTATCTCAAGAAAAAGAAGTACATTTAGGTGTACTTAATGAACCTTTTAAAGACAGTAGGACACTATCCGAAAATAAAGTACTGTATAACTAAATTATAACTATTAAGCCCTGAAGGAGTATGTGCCAAATAACCGAATTGTCGGCAAAATAGTGTGTTTCTAATATAGCAATACTGGGTATATTTTATTGTGATCTGTTGCAAGTAAATGTAGGGTAGAGAGATCTTAATTATTGGTAATCGGTAGATTTACAAAGTTCATATGTCCATGGGGGAAGTCTTATGCCATCATCCCCCCCCCCCCCATTTACCATTTAAAATGCTTTATTGAATTATATATTTACATGTCATTTTTTTATATTTCATTTATGTTATTTATTTTGTTTACAATATATAAATACTTTCCCGTCGCGTTACATATTGCGTAAAGCAAGGAACGACTAGGGTCGGCCGATGGTTTGCCAAAAAAAAAAAACATAAACATATAAATTCCTATTGTCATGATATCCTAACTTTCCAATCTGATTCAGTTAATTTTCTTTTTTTTTACTCCCATTGGGTTATGATAAAATAAAACGCTAAATTATTAAGAAGTGTCAAAAATTATTAAATATACTAACAGGAAACTTAAAAAAAAGTAAAAACCTGCTTTAAAAAATAAAATATATACAAATAAAACTTCACCGATTTTCTTTGTGAAATACAACATAATAGGGATTTCTATCTTAGTTTTCTATAGTTTTCTATGCAAATTAGATTAATGTGTTACTATTTACATTTGTTGATAATCAGTTTTATCATTATGATCTGCAAGACTTTGCAAAAATTCTTCGTCGGGATATTATTGTTATCTTTCCTCGAACAAGGGGAGGTTTTCGTGAATGAATTTATGAGTGTGTTCTATGTTGTGGTGCGCTCTAATGTCTACCATATTCCGAGTTAACTCTGAATTTTGAATTTTAAATTTAAAAAACTTATTTGCAGTTTCCACTATATAATCTCTGATGAATGGAATATTATATTGTCGGTGGAAAGTTTCCACCGGCGTGTATCTATTCGTCTCTGTTAGTAATCTAAGGATTTTATTCTGTGTCCTCTGTAATCTGTTACATTGCGCGTCTGAAATAGTGTTCCAGGACGCACATGCATACGCGAGGATAGGTTTTAAAATAACTTTATAAATACATAATCTGTTATCCTTAGTTAATTTGCTCCTTTTGTTGATTAACGGATATAATCTACTTAAGGCAGCATACGTACTATTTATTGTTTTGGTTATGTGGGGTCCGAAGCGCAGTCTCGTATCCAGGGTTACCCCTAGATACTTAACTGCACTTTTTTCCCTTATAACCTTATTTTCAATTTTAAGTTTATTAAATGTTTTTATATTTGTAAATTTCCTGTGCATTGTTTTATGTCCGTTTTATCAGGATTAATTTTTATCTTCCATTTATTGTGGAATTTTAGCAGTTCAGCTAGATGGTACCGGATTTTTTGTGTTGCTGTTTCAGCGTGAAATGATCGAGCATAAATGGCCGTATCATCTGCATATAAAATGATGTTTGTGGACTGACTAGTTGGCGTGTCCGCCACTGAGCGAGATATTTGGTGTGGCCCTCGTAAATAGACAGACGGTATATTACTCCATGTGCTGATGTGAACAGACCCTGGGGCGGGACGGTTGGGCACATATTAACTCATACTATTTGTTCTTCATTCAATTCAATATCGTGAATTCAAGTTGACAAACAATTAATATCAGTGAAACTAATGATTTCGATTATGATCTTCCTGTACAAACAAATCTTGGATCAGTGCAGTTCTTTTCGTTTTCTAAATTGCTTCTACCATCTAGCAATATCCCCAAAATATTTATTTTATTACCTCAATTAACATAATTCCAAAACAAACATAAAATTGCAAAAGAGCAATTCTCCACCTGGAGCGGTAGTCAGCCACATTAGCGTGGTATGTCATCGTTAAAATTTGAAGTAATCTCATCGTAAATCGTCGCTTCCTTCAGACTATCCGTAACCGCGATGAATACGTGACTCAAATAGGAAATTAGATTTCCTATAGTTTCAGGTATAATCTAATTGATCTTTATTAGTATACCGAAGTCGCGAAGTTAATTTTACTAATAAATTCAAGTGAAATTGAAAATAGTAGAAGTGCATGAAATAAAACGAACTGGTGACCATTAATTGACATTTTCTACTTATCCAGCGACCAGTGAATGTATCATTATAGCCCAGGCGGTATTTGTTTTGAGTTTAGGCTTAATCGCTTCTAAAAATCATAAGAAATGACAATTTCACTATGCGCTAATTTGAAGACGTGGGCTAAATTATTTATTAAACAATATGTGAAAAAAATTCCGTTTCTTTCTTCCTATTTTTTCATATATCTCAGTAACTATCGCTTTTAGAGAAAAGTTATAGTGAAAAAGTTTTTTTAATTAAATTTTCAATAAGATGCTGTTGGTTGCGACTCCAAAAATTCATTTTTACTATTGCAAAAATAGTAAAAATCGCAAGAAAAATATTGAAGTTATTTGTGGATTTTTTTTCAAATACTCATGTTATACGTAGGACTTTCATACTTGGCTAAAGAAACTCTTTAATATAATAAATCTTCCCACCAAATTTCGTCAAGATCGGACTTTCAGTTTTTGCATAATAATTTTGCAATCTAAACATCGTTTTGAAAATTTGCAAATTTTCAAAATGTTGCTGAGGCTAAACTAAAGCATTTAGAAAGTTGAAAATTTTTGGACATATAAAAGAGCACTCAAATTTTCAAATCGATTTTGAGATATTAAAATCCGTTAATTAAGAGAGCGTAGAAAATTGTTTAGAAATTTGGCAAATGTTTTTGCTAATAAACAAATGCAATAACTTTGAAAATTTTCAACGGATTTTTATTTTTAAAATACAGGGTGTCTCACCGGGAACTGAATCGATCGATATAGAGAAAAGTACGCATCAGAAAATTTTGAAAATTTAGATAATTACTAATGTCGGTGTGGCCAATCCAACTAAAATAATTACAACCAGCTGGCACTTCCGCTTATACCGGAAGTCGATACCAACTTGCCTATTTCAAATGGAACACCCTATGTATTTTAGGGTTTTCGAAAAGAGCATAAAATCTTGAGTCGAAAATATGTAGCATATCCTATACCTAAACCTAGACGTTTCAGAGATATTTGACATTTTATAGAAAATTTGACAGGTACAACAGTTTGCAAGAACCGTTATAACTTTCTTCGTGTAAAAGATCCTCATTTGCTTCTTGTCACGTAAAAAGCACACAAGGAGAACCACATTCTACAACTGAAATAAATTCAATAATATCATACCAAGTGTTCCGTTTTTCGCGTTACATTTTGTCAACTTCAAGCCGCGAAAACTTGTTTAGGTCAAATGGAACATCCTGTATTTTTTTACGTCAAGTTGTGTAAAATTGAATTCCTTTTTTTCTGATAATAGCATTGGGGGGGTTAAAGTTACAACTGTTTGAAATATTTGCGATTTTATTAGAAATTCATGAATTGTTGTAATCATTTCATCAAAATAGCCATGATTAGAAACAATCAGTAATTATCTTATGTCAGAAAATGCCAGCACGTTTAATTTACACCCACGAAGACTTTTTAAATTTGTTTATTATTTATGGAGAATATGATAAAGTAATATCAAGAACTTGCAGCACATTTGCTACTCGATATCCAGAAAAACGGAAACCGTCACCAAACACTGTAAAACGCATACTGGAAAATTTTTAAAATTATGGCTCTGTCAAGGCAAAAATGCAAAGAAGAAAGCCTATTGTTGTTCAATGTTTACTGTGCCATAAGAAACGATAGAGTGGTGGCATAACAATTTTATCAGGAAAATTTAAATGGTAAATTAAATGTGCTAATATGTATAGGTAAATTTTTGTTTTTTTTTTTTTAGGTGAAAGATATCTGAATATCTTACAAAATTTGAATAATAACTATTTAGAAAATTTACGCCTCACCGAACATAGATACATTTTTATCAGCACGACGGTGCTCCTCCACATCACGCATATTTAATTAATAATTATTTACAAGAAACTTTTTATGATCAATGGATTGCCAATAATAGACCTTTCTTATGGCCTCCTCGCTCGCCCGATTTATCAGTTCTGGATTATTTCATTTGGGGAACTATTAAAAATAAAGTTTATGAGAGCCCATTAACAACCATTGAAGATTGTATGCAAAGAGTAAGAAATGCATTTCAAAACATATCACAGGATTCAATTAGAAGAGCTACCCATGAGGAACTAATCCGAAGGTGCGAAAAATGTGTCGAGGTTCGAGGGCGGAATTTTGAGCAATCATTAAATTAAGTTTTTGTGGATATCGAGTAGCAAATGTGCTGCAAGTTCTTGATATTACTTTATCACATTCTCCATAAATAATAAACAAATTTAAAAAGTTTTCGTTGGTATAATTTAAACGTGCTGGCATTTCTTGACATAAGATAATGATTGATTGTTTCTAATCATGGCTATTTTGATGAAATGATTACAACAATTCATGAATTTCTAATAAAATCGCAAATATTTCAAAAAGTTGTAACTTTAACCCCCACAATGCTAATATCAGAAAAAAGGTAATTCAATTTTACACAACTTGACGTAAAAAAATACAGGGTGTTCCATTTGACCTAAACAAGTTTTCGCGGTTTGAAGTTGACAAAATGTAACGCGAAAAACGGAACACTTGGTATGATATTATTGAATTTATTTCAGTTGTAGAACGTAGTTCTCCTTGTGTTCTTTTTATGTGACAAGAAGCAAATGAGGATCTTTTACACGAAGAAAGTTATAACGGTTCTTGCAAAGCGTTGCACCTGTCAAAATTTCTATAAAATGTCAAATACCTCTGAAACGGCTAGGTTTAGGTATATGATATGCTACATATTTTCGATATTTGAAATATGCAAGTTGGTATCGACTTCCGGTATAAGCTTGTAATTATTTTAGTTGGATTGGCCACACCGACATTAGTAATTATCTAAATTTTCAAAATTTCCTGATGCGTGCTTTTCTCTACATCGATCGATTCAGTTCCCGGTGAGGCACCCTGTATATTTTGAAAGTACTCAAAAAGACGCTTCTTTTTTTAAAAAAATGACGATGATTTGTTTATTAGAATCGGTATTTTGATAGACCAAATTTGAACTCAATTTATTTCGTCCTATATTGTTTTGTACTTCTTTAGGTATCTAATATATTTTTTAATGTTTTCTATGTGTTTTAGCAAAAAATGTTTTAGACAAAACTTGTAGGTTTAGATGAGTAATATCCAAATTTTTATATCAGGTAACTGACTGTAAGTCTGTCTAGTAGACCTAGATTTGTCTGAGTAAAGGAGCCAGGTCCCTACCGTTTATAGTGGGATCCGAACCACTTCTTGAGGATACTTTATATTTGAAAACTGTTTCACAGTAGGTGGCCCTCGAACCCACTTCGCCAGGCATGCTCGGAAAAAAGCTAGACGCAAAAGCAAATGTTACGGTCACCATGCGTTCGTTTTTATAATGGATTGTGTATTATTAAAAACGTGTCCGGTTCGTTTTTTTTTTCCTGGAAACTATGTCTCAAAAATTCCAGATATTAAAGTATCTTTTTTTTTCAGATACAAAAGCTAGGCATCATTTACCGCAACCTGATACCAATAGGGCCATTGGTATGCTCCAAGCTGATTTGCTTCAAGTCAATGTTGCTACAGAATTAAGAAAAACGTCATTAGTACTTCTGCGGGAGAACCATGATTGGAAACATGTATGCTGAAATTATTTTGGTTGATGAGTATGGATAGAGCACTTCTTCGACCAGGTCCAATGGATATTAGGCCACTCTCAGATATTTTTCTCATTTTATGGACACAAATTCCACAAGATGTGATTGATGATATCATTACAGTGAGGGGCGAGAATATAAAGTATTAATGACGCTAATGTTGTTTCCCAGCTTATGGCTAATGCGTTGGTGCATTATTTTTGAGACAAGCATAAGGCATTTGTGATTAAACAATAAACAGCCATTTTTTTATATACCAAAATATAAATAAAATAATCTTACTTGCTGAAGCTGGTCCTTCCTTCTTCGGTTCTTCTCCGTTCTTGGCGTCCTCTTTCAGTACACGTTGTTCTTTAGTCATAACCTTGGGCGAATCATCGAAGAATGGCAACCCCACATCAACCCTGTTGGCTTTTAATCTCTTTCCCGCGCCTTTCGAAGGAGTTTGCACCAAATAATTAGAGACAGGTGGGAGTCTCCGTCTGCAACAAGGAAAAAAGATATTATTTAACATTTCTTGGGTTTCAAAATGTTCAAAAATGTAAAGGCATTTTTAAATCTAAAAAGAAATATTCAATATCATTAAAATTTATATCCAAATTAACCGGTACAGCAGCTCAATCAGTTAGAGTGTGTTGTGTGACAAACACGTTTGGTAAGAGTATTTGTTAGTTTTGGGTTCGATACCCAGCAACTGGCAATATCGGACGGTAATGGTTGTCTGCGTTTTTTCCAATGTGTAATCCCTTTTGGGCGGCCTTGGCTTTGAATTTGGAGTTGTTTGGTTATTTTGTTCTGTATATAATTTCACAGCTAACTATAGTTATGACGTCATTTCTTTCTTTTGATGTTCGTGACCTCGTTAAATGGACTGACTATATTGTATTTCGTCATTTTTGAAAATTCGTCAGCAATCCCATTACCTGCATGGCAGACAACAGTTTACTAATGTCAGTACAAAAAACTGGATACTACCATTGCAGTAAACAGGGTGATTCACATAAAACTCCCCAGGCAGTTTCCGTAATAACGAAAAGAGGTATTCAATTTCTGTAAAGGTCAGTTACATATTTTTGGTGGCTTTTTTTGTCATTCAAATGTTGTCAATGACAGTGGCGTCCGCGACGTCGCGACGCCAGAAAGAAAATTTTCGATGACCGGAACTTTGAAAGTATAATATTATTAAAGTTTGTTTAATTTTAAGTACTTTTTGTAGTATACAGTTTTCTATTAACACTCGCATATATTTTGTTGTATTATGTCTGCCATCATCGACTGGTTCAGTGTAAACTAAATTTTTTAGATGTCCCCATAAGAAGAAATCTAATGGAGTTAAGTCAGGTGATCGTGCTGGCCACTTGATTACTCCATTAGTTCCTATCCATCTTCCAGGATATGTTCGTTGCACTAACTGCTATTCTTAAATTACGGGCCGTCTTGATGAAACCAGATTATGTGCCCATCATGAGGAAAGTTTCTTAATAAATTTGGCAGCTCCTCTTGCAGGAATCTCCGATATCTAGCACCATTTAACGTCTTATGAAATAGATAATATCCGACTATGTACCCGTTCAATATTCCACACCATACAATTACTTTAAAAACTGTTTGATTTCTGGTTCTTCGTACCCATGTCGGATTATTTTGAGATCAATATCGAGCGTTCTGTGTAGTCACAAGCCCATTACTATGGAAGCGGCTCTCATCGCTCCACAACACATTTTTCAAATAATTTGGATTTTCTTCATGTAATATTGACAATTCGGCAATAAAATTTATGCGACACTGAAAATCACCAGGTCTTAAATGATGAACATAATGTACTTTATATGGATGGTACTTATTTTTCGTTAAAATTCTTTGACATCAGGAGTAGGAAATATTTATTTTCAGATGGTAATTTCCGTAAAGACATATTTGGATTATTTACAATACTGTTCATTACTAAAGCAGTATTTGCATCATTTGTAGCCGTTAGCTGTTTACGTTTTGACTTTTTAAAAAATTTTCAAATTATTGGTTAAAGAAATAAAGGTCTTATGATCTGGCTTAGGCAAATTGGGAAAACGTAAATGGAATAACCTTTCGGCTTCGTGGGATTTTTTTTACATTCTCCGTAGATCAAAATCATGTTTAATTTGTCTTCGTTGGTATACACAACCATTTCTGAATTATCTTGTAATAACAAACGCATTCAAAAACTTAAAAATTGATTGTATGTTAACAAACGTCAAAATAAATTACTACGCAACATACTTGACTTTATATTATTAAATTAGACTTAGGACCATTAGTTTGTATAATTAATGAAACAATATAGGGGTTAATGAAAATTATACTTTAAAAATAGGAATAATATAATATTAGATAATTTGACCTTTTCAAAAAATGTGTCATTACAAAATCATATGTATATTATTTGGTTCCTTATCGTGTATGCTATGTTTCAATGTTCCAGCTATCGAAAAATAATTTTGCACTTCAACGCCATCTTTGTACAACCATTTGAAAGATTGCGAATTGCTTTAAACTATGTACCTATGATGTAGTGACTACCTTTGAGCGAATTTTAATTTTTTTGCTAGTTACCTAATATTTAACTGAATAAGTTTTTCGATTTATCTCGAAAACCACTGATTTTAATAGAAAAGTGTATACTACAAAAAGTACTTAGAATTAAACAAACTTATTATATTTTCAAAGTGTCGCGGACGCCACTGTCTTTGACAACATTTGAACGACAAAATAAAGCCACCAAAAATATGTAACGATTGGCTTTTACAGAAATTGAATACCTCTTTTCGTTAATACGAAAACTGCGTGGGGAGTTTTATGTGAATCACCCTGTAGATCAAGTGTGTCTGGCATCCCACCCGATCTGTCTCCATGGATCATTTAATTTCAGTATGCTTATTGTAAATATTTCGAAGCTTCCCCTATATTTAAAATTATATGATTTATCATTTATCTAATATATAGTTTCTTCCCTACTGAATTTCAAAAGTTTAAGAATATTTTATTTTCAACACGTCTCAGGTTTCTGCTATGAATTTCAATATGTGCCTAATAAAATTGTTTACATACAATGCTAACATTACTGCATGTAATTTCCAATCGGGGAAATTTGTGTTATATATCAATTTAAACTCTTTGATTACGCAGAGCTCCACGGCGTTAATCACAAACAAAGAGACAACGTCATGCATGTAGATTGCATCGAACATCTTTATCAAACATGCCACATACACAAATTGCATAGGCACGTTTGATACCGTATCGTGCAATTCCATCGACTTACAAGAGTTACAAGATATTCATTTAATAAGGGTACAAGTTACATTTATTGAACTATTAATTTTTAGACACTTCATAGGAGAAAAACGCATTCCATTTCACTCACGATGCCGCTCACAGCAATATATAATTCTGTTTGTTTTACTATGCAAAGTACTTTATCCTTCAGACTAAATAAATTGCACGAGTAGAGAGATAAGCGTATCAAACTTGGACATGATCGAAACTAAAGTTTGATACTTTTGATAGATTCATGTGACTTAAGTTTCCTTAAGACCATTGTAACTATTACCATTTTACTGACAGGTTGACAAAGCAGACCACGTACTGCATAGTAATGTTTTGGAATTGCATTGCAAATAATATTGAATAATAAACAAAGGTACAACAAGTTTCAACATAGGACGAGTTACAATTAAGAGCCCATCTGGTATGCATTACGTAGTGTATGTGGTAGTTGAATAGTAGTAATGCAATGGTAATTGTAAAACAACTGCCAATTAAAGAATAAAAATTGTAATAGAAATTTGTTTCCACTGATACCTTAAAGTACTTTTCAAGAAATCGATGACAATCATAAATCCAATCATGTCGAACTTATTTCAATAAACTAAAATATTAAGTCTTGTAAATTTGTGCCATCTGTGCACTTATTAGGATTTTACTTGACTAAATTACCTTACAGTTGAGTGCTATTAGGTTTATACCTTGAAACCCAGCTATAATGAATGGATTTGAATGTTTTCGGGTTTTTTGAATTTCTTATACTGAAAAGTAAAAAGTTTACCTTTTGAAACTTTCCGCTAATGATTTTGAAATGAAAATTGGCGTTACTTCTAGTATAAGAACTTCTAATATACATGAATTTTGAGTTCGTTTCGAGAAAATTTCTAGACAATATGCAATCATCACATACGATATTTAAGAAATAATTATGGATATAATGTTTTTGTCGTTTTTGATGGCTATCGCAACATCAACTGCACTAAATCAGCTGAAAGATACCGTCGATCATTAAAAAATGCCTCAACAGATTTAATTTGTGATGAAAATATGCCTTCTCCATCTCCAAGAAAAGTTCTTTGCAAACAGCAACAACAAAAACAGATTCATCGAAATGTTAAGAAAGAAACTAGCTTTCCTCGTGACAAGTAGAAGATACATTAATCATACAAACGGCAATAAATATTGAATCAGAAAATGTTGTTGTTGCTGCTGAAGATATTGATGTGTTAGTTTTATTAACAGCTTTAACACTTCCTCATAGAGAAACATATTTTCTCAAAACAGAAAAAGGCACGGTATGAGCAAAAATTTATTCTAATAAAAGTCATGAACAGACATTACCAATGTGTAGGAGTCATATTTTGTTTTTATATGCATTAACTGGACGTGATAAACCTTCAGTGTTTTACAAAAAGGGTAAAAATAAATTTGCTAAATTCGAAAATCGTACAGATTTACAAGAAGCTGCTATTGTCTTTATTGATGAAAATGCTGACGTCACTAATATCTTGCAGTCGGGTATTTTATGCATTTTAGCATTATATGGTGCTCCTAAAAATCAAGAAAATATCCAATACAATATCCAATCGTTTCTTAACGCTACAAGTAACAATATCTGTGTCAACTTGGCTTCATTGATACCTACACTCGATGCTAGTTCAGAACATAAAATAAAAATAGAGTGTATTTGCAAGTCCAGTTGTGGACTAGTACCAGTTACAATGAACCAACCACCAGCTTCTAAAAATTTATTGAAAATGATTTTTGTTCATGTAAAACTGGGTGTGGCTCTGCTTGTAGATGAAGAAAAAGTAGCTTAAATTGTTCTACAGCATGTTTACTATGCAAAGGAGTTAGTGTTATAGTACATCTCGTGTACTATAAGAAACTGAACTTTAAAAAATCCTAAAAATAACTTTTCGATCTAATCTTTAATTCCAAGCAGTCAAACTATGAAAAAAAATTAATGTTCAATTTTATTTTTACAAAAACCATATTTTCCTAAAACAAATTCTGAAAAAATTCAGTTACTCGATGACTCTCAAATAGTCATAATCCGTCAGCAAATTCACAAAAAAGTTTGAAACATAAATTTTACAGCCCCGACATTATAAAATAATCAACTAAAAAATACCGCCCTCGTATACTCTAACATCACCTTCAATGTAGTCTTCAAACAGCCGGTCAGAATACTTTTAATTCCTTTCAAAAAGTTTTTACTTTCTCGTCGCCCTCCCGTATACGACATTCATCACCTTTCTCAATTCTTAGTTAATGTTTCTCATCCTCACTTTCTCACCGCCCCCGTATACAACATTTGGAGCCTTTCCAAGTCTTAGTTAACTTCTCATCACCAGCTGTATACGACATTCGCAGCCATTCTCAATTATTCTTTGTTAATTTTTTATTAACCTTACTTTCTCATCGGCCCCCGTATACAGTATTCGCAATCTTTCTAAATGTTTAGCAGATTTGGACGCCCTTACTTTCTCATCACCACTCGTATACAACACCTGTAACCTTCTTAATTCTTAAAACATAGTTTCCGTTCGCTTCGTCAGAATGCCGACATTACGAGGCACTCCGAAATGTTCTCAATATATCAATATAAAAACCTTAAATGTCTTTTTAATCCAAATCGATTCCAACATAAATCTAATATTAAAAAATTAGTCTTTTTATGCCCAACACGTTGATATAGGTTTCCACTCAAAATTTCACCTTTTTTACAGTATTTCACAATATTGCGCAATATTACGCAATCAATGAGTCGTTCTCGCCCGCACGGAGCGATATCCAGACTTTTCCAGACTTTAAAACGGGATGCGAGACTCGCGGGGCACGAAAAAATATCTACAAAATAGCAAAAAATTACAAAATTTTCAAACATAGTGAATCAGAAACCATTTTAGGCATTCAAAATCAGTTTTACCTCAGAAAACCATATACAGGGTTGTTGTAATTTCACCTGATAAAAAAATTCAAAATTTAAACCAAAGTGATTTTTGACTTTCCAATTAAACTTAAAAGTATTCAAAGCACAAAACGCTTAATATACAGAGTGTTGGTTTCCACCCGGACACATTTTTAAAAATAAAGTGATAGTACAAATCTTTTACAATTAGAGCCAGTGCAACCTAATTACTGTAACTTACACAGGGCGTAGCTTTTTGCCCTGTCCAACATCTTCAAGTGCAACCCCCCCACCTTCTCAACTCTACAAATAAAGTGCATCGATAGCCTCAGGAGTCTCAAGCTAAACTTTCCAAACAAAAATCTATTATTTTTCCCATCAAAGGAGGCGTTTTGGTGTTCATTAGCTTCTTAAATGCTCGACCAATGATACTAATGAATGGCATCGAAAACGAAAATGTCGGATACAATTAGACATGATTATCCTTTTAACAAAAATTTATAATCGTTTATGTCATTAAAATCTTTAATAATTATTATTGAGCATAAGTTGTTAGTAATTTATTTTCTATAAAAAACTAATGTGCTTGTATTATTTAATGTTTCTTTTATTTATTTCGCTTTTTGGAGATTCTGCCATCTTCAAATTAATTTTAAAAATCTTCATTTTTTTACAAATTCTTTATAAACAACCTGGAAAACTATAACAATCATTATTTTCTTAGAAGAAATATTTAAAAATACCGATAATAATAATTGCATTTTTCGTTGAAAATTTTTTGAAGGCAGTTAAAAATTGTCTAAATCGCATATCAATCAATCAATCAAAATATACTTTATTGTCCAGAAGAACAATCTTGTTGACAAAGCATAAAACAAATAAAATTATACATATATAACTTATATAAAATATAAATATATAAAACTATAAACATAAGATCATACAATAAAACAAACTACAAATCACATTTTTCAGTCAAACATTAAAAATATCTACATCAGAATGTATCATCTAAATATTCCTTATTTCATAATATGGTTTATCAATAAATAGATTTTTCACTGCGTTTTTGAAACCCTGATTGGAGACGATGTCCCTAATATGGCTCGGTAAGTGATTATACATTTTAGGACCATTGTAAAGCAAAGAATCCCGGACAAGTGTAGTTCTTGGGGTTGACAATGTAATATTACCTACTTATCGAGTGCTATATGTTGAGGTCGTATAAACATTATTTTTGTACTTATGAATTAAGACTACTGTCTTTAATATGAAAATAGACATCACAGTCAGAATTCTGTTAGCTACAAATAGTTCCTTGCAAGAGTCGCGAGCCCTAGCCTTACACAGATATCTAACGGCACGCTTTTGTAACACAAGTATTTGTTACAAGAGAAATTTACTACATATGCCCCAAAACGCAATCCTATAACTCAGATGTGATTCGATTAATGAAAAATATACAGCTCTGGCAGCTGAATATCCTAATTCATTCGAAACCACCCTGACTGCGTAGCATCCAGATGCTAGTTTACTATTTAAACCAATAATATGTTCTCTAAACTTTAATTTGCAGTCAATATTTAATTCTAAAAATTTCTCAAGCACGTTTTGTTTTCAAGTACATGGTTCCCTAGGGGTATATCTGGCAAATCACATTTGAAAGTTATTATGTTTGTTTTTCCTATATTGAAGACAGTAAATTCGAATCACACCAATCTTTGATGTTTTTAATGTCGTTGCATATGCTTTCATGCAGAATATTTTTTTCCTTGCTATGCCATAATATTGTAGTATCGTCAGAGAATAGGGTAAAGTTTCCTATGATATTAATGTAGTTATGTCGTTAATATACAGTAAAAATAGAATTGGACCAATAACAGAGCCTTGAGGTACCCCACAGTTTATGTAAAGTTCGTCAGACCTATTTGGATTTTTAACAATTTGCTTACGGCCTGATAGATATGATTTAAATCATTCAAGAGTAATGCCTCTGAAACCATAGCGCTTCAATTTTTGCAACAATATTCCATGTTGAACACAGTCGAAGGCTTTTGACAGATCGAAAAATATGACAGCGGCGATCTCCCCTTCATTTAGTTTCGTGTAAACAGTATTTAGAAAGGAGAACATTGCGTCGTTAGTGGTTTTATTGCGTTGAAAGCCAAATTGATTGTCACTAAGCAGATTGACAGATAATAAAAACTCAGTAACCCTTTTTTTAGTTTTTCTATAATTTTAGCTAGCGCGGAAGTTAATGATATGGGCCGGTAATTAGATGGGTTTTCTACATCCCCGCCTTTATATAGTGGGATAACTAGAGAAGTTTGTAAAAAAGATGGGAAAAGTCCTGACTGAAAAGAGCTATTATAAGACAAACTAGTACATTCAGAGCAGATTCTGGTAGATTTTTAAATATTTTTATAGATATTTCGTCAATACCGGAAGCATATTTCCGCTTTCTGCAATTTAATTTTAAATATTGTAAATCTGCGTTGCATTCGACGCTACGACTCACAAAAGACAACAATAGCAAGGTTGTAAGTTAATATTTGATGAAATTTCCAGTTTCAAAAGGAGATCGTACTTTCCTACTAAAAACACCTTGCAGGAACGCCGTAATGTTACATTGTAATATGGAAAAATCTCGTCACAAAGAAGTGCAGGGGAGAATTCTTTGATGTCTAAGGACAAACGCTCTCCCCCTAAGATTACATAATTAAGCCTCATCTAGAATTGTTGAAATAAAATGTTCTTTTAACGTGTCCTGATTGTGTCCTTTCAAGCATGTAATGTGATAATTTACACCCTTCAAAACACGTTTTCATTATCGCTATCGCATTATTTTGCTTGTTCGTGTTGGAGACAGATTCGTTAAAAATACTCATAAACTCGCATAATTGAGCAACTCCAACAATAAAATTACATTTATGAAGTTATCTATTCTGATTATTCAGCAATTTACATTCTATTAAGGTAAAAATATACATTTATTAAAAATTGTTAAAAATGTACTATATTACCCCGAGTTTGCCCAGCAAGGTCTCAACACTAAAAAAGCCTTTACTTTTCGCGCACTAAACACTGTTAATAGCAAAGTACGCATGCGATCACAAAGTACTATGGAAAAGTGCTTTAAATTCACGAGCACTAAGCTCTACGTACTTAAAAAAATTAAATAACGGGGTATCTATTGAGGTCAGAATTTCATTGAATTTAAGTGTTGTAAAAGAATATCACAAATTGCCGAAGCCGAATGCACTATTATTTGAGACTTGTCGCATCATTCTTTAATACAAATTTGAATACAAATACAACATTTTCAAGAAATTCCCAATCTGCAACAACATCAAAATACCCAGGCAGAGGACCACGTCTACCGTTCGAAACTCCGTCCGCCTGTGCACAAAACTCAACCGCACCACACGGTGGAAACCGTATGTACTCCGAAGAAGGGACCACTACTACTCGGGCCGAACATACTTACAACCCTTTGTTTTACCCAAATCCCTATAAATGGATGACTCAATAGTAGTTTGTGCAACAAGAGTGGATATGATAGCCATACCGCACGAGAAATAAGTTTGAGCACGACGCCGTAGGCCATGGAAAGCGCCCACAGGGTGGAAACCATATGCAGCCTCTGCGCGCTCGATACTATGCAGGCAGGCCGATTCATATTTTTTTCTCAAGCCTTATGTGTGTTTCGTGCTCAGAGGTCATGAGCTATGTTTAACGCCCGCCAAGTTAGATATTGTATCAACTCAATTCCCAATTTAGTGGAGTAAGTATTGTAGAGAAAATTTTACATGGAGCAACGTGACATAGAAAAATGTGAAACTAAGAGTACCCTGAGTTTTCTGCTTCGAGTAGGTGGGGAACCCTTTTTTTCACGGAAAAAGGGTAAATTTGTCATTTTTAAGGGTGGTTTTTCAGTATTAATTTATTTTGGACTCTTTAAAATGCTAGTTAGAAACGGGTACGGTACCCTTATATTGTAGATGTTCAAGGAACCTTCAGTTAAAATTTTGTCAAAATCGGTTCACTGCCTCCTACTATATGTATTCGTGTAAAAAATTAAATTGCGACTAACTTGGCCAAAATTAAACCGAATTTGATGAAATTTTAGACGGAAGTAACCTATGTAACCAAGAAATAGCCTGCCAAATTTTAGCAAAAAATATCCAACAGTTTGGCCGCAATTCCAAATTCCACAAAATTTTCAAGACGTTCCCCAATTTGCCCAAATGATAGAACGAATTTTTTTTTATAGCAAAATGAAGGTATTTTTATGTACTTTCACGTGATGTAACTAAGAAATAACTTTTTTTTAATTTAGCCGAGTCATTTCTGGTATATACATACGCTCGGCGATTCCCGTCATTTTCAGTATTATACCTATGCGCGCACAAGTATACGTGTTCATTCATTATAGAAATTACAATATTAATAATAAATTTAAAAAAAGTTATTTTTTAGTTACGTCACGTGAAAGTACATAGAAATACCTTCATTTTGGTAAAAAAAAAATTGTTCGACCATTTGGGCAAACTGGGGAACGTGTTGAAAATTTTGTGGAATTTGATCTAAAATCGGAATTGCTGCCAAACTGTTGAATATTTTTTGATAACATTTGGCAGCCTATTTCTTGGTCACTCCATCTAAAATTTCATCAAATTCGATTTAATTTTGGCCAAGTTAGCCGTAATTCAAATTTTTACGTTTTTTCAGTATATTTATATACATATCGTGGAAGGCGGTGAACCGATTTTCACAAAATTTGAACTGATGATTCCTTGAACATCTACAATAAAAGAGTACCGTACTCGTTTCTTAAGGAAGGATCCAAAATAAATTAATACTGAAAAACCACCCTTAAAAATGCCCAATTTACCCCTTTTCCGCAAAAAGGTTTCCCCCACCTACTCGAAGCAGAAAACTCGGGGTATTCTTAGTTTCATCAAAACAAACTTATTTATCGATGTCACGTTGCTCCATATAAAATTTTCTCTATCGCCTTATTTTTGGCTATTTTTACTCCACTAAATTGCATCAATTCACTTTCCTAATTCCAATTTCGCCCCTTCAGCCCGGTTTTATGGAAAACCTGGCAACATTTTCTCAATACGCATCTGAGGCAATTAACGATCAATGTCAAGTAGACGTAATATACACAGACTTCTAAGGCTTTTGATCGAATAGACCATGGAATCATTATTATCAAACTAAAAGCCAGCGGATTCAGTGATAGTCTTTTAACACAATTTACATCATACCTAAACATAAGATCTGTGTATGTGTCATAAATAATTAAGGTTTTAATTCAAAATATTTTTATTTTACATCTGGAGTCCCTCAGGGATCCAATCTTGGACCCTTGTTATTTTTTTTATTTATCAACGATATTAGAAATGTCATTCACTGCAACTGCAAACTGCAAATTATAATGTATTTATACGGTGAACGATATTGATGATTGAGTGTTTATTCAGTTGTGTCAAATAGAAAATCTTGAAATTTGGTGCCAGGTGAATAGATTACAGTTATGGTCCAAGTAAGGACTTCCTGAGCCAAAAAAAACTAAAAAACTTTACGACATAATTATTATCGCCGCGGGCCATGGCGCTAAGTTGAAGTAAATAGATCCTAGGAAAAAAAACGCAACAAAAACTTTACAACATCAAGCGCCAAGCCTGACATCAAATAACGACCCGAGACCCGACGCACATTAAAAATCTATAAAGGTAAGCGAGTCAATTTGCGAACAGCACTAAAAAAAGAGTACCGGTATTTTAACGAGGTCGTAAAGTTCTTGGGTTTCTTATGTCTCAGGATTTTCCTACTTGAACTATAAATATTTAGAAATGTAGAACTATGAGCTTTACTCTAAAAAAACAACCAATCGAATTTACATATTTTGTTATGATTCAGTTATGCATACTGTTGATCTGAAAATTTTTAATAATTACATTTTTTATTTAAGCAAATACGCGTTCTAGCAGTAATTTTACCCCATCTCCTTGTTGTTTTTTTTGGAGTTTCCAAGCTTGCACTAATTTCAGAGCCCTCTAGCATTATAATAATATTATTTGTAATATGTTTGCAAAAGCAAAGGCACAACCTTTATTTATAAAAGATGGAATCTTGTCAAATCTAGACGTACGTAATTACTTCCACGTCCAGTGGAAGTATAGTAACGCAAAAAAAAAATATATATATATATATATATATATATATATATATTTCTGTCTGTCGGTCTGTAACTTTTCTTGTGCGCGCGTTTACTCTGGAATCGTTTAAGATATTGACTTGAAATTTGGTACACTTATGTATTATAACGAGATCTGGAACTAGATTATTTGGATCTAATTCTGTTGAAGGGTTCGGGAGTAAATGGGGTAAATAAGGGTAAATTTGCAAAGCAAGCAGTCCATAAAATTTCAATTTAGAGCATGTACGAAAAGTCAAGGCATCAGCCACCCCACACTATTATGAAAGGAAGTAAAAAAATAAAATAAAATTTAGTGTCTATAAAAGAACGAAGCGTCTCAAAAAATTTTGGCGTTAGCCACCCCTCTACCACCCCCACCCTGTTATTAAAGCTAATAAAAAATTAAATTGGCATTTACTGTGTATACGAGAACCAAGGGACTCTAACATTTGTTTCGCATTAGCCACCCCTTTACCACCCCCACCCTATTCATTTCAATTTATTTATTTATTTATTTATTTCAATTACACTGTTCTACAGGTAATACCCAATTACAGAACAGGAGGGTATGATAAAAAAAATAATCAAACAACAACGATAAATAACATGGTAAGAAAGTGATGAAGAATATAAGTGTAAAAAATAACATATAGATATAGATAAAAACAGATATATATCACAAGAATATCAAATGTATAAGTAGACAAAGAAAAAAAACAAAGAAAAAACAGTACAATCAGTTCAAGTATAACTCCTTTACATTATTAAGGTTGCAAGAAAATATATCTAACCGACTTCCCGCTAGGTTACAATTATTACACATTGTATAGTGTATACGACCAGAATTGAAACCGTATAAAAACTAAAAGCCGGCAAAAACAGTCGGCATCTCTTTATTGTTTTTCTTATGACAAGTATTTCTGTTTACCTCCGCAAGAGATGCCGACTGTTTTTGCCGGCTTTTAGTTTTTATACGGTTTCAATTTTGATCGTATATACTATAAATATGGGTGAATACTGAAGAACATTTGTACGCACTGTGGGGAGATAGAAAGTTATGTTTGCGGTGAAAGGTGCGGTGAAAGGTGTGAACATGGAGACATCAACTATTCGAGTCTCTCAAAAAATTGACTTTAAATGCTGTAAAAATAAGCCATTTATACATTTTGTGTGTGTAAAGTGCTTTGGTGTTTTTCATAAAAGTTGTCTACCACGAGTTAAAAGTCAAATTCGTTTTAAAAGAGGCAATCAGATCATTTGTTGCAATGATAGCGCAAATGAAGGTGAATGTAGTGACGAGGACTGTGAAAAAAGTCTGTTAGAAAAAACAATTCATGAACTTGTTGAAGAGGGTGAACTAAAAAGTAAGCACATAGATAAGTTGAAAAATGAAAAAAACTTGTTCATACAAGATGCGATGAAAATCGAAGAGGAATTATTAGATTTGACAAAAAGTCAAGAAAAAACAATCAATCAGTTAAAAGAAAGGATAGAAGAACTAAACGTTTTTGTTAGAGCTGTAAAAAGTAAAACATTAAAATCTGAAGGAACACAGACGAGTGTTTATGTTAAAAACATGTCTACATCTACAGATATCCCGGTAAACATATATAGTAACGAAACCAGGGAAATTAAAAAGGTAAATGCTGGAACACAAACCAGAGCCAATAACGACAGTAAAATACCAAGCAATGATAAAAAATTGGAATATAAAAATTGTACAAATTTGAATGTTAAGAAAAACAGCAATAATCAATACAAGAAAATACTTATTTTAAGCGACGATTATGGTCGTCATATTGACAAAATTTTAAATAGAAAATTAAATAATAACACTTATAAAATCCAAACTATCATTAAACCGGGTGCAGCGTTTAATCAAGTTATTGAAAACTTAGAATCGCTCACAAAGGATTACACATTATATGATCATGTTATTATTATTGCTGGATATAATAATTTTAATAATAAAAACAGATATCCACTGTTTAGGGACTTAGGAAAAAAAATAATGAGCTGCACTAATACCAACTTAATTGTTTCTACGGCGCCCTTAAAGCATGCTGCAGTAAACAAGTTTATCCATAAATATAACAAAAAACTTACTGAGTTTCTCTTTCTATTAGAAAACTGCAGCAGAGGAAATTTAAATCTCCTGGAATTAAGTGATAAAAACAAAAAAAACAAAATAAAAACTCAAATAGCGGATGATATTGTTGCCGTATTATTAAATAAAAACAACAGTCAAAATTATATAGTTATCAAAGTAACCTTAAACAGCAATAAGCAGACCGAAGATTGTCGTGTATCATCGAGAGAAATAATAGATTTGATGCCATCATCTGTTACTGGATCTCCTGTTTGTCCCGAAAACAGCGACTGTGTAGAAATAAACACCAATCTGGATAACCCGCCAAATGTGGAAAAAACAGCGTCTGATGAAAATCAATGTTTTTTTTTATACCCAAATCTCTCAGAAATAACATTCCAAATGTAAATTGTGCGACTAAATGTGACTTAGAAATATCACATGTTCCAGTGAATGAGAAGACTGAAATAGAGTGTAAGTTAAGCAGTGTCTTTCATATAAATGTACAATCTTTATCAACAAAATTACCTATATTAGAAAACACTATATCAGAACTGAAAAATCCAGAATTATTATGTATAAGTGAACATTGGATGAACCGAATACAATCGTCAGTGACGAATATTAGAAATTATAAAAATATAAGTAATTTTTGTAGAACGGCACATATACACGGAGGGGTAGCTATATTTTGTAGAAATAGTTTAGCTAATAATTGTAAGATGCTATGTACAAAAAAATACTGTATTGAAATGGATTTCGAAATAGTAGCGGTTATGTATAATGAACATACTTGTATCGCTAACATATATAGGTCACCTAATGGTAATATTAATAATTTTCTATTGCATCTATCCTTGTTTTTAGCTGATTTTGTTAATAAGCATAAGCACATAATACTAACGGGGGATTTTAATATAGACAAACTTTCAGAATCGCGGCAAAATAAATCTTTATCCGAGATAATTGACTCCTTCTCCTTAAGATCATTGGTAGATGAACCAACAAGAATTGACTTAAGAGAAGGCTTCAATTCAAGGACGGCTTTAGACTATGTTATTACTAATTTAACAGATTGCAAAGTAACATTAGTCGACTCACATATATCCGACCATAAGGGACAATTATTTAATTATAACTTAATGGAAAATTATCCTATCGATCCTGCTTCAGATAATAAGAGGATATGTAGAATTTATTCTGAACAAAACATGTTTCATTTTGCAAACCTATTCCATAATGGATTTAAATTATTTACTAAGCCACATAATAACATAGATGATTATTTTTGTGAATTTTTAGCGCATTTTCAATGGTGCTTGGATATGAGTTGTCAAAAGAAAACTGTGTCAATCAAAAATAATAAACCTCAAAATGACTTCAGAATAAAAGAAGAAGTATATAACCTAAGGTATCTCTATTACATTGCAAGGAACTCTGGTTGTCCTGAACTTATGAAATCATTTAGAAACTATAAAAAATGTATCAACAATAAAATATCTAATATAAGAACAGATATAAATACAAACATAATTGAAAATTCAAAGAATAAAAATAAAACTTTATGGCAAATTGTTAACAGTAGATTAGGGCGACAAAAACAGCAAACAAAAACTAGCATAAAGATAAATGATGAAATAATAAATGATGAAAAACAAATGTGCCAAATATTTGCTAATTATTTTTCTACATGTGTCAAAGATAAACTAAATAATCATTTTGGGAAAAACATTTCTAATAATTGCACAACATCCAGAACAACTGTTAATACAACAATTTCTTTTGAACCTGTGACCGGGGATGAAATTATAAGTATAATAGATACCATGAAAAATAAAAATTCAACAGGCGTCGACGAAATACCTATTCGAATATTAAAATTTAGTAAGTACGTGATAGCAGATCCTCTCGCATATCTTATCAATTTATCGATAAACCTCGGACAGTTTCCTGATATTTTAAAACTAGGCAAAGTAATTCCTTTATATAAAAAAGATGACCCGCATTTGATTGAAAATCACAGGCCCATAACTTTATTAAGCTACTTATCCAAAATCCCTGAAAAGGCGGTAGCCAATAGAATACAGTTATACTTAGAATCTAACAATATATTTACTAATAGTCAGTTTGGGTATAGAGATAACAGATCAACAGAATTAGCAACGTTAGAATTTGTTCAAAAAATCTATCACCACCTTGATAAAGGTAAGAAAGTTGCCAGTCTATTTTTTGATCTGACTGCTGCCTTTGACTCTGTTAATTCGAAATTCCTGGAAGTTAAGCTGCAAACAATAGGAATTACTGGAAATATTTTGAACTGGTTACTCTCTTATTTAGAAAATCGAAAAATCATAGTCTCAATGAATTCGGAAAGATCTAATATCGTTAACATGGAAATCGGTGTAGCTCAAGGTTCTGTTATTGGTCCACTCTTATTCCTCATTTTTATCAATGACTTACCAGACTATATGACAGAAGGTGAAGTATTTATGTATGCGGACGACACATCTGTCATCATCCACAGTGACACTGTAGAAAACTTAGAAAATAAAACTATTAAAGTTATTAGCCAATTTGAAGATTGGTGCCAAAAAAATGCTTTAATTATTAATATAAAGAAAACTGTATTTTTACATTTTGCAAATATTGTAACCAATAATATTCCCAAAATAAAATATGTTGAGACCAGCAATAGAACAACATTCTTAGGCTCTGTGATTGACACAACTCTGAATTTTACCCCCCAAATAGATACTTTATGTAATAAATTAGCAAAGACAACATTTGCCATTTTAAATTTAAAAAAAGAATTGAACATTAATGCATTAACGACATGTTACTATTCTCTAGTGTATCCAGTCATTAGCTATAATATTGGGATATGGGGACAATCGTCTGAGGCAAGCAGAGTTTTCGTAATGCAGAAAAGAATTATTCGGATAATGTTTGATTTAACATATAGAGAATCATGTAGAGATACCTTTAAGACAAAAAAAATAATGACGGTTACCTGCATTTATATATTTAAAGTTTCTTGTTTCATGTACAAAAATTTGCATAAATTTATAATGAATAATGACATTCATAAATATCCCACCAGAAATGCCCGGGAAATACACATTCATAAGTTCAGCCTTTCAAAATATAAAAAATCACCCCATTATGCTGGTAGTCGTATATATAATAAACTTCCAGTGGAAATAAAATTGCAACATTCTTTTGGATTATTTAAAAACAAACTAAAAATATTTTTAGTTGAACACTGTTTTTATAATATGACAGAGTTTCTAGATCAGTAACGGAAACAGTTTTAGTATATTTAGTATGTGCTTAGCATCTATTTAAAAATTTAATATACACAGTTGCCAGTTTGTCTCTTCATGTTTTTGTTTCTGTCCAGTTTTTATACATTTTTTTTTTGTACATTATTCGTTTTATACACCTTTATGACTCATGTATATATATATATATATATGTATGTATATATAATGTATTATGGTTTTAATTAATATGTATATAATTTTTATTTTTAATTCTGCTCACATATGTCTTTTGTACGCTTTTTTCTATTTTTCTATTTTATACATTTTATGACAAAGCCAACATTGTTAATGTAACATAATTTATGGCGAATAAATATATTCTATTCTATTCTATTCTATCCCGGGCAGTTATTCTAGGGACGTGAAAATTTAATTTCGCTACAATATCTCGACTTTATTGAGAATGATTTTAAACAGAAGTACTTGTAAGTGATACTCACGCCTCTGAATAAGACTCACCATTGAATGCCTTTCAAGCAGTTCATTTTGAGGTACGCCCATAGGCGGATACACGCCGTCCGATTTAAAACACAACAGTTTAACAAGTCTGCGTTGAACGCGTTCGAGGTTATCAATGTGAACATTATAATTCGGATACCATATAATCGCAGCATATTCAAGTTTTGATCTAACAAAACAGTTATATAGCATTTTAATCGTGTTAATATCCGCAAACTCCCTGCTGTTACGTGCTATAAAACCATATGATTTGTTTGCTTCACAAATTAAGTCTCAATATGATTACTGAATGACAGTTTCTTATCAAAAGTGACTCTAAGATCTCGAAAAATATTCAAGAGTTCAAGAGTTGTACCTTCTAGAGAATAATTGAAAATTAGAGTGCTAGACTTTAATGTGTAAGACATTACCTTACATTTTTGAAGATTAAGTGGTAATTTATTTAATAGACACCAGTTAGAAATTTTATCCAAATTGTGCCGAATTTTTTCACAGTCCTCAACATTCCTAACTACGTCAAATATTTTTAAGACATCAGCATAAAGAAGACAATTCACATCTAAATCCATGGCGATATCATTAATAAATATGTTGAATAGCAGGGGACCAAGAACAGATCCTTGGGAAACCCCCGAAGTTGCAAGGTACTCAACAGACTTGAAGCCATTAAATACCGCATATTGCTTTCTGTGAGACAGATATGAAACAAACAGCAATATAAATGAGGAGGACAGTCCAAATGATTTAAGTTTTCTTAGTAATAAGTTATGGTCAAGTCTGTCGAACGCCTTTGAAAAATCGGTATAAACAACGTCAGCTTGAGCCTGCATGTCAATGGATTCAGAAATGAATTGTGTGACGACAGCTAGGTTAGTCGTGGTGGATCGACCTTTCATGAATCCGTGCTGATACGGCGAGAGTCTATTGCTGATGTAATGATATATATTACTGTGCAGTAAGAATTCGAGAGCTTTACTAAAATTGCACAATATAGAAATTGGACGAAAGTTCATTATATCATGTTTATCCCCCTTTTTGTAAATGGGGCAAACTTTAGAATGTTTCCAGATTTCGGGAAAAGTACTAGTTTTCAAGCACAAGTTAAACAAAATTGTCAAGGGAGCGGCCAGTACATAAACCCAGTCCCTAACTAGGAAAGCTGGAATTGCATCAGGTCCGGTGGTCATCTTAAGTTAAATCTGTTTTAGAGCAGTAAGGACATCATTGAACTCAAACTCCCTTATGTGTTACTGTGAATTAAGCACAAACTCTTTATCATCTATCAATATTTCATGTGAAGGTGTAAATGATTTGCTAAAAAAATCAGCATAGGAATTTAGGATATCTTTGCAATTATCAAGCTTTAGGACGCCATAGAACATGCTATTGCTATTATTAAAGGGGGTAAAAAATTAAATTGGGATTTAGTGTATGTACGAGAATCAGGGGCCTCTAAAATTTATTTTGGCATTAACTACCCCCTCTACCACCTCTACCCTATTGTTTAAGGGAATAAAAAATTAAATTGGGATTTAGTGTGTATACGAGAACCAAGGGCCTCTAAACATTTTTTGATATTAGCCATCCCCTCTACCACCCCCACCCTATTATTACAGGGAGTAAAATATTACATTGGGATTTAGTGTGTAATAAGACTTGAATACAAAATCTGGATGTGGAAGTAGTGATTCCTTGGACAGCGGCTTTTACTTTTGAGTTTCTTAATGGTACCACTTATCTCATAAATTAAACGAAAATATATAATTCGTACAATAATTTTCTATTAAGTTGTTTATTTACGATTTCATATATTTCCGGATGTCTTGTCAGTTCCCTCTTGGCATCATATTTCCTCTGCATATTAAGCTGCAACATAACAACGCAATAGTTATCCGATCGCCGATATCGACGTAACGAATAACCATTATACGATTCATACTTCGGAATAGGATAGCGACGCGCGACGTTTAGATAATAAGGATGATAGATTTATATAAGCTGCACAATATACTAATTGTGTGTACCATGTCGAGAGTTATTGATGTGTTTGTGCTGTCAGTCTGCTAATGCATGATATTTTGACTTAAAACGGCTGAAAATAATCCGGGATATATCCGTCAGGCTGTTAGCGTTATTAAAAGTTTTTTAGCTGCCAGCCGGAGCCCAGGGCTTGTACGCTCACCCGTATAATTAGTGCCTCACCTTAAGAAGTTGTTTAATTTACCTTCCTACAATCTCTTTAATTCATCTTATGTGTTTAGTAATTAGAAAACAATATACCGGGCGTTCAAATAACACCAACTCCTCTAAGACACGGCGTATCTTCTATGAGGTTTAATTTTTAAAGAATGCAATTAGATAGTTTAAAATCATGTTTGAAATAATGCCTTTATAGCTTACCAAATTGCAAATATCTGCTAAATTAAACTAAAATAAATCATAACAAAGATAAATTAATAAACACCACAGAAATTAGACAACCCCCAATTCCAGAAGCCAGGGGCTTGTGCAGAAAGGGGTTACACAATGAAAACACGCGGACATACAACCATTTCATCCGACAGTGCCGGAGCCAGGATTCGAACCCGGTGGTGCGATGCTCGTGTGTAATCGCGATTGCCACCTCGCGCCTTAAACCACGCGGCTATCGACCAGACAAAGAATAAAATACTTTATTGTTTTTGTTACAATATAAGTTGGTAAAAATACCGTCTTATTGTTCCTTTGATATAACCGTCATACTGGTTCTTTGATTTTTCTTTTTTGTAAATACTGTGATATATTATAAATTTCAAATTAAAATATATTTCAGTCGCAAAATTCTCTAATAAAATCCTTATTTTACTATAAGGAATGTAACAAGAAATGTAACCAGATTGCTACCAATAGCTACTCTGCGGGCTATGTGCCTCGTCGAGCGCTGAATTACAAGTTACAAGCCTGACGCGTTAAGTGTAATAATTGCATACTACCAACAGAACGCTAATGCTTTCGATTGCAACAATCATGAGCCGAAAGACTAACGGAGCTCTCGTGCCAGTCATTCCACACCACTTGCAGACTGCAGTTTCGAGCAGTTGGCTCTCGTCAGGGCAAGGTAGGCATGTGACGACCAACACGAGGATCCTTCGACTATTTGGTACATCTCAGTATCTTTAGGATAGCGACATGCAAAATAGTCAGCAGGCGCCATCTAGCGGTCTAGTGTCTGCTGCAATCGAAAAATAAATAGCCTGACTGGACTTAACATAATTCAAATGTGTTTCTAGAGGGCAGAATATTAAAACATAATATTTCAGTCGCAAACTCCTCTATAAAATCCTTATTTTACTATAAGGAATGTACCCAGACTGCAATCTCTGACGAGAGCCAACAGCTCGAAACTCCAGTCTGCAAATGGTGTGGACGACTGGCACGAGAGCTCCTTTAAGTAGGATAGTCTTTCGACTGATGTTTGTTGCAATCGAAAGCATTAGCGTTCTGCCCTCTAGAAACACATTTGAATTAAATTTCAAATTAGGTAGAACTTCGAATAACAAAATCTCTTCTATTACTCATAATTCAAATAAGGTCAACAATGCTAGTAAAATTGTTGAAATATTTGCTCACCATTTCTCTTGTGCATGTACAGAAAGCATTTTAAATACTTTTGGTCAAAATTTATCGTTACCATGTTCGAAAGCTAATATAAAGAAGAAGTCTACATACATACATATTAAATCAAAAGAAAAATAAAAAAATATCTGGAATAGATGAATTGTCTGTTATAACTCTCTTAAATATAATTGACGTTAAAACTGTTTTAATTCTACCACTGCATAAAAAAGGCGATGTTCAGGACATCGACAACTACAGGCAAATTTCCCTACTCAACTCGTTATCTAAACTATTAGAAAGGATTGTTTGCAGCCCCTTGACGACTTATCTTGAATTTAGTAACATGCTGTGCATATCACATCACGGATTCAGGGCAAATAGATCTACTGAAACAGCCACATATCAAATGTTAAATTATATACATGAAAATCTGGGCAATGGTAAAATAGTCATTTCACTACTTTTTGATCTTTCGAAGGCATTTGAATTCTTAATTACTAAATTGTCAAATATCGGATTATCAGAATACATATTTTGCATTGGATTAAGTCCTATAAGGAAGGGCGAAGTATGATCATTGATGTTAACGGGACTAGATTTCAGGCACACGACCTAAAATTTGGTGTTCCTCAAGGTTGTGTTCTGGGTCCCCTCTTATTTTTGGTATACGTAAATGATTTATGTGACTATATTATCAATGGGCTGATTAAAATGTTTGCAGATGATACTACCATTACTGTAGCAGTCGATACTCCGCAAGAATATGAATCTGTAGTTGCTAACATAATGAATGAATTAAGCGCACCTGGTGTCAACGAAATAGACTCATCCTCAATGAGTCAAAAAGTACAGCAATTAATTAACATTAGGAAAGGTTTTATGTTTAAAAATAAAGTAAAAACTCTATTTATAAATGGAAGTTTTTATAGCACACGTGAGTTTTTAGATCGTTGAACAACTGTCTTACATTACGTAGAACAAAATAAGAATAATATAATTGTTTGTTAATAATGTATTTATATACTTGTCCATTGTTTTAGACTTATATTTATCTTTTACATCATGTACATATGCTTGTGTGTATGTATTATGTATCCGTATTTTATATCTTCTATTTTTGTATTGACATGCCATATATATATACCTCGTGCATCTTTTCGTCAATAAATATTATAATTTTCACAAAACCCCAAAAAGAAAAAAAACATTGAAATAAAAATTACGAAAATGAAACGTTTTTCCAACAAACAGTGGAGAAGGCGTTTGCAAAGCCCTTAAAAACGTTACGTATTTAATAAAGCTATATTTTTTAATCGTATTTAATTTAAAAAAATATGAAAAATACGAACCGTTCAGTTGATTCGGAAGTTGTAGGTGCAGCCTCGTCTTCCACTGGGGCTGGCTCATCCTTCACTGGCGCTGCATTTAAACTTTTCAGGACATCGTAGTTTATCTTCGACGATATCTTCTTCTCTTGAATAATTTTTTCTATTGCTTCTCCGGCCGAATTCGTCGGACCCATTGCTTTCCTCCGCGATGCCCGTTTTCTCTTTTTCTCCGGCTTGCCTTCTTCGCGTTCCTTCTTCAACTTTTCTGCCTTAACTGTAACAATAGAAAATAATACAAACTTACCGTATCGCTTACGTAAAAGACAGTATGTGTATAATAAAAAGAAAGGAATGCCTAGTATTGAACCTTGAAGCACTCCATGTTCTACTCTCATGTACAGACTGATGATTTAGTGTTAATAAACTTCCAGTTTTAATTGAAAGGCCCAAGTAACACATCATTGCATGGAGTATCGATATTTTTTCCAAAGTTGCTAGGTCAAGAAGAGCCTCGCTGGACGTTAATAAAGACCCAAGAGTGGAGTTTTCAAGTAATTATATCTATCATTGTATCGTATGTATATTGATTTTACTGTCTTCAAACAATTTATAAATGAATTGGATGTAAGTGGTGTGTCAGCAATACACATCCGCAATTTGAATTTGGTGTACGGTTTTTAGTTTATAACTGGTGTCCCCCTTATCGAACTCGGCAAACTCTCGAAAATTCATCCGAAACTGTATACTGTATCAGCCAAACGCTTTTAATGTAATTCAATTACAATTTTGGTATACACAAAGTTGAGCATAAATTTACACATAATCCAATCGCATAGCTGCGAAAATTCACCAAAGTGTCTTATTACTTTAAAATTATTCGACGAAACTTCAATTACACTAAAAGCCGGTTTCTACAATGAATATCCTATAAATGAGAAATTCAATTTAGCAAGGATGTCTGGACATATATTTTACAATAGCAGATACACCTCAAAGATATGTCAGGGAACAAAGTTCATTTATCTGCCGATATTGCTTGATCATATATTGCAAATCTTACAAAATGTCTTGAATGTATCTCAAGTTATGATGGCTATTGAAAGATCGACAGGCCAACGTAAAGATATTATTTTAAAAGTATATATTCTTCTAGTAGGTGGTTATACATACATAATTTTTCACTCGTATTTTTCCACCTAAAAAGTCAATTGTATAGTAATCATTTTGATATAGGCAAAAATTTTAACAAAAGAAACATACCAAAAAAAGAAAAATTAAAGAATCAGCAATAATCTTATTAAATGAGGATAAGTGCGTATCGAATTGTTCTGTAGATATTTGTACAACCTGGCTACCAATGTCAAAAGAAGAACTTAACAAACTCAACATTATCTAAAAGAAAATATCATCAGTTCTATGTTCTGTGTAAGTAGTAAGTATCTATGGAAATAACATAAACAGAATCTTAAAGCTGTGTATTTGACATACACAGCAAAATAAGAGTTCTTCCAAAAAAAGCTTTGAAAACAGAAAGAGATTAACTTTCCGAAACGTCAGCAAAACACATTATTTCTGTGTTTATTCCGATTTACATTATTTGCAAAACATAACCTCTGACTATTCCTTTGGCGTAAACGTCACGGGCGCAGAGGCTTTTTTCCAATAATTTTATTATTTTGTAGATTCGGTGATTTGTTTTGAAGAGGATAATAATACATGTGGTAGAAAACCCAAATAATAGGAAAGAATATTCGTAGAATGCCACAAATAACTTTCGGACAATATTTAGATAACAGGTATGGGCCTAATATAAAGCAATGTTTCAGATTTTTAGAAAAATGTTATAAGAAATTAGCCAAATCAGAAAATAGCATAACCTTTTTGTTTAAATGTCGAGAACATGACATAATTCCGAAGTTTTTACGGCTAAAAGTACCTTTCCAAAATGCGAAAACCAGAAAAATTTTGGACGAGGCAAGCAAGTCCATGGTTAGGGAAAGAATTCAATATCATAGATACCAAAAAGAATAAACTATTGGAGACATCACTTACACAGAGAATGAACTAAGCAGGAACATTATAGAAGAGGATTATCAGTTTATAATCCGGAATGTCAGGTTGAGTTACGAAAAATATTTTAATCTGCAAAAAGGTACGCATTTACATAAATTTAGAAACTTAATAAGGGAAAAACAGATTAGGCAATTACAAAATATAAATAATAATCCTTTAATTGACAGGACTGTCATTAATATATCAAAAAGACTTTTGTCCATTTCAGACAGGCTTGTCCTATCAAAAGGTTTAAATTTTGCAATAAACCCGAAAACTGTTCCAAAATTTGATATAGTAGCGGCAATAGAAAAAACGGCTCAAAATTTACCAACAGATAATGGTAATTATCGCATACGGGCAAAAAAGATAATTTAACTCCAGAAGAAAAGTTATCGATAAATTCTTTAAAACGCGATGAAAGTACAAAAATATTGCCAGCAGACAAAGGTAATGCCACAGTCATTATAGATAAAGATATATATAACACAAAAATCATGACTCTTGTAAATGAGGGACCCTACTCAAAACTAAACAAGACCCAACAAAATCAATAGAGAGCAAAATTTACAGAACTTTGTTTAAATACAAACATGAATTTAATGATTTTGAACGAAGGAAACTTACACCACATCATAGTAAGCCTCCTCGTTTTTATGGCTTACCAAAGACACATAAACAAAATATTCCTTTAAGACCAAATGTTAGTTCTATTAATTCACAATGTCATAATTTGGCAAAATTTTTACTTAAAATTATTGATCCATTATCTGGAAATACCGATTCATATATTAAAAATAGTAAACATTTTATAGAAAAAATTTATGAAAACGATATTCATGAATCACACCTGATGGTTAGTTTTGATATAGTTAGTCTTTTTACCAATGTTCCGGTAGATGAAACCTTAAAAATAGTTAAAGACAGGTTGCTAAATGATAATAATTTGGAAACTAGAACTAAATTAAGTGTAAATAGCAAAATGGAACTCTTAACACTGTGTATAAAAACAACCTATTTTCAATTCGACAATGAGTTCTATCAGCAGGATTTTGGTATGGCTATGGAGTCTGCATTATCACCAATTTTAAGCAACATATTTATGGAGAACTTTGAGAACACACATGTTCAAAATTGTATAAACAAACCGGTTGTCTGGTGGAGATATGTTGACGACATCTTTTCAATTTGGCCTCATGGTGTCGATTTACTAGATAGTTTTTTGGAAAATATAAATAGTAAGGAACCGTCTATTAAATTCACATTAGAAGTAGAAAGTAGGAATGAACTACCGTTTTTAGATGTTTTAATTAGAAGGGTAAATAATACAATTGAAACAAGCGTTTATAGAAAACCAACACATACTAATAGATATCTAAATTTTAACTCAAATCAGTCAATAAATGTTGAAAGGGATGTTGTAAAATGTTTATACGATAGAGCCAAAATAATTTCATCTAATAATGAAATATTAAATAACGAGAAAAAATTTATCAAAGAGGTTCTAGTACAAAATCAATATCCTGAAGCCTTTGTTGATAGAGTTTTCATAAATGTTGAAAATAGGGACAATCAGGTACGACAAAAACCTGAACGTCATTATACAGCAATAATTCCTTATGTATACGGACTATCGGAAAAGCTACGCCGTATAGGTGACAAATTTGATGTTAGGACGATATTTCAAACGGGGAACACTTTAAGATCTATTTTAACAAAGACAAAACCGATAAACAGGGAGCAGAATTTAAAAAACTGTATTTACAATATCCCGTGCGAATGTGATAAATGTTATGTGGGTGAGTCATCCAGACCTTTCAGTGTGAGGTTGGATGAGCACAAGAATTACATTAGAAAGAATGAAATTCAGAAATCAAAGATTTGTGAACATGCTTGGAAAAATGGACATAGAATAAACTGGAACTCGGCAGAAATTTTAACAAAAGAAACAGATACCAAAAAAAGATATTTGTACAACCTGGCCACCAATGTTAAAAGAAGAACTTAACAAACTCAACATTATCTAAAAGAAAATATCATCAGTTCTATGTTCTGTGTAAGTAGTAAGTATCTATGGAAATAACATAAACAGAGTCTTAAAATTGTGTATTTGACGTACACAGCAAAATAAGAGTTTTTCCAAAAAAAAAGCTTTGAAAACGGAAAGAGATTATTTTCCGAAACGTCAGCAAAATACATTATTTCTGTGTTTATTCCGATTTATATTATTTGCAAAACATAACCTCTGACTATTCCTTTGACGTAAACGTCACGGGCGCAGAGGCTTTTTTTTCCAATAATTCTATTAGTTTATAGATTCGGTGATTTGTTTTGAAGAGGATAATAATACATGTGGTAGAAAACCCAAATAATAGGAAAGAATATTGATATAGGTTATTTGAAAGTAGAAGTGATAATTATTATCAATCTTTAGGAACCTGAACCGCACAAATCAGACTTGTGTAGGGACGAGGAGCCTTTAAAATATCCACATACGGAAAGTGGGGCTTTTTGTCCTTTCAATTTATTTATGTTTTCACTTGCTGATTGCACAAAGTAAATGAACATGATTGTTTACGTTGGGAACTTATAAAATAAAAGAACTTGCCATAGCAGGTATTATAGGAAAATAAGGAACAAGGATAACAAAATAAGCCTTGCATGATCCAATTACTGTTGCCGTAAATTGGGCTCCCATCGTTTGTAAGATTTTACTGCAACAAGGGTAACAAATATGTCAAAACTGCATGCGAAGGGGCCTTCGTTATTATTCTATAACAGAAGTTTAGATGCGAGGGGTCATCCAATGACGTCACGGATATTTTCTATGATTATATGGACTTCCCTTGACTGTCTACGGTTCTGTCTTTATTATAATACTACCTATGTAACATACAACTCACGAATATTTTGAAAATTTTTGCTGTACCTAGTGTTATAATTTTCCCGTTGAACTAGTTTTCTTTCTTGAAGAGGAAACATTATATTAAGTTACAACATAACGTATATCTACAGGGTGTCTCGCTTTAACGTGGATATGGAATATAACTTTGTAAAGGTACTAAATAATATAATATGTTATTGAGCCTTAAAGAAGTGAACAGTTATCTAAATTATGGGTCTCTATATGAAAGGTTAGACTCTGCTTAAATTAACTCTCTATAAGAAAAATGCATTTTTCTATATACATCGGTCATTTAGCTACATGCAAATGCAAAAGGCGCAAGTCTGTGCTTGCACAGAGAATATCAAACATGGCATACAATAAAAAAAGTACTTTCAATTCAATGATTTATGTAATTTATTAATCGTTGAATGATTCTGTCGTGTACGTATAATATTTAATTTTTTTTACTGTACATGTCAAAATCCAACAAAGAACCATCCATTTTTTATAGAGACGTATTGAGATCTACATGAGGGTCGATAAAATTGTATAACTAAAAAAAAAAAGGAAAAAATGTAATAAATATATTAGACTTTAATAGTGGCGTATTTATTCTGTATTTTTAATTCATCGAGTGTAACGATGTCACACTAGATCTGACATTTTTTTAATTTCAAAAATTTATAATTATTTTGAACAAAAAATACCCAAATTAAATTAATTGTTCAAAATATTTATGTTTTTGAAATTAAAAAAATTTCTTATTATACGTGCTTATTACTAAAATTAAATAATAGTTACTAATAAAATTATAAAAATATTGCCTAGATGCTTTGGTTAGCGCAAATTATGTAATTGAGACTAAGAGAAAAAATCGCATAGGGGCAAGCAAATGAATGCATTTTATTTTTTAAATCGAAAACCGTCCGCCGAACGAAAAAATGTCAAGAGACCATTTTTATGACAAGATAAACCGCAAATATGAAAATAATATTTATTAAAAAAAAACAGTGGCGTGTCTTTTTATAATTAAAAATATTGTAGGGCATGTTAACAGGGACGCCACTGATGAAAATTTAAAAGACATTTATCCTGGAAAAAATGTATTTTTGTGCGTATTTTGCATGTACCAAAATTGAAAAAAAGCGGTTTTAGAGATATATGGGAAAAACTGATTTTTTGTTAAATTTCAACACTCTGTATCTCGGAAATAAAGCGGTTGCGGACCTACGTTCATATAAAGAATTTTTCTTAAAATCATCCAAGGATTATCGCCCTTTAGGATCAGCATTCAATTATGAAACACACGGTTAAATTATTACACGATATGATTTTCTAAATTTAATTCTCAAAGTCGAACGTTCAGTCATTAAAAGAAACACGATTCTAGAAACACAAATAAACAATAAATAACAAATTCAAATCTAGCTAAATAAGATAAATACGATATTAAAATAAAATAATTTGGAGATGATTAAGTTTCAAATAAAATTTGTTGCTTTAGCGTTTTGTGGACCGCATAATAACAACTGCTACGTCCGTAACACATTCGTTATTCTCCACGGGAGGGCGACACATTTGTGGCACGTGATCAGTAAAGAGAAACGGAAAACGGGTAGGCAACCATTTTTGCTGGCTTGGTAATTAGTTGATAATTCTGTGAACCTCGGTTTAATCCAAGGCATCCTTTTGAATTTTAGATTTATCAACACAAGAAAATTTCCCCAATCTGTTGTTGTTCCGTTTAGCGGAATATTTTGTGTTTGTGAGTAAATTTTATCTGCGGAAGCAGGATATTAAATTACACAAGGTAAGCTAACCTCTTCACGCCATCTTGCCCGTTCTCTACCCACGTGTTTCGCAAATTTGCAGGCTTTCCTTTGGAAATACAGTGTCAACTTAAAAGGCGGACTCGACCCCATTCATCCGACTGTGGCTTCCCGGAGTATTGGTGGATTGTTCCCTCATCAGTGAGGTAAATTATGTTTCATTTGTAGGTTATGTCAGAATTACTCACATTAGGCACGCTTCACGTGCATTTCTGACTGTAAATTAAATCGTGGTATCTTTAGGGTTCTACGGACGGGGCTTCTACACACTTCAGTGAGAGTTCCACGGACGGGGCATCTACACACAGTGGAAGGTGCCAGGGCTGGTGAGGCTACCATCAACCCCATCCTTGGGTCCATTTCTTCTGTCCCGAAGACATCTCCGTAGGGCTATAGTTCTTCCACGTCCGGACTCGGTATCGTACCACCCTAAGCAAGTGTGTTGTGTTGTTTTTTTTTTTTTTACTTACCGGGGACTACCTTCAGTGGTTCGGCTGGATATCAGTTCATACTTTGCATTTTACTTGTACATATTTAAAGATATATATATATATATATATATATATATATATATATATATATATATATATTATATATATTTATATATATTTATATATATTTAAGGAGGTTCTTTAAATCAAACCTTTGTGACAGAATTTATGAGGACATTGTAAACCGATGTGTAGCTACACGAGGCATTTTATGAATGTTATAACTTATTAATCGAGATATTTGCCACACCTTGCGAACATCGCCAGGTTATATGCTAGAGAACCAATTTTGTAAATTGTATAATATAGTGCATTTCATTTTTAAAGAAAGTGTCATTATTTCGTCTGCGACCACTACGCATGGAAGCCTGTGATTTGTTAAGTAAGTAAACTAATAATTTGTCACAGTTTATGTAAACTTGGGCTTAACGCCCTGAGATAGTCTGAGCTAGTGAAATTTTATCGTAGGCACGTACATCACTTTCCGGGTTAAGTAGTTCCTACGATATCTGCTACGCTACAGTAGCCCAAGTGATTTCGTTACGTAATATCTTATAATCATTAATATCCAACGTATTTATTTGTTTATGTACGTATAAATCTCGTAGCAGTTAATAAAAATGAAATAAATTTTCAAAATTTGTAACTTAAAATATTCTTAATCATTTCCAAAATATGAAACGGTAAACATGAAATTTAGATACAAGTTCATTACAACCTTTTAGTCCGCGTAGCTCAATATAACTTCCAGCCGCACAGTATCACTTATTTGTGATATTAAGCTACTATCTCCAAACTCTTTCACCATTCAAATGGTATCGGGTGTCAACGGATCACGGTAGACCCCCCCCATATTTTCCTTATTTTTAAGCATATCAGAATGAAACTTGGTAGATGTATTATATGACCAACAAGACACTTTGTGACAGCTGTAAATTTTTTTCACTTCCGATTTCACCGGAAATGACCTCAATTGTTGATTTTTAAAAGGAACATCCTGTATATTATTATGTTTTTGGAATCCTTGAAAACTTATGAGTACCTACCTACGGTGATGCCCCATACGTGACATTTCGACTCCATGAAAAAAATTTGGTTCGAAATTTGTTGGTACATCTAGAGTGCCATGACCAGAAAAAATTGCTTGTAATGGACGGGTGTGATGTCAGAAAAATCAACTCGAGCATAAAAATGTGAGAATGTGTATTTTGTGGGCCATCAAATTTGTCTGAACAGTTTTTTTTACCAAAACTTAATTTTTTCAAATGGAACCATAATGGTAGAGTACCATAAAATATCGGAAGTTCTAAGGAATCGGTGGATGTGCCTAAAAGCAATTTTTCTTATTTTAATTTTCAAATCACCTACTCAAAATTTTTCAAGGATTCCAAAAATATAATAATATACAGGGTGTTACAATTAAAAATTAAAAGTTGGTGTCATTTCCAGTGAAACCGGAAGTGAAAAAAATGACGGTTACGCCACAAAGTGTCTTTCTTCTTGGTCATATAATACATCTGCCAAGTTTTATTCCGATATTCTTAAAAATAAGAACAAAAGGTATAGTTTCCACCAGGAATCGTTTTCTGGGCCTTAAAATAAATTATGATTATGCTTATTTCTCCTACTTGTCAAAATCTTGAAAAACTCGATTTTTTATTTCTTTCTTCCAAATTCTTAAACTAGTTGTCTTCCTTCGTTTTACAAATCTTCAATTAAACCAATAACAGTATATTTTCTCTATTTTACTCCAATTTTCTCATTTCTCCAAAATTTTTCACCCCTTCAATTTTCACAATTTCCTCTATATTTTCCTCAAAATATAAAATCGCAGATACCAACTTAAATCTTTCATGACATCAACTTAACAAAACGAATTGGTTTTCATCACGTGATTTTGAGCCTTTTTTCACTTTTATCGTTTCTCGGCGCAAATTAATTAAAAATCTCATATTTACTTGAACAAATTAAATGCGTAAACAGTTCGAAATGTTTTAAACATTTTGATAATTAGTATAACAATAATTAAGTGCATTTAAATAAAATAACGGATTCTATTGACCATTAAATTATATTATAAATATCTCTATCTGTTTTTAATGGCTGAAATATAAAAACTGCATGTACTTATAGAAAATATTTGTCTCTTTTTTTTTTATACATTTATTTAACGTCGGCCTATTTCCGCTACTGAGGCCTAACACCGACGCCTGTAGACGAGCTACCCCCAACCAGGAATTTTGCCTCTTGTAAAATACTTTGATATTTTATCAAATAGAACAAATAAAAGAAAACAGAAAACATGCATGCAACTCTCTACTCAGAATAAAATAAAATGCATTTTATTCACAATACATAACTCAAGTTGACTCGAATGTGTTATTCAGCTTAAGTACAAGTAAAATCATATTAATATATATTATGCATTGTGTCGTGTCGTCCACTTTACGGTTACGTGATGGGGTTTGTAATAACAAGTAGTATTTAATGCGTAAAATAAAAAACAAATGTTTCAAATTATGAGTTCAATGATGTTATTAAAAACGGGGTGAAGAAAAAGAAAAACATTAGCCATTGGGTTCAAAAAATAATATTCCATGACATCGCTTTCATAAATATAACTGTTATAGTGGAGTCAGACAAGCAAAACATAAGAAATTGTTTCCAGTGTAAATGTTTTTCAAACATATTAGTTATATCGGATACTATACGAAATGGATATTTTCTACCTCCAGCAACCGCCGCTACGCAATTTATCGGCCATTTTGTGAAAAATCAACCATTTTGGTCGTTCTCTCTAAATATAGATGAGAATATCTCGGTATGTATATTGTATAAGTCCAAAAAAAGCGAAAAAAATTGAAGCTGTTCGTTATGATATAGGATATCAGCGGTTACAACATGGAATTTTTATTTGCACACATAACCTCAAAAAAAAAATAAAAACTGAAGAAACTGCAACATTTTGATTTTTTGGTTATAATAACTTCGGATGTTTTATGTGAAATTTTCAGAAATTATATTTTATAAAGTGAACAATAACTGGTTAAAGTTTCAAGTCAAAATATCTAATACGTCTCAAAAATTGGCTTGAAATTTTGAAATTGATTGGCCAATATTACTTTTGCGCATTGCATCGTATGAGGTACTTTTTTCATTTAAATGTAGGTTTTTTTTTATACACTTTATGATGGTGAACAAGAACACATTTTTAAACTTGAAAGAAGTGGAAAAAATCGATATTTTGTATTTTTGCGTCAATATTTTCGAAAAATTAACACTTTCTTTGATAAAACTTCATTTTTTTGTATTATTAATTAATTTTTGATATATTCTGATCTAATTTTTCATTAAAAAATGTATAAAAAAAATTATACGTATACATATTTATATTTAGGTATAGCTCAATAAAACCACTATTTGTTATGCAAATGTCTATTTATTGTATTTGTTAAATTCTGTATAAAAAAATGGAAACATTTTATTCGAAATTGAAAAAAAAAATACGTTGAGCAATTATATTAATCGCCTTCACTTTGTCTCACTTGATAAAGAATCATCAGGCTGATTTTCAGTATCGCTTGAAACATAATTATAAAAGGCATCATCATTTTCATTTCTATCAATTTTTTAATAAATCGACCTATCAGTAAATGATAATGAAGAAGCTTCGTTAACATTGTCCTCTATCCCTGTATCGATTCCACATGTACTTAGACTTTCAGTTACAGAAAATGTTTTAGAATTATTTTCTAATTCTTCATGTAACTCATCAATTTCTTCTGTTTCAGGTACCAAATCTTTATCTTCACAATGCATTTTAACCACAGTTTTTTTGTACTTATTACCAATTGATTTGCAACTGATTTTATAAGTGAATCTGGTAGTGGTTTAACATTTTTTGGATACAGGTAATAAGCCACTGGACGTTATATGCCATCCGTAGTTGCATGCAGGCTTACTATTTTCTGGGAACAACTATTTCTGTATTTGATAATACACTTTTAAAGAATGTTGATTTGCAGCTTGTGAGGTGGGTGGTACCCAAAACAGCTTACATTGGTTGATGTCGTGTATTTTTGAAAGCAATTAAATTTCAATTTTTCCAAACTTATTTTTTTAATTGGGTTCGATCCGTATAATACTTGTATGCAACCTGCGCCTGCTGAAAAGAGCATAGTCTCTGTTGCTTCAAGATCGTAGAAAACAAGTGAGTCTTTTTTCAAAAAATTATATTTTTGCAAAGTAAGACAAATTTTATTTTTTCCAATTCTTGCAAATGCTGACGCGTAGTATCGCAATCACAAAAAGCATGTATAAATAACACATGTTCTTTTAAATCTGTTTTTTCGAAAGAATATTGTGAATAATATTTGTCTTTCCTTTTTCCTATCATAGGTTCATAAAAATAAATATGTTCTGATAAAGATGATGCAAAATGTGTTAATAAAACTAGTAAATCTATATCTTGACCGACAATTACAATATCGCATTCTCCATTTTTTTTTTTTTTTTTTTTTTTCGAAACAGCGGTACGAATAATATTTGCATCAGCATCTTCTTTGCATATTTCATGTTCAATATTTCATTATTTTTTTTTAAATCGTTTACACAAAAGGGATTTGATTTAAATTATTTTTCAAATGCCGTTCAGTGCCGACAATTTTGAATTTCTGATCATGATAAATATTTATTTGTTTTTAATTGTTTAATTTTTTAATGCTATTTGTACAGAATATAAATTTTTTTTCGAAAAATTAGATCAGCATATATGTCAAAAATGAATTATTAATACAATAAAAATTGAATTTCATAAAAAAAAATTAATTTGAAGTAAATTTTTAAGACGTGTATTAGACATTTTGATTTTAATATGAATTTTAACCAGTTATTGTTCACGTTATAAAGTATAATTTCTGAAAATTTCATCAAATTTCACTTAAAACATCCGAAGTTATAACAAAAAAAACAAAATTCAGTTTTTTCAGTTTTTATTTTTTTTTGAGATTATGTGTTCAGATAAAAATTTCATATTGTAAACGCTGATAGCCTATATCATGACAAATAGCCTCAATTTTTTTCGCTTTTTTTGACCTACACATACCGAGAAATACTCATCTATATTTAGAAAGAACGGCCAAATTGGCCGATAACTTGCGTAGCGGCGGTTGCTGGAGGCAGAAAATGTCCATTTCATATAGTATAGTATTCGATGTAACTAACATGATAAAAAAAAAAATGGCTGGAAACAATTCCTTTTTCATTAAAATTTGATGCTTCTCTGACTCCACTATTACTACGTCAACGCGTATTACTAGTCCAGCAGTGGAACTTACATATTTTAGGAGAGAAGAAGGTAAGTGTAGTGTCTACGTTTTAGACGTTGTGTAGCCCACCCCTTTACAAGCTCACTTTAAAATTACCCGATGGGGTTTGTAATAACCGGTTGTATTTAATGTTTAAAATGATAAATAAATATATCAAATCATGATTTAAATGGTGTCGTTAAAAATTGTGTGGAAAAGAATTGAAAATGTAGGTTTAAATGCACCGGGCTCCCAAAATAATCTATTATTTTGCTTTTATACGCTTGCGTAATGCATCATACATATAATGGTAATAATTTTGTACTGACAACGATTAAGTTTACTTTTTCTACTGCAGGTTTCAATATTCAACACATTTCACCAACCCAGTTATCATCAACAACGGTGATTAAAATGTCGATGTTAAATCTTTAGATAAGATGAAGATACACTTCAAGCAACTACGAGTGTAAGTTCTGTGGCAACGTTTAAATTCAATAGTTGGAGAATCTAAGTAAATAACATCGCATTTTGGGCACTATCAAACAAGTATTTGCCTCTAGTTTAACTTAATTATAGCCCTAGACCCTCATAATTGATGATAACTAGCTTTCCCAGCGATAACCAAGATTTTAAGTTAACTAAAACAATCTAACATCCAAATATATTCGACAAGCGGCATTTCGCCATGCGTATCTGGGCTCGTTATCAGTTTGTGTGTTCATTAACCAAATTCGTGTAGGTTTACTAACTTGGCCGGAGGTGAGCGGTCATGTTAGCTAACTTTACAAGGAATCTGCTTGATGTTAGGTATTTAATAATTGTTATTAATACACACAATAAAAGGCTCTGTATCCAGACGAGATACAAAAGGGTTTAGATGGACTAAGTGAAGTTTATTGAACAAAAAACCACCACCGTGTACCGGAGTGGCCGCTGCTGATTCATATATAAGGGATAAACAAACCCATCCCTTTTTTATTTGAACGGTAAAGAAATGTACAGATTATAAGGTTTTGTACACCACAATTTTCATTATATCTTTCATTATATATGACTGAAGCCATATTTAAAACTAATGGTATGAACATTCTTTTCTAATATATTACATCCAATTAGGCGAGCGGGAAGTACCCCTAAAATGAGCCCATAATGACCATGGCAGTCCTAATGGCTGAATCCAGTTTTTTCTTATGTTTTCGAGGTCACTGTATACGAATCTAAAGTTAGTTTTGCAAAAGAAATGGGGCGTCCATGTATAAAATCATGTTTTTGTGAACAATGAAAGGATAGTACATTATACACTAAGGGAGAGAAACGTCTTATTTTTCCTGGGGTGTAATGTGAGCCCCAAGGGCGAAGCCCGAGGGCAACAAATACATCGAGGGAAAAATGGCGGTCTCTCCCGAGGTGTATATACTATTTTTTCCACGATCGGGAGTAGAAACATTTATTTCATAAATAAAGAATTATAATACATTGGAGCGAAATTGCAATATTTAGAAGCCTTTGGGATATTTCCATTCAACGTATCATGGCAACAGATATAATAAATAAGAATTACATTTTGTTTAACTATTGGGCATGAAATAAAAACTCCCCTAGGGAAATTATTGTCTTATTTCGTCCCTAGGGAGTAAATGCTTTACTTCTGTCACAATTTTGATGCCATAGAAATCGATTTCTACTCCCGATCGTGGAAAAAAAAATTTCATGCTTTTTCACATTTAACTCGCTATATCCTCCGTCAGTTTTAATTGTTTCATTTTGAAATTTGATGCATTTATTCCTCAAAGTATGAGCTTGAAAATAAGACCTGTCCGAAATTCTCTCGATATTTATTCATTTTGTGATAAATTTTCAAAGTAGCACTGCCAGATTTTGCAAATTTTTAGATACCGTCGCAAAAGTTGATTGGGGAACTTTCGAATTTCAAATAAATAATTATCTAACATTAAAATATAATAGATTATGAAGTTTTGTGGAAAATTTCACCCTTTCATATTTAAATAAAAAAAAGATATGCGCATTCAAAGTTCAGTATTCAGTATTTTTGTAAAATTTCTATTGCAGTGGATCCTTTTTTGTAGTAATCAAAATTTAATTTTTCGCAATTATTGATTCAGTAGCTTGTTTCCATTCATTTACTTGCCAAAGAGCTCGCAAAATGTGCTTCAACATAGCTGGTTTAGATGGGGAAAGTTTATTTTTTTTTCGATTGCTAAATTATAATGAAAGCAGTTAACATCAGTACGCATTGCTTTTGATTTTTTTTAGGATCGTATAAATTCGCTACAGAAAGACTAACGATTTCTAGGACAGTATCGATCGGTAAATCATTTATTCGAGCAAAATCTAATAAGTCTCCGTTAAACATGCTTTTCATAGCCGCATAAACAGTCTTTTTGCCAATATAAAATAATGCTGAAGTTGTATCACAACCGGTCAAAGCATGCGCAGCTAACAAAGATTAGCACATACTATTACCTACATTTTTTGACATTACATCTATAGGAATATACCTTCTCAAATGAGTACGCACGGTAATTTTGCCTGTAAAAAATCATAGTTGAGGTTCATTTTCAAAATGTTGGAGCAATGTCCGAGCAAGCGCGCGCGCTTGGACTCGACGCTGAACTTTGAACGCACATCTTTTTTTTTTATTTAAATATGAAAGACTGAAACTTTCCAAAAAACATCACGATGTATTATATTTTAATGTTGGATAATTAGTTATTTAAAATTTGAAACTTCCTCACTCAACTTTTGCGATAGTTTGTAAAAATTTGCAAACTACCCCAGACGTCAGGGTTTTTTTGTTATAAAAATTCCTAAAGGAGCTTTTTTTCTCTATCGCTTCTTTTTATGTTTAGAAAGAGATTTATTGAAAATGCCCCCTCCAATTCGGTCCGGAACATAGTTGTTTAAACAATTGAAGGTGGAAATTTTGAAAATCTTCGAAAATATCAATAATAGGACAAAAAATCAAGAACAGAAATTTATTCTCTACTAAATTCTACATAAAAAAGGGCTCTACATTTTTTTCGATTGGTGTAATAGTTTTGAAGATAGAGTCGCGGGACACATCAGCTAAGAGAGCAAAAAGTTATAATTTGTAAAAAGAAGTGTCGATAGCAGCATGGCACGCGTCGTAAAGTTTTTGTTGCGTGTTTTATGTATCGGAAACTTATTACTTGAACTATAAAAAAATTCATTATTGCAATTGGTTACTAGAAAATAGAAACATTTTTCCCAGAATTCTGTTCACAGACGAAAATCGGTTCACTAGCAATGGCATGTTTAACCGAAATAATTTGCGTTGTTACTGGTCTCAGGAAAATTTACATGAATTTAGAGAAGGAAGTCACCAAGAAGTGTTTGAGGTAAATGTATGGGCAGGAATTGTGGGTACTAGGATCATAGGTCTTATTTTATTTCAGGGGACTTTAAATGAAATTAGGTACCTGAACTTTTGGAAAGTGAAATTGAGGGCTTTTTAGGAGAATTACCTATGAATTTGAGAAGAAGCATTTATTACCAACAAGATGGGGCTCCGCCACAGAACTTTCGAGATGTCTTTAATTATTTAGAAAACAGATTTCAAAATAGAATGATTTCGACACATGGGCGCACAATGAGGCCTGCCAGATCACCTGACCCAATCCCTATGGATTTTTTCCTCCAGGAGTTGGAAACCAAAAGTCGCCAAGCTTTTGCAATAACAACTGCACAAATGTTAGAACAGGTGGAAAGGGAAACCATGAGTAGGGCTCAAAAATGTACTGAAGTTGAAGGAATGCATTTTGAACAATTGCTGTAACGTTATTTTCCCTTATCTTATAAATAATTATTAATAAATTCTGTAATTTTTTTTTTCATACATTTATTTAACGTCGGCCTATTTCCGCTACTGAGGCCTAACACCGATGCCTGTAGACGAGCTACCCCCCAACCAGGAATTTTGCCGGACCTCTTCCCTTAAGAAGAGTAGGGATCTTTTACTTGCCTAACATTTAATAGACAAGGAACCGACGGCTTTACATCCCCTCTTAAGGATGGTATATCTCCTATACAACCCTCGCCTAAGGTTGTATAGCTTCCGCGCATACACTGATATACAAGCCGCTGGAAGATGTGTGAGGCGAGGACGCGTTTTCCGTTGGAATGGTCACCCATCCAACTACTAACTGCGCCTGACGTTGCTTTACATCGCATACCGAAGTATGTACATAGTAAAGACGCACCTACGCTCGCCCCATAAATTTTATTTAATCTCTGTGTATTTTTTTTACAATACCGATTGGTAAATGTAGCATCTACAGAAACTCAATAATTTCTAAGTAAATTAGCACCGAAACTAGACGTATTATACATCAAATGAAAGGTTAATGTTTTGGGCTTTGTTGGTGCAAGTAAAAAAATATGTTCATTTAAAGAAATATATATTTTTTCAATTCAAAATAGTGGTTTTTGCACTAAATAAACTTTTATTGGAATGCGACAATAAAAATGAAGGCGAAATATCAGATTCAAGGCCTACTGAAAAAAAAATATATATAGTTTAAAAAATCTAAAAAACACGCTTTAATAGCAAACCAAACTAAAAAGTAAACAATAATGTTTAAGTATTAAAATTCTTATTTTATTGTAAAAGCGTGGAGTGCTTGATATCAATTGTTATAAACCCCACGCTTTTTACAATAAAATAAGAATTTTAATATTTGAACGTTATTTTTACTTTTTAGTTCGGTTTGCTATTAAAACGTGTTTTTTTAGTATTTTAAACTATAATTTTTTTTAGTCACCCTCTTGCAATTCATCCGTCGGCACGTTTCTCACCAATAATAAAAGATATATTAATGAAAGTGGCTCCTCCGCCAAAATCTCGACAATAAATTAGTCATTTTTTTAAATTTCATTTTATCCTGATGATCCTGGTGAGAACATTAGGACAAAGTTGTCAAATTATTGTATTGTCATCGATCCTTGAGAAGCGTGCAAAGTTTCAGTTTAATCTGACGTTTTGAAGTGGGTGAGAATCACGTTCAAAGATTCGTTTACAAACAAACAAACATACAGGTGAAGCTAATAAAAGCGTGTTAAAAAATTACCTAGTTGTGATACATCGTTGTAACGAGTATTTCATGTGGAATCTAAATGTGCAAAAATATATATAGGTTGCTATTGAAAAATCAAAAGTTGTTGCTACTTCCGGTTGGACCGGAAGTGATATTTTTCACTTAATAAGTGCAAAATGTAGCTTTTTGTGTCACAAATGATATACAAAAATTTCAAAACTGTATCCCTAAAATCAACTTAGAAACTGGAACGGGACTAAACTCGTCACCCGGTGTAGTGCATTTCAACAGCAATCCATCCTAGGTGTTGACTTGGATATATTAATTTGTGCAAAAACACGTCAAAAAGAAATCATAGAGTTTTTATTTAAATGTACTGTATATTTATTAGTCCCAACTTTAGTGGAGTGTGAGGGAAAGTTATATTATTTGACAAGCAAACTGATGCAAACAATATAAACAATGGCCATACAATCGACTGAAAATTGCTACCGGGCATACTTTTAAAGACACAGCATTTTCCACTAGGTGATAAATCATAATTATTTATTGTTTAAGCTCCTGGCAAGCTAATCAATAATTATTTCTTGACAGGCTATCGGGGACTTTATCACATAATCGGTTGGGTATCGAAAGCGATAACAAAGGGGGTTTAATAGTGTGACATGTTTGTGTCAAATTTACATTGTACCGTATCAATCAGTGTTTGCAAACTGGCAGTTTAACAACAATAGCCGTAAACTGATGGTGTGTCTAGGCTATTATCTCTAAACATGAAAGGATTAAACACAAAGTATCGGATCCAACTTCGTATACTACTCTTATTTCAGTTGATAATGGCGGAAATATATTTGCGGGCCGGGGTCAGTTCGACGACAATAAATTTGTAGATACTGCACGTTAATTAGTGAGGTTGTAAAACCGAGCTGTTTCACGATAATGTCTATTAAATTACTATTTTATTATAGATCAAAGGAAGGCAGAGTATTGGGTAAGATGCACGGAATATTACATGATATTTGGTACACAAGGCGTACCAATCAAACGTAGATATTCAATCCGAATAATTTTGGAAGTAAGAATTCTTTGAAAAATTGGTCCCCAAAGTATGTCGAACGTATCTTACATAATTGTCCTTGTTTTAAACCTATCCAACATTTTCTTCGATTAAGCTGAAATGAACTAAACTTTATTATTTTAAATGGTACCTTATACATTTTTTTTACCTGTTTGATTCATCTTTAAATTTACTTTTCAACCATTTATCGGAGCATGGCATTTATTTTTAAAATGACAGTTTTTTTATAATTTTTTTATATTTATTTAATGTCGGCCTATTTCCGCTATTGAGGCCTAACACCGACGCCTGTAGACGAGCTACCCCAGGAACCTCTTCTCTTAAGAAGAGTAGGGATCTTTTACTTGCCTAACATTTAATAGACAAGGGCCAACGGCTTTACATCTCCTCCGAAGGATGGTATATTACCTACACAACCCCCACCTAAGGTTGCATAGCTTCCGTGCATATACTGATATACAAGCCGCTAGAAGATTCTGAGGCAAGAACGCGGTCTTCCTTGTGAACACGAATAAGCTCTTCGAGTTTGAAAAATTAAAAAAGTGCGTCTGAGAGCTTTGGTAGAAGACCCTCGAGAAAATTTGTGCACTTATTTTCGATTGGAGAATATTGGTTTAGGTTGAAAAAATGTAATATTTTTTTTTGCACAAGGGTCAAAGGCCGTGTATGCAGTTGGAGCATTTTGTGAAAGTTTGAGAAAACACTTTTTATTGTCTGTGGCAGGCTATTTTCCACCACCCTGTATATTACTTCTTGAAATAACGCACTAGTTTAAAACGAAATTATAATATTTATTTTAATTTTCGTGCCCCGTGAGTCAGCGAGTCCTATTTTAAATATGGAAAAGGCCGGATATCGCTCCGTGCGCGCTAGGATGACTCATCTATTGCGAAATATCGCACAATATTGTGCAATACTGCAAAAAAGTTGAAATTTTGAATGGAAACCTATATGAACGTGTTCGGCATAAAAAGGCGAATTTTTTTATATAAGATTTATGTTGGAATCGATTTGGATGAAAAAGTTATTGAAGGTTTTTATATCAATAATTTGTGAACATATTGGATTACCCCGTAATGTAGCGTTAAAGCCACGCACGTACTATTAAAGTGGATACAATCTGCGTGCCGGTGCCGGCAGGCTCAAAGAATTTATATGGCAGGCTGAACGAAGCCAGCGGAAATTATGTTTTAAGAATAAGAAGGTTACAGATGAGGTATACAGGGGGTGATGAGAAAGTAAGGGGTATCCAAATCTGTTAAAATTTTAGGAAGGCTGCGGATACTGTATACGGGAGCGATAAGAAAGTATGGATAATAAGAATTAATTACGAATGTCATATACAGGGGCGATGAAAAAGTTAAGGATAATAAAAATTAACAAAGAATTGAGAATGGCTGTGAATATCGTATGCAGGGGGCGATGAGAAGTTAACCAAGAATTGGAAAGGCTGCGAATGTCATATACAGAGGCGATGAGAAAGTAAGGATGAGAAGAATTGAGAAAGGCAGCGAATGTCATATACGGCGGCGACGAGAAAGTATTGCTTATGAAAATAAAGTGGCAAATGTAATATACGAGGGGCGATAAATCAATAGTGAAATTTGAAATAGAAAATTGGTTGTAGAAAATTAACGAAACGAAGTAAAATGTTGTGACTATAGGTACGGATAGTAAGTAATTTTGATCTTGTTGATGACCAGAGGCGGGTGATATTTTTAAGGTGGGTTTTTGTAATGTTTTGTTTGTAAAATGACTAGAATTAATGTAAAAGTTTGGTGTCGGTGAATTTAGGTTATTTTAGAATTATCGAATGTTCGTAAATTTTTTCAGATTTTGTTGACCTTGAATGTGGTTTTTGATGATTTTAGTATCTAGGTGACTTTTCGTTCATGGTTTGCCATGGTGAGTGAATCAATGTATTTTCTTTTGTTAATTTTGCTATTTTCTGTTTTTATTTTTTCGCTTGTAGATGAAATACCCTATACTTAACACTTGAAATGGTCACCCATCTAAGTAATAACCGCGCCTAACATTGCTTTACATCGCATATCGAAGTATGTACATAGTAAAAATGCATCTACGCTCGCCCCTAAAATGACAATTAATAACCATTTTATTGTATTAAGTCTAGGTGGCCATGGTATGAATCTTGGCAGATATTGATGCTTAGTGACCCATGATATCTAGTGACTTGTGGTACGCAACTTTGTGTCTCATATTTTTTTGGGCATAATCAGTAGCTGAACAGACTAACTAGGTTTTTCTGCTCCTCCATAAAGTTTTCTATGTATATAACATTAAAAAACCGCTTTTAGCAAAATGTAAAAAACTATTGGACATTTTGTCAATTTTAAGTTGCTATTTTGTATCACTAAAATTAATTTTGTACCTTAAACCATTTTCGAGGAAACTAAAAACTGCTAACGTTAATCTAACGTTAGCATTGACGTGTTTTTGATTAGGCCAGTTTTTAGCCAATGATTCAAGGTACAAATAATTATAGTGAAACAAAATAGCAACATAAAATTAACAAAATGTTCAGTAGTTTTTTTTTTTTGATTTTGCTAAAAGTATTCTTTCCTATTATTTGGGTTTTCTACCACATGTACTATTATCCTCTTCAAAACAAATCACCGAATCTACAAAATAATAGAATTATTGGAAAAAAAAGCCTCTGCGCCCGTGACGTTTACGCCAAACGAAAAGTCAGAGGTTATGTTTTGCAAATAATATAAATCGGAATAAACACAAAAATAATGTATTTTGCTGACGTTTCGGAAAGTAATCTCTTTCCGTTTTCAAAGCTATTTTTTGAAGAACTCTTATTTTGCTGTGTATGTCAAATACACAGCTTTAAGATTCTGTTTATGTTATTTCCATAGATACTTACTACTTACACAGAACATAGAACTGATGATATTTTTTAGATAATGTTGAGTTTGTTAAGTTCTTCTTTTAACATTGGTAGCCAGGTTGTACAAATATCTACAGAACAATTCGATACGCACTTATCTTCATTTAATAAGATTATTGCTGATTCTTTAATTTTTCTTTTTTTGGTATCTGTTTCTTTTGTTAAAATTTTTGCCGAGTCCCAGTTTATTCTATGTCCGTTTTCCCAAGCATGTTCACAAACCTTTGATTTCTGAATTTCATTCTTTCTAATGTAGTTCTTGTGCTCATCCAACCTCACACTGAAAGGTCTGGATGACTCACCCACATAACATTTATCACATTCGCACGGGATATTGTAAATACAGTTTTTTGAATTCTGCTCCCTGTTTATCGGTTTTGTTTTTGTTAAAATAGATGTTAAAGTGTTCCCCGTTTGAAATATCGTCCTAACATCAAATTTGTCACCTATACGGCGTAGCTTTTCCGATAGTCCGTATACATAAGGAATTATTGCTGTATAATGACGTTCAGGTTTTTGTCGTACCTGATTGTCCCTATTTTCAACATTTATGAAAATTCTATCAACAAAGGCTTCAGGATATTGATTTTGTACTAGAACCTCTTTGATAAATTTTTTCTCGTTATTTAATATTTCATTATTAGATGAAATTATTTTGGCCCTATCGTATAAACATTTTACAACACCCCTTTTAACATTTATTGACTGATTTGAGTTAAAATTTAGATATCTATTAGTATGTGTTGGTTTTCTATAAACGCTTGTTTCAATTGTATTATTTATCCTTCTAATTAAAACATCTAAAAACGGTAGTTCATTCCTACTTTCTACTTCTAATGTGAATTTAATAGACGGTTCCTTACTATTTATATTTTCTAAAAAACTATCTAGTAAATCAACACCATGAGGCCAAATTGCAAAGATGTCGTCAACATATCTCCACCAGACAACCGGTTTGTTTATACAATTTTGAACATGTGTGTTCTCAAAGTTCTCCATAAATATGTTGCTTAAAATTGGTGATAATGCAGACCCCATAGCCATACCAAAATCCTGCTGATAGAACTCATTATCCAATTGAAAATAGGTTGTTTTTATACACAGTGTTAAGAGTTCCATTATGCTATTTACACTTAATTTAGTTCTAGTTTCCAAATTATTATCATTTAGCAACCTCTCTTTAACTATTTTTAATGTTTCATCTACCGGAACATTGGTAAAGAGGCTAACTACATCAAAACTAACCATCAGGTATGATTCATGAATGTAAAAGTAGTTTGCTAACGTTATATACGTTCCTTTTCTATTGCACTTGATTCAGTCGTCTTGTCGTTTCCCTTTTTTTTAACGCTTCTCTTAGCCCTTCATTCCTGTTCCTCTCCCGTTGTTGTTTGCCTGTGGTTTTGATATTCTTAACTGTTCAGTGCCCCAATTTCCATCACCATAAAAACAAACGGTTTACAAGCTGACAGGTTTTTACAAAGCAGCTATGATTCCTTATTTTTTTATAACAGTAAACACGACATAATGTCTAATGTAAAAAAGAAATATATCCTTTTGATATCCTTGACGTTTAGATTGATGACGCTCAAATTTTTATTCCGATATATAGTCTAGTATACTTTAACTTGGCGTGTGTATGTATGAGTTAATATTTCCGTACGATTTAATTTTCTCCCATATTGTACACAAAGTTAAAGCAATAGTCCAGAAACATTGTCTACGTGGACAATACTTCTGGATCTTTGTGTACAAGAGAAAATGATATCGTACGGAAATATTAACTTATATATATCCGAATATTAAATCAAATACACCATCACTCCAGCAAACTTAGTTAAAGTGAAGTTGTATCATGATCTAATTAATGTAGATTTTACCGGCATTCCTTGGATGTTTTAATCGTACTTCATGGACTCATTAACGAGACGTGCCGCAGTTGTTCTTTAAAATCCTTAAATTCCTCAAATTCCGAGTCTCTCTTGCTTTATTAATAAGGTGCCTTGACAACTGAATAAAAAATTATTCTATAATCCTACTGAATTCATTTAAATTTACGCAATATATCTTTAAGTTGCAAAATTTGTAAATATTTTCCAAAATTATAAACGTCTACTAAGTGCTACATCAGCTAGTGCCACATTAATCATTCATCAAATGTTACCTGTAGCCCAAGGAGCTATTAAACACCCACAATACTTTTTTGTAATATGTATATTGTACATGTTTACTATATGTATATAAGTAAAGCCACATCTTCTTTAATACATAGCGTGATAGAGAAAATATGGCAACCGTGTAACCATTTCTATGAATTGCGATGTTTCGTAAGTACAGCGATCGTATGCATGTTTCTATTACACAGATCATATACACTAGATGAGAAAGTTAAATAGGACAACGTGGAATCGAATATCGGTGGTCTAAGTCTGTGCTAATAGTTTCCCCTGCATCCACAGAGTGGCTCTGTGCCTCAGATCTTGAACTTGTTCATTGCAAAGTAACATTACATTATCAACTTCTGTCACTGTGTAGTGTCAAATGTCAAATATCGCATATTTGATGTTTATATTTTTCAAAATCTGTTAGTTTTGTGGTAGTAAAAAGTGTGGAAGAAAAATCGAAACTTGTTGAGTTGGCGTTCGTTGTCCTTGTTGGTGGCTTGTGTTGCGGTTGTACAATTATTTGTTGTTTTCATTATCTTTGCCATAATGAATACAACAGACGTGATTTATAAAAACAAGTGTTATGTACCGGGTTGTAATGATAAGACAAGTAAAAGATATCGTTTTCCGAAATACGTTAATTTGTTAAAAAGATGGGTTGACAATATTAAGCAGCTACGTTTGATGGAATTGCTCCCGGAATAAATATATTCATTTTATTGCGTGTGTGATAGATATTGTGTTCAAGAATATTTGGTACTGTCGTGAGCAGAAAAAATAGGACAAGTTTTTTTTTCTAATGTAAATCTGCCTCTATTTGAATATGTAATGAGTAGCCGAAATAAAACAGATATCACTTTTAAGTTATTTTTTATTTTAATGCTGTAGTTATTGCTATAGTAAATGATGGATGGTTAATGAGACAAATTGCATTGTGTTATAACATTAACAAAAATTTGGTGTGTAACATTTTAAGAAAGTGGGGAATAAACGGTACGATTAGTAGAAATCTTGGATATCCTACTTAACAAGAAACTAACTATTAATATTTCGTCATTGCACCATTTCTATTTATAACTTCTATAAGTCTGTTTGGCATAGAATTAAATAACCTTATACAATAATCATTAGTAATAATACTTTCCCATGCATTATTTACTATTTCCAGTAATTCTTCTGCATTCCGTGGCCTCACATTTCGTTTTTGGATACTTGTTACGAGTAATCCCCATACTTCTTCAACAGGGTTAAGATCTGGACTATGATTAGGCCAGTTAAGAACATTGATGTTGTTATGTTGAAACCAGTTAGTTACGGTATGAGCAGTATGCACGGAACAATTGTCTTGTTGAAATATGAACTCATTATTAGGAAATAATTGTGACACAGAAGGGAGCATAATATTGTCTAAAATCCTAATATACGTTTCACTATTAAATCGTTCCTCAATATGCCATAAAACACCAGAACCACGTGCCGATATCCAAGCCCACATATTGACGGAGATTACCACTTTTATCATTGTTAGATATATATTTCTCATCGAATCGAGTATTCGGAGGGCGTAAACACGAATACGACCGCTGTGTGTTGACTGGAAAGTTTTTTCGTCTACAAAGATTACATTGTTCCAAAAATTTACATCATGCGCTAAAAATTCAAGCGCAAATTCTACTCGAGCTTCTTTATGTTCAGCTTTAAGTAAGTATTTCTGTGCTGCTGGATGACAGCGTAGCTCCGATTCTCTTACTCGCCGGCGACCAATACTACTCGATCCAGGAAAATTCGTTTCCTCAGCAGCCTGAATAACTGAGTAAAATGGATTTTCTACTAAAGCATTTATCAATTGCAAATCTTATTGGTGAGTTAATATCCTTCGTCGCCCTGATCCAGGATTTCTACAAATCGTACCGTTTATTCTCCACTTTCTTAAAATGTTACACACCGAAATTTTGTCAATATTATAACGAAGTGCAATTTGTCTCATTGACCATCCATCTTCTGTTTTAGCAATAACTCCAGATTTAACTAAATCGTTTATATGAGGCATATTAGTTTTTTGCACGCTTGCAATAAATTATGACAACTAACTGACAATGTCACAAAAATTAAAGTTAGATATATACAACTAGATTTTAGCAAAATAATAATAAAATAAATAAGACGTGTCCTATTTTTGTTTTGCTCACGACCGTACCAGGGACAAGAAGAGGACTTCGTCGACTTTGTGTTAATATATAATATGTTTTATATATTTAATTTAATATAAATTTTTCTATTTCATTATAAGATTTGTTTTTTTTTAAACAAGCAAAACTTTTAATGCTCCTCACAAACAAATATTATTGAAAAAAACTGTTCAAAAGTCGGTAAGGAATTGAGATACATTAATGTTAATGGAATTAAAATACAATAAAATTAATGTAATTTAATTCCCCATCAATGTTTCAACACTTTCAATAGATTATCTAGAACAATACATTGAGCTCTATTGTAATAGAGTTTAGTGGAACAATAATGTTATATTCAAATTACCCCCCTGTTATGTCTTACTTTTCCCGGCAACCACCAGGTGGCGCAAAAGTTAGTTCCAGGTTACAATACAGAACTTTCTCATCTAGTGTATGTGATCTGTGTTCTATTATCATAGTGTACACGTGAGGTTTATTACGGCCAGAAAGTACCTCTATACTGTTATGTGCACGCCTACGCCCTCTTACGAAGAGAGGTTTAATCCCTAGTAGCAGAGCAAAAAGAAGCCCGCTTAATTAACCACCAATTCAGCGGTAGTTCGCCAGTTGGCCAGGGATGGCGCCATTATCACGGAGAAGCTAGAATGATGCGGAACGACAGACCAGAAGGAAGTAGAAGTCGCCTGGAACAGTCTGGAGTGAAACAGAAGAATCGAGAATAAATGCCACGAATCCAACGCACGGAGTCAGTCAGTTATATATTAGATGAGCACGTGATCAGATAAGAGAAAGAACAATAACAGGTTGTGAATTATAGTAACGAGTCTATAGTATATCAAAGTTATAATTAGTGATATTTTGAGATATATCCCGTATTTTGTGGAGATATTTAACTTGTATCCGATATACTCTAAATAATATTAGTACTGTTTCGAAAACTTTTTCTCATGGAAACAAGAAATGTGGCTGCAAGAAAACAAATGCAAGACATGTTTAGTTGATGATGTGATGGTTATGGGACGGAACTTTAAGGACATCTGGAAAATCTTCAAGAAATATTTGGGAGAATCAGGAATGCACAACTAAAGTTGAATCCAAAGTGTCGCCTATTCCAGTGAAATTTCTTGGACATGTATCTTCGGAGGGAATACAGATAGGTCCGGACAAGATTTCTGCCATACGAGATTGGCCAAGACCTTCAAATGTTTACAAATCACGAAGCTTCCTTGGCCTCTGCACATACTATAGACGTTTTGTGGAAGGATCTAGCAAATCAATTACACCAGCTAACGGAGGAAAAAGTTAAATACCAGTGGACACCGGAATGCGAAGTATCATGGAAGAAGTTGAAGGAAGCGTTATACAGTAGTCCCGTGCTAGCATATCCCCAACAAAAGGTTCTGTATATTCTTGACACGGATGCTAGCAATTCCGCAGTTGGATGTGTACTATCTCAAATCTAAAATGGAGAGGTAAAGTAATCGAGTGTTTCAATAAGGTGCTGTCCAAGCTAGAGAAGAATTATTGCGTAACAAGGAAGGAGCTATTGCCATTGTTAAATCCATGAACCGTTTTCACAAGAATTTCTACAGAGAGCATTTCAAAATCAGGACCGACCGTGCTGCATTAAAATGGCTATTGCAGTTGAAAACCCACGAATGTCAACTGGCTCGCTAGATAGAAACATTGCATTAGTATGACTTCAGAGTTGAATAACCGAGCTGGGAAATTTCATAAAAATGCAGATGCTCTAGATAGAGCATCTTTGCACGATCTTCTGGATAGAAGAATGTTTTGGACAAGATGTCGAGCTGAAGGCATTATGGGCGTAATGGGACTCCCTCAAGGTTATAGATGAACTATTAAAGAGAGCATGGGAAAGTCCATATGGGAAGGAAGTATATGACGCAATGTCTGGGGAACATTTTGGCATAAATACGATCCTGACTAAAGTTCGGGAACGATTTTATTGGATAAATAGCCGTCAAGATCTGGAGGCTTGGTACCGAAAATGTAAGGTTTGTGTAGCCACCAAAGGGCTACAGACAAGAATAGGGACCAAATGAAGCAATATAATGTCGGAGCCCCTTTTGAGAAGATTGCTATCGATATAGCGGAACCATTACCAGTGACAGATGATGGCAATAAATACATCCTGGTTGCCGGAAGCCTATGCCATTCTAAATCAGGAAGCATTATTGTTTGCTCGAGTTCTGGCGAATAACCTCATATGTCGATCTGGTGTACCTCTGGAGCTACAATCAAATCAAGGAAGAAACTTTGAGTCAGGGGTATTTCAGAAATGTTGGGCATTCACAAGACTCGAACAACCGCTCTTCATCCCCAGTCAGATGAAATGGTGGAACGATATAATAAAACCATGAAGGAACATCTTTCTTAGGTTGTTCACAAAAAACAGCGAGATTGGGATCGGCACATACCATTTTTTTAATGGCATACAGGGCTGTCATTCATGAGACTACTGAACAGACACCACTAATGTAATATTTGGGCACGAGATCAGACTGCCATGTGACTTGATGTTTGGTACACCAGATAAGAAGCCACTGTCCATGGATGACTATGCAGATGAAGTTAGTCAGCGGCTGAAGAATGTCCATGAGTTAGTTCACCAATTTAGCAGAGCTAGTGACAAAATGAAGGCTCGCTATGACCAGAAGTGGTCTTCAGCAGGGTTCAAGGAGAAAGATCTGGTTTGTCTATATAACCCACAGAGAAAGAAAGTAAGATCCTGCCTGTGACGACATGTCGCTATTGTAAAAATACCGGGATGTACCAAATAGTCAAAGGATCCTCGTGCCGGCCGTCACATGCCTACCTTGCACTGACGAGAGCCAACAGCTCGAAACTGCAGTCTGCAAGTGGTGTGTGACGACTGGCAAGAGAGCTCCTTTAAGTAGGATCAGTCTTTCGGTTGGTGTTTGTTGCAATCGAAGCATTAGCGTTTTGTTGGTAATATGCAATTATTACACTTAACGCGCCAGACTTGTAGCTTGTAACTCAGCGCTCGGCGGGGCACATATCCCGGAGAGTAGCTGTTGGTTGCAGTCTGGTTACGTTCCTTATAGTAAAATAAGGATTTTATTGCGACTAAAAATATTATGTTTAATATTCCGCCCTCTAAAAGCACATTTGAACATTGAATATGTTCAGATCATTATATTTCGTCCAACATGAATTACATTATTTTATCTTAATAACTTATCTTCTTCTCAGAAATTTCATACCAACTATAAAAAGTATGGAAATACTCTCCATTAACATCCACAAATGTCTCTTCATTTTGTATATTGGCAGATCACATTTCTCCAAACAAATTTTTGCTTTACCCACCAAAAATATATCAACTTGCATTATTGTCCAATTAATTAAGCACGACAGCATTCCATCAGATATTTTTTAATGGTTCCCTGTGAGTTATAAATTGTGTTTGAATTTCTTAATTGGATTTCTGATTGCTAAGTAACACTTTAGGGGACTATGCATCTCCGTCGAATATAATTCTTCTCACGAAATTCACTAACCTATAAAAAAAACTCAGAGGCATAACTCGACAGAAAGATATCATTTTCAGTTTCAATTTCGGGTCGTTTTTTACTTACAGATACTTAAAATATAAAGCTTAATGTAATTTTCTATTTCAACGCCTACCGATGAAAACACTTTTAAAATATCCTTTTAGAACCTTCTGGACTGTTAAGGAGATTTTTTTGCAAAGGCGAATTTCGTATACGGCATTAAATGATTCGAATCTCTGCGCGTCACATTCCATAATTTGTTGAACTGCAAAGAGGAACATATTTGAACGATTATTAATTTTTACGACATAAAATCCAGTTGAGGAACCATTTGTCATTCCGTGAGAGCCCCCATCGATCGTACACTAACCCTTTTAAGAGATATTGAACATTGAACACTGTTTCATTAAATACTGGAATACTGAGACCAATAAACTTAAGCTTAGAATTCATTTACCATCTTTTGTGCGTAATATACGCTGCATTATAAAGAAACTAAAAAACGTACAGTGAAGTTCATAAATGACTGATAAATTCATTATCTACGAAATTAACAATTTATGAGTAAAATCCTAAAACACGTCCATTTTTAATTCTAAAATGACATTTTTTTAGCATAATTATATACTTCCTCCTCAACCTCCTGAGAGTGATAGCTACCCGTTTAAAATTTTTAAATGGAACCAGGGTGCCTGTGATAGAAAGGGTTTTTAATTTTCTAGCCAGCAATATAAGGTTTTTTTGAATTTTGCATATTCTTCATCAAGAAAATTTAATTTAAAAATTTTAAAATATGTACAATCAAATGTATCCTAAACTATTTTATGTACCAAATATCTGTCAAATCTGACTTTTCTAATTAATTTTGTGACTATGTAACAAAAGGATTGAGTGTCGGATATGATTATCATACTAATTATGCATAATTTATTTAACAAAGAGCTGACAAAAAAAATCTAGAAATTTTCACCATTTTCCTACACAAGCTGTTTGGCATATGCTTAGAAAAGGTGATTCTAATAAGTCTATTGTAACAAAAGGTTTGAGAGTCGGACATGGAGCATATTATTTATGTAAAAAAGAGCTGACAAAAAATCTAGAAATGTTTATGCTGGGTTATTATTTTGATTGCATAATTTAGCATGCATTTTCTTCTATAAGTATAATAACATTTTATATCATGAAACAGTGCGCTGGATATGGCTTTCATATAAAAATATACAATTTATTGTAAAAATATTGATAATGAAATGAGTTAATTTTGTGAATAATTTTACAAACTAAATTATAGTACAAACGATCGAAATTATCGAAGCTGCAACACGTATGCAAACCTCTCTTCGTGAGGACAGTTGATGGGCAAACATTAGAGGCTTCCATACAGGAATATGTAGCTTCCGTTTCCAATTCCTTAAGCGCATCGTAACTATACATATGACCCAAATCTATGTAATATTTTAACAATTTTTGCACTATTTGTCAAACTTTTGATTGTGCTGCCAATGTTGATATGTTTATGTGAAAAAATGTTGCCATCAGAAACTGCAAAAATTGTAGCGCTGCAAAATGAAGAAACATCAAGCCTAACAGTTTTAGGACTTGACTGTCTTAGACCAGGGAAATTAGAAAAAGATTCCAGAATTTTACAAACAGCGGTTTTCGGCATCGTGTTCGGAAAAATACCAGGAAAAAAATCTACATATAGTGCACGCGCCATTTTTAGAAAATTGCATATGGGATTCAAAAAGTGCATTTAATATTGCATGATTATTTACAAAATTATAATAATTTATAAAAAACCGGAAAAATCGCCCAGATCTCAGATTATAAAATAATTAGAAAAGACAGGGTGGGAAGAGGAGGAGGTGTGGCATTCTTTGTTCATAAACCAGTTAAATTTAATTTACTAGAAATGCCAACTTCCATTGATTCTTCCCTGGAGCAACTCTGGATATATACTAAAATATCAGGTAAGAGAATATGTTTAGGATCGCTGTATAGGCCACCAAATACGAATTTAACTGTGTGTCTTGAAACTTTAGAAAATACCTTGGTTAGTTTGTTACCCGATTTCGATGTAATTCTATTTGGAGGGGATTTTAATGTAGACAAAGTTAAATAACAATAATACTAGCGGGGCGAGCGTAGGTGCGTCTTTACTATGTACATACTTCGGTATGCGATGTAAAGCAACGACAGGCGCAGTTAGTACTTGGATGGGTGACCATTCCAACGGAAACCGCGTCCTCGCCTCACACATCTTCCAGCGGTTCTATATCAGTGTATGCGCGGAAGCTATACAACCTTAGGCGAGGGTTGTATAGGAGATATACCATCCTTCGGAGGGGATGTAAAGCCGTCGGTCCCTTGTCTATTAAATGTTAGGCAAGTAAAAGATCCCTACTCTTTTTAAGGGAAGAGATTCGGCAAAATTCCTGGTTGGGGGTAGCTCGTCTACAGGCGTCGGTGTTAGGCCTCAGTAGCGGAAATAGGCCGACGTTAAATAAATGTATATAAAAAAAAAACAATAGTACTAAACAATTCACCAGTTTTTTAAGTAAATATAGTTTACATCAATTAATTTCACAGCCGACGCGGATTACGGAGCACTCTAGTACAGTAATAGATATAAATTTAGTGAACAATGTTGAAGTCATTAACATGGAAGGTATTTCGGATCATTCATTAGTAAATTGTAATTTAAAAATTAAGAAAATTAAACAACCTCAAATTTTTCGAACGTTTAGGGATTATTCGGAATTTATTTTAATATATTTCTTAATGATCTATATCTTCTAAATTGGTCACATATTTATGATCTTCAATCCGTTGAAGAAATGATAGAATACTGGAACCTAAATATAAATGCAATTTTTGATTTTCATGCTCCAGAAAAAACAGTAAGAATATCTAAGCCGCCAGCTCCTTGGTTAACTCAAAATCTAAAATTCATGATGAAACTCAGAGACAAAGCCTATACTAAATACAAAAAAGTTGGTACAGAGGCGTCATGGAACTATTACAAGGAACTACGAAATATTGTAAATACTACGGTGAAATTAGAAAAAAAGCGTTTTTACAACAAAAATCTAAAAGCAATCCTAAAGAATTTTGGAAAACATTAGACTATTTAAATATAAACAAAAAACATAAAAGTTCTTTTGTGCATTTCAGTGATCTGAATAATTTTTTTATTAGTAGTTTACCACAAGTACCAGATCTGGATAAAAATAATGCAATATTAGAAAAATATGATGGAAAATATTCAGATTTCGTCACGGAATTAAATTTTACTCATGTTACAGTTAAAAAAGTAGAATCTATTGTACGAACCATTAAATCAAATGCAAAAGGAGCTGATGGCATAGATTTGAAAATGATAACATTAGTGCTACCGTACTTAACTGAATATTTAACTTTTATTATTAATAAATGCATATCATTAAACATTTCTCCTCGTGCATGGAAAGATTCGAATATAATTCCAATCACTAAAAATTCCAATCCAGTCGAGTTCTCTCACTTCAGGCCAATAAGTATTTTGCCAATATTATCAAAAATTTTGGAAAAAATAATTGCAGAACAAATAAATTCATTTCTTGAAAAACATACAATTTTACCTAATACGCAATCTGGTTTCCGCGTTGGCCATAAGTACAACAACTGCGTTGTTACATGTAACGGATGATATCTTTAGAGCAAATGATCAAAGTAAAAATACAATTTTAATTTTGTTGGACTATAGCAAAGCTTTTGATACTCTTGATCATGAGATTTTATGTAAAAAACTTAAATATTTTGGTTTTAGTCATTTTGTTGTATTGTTTCTAAAAAACTATCTCTCAGATCGACAGCAAAGGGTGCTCATAAATGGAATTTTTTCAAATTTTATATTTAACGCAATAGGTGTTCCACAAGGAAGTGTCCTAGGTCCACTATTATTTTCGATATATACCGCTGATTTTTACAGCTACCTTAAATTTAGTTCTATGCACCAATATGCAGATGACACACAGATTTATTTAAACTTTTTACAACGTGAATATAAAGTAGCTGCTGAAAATGTCAACGAAGATTTAGCACAGGTGGTGAGAGTATCAAGTGCGCACGGTCTTATTTTAAACAAGAAAAAAACTGAGGTATTGTTGTTTGGGAAAAACAATAAAGAACTCTCTGAAATACCTGATTTTAAAATTCTAATTGATAATGAATCTTTAACTTTTAGTGAACATTGCAAAAATCTCGGAGTAATTTTAGATGTGCAATTAAAATTTAATGAACATGTTAACACACTTGTAAAAAAATCTTATTTTAAATTAAAGACATTATACATGCATAAGGAGTATTTATCAAGCGATGTGAAACTTAAGTTACGTGAATCTTTAATTTTGTCTACTTTAGCTTACTGTGATGTGGTATACTGGCCCGCTTTGCTTAAAATGGACCAAAAAAGTTTGCAAAAAATTCAGAATAATTGTTTAAGATTCTGTTATAACCTCCGCAAATTTAACCATATCTCCGAGACACTTCAGCAAACTAAATGGTTAACGCTTGATGAACGTTTTAAGTTGCATATGGAGTGCCTCATCCACAAAATGAACATAAATAAATATCCAATATATTTGCTTGGAAAATTAATTAAAGGTACTGATGTACATAATTGTCCTACGCGCTATTGTGACCTATACAGCGTTCCTAAGCATAATACAGCTCAATTTAGTAGATCTTTTACATATAATGCAACTTACATTTATAATAACCTGAATTGTAAAATTAGCTCAAATTCTAGTTTCCATACTCTGAAAACCCATATCAAAAATTACTTAATATCACAAAGAAATTAATTTTGTTTTTATAGTTAGATTTGACTTATTTACGTGTACTGTAATATATCTTACATTTTGTACTTAGAATATTATACTGTTTTATTTTATAATGTACTGCTTGTTTTGCAGAATTATAGGGGGTTACGTGCAAGAGCAGCCTAGTTGAACGTCGCCCCCTTTATAAAAGATTATTGTAAATAACTTATATCAAGATAAAATAAAGCCATATTATTATTATTATTATTATCTCCAGATCTCTTCGAAACTGACTGGCTTATGAGTGTATTATTTATTTATTTGGTATCGACGGACTGGATAGTTCAATATATTATGTTATAATATATATTATAATATATTGCTTCCACGTCCAGTGGAAGTATAGTAACGAATTTTTTTTTTATTTCTGTTGTTGAAATCGAAAATAAGAAATCCTACTTAAAGAAGCTCTCGTGCCAGTCGCTCTCGTCAGTCTTTCAGCTGGTGTTTGTTGCAATTGAAGCATTAGCATTCTGTTGGTAATATACAATTATGACACTTAACGCGCCAGGCTTGTAACTTGTAATTCAGCGCTCGGCGGGACACATAGCCCGGAGAGTAGCTGTTGGTTGCAGTCTGGTTACGTTCCTTATAGTAAAATAAGGATTTTATACAGGAGTTTGTGACTAAAATATTATGTTTTAATATTCTGCCCTCTAAAAGCACATTTGAACTATGCCAAGCCCAGTCAGGCTATTTATTTTTCGATTGCAATATACACTGAACCGCTAGATGGGGCCTACTGATTGTTTTGCATATCGCTATCCTATGGATAGCGAGATGTACCAAATAATCCAAGGATCCTCGTGTCGGTCGTCACATGCCTACCTTGCATTGACGAGAGCCAACAGCTCGAAACTGCAGTCTGCAAGTTGTGTGGGATGACTCGCACGAGAGCTCCTTTAAGTAGGATCAGTCTTTCGGCTGGTGTTTTTTGCAATTGAAGCATTAGCGTTCTGTTGGTAATATACAATTATTACAATTAACGCACCAGGTTTGTAACTTGTAATTCAGCACTCGGCGGGGCACATAGCCCGGAGAGAAGCTGTTGATTGCAGTCTGGTTACGTTCCTTATAGTAAAATAAGGATTTTATAGAGGAGTTTGCGATTAAAGTATTATGTTTTAATTTCATTTAAACTGTTTCATGATCTTTTGTTTACTTAGTAACGCTGTTATGTAATATTTTTCAATAAAAAAATTAGAGAAATTCACAAAATCTTATATTGCTGGATAGAGAGTTAAAACCCTTTCAAATGAACTATCACACGCATCCTCCTTCCATTTAAAATTTTTAAAGGGGTAGCAATCAACACAAGGGGATTGAAGGGAGAAGTATAAAATTATGCTCAAAAAATAACATTTTAGAGTTAAAAATTGACCTGTTTTAGGACTTGACTCCTAAATTGTTAATTACGTAGATACAATACAATACAATACAATGCCTTTATTAATCCAATTGATCATACAAAATGATATAGGACACGTCAATATACATAATTATAGATAAATAAGGGATGAGTAACAGATAGAAACAGATAAATAACAGATAAATAACAGAAATACGATTACAGCATTTAAAAATATTTATATACATCTTGAGTGCATTACGACATTAAATATTCATCAACGGAATAAAAAGCTTTAGAGATAAGATAACTTTTTACAGTTGTTACAAATCTTTTTACACTTGCAGTGTTTTTTAGGTCACTACTTAATTTATTGTAAATAACAGAACCGATATAATATGGGTTGGATTTGTAGAGTTCTAGCCTGTGGATTTCGTGCTGCAAATTCGATCCATGGCGAGTCATATAATTATGGTGCTCATTTAAAGGATTAAATTGAGATGAATTCTTTTTTACAAATTTTAATATTTCTAATATATACAGACACGGCAGAGTTAAAATTTTTTGTTCAATAAATGTTCTTTTACATGAATCTCTGTAATGTAAACCAAACATACAGCGTATTGCTCTTTTTTGCAGCACAAAAACTCTGTTTGCAGAAGTAGAATTACCCCAAAAAATAACACCGTACCGGAAGCGTGATTCCATGTTGGAATAATAAAATACTTTTACTGTGTTACTACTGGCGATTTGGCGAAGTCTCTTTAATGCAAAACAATTGCTGGCACATTTATTAAAAATAAAATTTACGTGTGATTTCCAGTTAAGGGAAAAGTCAATATGAATTCCAAGAATTTTAAAAGTAGTTACCTGTTGAACTGACTTGCCATTAAGTTTTAACAAAGGGCTAGTTAGGTAGTTTGCTCCTATAGGATGGAATTGCATTGAAAATGTTTTTTCTTGATTCATCACTAAACCTTTACCATTGAAATATTGGTTTAGCGAAATTAAATTTGAGTTTAGCTCGGAAATTAATATATCTAGATTATTTACTCCTGATATAATTGTGATGTCATCTGCAAAAATGCTAGAAAAAATTGACAGGGTTAAGTCCATATCATTGACGTACAGCAGAAATAGCAACGGTCCGAGTACACTCCCTTGCGGTACTCCAATGTCAACCGGTAATTCCTTAGAAAATTCCCCAAAATATGAAACAAATTGCTTCCTGTTCTCTATATAGGACGTAAGGAGATTTTTACAATTACCACGTAGACCATAATGTTCAATATTACTGAGTAAGATATCGTGGTTTACACAGTCAAACGCCTTAGATAGATCAATAAATATTGCCATTACTTTTTTTCCTTCATCTAAGTTTTTATAAATAAAATGAAGAATATCGGTCAAGGCAGTGATTGTAGACTTATTATCTCTGAACCCGTGTTGGTTGGGTGAATATAAATCATTTGATTCTAAAAATAACACTATTCTTCTCGACAATAGTTTTTCAAATATTTTCGAAAAAACTGATAATAGCGCAATTGGTCGATAATTATTAAGTTGGTTGGCGTCTCCTTTCTTCGGTAAAGGAATGATTTTAGAGATTTTTAGCAAATTTGGAAATTTACCTTTATCGAAACATTCATTAACTAGATGACATAATGGTTTTGCAAGTTCGATGGCACATTGTTTAATTATTTTGACGGAATAATCATCGGGACCGGTTGCCTTGGAATTCTTTAAATTGTTTATCGTGTCTATAACTTCAGATATGGTAACAGGTTCTAGTTCTATCGATTTTTCAGTTAAAGGTGTTGTAATATTGGTAGTATGATTTGTCACATTCTGTGGTACTATAAGTGATTTTGGTAGGTTAACAAAGAAATTATTAAACTCATTAGATATAATATTTTTGTCAGTGATTTTATTTCCCCGTATATCCATATCTGAGTTAGTTTTGCCAGTTGCAACATTTCTTACAGCACTATTAATTACTTTCCATACAGTACGAGATTTGTTTGTAGAGTTTATAATTAAATTATCAAAGTACATCTTTTTTGCCTGCCGTATAATCCTATTGTATATTTTTTTGTATATCTTGTAATGCTCTTTATCGATTAAATTATTTTTTTGGTACACAAATAGTTCTTTCAGGCGAGCGGATGATACCTTGATACCTGTAGTTATCCAATCCTTATTGTTAACATCCAAGTTTTTTGTAACAAAATTAAAACTTAAGTCATAGTAATTGTGTAGAATATTATTAAAGAATTCATATTTATCATCAATTGTTGTGCTATTAAATACACTCTGCCACGATTCGGACTTTAAGAATGTCTTAAATTTTAAAATATTTTTCCGGGAAAAGGATCTAAATGTGTACATTTGTTTATTATTTGGGGCAAATACTTCAAATATAATTTTTTGACCTACGTGATCTGACAAACCTGTGTTTAGTAAGTTTGTTTCTAATATTATATCATGAAAATTTAATACCATATAATCAATAGCAGTACTTGAATTTCTTTGGAAGTGAGTGGGTTCATCAAAAGCCGGATATAAGCAATAAGAATAAAATATATCTAAAAGATCAGTAGTGTCATTGGTTTTACACAAAAAATCTATATTAAAATCACCACAATACAAAACGCTTGAATTGGGGTATTTACTGAAGATTATATTTGCGGATTCCTCTAATTTTAACAAAAAAATATTAGTATCTGCTCTAGTAAGATTTGGGATTCTATACAAACAAATTATGCAATAATTAATTTTATTTATGGTTAGTGAGACAGCGGAACATTCAAAAATATTATCTATGCGTAGACGTGTAAGGTCCGTTATTTCTGTTACTTTTAGCGTATTTTTTGCCAAGATCAGAGTTCCTCCATGTATATGCGATTTTCTGCAATAAGAGCTAGATATAGTATATCCCGAAAGTGAGATATTTGAAATTTCTTGGGGGTTAATCCAAGTTTCAGAGACGCAGAGTATATCAATGTTCTCTAAATTTAAAAGTACTTCAACTTCCTCAATTTTATTTTTTAGACACTGAAGATTATGATGTGCTACACATAATTTATTCAGTATTAACTTTGATTGCTAAACACTATTTAGGGACTCTAACGTTTGATTTTTTATTGAGTTAAGTTTGTTTAAATAACACGGACATGTGTTATCTTTAGCAGAATGATTGATATCGTATTCTGTTTTAAAGTTTCTATTTGATTGAATACAGTTGGCACATTTTTTAAAGTTAGAACTACACAATTTGGTTTCATGAGCCTCAGCGCACAAATTGCATACCGGAAACTTGCTATTACAGTTGATGGAAAGATGACCAAAATTACAACAAGTATTACATCTTTTAATATGGTAGGATTCTGCAATGCGACATCTGCTCCAGTTAACATAAAGATGGCCAAGAGATAGTATAAATGTCCTTGTTTTGGAATCGACAGCTACAATAAGATTAACCAGACCATTGTGATTAATTTTCCTCACTATTTTGAACGTAAAATTCTCTGCATTCGATGGGATTTTATTAGCATTTATTATATCCTTAGCCAGTGTGACATCATCAATTGGTTCATCTGATTTTTCACTGCTATATATAATTATTTTTGGGGTTATACTTTTTGATGTTTTGAGTTCACATTGTTTTTCAAGTTTAGGGGTTAAGGTGTCTTTTAGTTTATTTAATGATTCTAAATCTTCGCAATTTATTATTACACCACTATTTGTTGCTCTTATACGATTAACGGCAATTGACATTTTAGCTGGGTTGACAGAAGATTTAATTTGTTTGCATAATTCCTCAGGACTTTGATTTTTATCACGTGCCTTAATAAATAATGAATTATTTAGTTGGGCCTTTTTAGATTTTGCTACCGTACTATAAGAAATATTTGTAGATTTTTGTTGACGGGAATCGCCTTCAGAAAAGCGTTCGATGTTTTGTTCACTTATCTTATCTGGTTGTTTTTTAGAAGGTGACCTATCTACTGGGTATGATGTTATTTTAGGTGAAATGTTGTTCATACTATTAATTATCGATTCATGCATGTTTTTCCTTCCTTGTTCTAAGTTCATATATAACTGAGCAAATTTTTGATTCAACAGATTATTCACCATGTTTTCAATAGATGCAAGAAATCCTTGATTTGTTGTATATTTATTACATACCTCACAAAACCATTTGATTGAATTGCTCGATTTTATATACTTAAGGACACTTTTTTTAATATCACTACACTCCACATGGAAAGCAGATTTACACAATCCATCACAAACAATATGATTGTCATCCGTAATGGATTTTTCGCACTTTTTACAGTAGAGCTCGTTTTCTTCGTCCTCACAACTCGACATCGACATTTTAATCCGTTACTTATGGGCCTAACTGTATAATCAAATCGACTTTAGTTTTAACTCTAGTTAATTTTACGATATAAAAAGTGTGTTAAAGCGACTGGCTAGCAAACTGAGTTGCCTAGCGAAGTGGGTTCGATTTCCGCAAGGCGAAACAATTTTTCATTAAAAAAATTGCCCCAAGAGTGGTTCGGAGTCCACATTAAACTGTAGGGCCTCGTCTTTCTTTGCCTAGCACAAGATCCTTGAGATCTTCCAGGGAGTTACTTCGGTAACTTGAGAAGCGGTTAAGAAAACATTTTTTAAAAACGCCAAGACTATATTAACTACAACCGCGTTTGCTTAGCTCACACCCAGCAGGAAATATACCTATACCTACATATATTTCTGAGGAATATATTTTTATGCTTGTTTTTATCACACACGTATAAGAAACACATCCTCGTGTTCTCACAAAAATAACAAATATGTCAATCTAGTAACATGGGTCCATCACGTAATGAAACATTTTATGACGGTAAAAACATGTTTACAAAACAAATAATTTTTTTAGCTATATTTTATTAGTATTATTATATAGTAGAGTTACTCTTGCGTTTTATACAATAATTCGTGAATCTAAGTGATGACTTCCGCAAACAAGAAATTATTGCAAGGTTCACCGAGCTTTGTCCCGAAACTTAATTAAATCTTGTTCAAATAACGTACCTATACTTCGTCTTTTCTGCAAAGTTTTCCATTTTCCAGATGAAATTAAATAGACACTGTTAGAGCAAGGCAGTTAAGAAAACAGATACGCCATAATACCTATCCAAAATATTAGTAACTATCTTTATATAAAGACATTTATTTCAGTAATTGAGCCCATATCTCACAAATTTGTAGAATATTTTAGTTTGTTTCATAATAGTTCTTTATAAGTAATGTACGTAATATCAGTCACAAACATTAAATAATGACGTGCGTGCAATACGCTGTTACCGGATCTTCATCCTATTGAGCCACCTGGGATATGCTACAGAGAGATTTGATGTTCACCGGTCACTTTTCTAAGAACTCAGCGAGTAGAGTGACCAGCCAACTGAGTACCGATTCCCAGCTAGGCTTCTGACGGCCTAAAACTCACTTCGAAGCCATCCTAGCCCCCCCATACACGCGATATAAATGGGAATCCCGGTAATATGTCAGATTTTGATGAAGAGGGCGGACGGGACCCTGAGCGGTGGTAGATTGTTTCAGGGGTCGTTTGGCTTTAAGTAACCCTACTTCACTTCGACCTAAAAGATCTTTTGTGAATAACCCTACAACTAGTTATTGCCCAAGATTCCAAGACTTTTTACAAAGCTTGTGATTTTCCTGGGGGCTAGTTTCCCTATGTCTTCACTCCACCTCCTCTAGGAACTTTAGCGTAGTGCGGATTAATACCTTGCATTCACAAAGTATGTTCCGCAGTTTCAGTTGCACTATCACAGCATCCATATTTGTCGTCTACTGCCTTGCCCACGTTCTTGAGATGATATCTCAAGGGGCAGTTGCCAGTTAGAAGGCCTATTATCAGCCTTAATTCGGATTTTCCCAGTTCGAGAAGCCCTGTGGCATTCCTTGTCGAATAAGTTATACATTTTTCGCTTGTCTTTGCCTGGAGTATTCCTCAGTAGGACTTTTTTGTTCTTTTTCCCATTTTTGGATCTCCTCCATTATGTGTCCCTTGGTCAGGCCACAAAATGGTTCAGATCCAATGAATTGCGCTTCAGCTCCTTTTGTCGCAAGGCCGTCAGCAAGTTCAATACCGTGTACTCCCACATCAAGGTAACCTTGTTGTCGGCCAGTTGCTTCAGGGATTGTTTACATTCCCAGGCAATTTTAGACTCAAAGGTGTAGGACCTAGAGCCTTTTAATGCTGCCTGGCTATCTGATAGTATATAGATCTTTGCCCTTCGAGGCACTCCTAGGCACACAGATCTATAGCATGAATTTCTGCTTGGAAGATGGTTGGGGTGTTGCTGAGGGGGGCTTTTGATAACCTACATTTGGGCCCTGCTACGCCCACTAATACCCCTTCAGCCATCTTAAATCCATCTGTATACCAGATAAGTGACTTGTTCCAATCGCAGTGCCTTCATCTTGCTCGTCTGACGGCTTTCAATCAGCACGTCAAATGGACAGTCAAAGACCTGTTTGATTGGCATTGAGTCAGTAGGTTTGATCATGGACTCAAAATGGATTAGCTCCAAAATCCTTAAGTGACCAACCAAATCGCCTGGTTTAAATTTGAGTGTCTGATGCAGTCTAAAACTATTTAAGTGTTGCATCTTTCCTCACATGCAAGTGCAAAGGAAGTAGGTCAAGCATTGCCTCTATAGCTGCTGTGGGACCCGAGTGCATTACTCCTGTAATCCCTAAACAGGCAAGACGCTCAACTTTCTTTTATTTTTTCTTCTATTTTTGGCCACCATACACATGATGCGTAGGTCGCCATAGGTCTGACAACCGATAGGTAACACCAATGTATCATTTTCGGCTTTAGAACCCAAGTATTACTAAATAGCCTACATCCAAATAGCCGTTGTTGCTTTAGTAAGTGTCCTTTCTAGATGTGGGTTCCAGGTAAGTTTTTGATCTAGGATTACACCTAGATAATTGACTTCACTGGAAAAGCTTAGGATCGTTCCGTTCAGCATAGGAGTTCTAAGGTTATGTTTTCTTCTTTTGGTGAATGGAACAATAACTGTTTTACTCGGATTGATATTGAGCCCCTCTGACGAGCACCAATTGGATATTATGGTTAAGGCAATTTGCATGAGGTTTGAAATCATAACTCATGTCTACCTCTAACAGTCACCACTATGCCATCTTCATAACTCTGGACGTTGACGCTCGAACTACTCGATTTATAGAGGAGATTATCGATCACCATTGACCACAGCAAAGGCGATAGGACTCCACCTTGTGGACAACCCCTGACTGCAGTCACCGTAGCCGATTCCTCCCCCACATCTGCGGTAATTATTCTGCTTCTGAGCATGGATTGTATCCATTTAATTATAGGGGACTGTATTCCCCTTTTGCGGTGGTAATGTAGATCTCAGATTCTATCTATTTTTCGGAACTCCTTTGGAATCTATTTTCTGCTGAAAAGTTTATTTCTGGATTTTGAATATTTATTTGTTGTTGATATCAATAATTATATTGAAATTAATTAGTTATTGAGACAGATATCAAGTAGCTTGTTATTGTGAGAGAACGTTGAGTGATACAATAAAATGTTTGTATATTTCTATATAGTAATAATAATAATATTCATCTCTGGGGCCACATACATTTGTAGATAAGATGTATGTAGTAGTATGCCTGTAAACTTCTTAAATTATTTACTAAATTTTGATATAAATATAATTTATTTTAGTGCTAATTAAAATATACTAAAATAAACGAGCAGGTCAACCATCCAAGAAGCACTAACCACTCCCGACGTTACTTCCGTGATCTGATGGATCCGGAATACCTTCTGAGTAATAGTATTCCAAAAATTCTGTAATATATATAATAATAAATAAACCCCACAGAAATTAGATAACCCCTAATTCCAGAAGCCAGAGGCTTGTGCGGAATGGAGTTACACATTGAAAAAGACGGACATTGTTATAGTATATACTTCATATCATGAAAAAAATTAACTCGAAAAAGTATCAAAATTTGCCAAATAAATTCACCTTCCCCAGGTTGCCTTGTCAAACTAGAAAAAAAGTGTCCGTATAACTTAAATTATCAAAAAACTACAATTTTTCAAAATAATTTCCGAAAAAATTCACTACAACCCGACAATTCCTAAAAATGTCTAAAATAACGTTGAAATATAAAAAACATTCAATTTGTCCATTTTACGGCTCAAACTTCTTAAAATAATAACTTTAAAATTATAGCCCCCGTATATTTTCAAACCACTCATAAGACTCTTTGCATACTTTCGGTATAAAAATTTGATTCAGTTAAATAAAATTTTTACAAGCCAGTCTTCGGTCAATCCAAGTATGTCTAGTCGGTATTGCGTCTTAAATAATAAATTATCATTTATTTTTCCACACGACATTCTACAGCTCTTCATCAATATCTTCAAGCTCTCTCTACACGACAATATATCGAAACTCAATCAATTTCTCCTTTATGGTGCAATATTGCGCAATCCTAGCCCGCACTGGCTGGCAGGGGACCTATCCAGCTTTAGACCGCGCCCGCACTGGTTGGCCGGGGGCCTATCCAGCAAACGATTGTGCGGGACTCGCGATGCACGATAAACGCAATTGTATAAAAGACCGCGCGCTGTGTTCTGATCCGCGTTCCGCAACCGATCTCGAGTTCTTCCTTGATAGCTCCAAGTAAAAAAAGGACAAATCTCTCTGCCCTCGCGCGTCTAATTTTAAGTGAATTTATAAATCTATTATAAGCCTATTATTCTCCTATTTTATCTATTATTACCAAAAAAGTGAATTTTTCAATTTAAATCAAAACTGGAGTTAATTTTATTTTTTCAAGACAAAACTTTCGCTGTTGAAAAGTTATCGTTTATGCAATCTACTTTAAGTTCATTTTAAATTTATAAAACTCTGTGCAGTGTTATTTAAATAAATATTCTAATTTCGTTTTAAACTAGTGTGTTACTTAGAGTAGTAATATACAGGGTGGTGCAAAAATATCCTGCCACAAATAACAAAAAGTAATTATTTGAACTCTTAAATAAATATAAGTGCTCCAACTGCATATACAGGGTGAAGCTTTTGATCCTTATGCAAAAAATTCAGAAAATTTTCCAAAATTAAATCAACACTCTACAATAGAAATTAAGTGCACGAATCTCCTCAAGAGTCTCTCTCAGAGCTCTCCGACTCAAACTTTTTAAATTTTATAATCACGAGGAGCTAATTCGTGTTCAACATACAACCATATCCTCCGACAGTGCTAGTGTTGGAGCTGGGGTTCGAACCCGGCAGCGCGATACCCATCGATTAATCGCGATTGCCGCCTTGCGCCTTAACCAACGCGGCTATCGGATAGATAGATCCCCAGTCTTACGTAGGTACACCTTTTTATAGGGACAACAGGAGGCAGTTTCATTTATTTAGATGGCCGTGCAGATTGGGCCATACAGTATTTACTAAATGCAATTCTAAAACTCTAAAACAACATTGAATGGGTAACGCCGTACAGTAGAAACAATTTACCGGGTTATATGCTGCTGTTCTGTGCAGAAAAAATAAAGTGTAGGACAGAATAATTATGCATGTACAATTACGTTAATTATTCCCATCTCTTCCCAGGTGAATTTCCCATTCTTAGGCGAACAATGGCCTAAACATCGTCGCTAATTAAATCTCGTATTTGCAATAAAGGTCTCAACCGATTTGCAATCGTTATTTTGATCCATCACCATAGAAGACAATTGGCATTGACCTGATAGACGCCCAACTGATAAGTAACACTTGAAGCATTAAGTGTTATTGACAGAGAGTAATTAATAGTTTAATTACACCATTATAATACCCTAACGTTTACAGTCGCAATTTAATTAATTGGGTCACTTTCGCTGACCTGGAAATCAGGAGGAGCATCGGATTTCTGTCATAATACCAAATTGATCTTTAACTCTTAATGGTAATGGACGTGGATACTGTTGGCGCATACCGAATCAGCAGGCTCAAAAGGATCTAGCTACAGAATACTTCAATAGACATATTGTGAAGTTTGAGAAACATTTCTAAAATTCTTAACACAAAGCGATAAAAATCAACTAATATTCCCCAGCACGGTTGTCGAATTATTCTAGGTTAGTAGAGAATTTAAATAATTATTTTTCAACGGCAAACATACTAATAATACTAATAAATGGTCTTTATTTTCAATATAAGTGTCTAATTTACAATACCTGGATATTAAAGATATTAAAAAAAGTCGAGGATCAGAAAGTCAGCACAGTACAACTTCTGTTTTTCATCTTAAGCTTAAAAGCCAAGTGAACTAGATTACAACGTCTATATAAAATAATATATTATACATACAATACACAATTATAATAAAATAACATTTTACTCCATAAAAAAGGATCAAACTATATTGTAATATTTAGTACATAGTCGGGTCAGTGATTAGAAAATGATATTCAGTATACAATCAGATCTATAATTTTCGATACATTAAAATAAGGGGGGCGAGCGTAGGTGCGTACTATGCACATACTTCGATATGCGATGTAAAGCAACGTTAGGCGTGGTTAGTAGTTGGATGGGTGACCGTTCCAACGAAGACCGCGTCCCCGCCTCACACATCTTCCAGCGGCTTGTATATCAGTGTATGCGCGGAAGCTATACAACCTTAGGCGAAGGTTGTATAGGAGATATACCATCCTTCGGAGGGGATGTAAAGCCGTCGGTCCCTTGTCTATTAAATGTTAGGCAAGTAAAAGATCCCCACTCTTCTTAAGGGAAGAGGTTCGGCAAAATTCCTGGTTGGGGGTAGCTTGTCTACAGGCGTCGGTGTTAGGCCTCAGTAGCGGAAATAGGCCGACGTTAAATAAATGTATAAAAAAAATTAAAATAAGGAGTTATTTTGTTCGGCTAACAACAGTCTTTTGTACGAGTGCTTGAACGATATAATGGACTTATTTTTAATATCAGGAGGTATCGAGTTGTATACTTTTGTAATTTGGTATGTGAAAGAAACTTTAACAGTTCCGTACGGTGGGAGGGGGTTGTAAGTATACCTTTGTAACGTAAATTAAGATTATGAACGTCTGTTCTAGATGTTATTTTTTTATTTAAATAAATAGACATTTTGTTACCTATAATTATTTTTGAAGAGACATGCAGAATGCAGTAGACGCCGCCTTGACACATTTAACCAACCTATCTCATTAAGCTCATCTGAAATATGATGCCTACGCCTAATACCAAAGATTAACCGTAGGCAGGAGTGTTGTACTACCTGGATTCTATGAATATCCTCTGCGTATACACTCGGTCCGTAAACTACATCACTGAAATTAAATTTAAATAAAATTAAGGACTCACAAAGAGATATTTCAGTCTTTTGGTTGAGAAAAAATCTGTTATCTACTGCAGACGTATGCAGTTGTTAACGTGAATTTTATATAGAAGGCATGTATCAAAAGTCAGTCCCAATTCTTGGCACGCTCCACGGGAATTATTTATTGACCATCTACATTTATATGAACTTGTTCTGATACGACAGATCTTATCTGCGGTGAACCAAAAACAAGGACGAATGTTTTATTGGCATTGATATGCAATGTATGACGTTTAGATATTTTTACATCCCTATTCATATTACCTATTGCCTTTGCACTATTAGAAGGATCAAATTTCAAATAGAGCTGCGTGTCATCAGCGTCGAAGTGCATTTACAAAATCAGATGTATATAATGTATACAGAAGTGTACCTACGATTAAACCCTGTGGTATACCAGACGATAGTCCAAGGAGATAATAAATAATAACAAATAAACACCACAGAAATTAGAGAATCCCCATTTCAGAAACCAGAGTGCTAAAATAAGCTTTTTTCTCGTTTCTGCATCAATGTTGTATAATTACGTAATGTTTTATAGTAATTATAGTGGTTTACATTTTTACTTTGACGGTATTTTGTGCGAGCTTTATATTGTAATCCAAGGAGAATATTTTTTAGTGATTCTTACCGTTTTGAGTGGTGCGTCTATGCTAAAAAGTGTTAAAATAGATTTGCTGAGAAAGGAATTTTTTCATTTGCATTGTTCATGTTATAAACAGATTCAAACCAAATAGACTGTAAATCAGCATTAAATAGAATATAATCAAAGTTTTTAAAATCTCTTATAGTCTTAATATTTGGAGAATCTATTTTTCGCATGACATTATGTTACAACACACTAAATCATGACATTTGACTCAAATTTAACTCAAATTGATTACACTTATATCTTCTATCATATTATTGTCATTGTTACTGGTTATAATTAGATCAATTAGTGTTAACGAGTTGAGCGTTATGCGAGTAGGTTCAGTAACCAATTGAATAAACCGAAGGCATCTAAAAATGAGGTAAGTTTATGGAAAGCTGGCGAGTAAGTTTTTGGCATGACTATGTTAAAATTTCATACTGTGGTAAAAACAGTGATAAGTTTTGCTCCAGCGCAGTTAAAAAATCAAGGTAAAGGAAATCAGGTGGTCTATATGTAACACCTACTGCAAATTGCTGTTTGTTTAACATCATATTAATCCATTGCTGTTCTATATTGTTTTGAGTATTTATAATAGAATATCCTCCCCCTCTACCTAACCTGCGATCATCTCTTACCAGATTGTACATACTGTATTATACTGTATTGTATTGATTGTATACATAGTATTGTACAACCCACGACTGAGAATAATATAAATTTTTCCTCTAATTGCTTTTAATTGTTGGGTACTAAACAAAATTTGTAATATGTCTGTATTTTTCAAATACTAGTTGAACAGTGAAGCTGTGGGCAAAATTTTCATTAGATTTTTAACCAATGAAAAGTAAAGTATATAATTTATCAAAAACTCACCTTTCTGTTCCTCTAAATATGCGGCATTCCTCTGATGCCACAAACCCTTTTTACATTCAAATTCGTGGTCCGTCATGATGTAAGTATCCAACTCAGCGTCGTCGATATCATCGAATGTCAAATCGACTTCAAACGCCGTGGAGGGTTGAAAAGCATTCGAAGTGTCATCTAAGGAATTTGCCAAGCCCATACTGGCTATATCCGGACCTGAAATGATAATTTCGTATGTACCATAGACTTAATAAACGTGCATAGGAAAATGTAAGACGCATACTAAAGACAATTCGCGTTTTAAAAAAACGATCAAGTCCCTCGCGTGCTGAAGGCTCCTGTCTGGCGTCCACGACACTAGCTACTATCTACTTTGTAACTTTATTTTTCAATATCAAACATTGGAGACAATGTTTTCGATGATGATGTATATTTTCTAACCTCACAAATTTTTAGTGTATTTTCGTGAAGTTTTTCACAATTGTGTATAACGTAGCCGAATTTTCTGAAGCCATTAATAGTAATTTGATTAATATAGCTAACAAAAGACAACTTTTGATCAAATTGGACTCTGAAATCTTTGAAAAGACTAACAGTTCAACTTTTCAATATCAATTGTATAAACAAATTTTATTGGATTCTGTGAAAGATAGTACGCCATCGAGTTATATTTAGAGATATTTAGCTGTAGGTTATGTACTTTACGCTAGAACCATGATTGTACAAGACCATTTTGAAACTAACTTCTGTATTAGTGTCAGATGAGTCGATTTTTTAGAACATCAACATGTTATGTTTTAGCAACCTAAGCCAATTATATCATTTATAAAAATGTTAAATAAGTAAGGCCGAGACGCTGAACCTTGGGGTACACTTAGTGTTGCTGCGATATTGTTAAAGAACACGCCAAAACCTTCGATAAACTTTTCGAAACTGTAACAAAATCCGACTTGAAAAGCGTGCTTCACGTAAAAATGCCGTTGGAAGAGGTTTTATATTTTAAATCACATTTTCGCTCTACGGAGCGTTTTTTATGCCAAAATCTTGAAAACTCATCAAGAAGTGTAATTTTAGAAAGTGTAGTAAATGTCGCTGCACGGGGACGTAATGTCGCCCCGACCACCAAAATTTAGAAATTGTAACAAAAATCGACAGTCGATTTTGACGGGAAAATTATAGATTTTAACGGGATTTGCCCTAAACCGGTTCTTCAGTGATTCGGTGTCAGAAAAGTATCTTTACCATGTACTCAGATGTGCATGGGACCGCCTTGCTTGAATGAATATATAATTGCCACAATATAATTCAAAATCATTGCGATTCAAGCATTTTTAAGCTCCGAGGAGCGAACCAAATTACTATTGAACTGATAATACATAAACAGACAGACAAGCAAAAACCCACCAAAAATTTATAAATATTGAACTTTTCTAGAATCTTTTTGTGTAATCGTTAGCTATAAACTGCACATTGGATGGTAGTTAGTACATTATGAGTCGTTCTGTTCCTCACTATGTGTTGTACACGGGCCAGACTATAGTTTGTCAATACATTTTTCTTGAACGTTTTTGTAAAACATGATTTTTTAAAGAGATTTAATATACATTTTTTGAACTTTATATTGTCTTTTCCTTGTGTTTTCAAAATTCCTTTTCAGGTTTAAATTTAAGAGTGTTAGTATTTACTGTGTTAGATTTATAATGTTACGACGTCCAATTGGTACCATTAGTAAAGCAATTAAGCATAAACGAACAGTAAGTATAGATTTTATATTATTCTCCGTCTGAAACAGTCATTTTGAACCCTTCTTTGTGAACGTTTAATATTCATTTTTGGAAAATATAAAAAAGTCCTTCAGACGCGAAAAGATGGATCGTTCACAATATCTGTGAACCAAAATCCGCGGTACCACACAATCAACCAATCATTCACTATAGTATGTGTTCCAGTCAATACGTGGGTATAATTGGGGTGGGGGGGGGGGGTCAAAATTCTATTTAGAGGGATTATCAACTATGTCTTTGCAATCACTAAAATCCTACGTATCTGTTTTTAAAGTTGAGGGTTTCAATATGGCGGCTAATTTAAAATGGCGAATTGACAAATTCTTAAATTCACTATATTTTCCAAACCAATTATCCGATTTGAATATATTTTTTAGATTATAAGGAAAAGAGAAGAGAAAAATATTAGGACATCTCTTTAATTTAGTGGAAAATTGTGATTTTAACAAAAAAAAAAAATTCAAATCGGATAATTGTTTTGGAAGATATATTGAATTTAATAATTTGTTGATCGGCCATTTTGAATAGCCGCCATATGTAAACCCTCAACTTTGGAGACAGATGCGCAGCCGTTTAGTGAACGTTAACACCTAATTTAAAATCCCTCCAAATCATCATGCCCCCCCAAATTATACCAAATTTGTAAAATAAGGATGCTACACGGACAGTTAAGTAGGACTAAAAAAATTATTGAGTTCTATCGAAGTCTCTATGACTTTCTTCATTCAACTAATATTACTTAGGCCATAAATAAAAAGTTTATATAGAACTTATGTAAGTTCCTCATATAAATTAAAAATTATAAGTACGATTTATTTGAAAAAGTCAAAAGTAGTTCTGAACACGACTGGTCCTCGCCCGTGTATGAGTAAATTTACATGTTAAGCATTTTGCAAAGTTTAATAAGAATGTGATAAGCGATCTAGCAAAGCCTTAAAACCTACTAAAACGGAACGCATTGTATAAACTTTCAAGAGCCTCAATAAACTTTGCTTTCATATTCGGTACACGTTTTTCAGCGATCCGTATTCCTAATAACGTAGGTATCATTTACTACTTCATCAGCAACCTTCACATAAAGTAAAGCGTACGTAGGAAAACTTTGCAGAAGTTGATGGAAGTTAAACATAATTTCCAAAGTAAATATTTCGTCCGATAATTAATAGAGGATGTCCGACATTGACTGAGAAGCTCTGACCATAAAGTCTCGAATTTCAGACGTTTTAATGAACTTATTTACTGTATATATATAAAAATGGAGTGGCTTTGTGAAACTGCTTTAGCAGCATTGTTTCGTAGATATAAAGACAAAATTATTAACAAAAAACATGTACAAATATAAACAGCAAGACTAGAAGAAGCATGACTATTAAATATTTAGTAGGTACTTATATTTTAGTTGTAACTACAGATGTATTAAAGATATCAATGCTATCTTGTACCAATGTGTGATTGCTACACATTCAGTATAGTGGAAGCACTTGGATGAGGCGTATTCGAGGGGTACGCAGTTTAAATGTATTTTATTGCCTAGAATTTAAGCGAAATATGATCAGTTTAAGCCTATACCAAATATCATCAGCACATACCCCACTTAAAGGTAGCGTCCCCAACTGAAAATTTCGCTGAAAACAACCCGGAATCAAATTACTATACGGAACGTCTCAGTTAGAGTGTCCCACTTAAGGCAGCGTCCCCAATTGAAAATATCGCGGAAAATAACCCGACGTAAATACTAGTACATAAAAAATCAGGCAAACAGGTTTAGACGTCAAGTCTTAGTTAAACAGAATTAAAGCAAGAAAATTAACCATTACTTTAAATATTTTACCAGATATTAATTGGTCCTTGTATATGATCGTGGGTGCAAATAATTTATTCCTTTAACAATTTATCTCAAAAATTACAGTTCGGCTCAATTGGAGTGTCCCACTTGAAGGCAGCGTTCCCAAATTAGTATTTCACGAAAATATTCGGTTTAGTAAAAATGAAATAAAATAGAAATTTAAAATTACAATTTCGATACGATACCACTGGAGTGTCCCACTTAAAGGCAGCGTTCCCAGAGGGTATTATTCGCAACAATTTGTCTTCACTTTACTCAACCCAATCGATTATTTGAAAGTTACAACAAATAGCTGAAGGCGGAATTCACCAAAATTTACCAAAGGCGAATTAAATTACTCAAATAAATACAGAATATATTCTAAGCCCGAAATTACCACAAAGGAAATTGTAAATTTGAAACAGCGAGCTCTTACCAAACAGTCGACTGTTCAACTCGGGTGTTAAATCCAAAGAAAGACCCTTAGCAGTGGACCGTCTCAAGGTATCACTCTGCTGGATTTGAATTCAACCTGTCTACCGCAAATTGCGCGGTCACATATGAACCAAGCAGTCATCAGTCGGCAACGGAGTGGAATGTTGATAATCGGAAGCGTCAAATGGCATAAATAATAATTTCTCGACAATTTAGACGGCTGCGATCGCTTGCAAATAAATTAATTACACCATTTTGGAAAAAGAACCGAATTTAACCGTCCCTGATTTAATAAAAGTTTTCAGACACAAAGATAAACAAAACATATATACTAAATTTCCCACTTAAAATTAGCTTCATCGCATTTTCCTTATTTTGCAACTAAACTACGTTATTTAAATTGTTTTCATAATTGAAACAACATTGTTAAATAAAATTTTCATTAAAATATGAAAAAGGTAGATTGCTTAAAGTCGATTTCATATTTTCTAATTTTTAGGACAATCTGTATAATTTATCATAAGTTTGACAACTGTTTATGGCTTCCTAAGAGAAGCATATTTTTTTTATATAAAGAATGGCTTCCTTTCGGCAATTCAAAAAAAGAATGATTACTATCTATCCAGGGACACGCTGTATATACCCGGAACATAATAATATTTGCATACTACGTTCAGTTTTATATTAGATTATGCCTGTTAACTCCGCGTGCAGGTATAAGAGTGCCATTTACTTTTTCCCCGTCGAGATTTTTACATTAAAATCTTTTTCGTACTGAATTATTTATATAGGCCATACACACCGCTTGCATAAAATATCACTGGTTAAGAGACAGGGATGGTGGGCGGTATTAAAAATATTTAATTCACTCGCTAACCTTTCAACCACCTTAATTGGACTAAGCGAGACTCAAATTCCTCAATTTATTCATGACTTATGGAAATTCTCGTTATTTTTATCAGTTGATCTCACTTTAATTTCGAGATTCGGTCTAGATTATCATAATTATTTTGACAAATACATTACCATCTACATTAATGAATCTTTTTTTGAGATTTTCTAGGGTTATAATTTAGTTTCTGATGAATTCACAGTGATTTTTAATACTATTACACACCTATTACAAATTTTAAAATAACAAAGTAAACAAAATATCTTAAATTAATGTGCGTCCCAATCACCATTTTAGACATAAATGATGGTAAGTATTTACGGAGTAACTATAAAATATGTTCCCGGTTTAAACTAACGATATACGTAATTCTTGTAGCCGACATTTTGTTCACTATTCGAATGTACTAACGATTTAAATGAAAGTTTTATGAAGTTAGCACTACCACTTTAAAATTTTGAAATCGTTTTGGCCCCATTAATTGTAGTTTTCTGTAGCGGTAAGAAAACATTTGTAGCTCTTTATTTTAAAAAAAATAACCCATGGTAATACTAACTTCTCAGTGAAAATAGCATTACCGCTCACAGAAATCGCTTTAAAAAGTACACAAATATTTTCTTATCATAAAAAGAATTTGTTGCGGTGAGAAAACATTTGTAGCTCTTAATTTTTAAAAAATAACCTATGGTAATGCTAACTTCACAGTGAAAATAGAATTACCACTCACAGAAATCGCTTTAAAAAGTGCGCAAATATTTATTATATATTAATATATCATAAAAATAATGTATTGCGAATTTATTGCACACGATTAATAGCAAAAAATTAATGAAAAAAATGTTTTCTCTAATAACTTCTGGTAATACGAACTTGATAATCAAGATAGCATTAAAACTTATGAAAAATCGCCTTTAATGATAGTAAATAAAAACGATCAAAAATACTGTTTAAATATTTTTTAAAGAAAGACCGGAAAAACAGATAGCTTTAAAAAAGTGAGCAATCACGACTAAACGATTCCGGGTGCATCGTATACAAAATGAAACAAAATTTGCAAGACCAGTAAGGAAGAAAATTTTCAGATAACAGGATTCAAAAGATTTTGGGAACAAAACGTGGATTACTGTAATTTATACTGAAAAGTAGTAGCAGTTTACTCATAAAAACAGGCGTTCCATTTTAATTTTACTCAAAAATGTTTTCTAAGGAACTTTGCAAACATTTTTTTCGCAACAAATTAAGTTTAGGTGCAACAAATTCGTACTCGACACGCAAACACTTGAAGTGAAAAACTCATGGAAAAATATATTTACAACGGTTTTTGCAGGATGTAGTGTTAAGCTGCGCTGGAAATTGTTCGTTTTACAAAGGTTTGCGAAAACTTGCAACAAAATCGATAAAACGTTGAATTTTCAGCGCAACCTACCACCGCCAAAAATCGTTGCAAAGTGCAAATGCATATTTTTATGTGTTTTTCACTTCGACGACTTGTAGCGTGTGATGTACCTGGCATTATCACCAGGAAAATCCGTTGCAAATGCATTTTGTCATGGATTTTTCACTTAGAGAATTTGTTACGTGTCATGTACGAATTTGTTGCGCCAAGATCTAATTCGTTGCGAAACTAGCTTTCGCAAAAATTGATAAAGCGATTAATTTCCAACGCAACTTGACACTACCTCCTGCAAAAACCATTGTAAATGAATGTTTTCATGAGTTTTTCACTTCCAGATTTTGTTGCGTATAACGTACGAATTTGTTGCAAATAAAGTTTTCTCTAAAATAATTTTTACATAATAAACTATTTCGAGAAATCTTTCACTTTTTAAGACAACCTTAGAATTATCAATAATAATATAATAAAGCGATTTCTGTGAGTGGTAATGCTATTTTCACTGTTAGCATTACCATAGGTATTTTTTTTAAATTAAGAGTTACAAAGGATAGCCGAGTGGGTTAAGGCGCAAGGTGGCAATCGCGATTAATCACACGGACATCGCACCACCAGGTTCGAATCCTGGCTCCGGCACTGTCGGAGGAAATGGTTGTATGTCCGCGTTTTTTCAATTTATAACCCCCTTTCGCACAAGCCCTGGCTTCTGGAATTGGGGGTTGTCTAGTTTCTGTGGTGTTTATTATATTTATTTCTCACCGCAACAAATTCGCAACAAAATCTTATAATAAGAAAATATTTGTACACTTTTTAAAGCGATTTCTGTGAGTGGTAATGCTATCTTCACTGTAAAGTTAGCATTACCATGGGTTATGTTTTTAAATAAAAAGCTACAAATGTTTTCTCACTACAACAAATTCGAAACAAAAAAGCTACAATTAATGGGGCCAAAATGATTTCAAAATTTTAAACTGGTAGTGCTAACTTTTTAGAGCTTTGAATGAATCATATTACGCAGAAAGTGTTCGCCCAAAGAAACAACGAGAAAAAGAAGAATGTGAAAGAAGTTTGTTGTAGGAAATGCAATGTGGTGAAAAAACCTACTTCACATACTTTTTTCTTATGGGTTAAATAAAATTTTGATATTTGGAGCATCGAATATTCGGAGCATTTATTGTCATGCTTTAGTCCTCGAGTGTCTAGAACTATAGAATAGTTTTTAAAAAAGATTCAGCTCAACAGATTTTCGGCAAATCGAATTCATTCATTTTCATTCTCACAGTTAAATACGCCAGACCCGCGGTGTCGCACCTGTATTTTGAATTAATGTTCGATGATCAGTCGTGCAATGATTATGTATTGAGCAAGTACACATAGAGTAGTATCATTCATGTTTATTATTAATCTTTAAATTTGGCAAATAAAGTTTCGTAAGTAAGTTATATGAAACTAGGCGAGTACTAATAGTTTTAGTTAAAAATAATTGTTCTTTTGAAAAAGGAGCAAAATTTGTTATGTATAATTTGTGGGAATATTTGTGACCCTTCTAAGGACATGATTATCAACAAACGAACAAAAAAAGGATTACTAAACTTAATAAAAGCAGTTGAGCCTCGACAAGATGAATTTACCAAGAATATTCTTATTCATAAAAATGCAATATTGTCTGTTATGAAAAGTTTTAAATTTCATACATCTTGTTGAAGTTCGTACATTAGTCGAGGAAATATTACTACCAAGTTAATGCCTTCCGACCCTTCGACTTTACCAAGTACTAATTTAAATGAACATCTTCAAACTCAAAGTACTGATTGCTTTGAAATATGCACAATGTGTTTACTTTGTAAGAAAGCGGGAAAGAAGAAATAAGAAAAATTAACTTCCATACAAACAGGCACCTACTTATTATACAGGGTGTTTCGGAACTAACGAAAAAAACAAAATTTAATATATATTTTTTAATTTCTTGCTCCATTTCTGAGATAAAGGGGTTGAAGACACCCACCAAGTCGCATAAAGAAATAAATTTAATGTAAGCAAACAATTTTCTCCATAGTGTTGTGATTTTTAAAACTCTATACAACATATACACATATAATTTCTAACAATTTCTTTAAAATTCTATCTTTGGAGTGCAAAACAAAATTTCAAAAAAAGGTTGTTTTTGAAAGTCTACTGAAAACCGCCTTTTTCTGTTAGAGCCTCTGTATTATATGGTTTTATGTGTTCCTAAAGTTTTAATAAGTTAGGTACAGGACAATCAACACGGGCAAAAATTTTAGATGCCAACTGGTATGGTGATTTAGAAATGATCTCACGCCTTGCTAATTATAACGCACTTTTTGCTTATGATGCGGAATAACCACAAAACATGTTACGCCAAATATATTTCATATAAAAATTAGACAAAAGTTCAATAAAATTTGTACTTCAGATAAAGTTGCTAATAATGTTAGTTCTAGTAGTTCAGATGAGGAATTTTCACAGGATGTTTTTACTTTAAACTTCTCTGACAATCAAATTCTTTTAGAACTATGGAAATTTTGCAAAAAACTATATCTGACTATAAGACAACAAGAAAAGTCTTTCCTTCTCTTAACTAAATGACAAAAGGAGAATTCGAAAATTAAGTTCCTGATGTTTTATTGACATTTTCAGAATGTCTTTTAAAACGCTCGATGAGAATAGGGATAATCCGGCTGGCTCCGGCACTGGCACTGTCGGAGGAAATGGTTGTATGTCCACGTTTTCTCAATGTATAACCCCCTTCCGCACAAGCTCCTGGCTTCTGGCATTGGGAGTTGTCTAATTTCTGTGGTGTTTATTTATTCATTTGGTTGGCGCCTACATTTTTATTTTAAATAGCACTCTGTATATTTTTCATCAAACTGTAATTTTTTAGAATGATTTTTTTTAGGTTTAAAACATTTTTTCGGGATATCAAGTCGAGTAAAAAAGAACCGGAAAACAGCTATTTTTAAAAATATTTTTTATTAGGCCATCAAATTTTCTCTGAATTAAAAATATATCCAAGTACGCTTTGAAATTCATTAAAAACCGATTTTTAATAGACAATTGCACCAGTTTTTTTTTTAGTTAAATTCTATTCATATTTTATAGAAATATTGTGATGATTGTTTTTGATCTTTCTAAAGCCTTTGACTCTGTTAATAAAGAAAGATTAATAGATAAGTTAGCAGTAATTGGCATCATGGGTAATGTGCTGGATTGTTTAATATTTTATATTATACAAAACAGAGGTCTTGATGTAAAATGGAATGAAGTGTAATCCGACACTATTGACGTAATTTTAGGCATATATATACTTTTACAAAATAGTTACTATACAGTATAGTATAGAGGAATATTTGAATCAAGAATTTTATTGTACTTTATATTCGTATTTATACTTGTTTATTTTTATTTTTGTTAAATTCTTAGTTTGTTATTTACATCTCTTTGTTATATACTGTGGTGTTTATACCCTACAGTAACCACCCTGTACGTAGATTCAAATAATTGCAACATGAACTTTCACTAACTACTGGCTTATTAATCACTTAAATTACAGTAAATAGGTCCTTATACACATTAGTACACACTAATTACAAGTGTACTCTACTATAGTCTCACTATTATAATTCACAGCTTGTACTTTATTTTATCTCATCTCATCTCAGATCAGATCCGAACTGTCCATCTAATATATAACTCTAAACTCTCTGCTCTAATTCACTCCTTATATATACGCGTCGAACGTACTCGAATTTTCTAGCTCCTTCCAGAACCCGTCTCGAATAGCCTCGAAATTTCTAGTTTTCTGGGAATTAATGGCGGTTCGTCAGTTGGCCCAGAGACGGCCCTGCTTTACCGGCAACCAACTAATATGCAGGTTTCCTTAACTCTACCAACAGAAATTAGACCTTTCTTCGTGAAAGAAAGTGAGTATGCATATAACAATACTTTTATTGTTTTTAAATTATTTGTATGTTTCTGTTGACTTTCTACATATTCTTAATTGTAAAATGACTGTCAATCAATCGGTTATAAATTCAATTTTTCAACTAGCCGCCATGTATGTTTTATTGTCTTCTCTGATAAGGCGTTAATTTACTTTACACTCTTTTTGTTCAATTAAAAAATGATTATAAATGAAAATTAAAATTAAGCTTTTCATAAAACCGTTCCAAATTATTTGTCATGTCTTGTAGACAGTAAGCCGTGTAAATGAAAATAACATTTCTAAATCAAACAATTAAATTTTCTATTAGAAGTATTGAAAATGCTCTTTTAATGAAATTCAAAGCCTACTTCGATGATTTTTTAATTTGTTTTGAATCCCAAGGCCTACTAGAATTAATAAATACATGCCATGCTGAAGGTTATTTTTTAGTTAATTTTGAATTAAAAGAAAAGATGTAAAGAGAAGCCATAACTTTAAGAGAAAAGTAACTTAAATATAGAGGCTATTATTTAAAATAATCTTCAATACTGGGATGTACACAATTTGGCCATATCGATGGTTATATTCTATACCTCAAATTATTGATGATGATTATTATTATGAAAATCATACAAAATTTATGTTAAAATGTTGACATTATTTTTCAGATATTCCCACAAATAAGAATCGAGGATAGTCAAATCAGACCTAGGTGGGCACCTTACTGAACCATTGATACCAATCCGTCGTTCCCCATAAATTTAATTTATTTAATTGCGAACGATAGCATTGTAGGCTTGAACTCGAATAAGCTCCTCGTGTTTGTAAAATTAAAAAAGTTTGCATCGGAGTGCTTTGATAGAGACACTTGAGGAGGTTCGTGCACTTAATTTCGATTGGAGAGTATCGGTTTAATTCTTGAAAACATTTTGATTTTTTGCACAAGGGTCAAAGGCTTCACCCGTATACGCAGTTGGAGCACTTAGATTTAGTTGAGAGTTCGGAAAGTTACTTTTTATTGTTTGTGGCAGGGTATTTTTGCACCACCCTGTGTATTACCCCTTGAAATAACACACTAGATTTAGAACGAAATTATAATATTTATTTTTAAACACTTCACAGAGCTTAATGCACTTAATTAACTTAAAGATATGTTGCAAAATGTTCAACAACGAAAGTTTTGTCTATATTTGAATTGGAGATTTGTAAAAATTCACTTTTTTTGCGAAGGTGCCGATTATAATAGATTGATAAATTCACTTAAATTAGATGCGCGAGGGCAGAATAGATTTGTTTTTTACTTGGAGCTACCAAGGAAGACTTCGAGATCGGTTTTAGAACGCGGATCGGAATTGACTTGTCCGAGATTCCAAGCGCGCGGTCTTTTATACCACCGCTATGGTTGCGTTTGTCGTGCACCGCACAATCGTTTTTTTTTAAGCTCGAAAGCTACCACCCATTCCGTGCGGGCACGGTCCAAAGCTGGATAGGTCCCCGGCCAGTCAGTGCGGGTTAGGATTGCACAATATTGCATCATAAAGGAGAAATTGAATTCCGAATTGAAAATTATATTTTCGTTTAGGTCTTAAAATTAAAAATCTTTTATTGTTTAATATAAATCTGAATCGGTTTTACTTTGAAAGATATTTGATAAATCATCTGAATTTATTGTACTAATTTTTGACTCGTCCTAGTAAAACGATTCCGCAGGCGAACGCTTATCATGGAGCTGTGGTCATACTAAGTGCAGCGGATGGCGCGATCTGAACGAACGGAATTAAGTTTTGATAAGAATTTATTTGTGCTGCGGGCTGTAGATTTGATATAGAATATTTGTACAAATACGCATATGCTGAAGGAACGGAAGTAAATATTGATGAAAAGCTGTAGAATGTCGTGTAGAAAAATAAATGATAATTTATTATTTAAGACGCAGTACCGAATAGATACTTAGATTAAACGAAGAATGGCTTGTAAAAATTTTATTTAAATGAATTAAATTTTGATACCGGGGTATGCGGTGGTTTAATAATATACGGAGGCTATAATTTTAAAGATATTATTTTAAGAAGTTTAGGCTGTAAAATGGGTAAGTATTTTGAATGTTTTGACTATTTCGACGTTATTTTAAGTATCTTTGGGAATTATCGGATTGTGATGAATTTTTTCAGGAAATATTTCGGAAAATTATAATTTTTTGATCATTTAAATTATATGGACACTTTTTTTTCTATTTTGACAAGGCGAGCTGAAAGATGGATTTATTTTGTCAAATTTTGATATTTTTTGGAGTTATTTTTATCATTTTTTTTTATGATACGAAGTGCATACTATGACAGGCTCCGCACCATTTTGACGAAGATACATGTTACGTGTTTACACCCTGTAGTAAACACTAAACGCAGGTTCAATAATTGCAACAAGAATTTTCACTAACCACTAAATTACAATAATAAGTCCTTACAATAAGACCCTAGTTATATCTTTCGTCTACTATAGTCTCACCACTATAATTCACAACTTATTACTGTTCTTTATCTTATCCGATCACTTTTCATCTGATTAAGAACTGTACTCCAGTGCATTGGATCCGCCTCATATATATCCGTTTCGAACGTACTCGAATTCTCAATCTCATTCCATTCGAACAACTTCTCTTTTTCGGGTTACCCATTTTCGAACAATCTCGATCTTTCGGGTTCTCTGGTAATGGCCGTTCGCCAGTTATCCCAAAGATGGCGCCGTCTTACCGGTAGCCAAACTAGGAAGGCTTTCTTTCACCCTGCTACCGGGGATTAATTAAATCTCTCTCCGTTAAAGGGCGGCACTTAACAATATGTTTTTTTAAATTCTGGGGAAGGTTGTTAATTTCATCTTAATTAATTTAAAAAGCATGGTGTGCCGATGGGAACCATCTTGTATTATTCCTTAAGTTGGGCATTTTCTGTCTAATCGTCAACTATCAAAACAACCCCACCCTCAAGAATAAAAATAGCTAACCTGCTCTTGTATCAGTTTTCCCACTTTCTATTTTACCTGTTGGACTCAATCGATTGAATTTATTGAGATGTAATAAATATGTGTAGATTATGTTGATTGTGTTATCGAATACCGCATCATAATTTACACATATTTATTACATCTCAATAAATTCAATTATAAAACTACTTATCAAGCTTTAACAAATGTATATTGACAACAAATCTAACAGACGCATAATGAATAATTGAAAACTTTGCAAACTAATAAAATGTTCCAAATGTTGACATTTAAAACTTCAGATGATTTTTTTATAGGTTTATGGCTGACAAAGTATAAAAATTTAATTGTCAATATTCCAATTACGAATGGCCACCAAGAGGTCCAGAACTAAATCTTATGTAGTACCATCTTTAGGATATATCTAAAAGGTGGATGATATATCATACTAAAATCTAGCTTTTAAGAATGCCGTGATTTTTATGTTCTTGTTAAATTCATTAGTAAAATAGTTACAATAATGTATGTAATTTAATATAATGCCGTTGTGAAATTTGTTGAGAAGTTTATTTAATTTCCATTCCCCATTCAATTAAAGTTCGATACTGAGTGAGTGCTTTTATAATTACGTAGGTTTTTTTGTCATTGCCTCTGTACCTCTGCGTCGAAATTTAGTGAAATTGATTGAAATTAAGTGGCGGAGTTTTATTCGTTAATTGGATAAGGCGGCATAACCGCAACTTCAATTTCCTTGTAATAGCTCGTCTATCCTTATCAGTATATATGTTCTCTCCCGATAAATTCGTCAAATCAAATAATGAACCGCTATATTTGACGATAATTTTTATTTTTGCTTCGATATTTATTCGAAAGTAAAGTAGTTATAAATAGATAAAAATAATCCGTAACGCAGAGCAAAACTACTAGTAGTCCAATAAAATGGGACGAAATTTGTCGACATAACAAACAAACATATCAAAAGTCCCCACCCATAGGCGCCGACGGAGGGAAGGGGGAGGGGGGGGTGTAGAAAACAGGTAAAGAAAGTCGGTTTTTCGCAAAAAACTTGGAAAGTATCAATTTTACTGTAAAATATGTAGACATCAAAATAATAATTATTTCGTTTTTTTCTTTAACTTCGTACGACCTATTGGAGCCGAGATAGATTTTTTGAAATTTTAACAGTTTTGCGACGCAACGGAAACGCGCTCGTTCTTCGCTAAAATCTTAAAAATGGTCGTTCAGATCGCAAAATGTTTCAAATTATGAGAATTCGATTACGAACAATTTCCTTTTATTTTTCATTTCCATTCGATCAATATTGGCAAATATGAATTTTTAAACATCTTTATAGCGCGCTATCAGAACACTTGTTTCATGATAAAATCGATAAAAACTCGAAAACGATAGATCGTACGCATATAGTGTATCTAATGAAAGTTAATAGTACACGCAAATTAGATTAAAAAACACTGAATAGAAGAAATAATTTATAAATAAATAATATTTTAGATGCTGTCTACGAAAATAAGGGTTGGTTTGTGAAAAATAAAAATGTTTTTTTTGTCGGAGACTACGAATTTTGAGATTTATGGGCGCCAGCAGCCTCGACAGTAGTGTTTCGTAGATCTGTGATAGGTGGACGAGTTCTCAGGGCCGATTTCTGAAGTTTGTGATGGTTTTGACGATTTTCTGATTGTCGGAGGGTATTGCTGCTACCTCCTTGTTGCAAGTTTGTAAGCTGTCATACACTTGAACCGCTTTTGGAACAAGGTACCCCACTTTGTGCATATATATAGGCGCTTTTGCCTGGTATGTAACGATTCGAAGAAATAAAAGTCGGAGATCCAATAAATTGTAACGTTAAGCAGAACTCTGGCGACGTTCGTTGCACAATTTAATTTAATTTGAATTTTACCCCTAACTTTTACTGAGCTAACACAATAAATAGTAACGTATAACGGTTGAAAGTCGCGTCGCGTCGACGGATATGGTCCTTCTCCTAACGCTAACAGGGTTCAGATAAAGTGCAGGGACTAGTATCTGAGACGCCGTGCTAGGTCTCGGTTCGTCGGATGGAATTCTTGAAGAAATGGTTGAAGTTCTGTAGACTGCTTGATGAATGCTCGGAGTGAACTGGTCGAGTACCCGGAGTGAACTGCTTGATGACGTAGTAGTTGTATCGATGAGTACCCGGAGTGAACTGCCGCTGTTCGCACTAAGTGAACGTGCCAATTCGGCATCTTTATGGTTTCCGCCCTTGGGCGCTTTCCATGGATTTGTCGTGTTGGCTTGTGTACTGATCTTTAATGCTTGGGCTGGTTATTTTACGTTCTTCAAAATGTTATTTAGGGGTGATGGTGAGCGGGATTGGTGTGTTGAGGTTGGTGTAGGGGGGTTGTGTTGGGGGTGGGGGGGTGGTGGTTGGGGTGGCGGGGATGGGGAGGCGTATGTGTCTAGTTAGGGGTGATTGGGGGGTTTGGTGGGTATGAGTAGTGGTCAGTTTTGTTAGGTAATTGCGGGGTAGTATTGGAAATTGAGGGAGCGGTGTTTGGGGGATTTACTGAATTTTGGGATTTGTGGCAGTTTTAGGAGAGGGTTGGGGTGGTTGGTGAGTTTTGATGCGAAGGAGGGGATGAGTTCTAGGATGATGTGTTCGTCGATAGTTGGAGTTCCTGTAGTGTTATGTAGGTATGTTGTCTGTGTCATTTGTGGGAGGTTGGTGGCCCATCGTAGATGTCGGTTTTGTATTGTTTGGAGTTTTTGTTTATTAGAGTCTGAAAGGAGGGGATACCAGACCGGTGAGGCATATGTGAGGATAGGGCGGATGTAGGACTTATAAAGGATAGTGGAGGTATGGGATGGGGCGGTTTTAATAATTTGTCTTAGCTGGGCCGAGCGAGCGTAGACTTTACTTTTAATGGCGTTAATTTGTTTATTGAAAGTTAGTTTGCGATCGATTTTGATGCCTAGGTATGTGATGTCGTTTGACCAGTCGACTTGTGTGTTGCGTATAACTATTTGTTTTTTCGGTTTGATTTTGTTTTTTCGTTTGGTAGTTATAATTGCCTGAGTTTTACTGGGGTTTGCTAGCAGGCCCCATTTTTCGAAATAGTCGGTGACTACGTCTGTCTGTCTTTGTGTCAGTTTTGTTAGTAGGTCGGCGTCTTTTGAGGTACAGATTATTGCTGTGTCGTCGGCGTATATGGCGTACGTTAGTCGATGGTCTTTGGGCGTCGGTATGTCGTTTAATTAAAATAGGAATAGGGCGGGACCGAGGGATGACCCTTGGGGGATGCCAGAGAGTACGGGAAAGGGGTGGTGGCACTCCTGGTCGATTGCGACTCGGAATTGGCGGTTGGATAAGTAAGACTGTATTATTTTAATAATACGAGTCGGAATTCCCGCGATATGGAGCTTGTAAAGCAATCCGGGGTGCCAGACTTTGTCAAACGCCTTCTCGAGGTCCAGGGAGACTATCCCTGTTAGGTGACCCCGATTGGCGTTTGTGGTCAGGATTTCGCCGACTCTGAACAACTGTTGGGTGGTGGAGTGTTGGGTTCGGAAACCGAACTGGAAGTCGCTGAGTGCGTCGCCGCCCCCAGCTCCCTCCAGCAGGTGGGTTAGGAGTAGGGAATCTAGGACTTTTCCCAGGACTGACAACAGGCTAATTGGGCGGTAACTGGATGGGAGGTTTTTGGGTTTTTTGGGTTTTGGAATGGGGGCGATTTTAGCTGTTTTCCATGAAGTGGGGTAGTGCATGTGTTGCAAACAGGAATTGAATAGTTTTGTAAGATATAGGATGGCTTTAGGAGGGAGGTGTCGTAGGGCGAAGGGGGGGATGTTGTCGAGCCCTGGGGCCTTCCTGGGGTTTAGGTTTTTAATATGGTCTATTACTTGGGATGGGGATATTGGGATGGGTTGGTCCGTAGGGTCGAGTTCGGCCTGTTGGAGCCATTGCTCGAACCTCTGGGACTTGGCTTGGTATCGGGGGTGGATAGGGTTGGGCGAGAATTGGGAGGCGAATTGGAGGGAGAGGGAGTCCAGTTTTTCATTATCGGTTACGGCCTGACCAGTTGACGTTTGTAGGTGTGGGATGTTTTGTTTTTTCCTAGTGAAGCGCCTGGGGAGAAAATAGGGATCTTCAGGATGGGATGCCAGCGTGTCTGCGATTTGTTGGTTTCTGTAATTGGTTATTTCGATGGCTATTTGTTTTTTTAAAAGGTTAAATTTAGTTTTTGTTGCGGGATTTCTGTTTATTTGATATGATTTTCTTATTTTGTTTTTTTCCTTAATTAGGGCGATTATAGCTGGCGGGAGTTTATTGGAGTAGGAGTGGGTTGGGATTACTCTCTGACTTAGGAGTAGTGATTCGGAGATGGCGTTGGCTATGTGGGAGGCGGCCTGGTCGACCTCGATGGGATTGTTGCAGGAGGGGTTGTATGGGAGGGATTGCGAGAGGGTTTGGGAAAACCTCGTCCAGTCGTAGTCTGTCTCCTTTGCTCTGTACTTGATTTGCATATAGTCCGGTGTTAATTCGAAGGTAGTAAGTACCGGGTTATGGTCACTGTTTAAAGCGGAGACCACCCCGGTTTTTGTTGGGCAGTGTATTTGGTTAGTGATTATGATGTCTATGATGGACGAGGCTGGTATGGGTCTTGTGGGTTCATTTGGGGATACAATTTGGGCTGAAGAATTTCCCACTAGATATCCGAACAGCTCCCGTCCTGAGGGGTTTATGTCGCTGTTAAATAGATTCCAGTGGGGGTGTTTGGCGTTGAGGTCTCCCAGGAGGATAAATTTCGGATTGAGGGATTTTATGATGTGTATGTCTTGGGTGTCTAGTGTTGTCTGTGGTCGGCAGTATGTGGATATTATTAGAATGTCCTGTCGCTGTGTTGTCAGAGTGATGGCTGTTGCTTCCAGGGTTTTTAGGCCTCTAATGGCTATTTCGGCGTGTTTTAGTTCTTGTTTTACGACAAGTGCTGTGCCGCGGCCGTCGTCGGTTCTGTAAACCTTGTAACCCTGGATAGTCAATGTCGTTTTGTCATTCAGTTTTGTCTCACATACTGCGCAGATGTCTATGTTTAAGTCGAGTAAAAGTGATTCAAATTCGGGTTTCTGTCTTCTAAGTCCGTTTGCGTTGTATTGTAAAAGTCGTAGTGTGTTTTTGTTATTTTTATTTTTGCCGTTAACTAAATAGATTTGAGAATCCTTCTAAGATTATAAAAATTTTTTCAGTGGCATCGCTAGTTTGTTTTAAGCGAGCTAGAGTGGATTTTATTGTTGCCCATATTTTTTTTAGGTCAAATTGTTTAATGATATCCATTATTTCCTTTATCGGATTTTCCGTGTTTTGTTGCTGTCCATCCGTTTGTGGTTTAGTCTGTGTTTTCTGTGTTGGTTGTGTCTTTTGTGTGTCAAGTTGTCTGTGCTTTTTCCAAGCTTGTATGTTTTTGTCGCTGATTAAGTTTTCTGTTTCTTGGGATAAGGGTGGAAAGTGTATGTCTCTGTCGGGGGTCGCCTGTCTGTTGTGGTTGTCTGTGTGTCTCTGTGCAGGTGTGATTTGCGTTTGTGTGGTTTGTGGTTGCGTCTGTCTGTTGTCTTGTCTGTCTGGTCTGGTGGCTTGTCTTTGCTTAGCTGTTTGGTAGACAGGGCACCCCCTGTAGCTTGCTGGGTGGTCCCCCCCACAGTTGGCGCATTTGCACCGCTCTGCAGGGCATGGGCCGGCCTCGTGCGTTTCTCCGCACCTCACGCAACGTTTGGTGCGGTTGCACAGCTCAAAGGAGTGACCTATCTTTTGACAGTTGTGACACTGGGGCAAGCCCTGCCTCACATACTCACTGACGGTTACCCTGAGGGAGCAGAGTTCCGTCAGCGAGTACCAGGCCTCGGCCGCCTCAGTGGGTATGGTCATAAGTAGCATATTAGTCGGTGTTCTTACGCCGTCTCTCGACATCATCAACCTAGCCATATTTGAGTGTGGTAAATTTTTCATCCGCAGGTCGAATTCTATCTCCTCTTTCTCTAGGTCCTGAGGAATGTATTTTATGACAACCTTTAGCGGTCGATTTTCTTTGACTGTGTATGAATAGAATTCGATCTGCCTGTTAATTAGTATGTTTATTATTTTGCCGTGTTCTCTCGGCCCAGCGGGGTGACAAATTAGTGTGTTGTTATTGAATTTAAAAGATGGGATAGGACTTATTTGAGTATTGATTAACCTGATGGTTTCTGCATGTTTTTGAGTATAAATATGTATTGGTGGCGGTTTTTTGGCTAGATGGGGGTTGGTGGTGGAGGGGTTGCTAACGGGAGGGGGAGGGGTTTGTGGGGTGGTCTGGGGGGGTGGGTTAGTTAAGGGTGTTTGTCTTTGTATGTTTGTCTGTGTGTTTTGTATGTTTGTCTGTATGTCTGTTGTCGAGGTTTTCTTGTTCGTTGGGTTAATAGTGTCTTTAGGGGGGGTTGGGGAGTTCTGTCTTTTGCGTTTAAGCAATGGTTCATGCCTTCTTAACACCAGGGGTGGTAATCTAAGCTCCTGCTCGGGAGATGTTAGATTGATGGCGTTGATGCTATCTTTGGAAAGTTTACTCATTTTCCTTCTTTCTTTTTTCTCCTTTTTTCTCTCGGCTTTAGATTTATGGTGCTTTTCCGCGGATGACTTATCGTTATTTATGCTGCCAGGGGCAGTAATTATTGTTTCAAGATTGTCATTGCTTGTTGCGTCCATGCTAATGGGAGATGGAGTTTGTTGAGGTTCATGACTTTTGTTATTAGGACTATCTATCAATGGTGTTGTTAAGGGGGTGGAATGAACCAAAGCTTGTACTATGGTGGTCGTAGTTGTCGTAGCGGTCATTGTTTGGGTGGTGGTTAGTGTGTTTGTTGTGGTGGTCTGTGTAAATTGAAAGGGGGAGTTGTTTGTGGTGTTATTAAAATTTAAAGGTCTAGATGTGTATTTTAGTGGCGTCATTGTTAGTGGTAGGGGTGCGGTGGTGAGTGGTAGTGGTAGTGGTGTTTGATAGTTAGAGGTGTTAGATGTTTGCGAGGTATCGGCATTGGGGTTAGTAACATAGCTAGACACATACGAGGTGTTAAGGGGGTTGTTATTAGGGTTAGATGCCCTTGATGACCCAGACGAATTATTTTCGTACCTTACAGATGTGTCAGTTGTATAGCCATCAGAATTTTCCTGCCGGTCATCTCCTTCAGCGACAATTCTAGCCCTGCGGCGAGGCGGCTTCTTTTGAGGCGTCCTTATCATAGTGTTTTTTGTGTGGTGTTGTTGTTTTTTGTGGTGTGTATGTTTACACTTTTTGTGTGGCGCTTATACTGGCGTGAGTGCCGTCCCCTTCTAGAGAAGTGAACTTCGATGGTTTCACGCAAATATTTCTGAGTGTGGGTGTGTGTAAGCAATTGAAATGTACGTGTGTCTTTGGTAAAGGACGACGACGAACTATATATATATAATATAATATCTGCCGCTGTTGAAACCCCGCCGCAATCCTGTAACTTTCGGGGCGGACGGAGCTCCGAACGTTAGGTCGGCTGGCGTTCTAGACGTTGTGTGCCGGATGAACGGCCGGGGCCGCCTGCTGCGTCGTGTCGGACCCGCCCAGTCATGCCGAGGCGGACGGGAATCTAAACGTTGATATGCACTTAGCGCGTCTATTGCGTTGTATTTAATTCGAGCTGAGATATGAATGTGTAACGATGCTAAGCTATAAATTGTGACTTATTGATTGAATTTAATTAATTTAAATAGCCTTTTTTGGCCTCGACAACAATGCGTACTCTCGATAAGGTTAGAAATAGATACCCGAAAAGTTCTCATCCCATTCAGGAACTGAAAGTCCCTTTTTTGCAAAAAACACCCTAACGGTGCTTAACGCTGGTTTTTCACTTTTATCTTGTAAACCGTTCGTTGGAAGAGAAAAAAGTGTAGGAAATAACAATTTGTCGTTAAATTCTGTATAAAAATGTCCTATTGACCTTATAGCTTATCCCCACGTATTTAACAGTAACAACGTCCAAACTGAGGGGTAGTTTGGAGCGCAATATCTCAAAAACGGTTGATTTAATGAGAAAAATGCCCAAGAATGAATTTATAGAGCGGAATTTTCTCTAAAAAATGCATGTCTAGCGGATGATGACGCAAGTGATTTTTATTTATTTTCCTCTTTTTTCCACAAAGATGCGTTTTGGTAGTTGAACTCTCGGTGCATTTTTTAAAGTGGTTTACCCTGTAGGCCTATTCCACTAAACTCATTAGAGGGTTCTTCGTCGACGAACACTTCTCCAAATTTAAATATCCTTGCCCATGGCAATTAGAACATATTGTTGAGCAGCGCAATTCAACCTTAACACAGGTGTATCGTTTTCCGCAACCTTTTTTGCAGCTGAAGGGTGGGAATTGATGATGGTAACTTGGTGTAAATGGGAGCTAAGATATTGCCCACTTTCTCTCAACCCCATTCCGTTTGTTCCAACTTTTCTCCTCGCCAAGATTGAATTTGATATATATAGCCGTAATATTTTGAAGCTGTTCACATTTATCGTCCTGTCGAGCTTTGCTAACGGTTATTAAATTCACCAAGCCTCTTTCAACGCGCACAGTTTCATCGTCTTTTTACAAATGAAACAATCACCTATTGTCTCCATATCTACAGAAATACTTTCACGCACATTTAAGTCTATGCAGTAATAAAGTACCTGCATATATTTTTATATTTTTTAGTCTGTCTTTACCATACTTCATAAGCGTTGTAACTCATGAACCATTCATCGTATGAAGGTCACTTGAAGCTCATTTCACACATAATTTAATTCTCTTCAAAAAACCTTCAGTGTCATTATTGCCTAAAGCCAATCAAAAATATGCGTATGATCTATCGTTTTCGAGTATTCATCGACTTTATCATGAAAGAAGTGTTCTAATAGCGCGCTATAAAGATGTTTAAAAATTCATATCTCTGCCAATATTGATTGAATGGAAATGAAAAATAAAAGGAAATTGTTCGTAATTGAATTCTCTACAACTATCATTTGAAACATTTTGCGATTCGAATGACCATTTTTGAGATTCTAGCGAAGAACGCGCGCGTTTCCGTTGCGTCGCAAAACTGTCAAAATTTCAAGAAAACCTATCTCTATTAAAGAAAAAACGAAATAGTGCGGACTTTTATTACCTATAATTTTCATATGTACATATTTTATAGTAAAATTGATACTTCCGAGTTTTTTTATTTTTTTACTTCGGCAAGCAACGTGCTTGAGAAATTTATCTTAAAATTATGAGGAATTTGTCAATGTCAGAGGGATATTTGATCAGAAATTTTTTTGAAAAAAAAACTGAAAAAAACTCCATAAATATTCCCCATATGTATTTGTGACTTTTTGTGGTATTAATTGGAATTTTTTCTTTGATTAGCGCGTTTATAGATTAAAAATTGGCATTGCCAAAACGTGACATTTTGAAATTTATTTGGCAGTTATCATGAAGTTGTCAAAGTTAAATAAATTTGTTGTCATAGTGATTGAAAATTTCCCTGAATGGTGTTATCAGTGTAATGTTAAAATGATTGGGTGATTTGTGTCACATGACAAGAAATAACGAAATTTAATTGGTTGTTAGAACTGTCAAAAAATTTTCACATAATATCACAAGAACTTAAATTATTTCCGGAAATTATCTTGAGGGCACGAATATTTTGAAAATTTCCTTAAAATATTCGTGCTCGAAAGAAAATTTCCAGGAATAATTTAAGCTTGCGTGGTATTCGGTAAGAAAATTTCACACCACTTAACACCATAATTTGGAAAAAAATTATTAATTCAACCTGACATTTTAAATTAATTTCACTGCTTGTCAAGTTGGCCAGGGTATTGTTGTTTTTGACATATGTTGATTTGTCATTTTTGTTTAACCGGTTCTGTCACAAAGCTTAATAATTACTAGTTTAAAAGGTCTGTACGTTGAGTTTAATAAGTGTATAGCGAAATGTCGTGATTTGGTAAAGAAAATCAACAAGTAATTAGACAAGAAATTCAAAATATAACACCAGATAACACCCGAAAATCAAAATCAAGTGTATGGAAACAGTTTGTTGAACTGTCAAAAAATTTTCACTTAAATATCGCGGCGCCTCGAAAAAATTTCCGGAAATTTTTTTAATTGCCCATGGTAACTAGTCAAAATTAAGGAATCTTATTGGTTAAAAAGTAGTGTGAAATTTTCAGTGTAATTTTTAAAAACTGAAAAATCGCCAATTTCCCATTTTTTGACGCTCTAAAAGAGTATTAAAAAATGTTTTTTACAATACATAATTTTATATGTATATCTTTAGACTGTCTATACTAACTTCTCGCTACTATCTCGCGAATCAATGGTCTGACGTCAATGAGGTTGGGAGCAAAATTTGCTTATTTTCGTGAGCTCTTCATTTTTGGTCTGAAGATTTTTTTTGTCAGATTAAAATCCACCGAATTATCTTCGAAAAACCATTTTCCCATACATTTAACATTTACATTTCCCCCTCCTCCCCCCTTTGACTTCCTCAGCACAAATTTGTCGTGTTGGGGGGACCCAACTTTACTAATTGGCAAAAGAAAAAAATCAGAATCGGACGTTTTCTTATTCGAGAGTCTGGTTTTCTTCCAGATCTGCTCCACTATGTGTATTTATTGTATATTTTTTAATACATTACATATTCTGTGAATACATGCAATAGTAGTTTTTCTTTTTAAATATACATATATAAATAAAATTGTAAACTAGAACAAGGTATTTAAATTATAACTAATTTTAATAAAAAAGTGGAAAACACAATACATTTTGAAGCCATAAATTTAGTTCTACAATATATAAAGAATTAAACTTGTTTCTTGATTGATTGATTGATTGACAACTGTCAATCCTCTCAAAACTAGTTTTAATTTTTTGTCCATTCCTCTCAAAATATGAAAGTTTAGTTAGTTAACCCATAAGAAATGCATCAAGTAATCCATGTTTAATAGATATTTCCATGTTGCCAAATTTAGGATGTAACAATAAGCCCTCTTAAATATCCACGCTCGTGAATAATAGACAGGCCTGCCCCTTACCAACGCCTACTCACTAACTTTGCCTTCTAGTCTCTGTCATAAACTTTAACCTTTAAATGAGACCCAACTACAGAGTGAAAATATGCCTTCTTCAATACGACGAAATTGAATATAAGGGATTCAATCTTTAGTTTATTATATTATGCTGATGAAACTTCCATTAAACTTAAATCTAATTATTTCTCAGCATTGCGGCCTGAGCAGATAGAACGGCCATTTAAAGTACATTAATAAGGTGATTCCGAATTATTGTACAAACTTCCACTAGGCCTACTCGAGGAAATTAGATTTTCATATGCAAATATTGTTTGTAATGGAGCTTCGGCCTACTTAGGAGAATACCCATATGTCAGTATTCGATTTCTTAACATTCTTCCCTAATATTGTTTCGTATTTGGCCTGATACTTCCCATTAATTTTTGTTTCATTATTCAAAAAATCAAATAAAAATATCTGATTCAGTACATATTTTTTGTCCTCGTGGAATGAACTTAATGATGAGCAATATCGTATGCCTGGCGACTCCGGCATTTTATACAATCAGTATAAATTGTATATTGTTTTAACCTTGTTATGAATTTAATGTTTCATTACGAAGAAAGTTTTAGTAAGGTTGAAAATTAGTAGAGTTGTTCTATTCGGTATGCTTAACATTACATCGAAAGTCCCCTAACTTCCCGTGCTTCTTGGAGTCGCAGGCGCTTAACCTCCGAAAAATCTTTGCAAGTGCAGGTATGGAACTTAGATTACGAGGAAACGGTTGATCCCATGACCCTCGAATGGAAGAAAAGACCACGAACTATTGCATGGAGAAGTTAACCTCTTATTGACGCAATGTTACATGACCTGTGTCCATTTAACAACTATAAAAATAACTGATATTTATTTATATTTAGCACAATCTGTATAGCATTTTGATTCAGTTTTTGTGAGACTCCTCCAAACTAAAAAAATGTTCTTTGTATCACTACTAAATTTCACATTCTTTTATAGATTTCCTTTTATATCTTAGGAACTCAGTCATGTTTTCTTCATTATGTCTAGCCCATAGCCGCGCTGGTTAAGACGCGAGGTGGTAATCGCGATTAATCGAACGAGTATCGCGCTACTGGGTTCGAGCCCCGGTTCCGGCACTGGCACTGTTGGAGGATATGGTTGTATTGTAACGATGAATCCTAATTTTACTTACTAGATAGTAATTTAAAATAAGTTCAGTACGTATGAACGAAGATAAATTGGGATCGTCGTAACGAACACATCATTTGTAGGTATCCAAGACAATATTGTAACTAAGAAAACATAACGGCCTAGCAACCCTCTACTATATAAAGCGATCACGAACTTAGTTTGATGAGAAGAGTCCCGAGACCTGACCTGTTTGCACTGCACGTGAAGTTGAATCCCAGCTGTTGAGTGTGACCACGCTGACGATAGAAATATTAGTTGTCAAAGTGACAGATGTCATACCAGTTGTCAAAAGTGACATTTGTCAAAATAACTGTCAAAGTGACAGGTGTTTTGAAAGTTGTCATCGTAACTGTCAAAGTGACAGATGTCAAAGTAGCTGTTAAAGTGACAGATAATTGTCCGAGCATAGGTCACAGTTGATAAACAATTACAAATATATTATTAACGAACGTCATATTCATCGTAATATGACATCTCCGAATTAAGGGTTGTCTATAAATCCATTTATTCTAGTAAAGGGTGCTAGTTGCGTTACCAATGGTTCTTGGTAATCTTTCGTAGCAGTAGGTTTCATACGGTAGTGTTTTACGTCTGTAAATAGACATCACCATTTCATGTGATCATTTGTTTTTATCTATTAATAAACATTGTTGAATTGATATTATAATCCTTGACTTTTATTTGAATCCTGGATTTACTCCACTTTTAGTTATCCGAGCACGTTAGTTGTTGGTTACCGCTGAGCTGTGACGGAAACGTTAAAGGTTTTGCAATAGTTAACAATTACTGTTAAGCTGTAACGGAAACGTTATAGTATGTCCATATTTTTCAATGTGTAACGCCCTCCCGCGCAAGCCTCTGGCTTCTGGAATTGGAGGCTGTCTAATTTCTGTGGTGTTTAATAATTTAATGTACTGTATTTACAGCACTTCAGGTCACCAATTGTCTCTACAATACCTGGAAAACATGTATATTTATTTAAATTTTCATTTTTTGCTTTGTTTACTTTGTACAACATATAGTTATTTTTCTTACCTCTAAAACTCCGTCCAGATACACCTATTATATAATGTAGGTACTTACTGGATCATCACACTACTAGTTTGAAAACCTATCTAACTATTTATATAACTTCAACAGTTCATTATTTAGTTATATTTGCAATTTACCGATATCATATTATAACCATTTCTTATTGAATATTAAAGATTTCTTTTTCGATTCTATACCGGTTCAATAATTTATTTATAAATAGAAACCTAACTATAAAAGGAATCCGATTATAGTGCACTTCTAAATCGATTTAGTCGCTCATCAACAAATGGCGAGACGCTCGTAAAGTTTACAGTTTTCATTATTTTTACGATAAATATATAGGTACTTTTAAATTTGTACATTGTTACTAGAATTAAAATTGTAATATGAAAAAGTTTACCTTATTAAACGTCCGAAGTAGCCATTTGCCTTCCAAATCTGAACTGACATCTACAAACTCTCTTGTGAGATCTTCGAGTAATACTTATTACATTCTTTATCCACATTTCTTTCTGTGTTTGAACATCATGCAGGTAAATTTTGTATATTAATTTTTGCAATTATTTTATCAAGGTGCTTTTACTATTTAAATAAAGCTAGATTCAATTTCTTTAATTTTATGTAACTAAAATTCTACATGTGACCACATGGTAATAAAATATTTTTTTGGCAATTTAGTTCGAAATCAGCAACTTTGTAATTATTTTGCATTTTTCGGCTTATGTTAATATGCTCATGTATTTAGTTTTTTATTAATTAATATTTGGTTATCGAAATAACCTAAAATCTATTTGAATACTACATTAGATTCTGGACGCTTTTCTATAATCCACAAGAGAGAATCATACGCTTTCTAGCAATAGAACTACATTTCCTAACGTTTAGATTTGTTGTGAAACAGAGTCCGGTTTGCTGTACCAGGAAGTGTCCAACTTCGCATACATCCAGTTTGTAATCATATAAGGCTACGTTGGTAAATTATACCTTCCACTATTATTTTTTTGTATTAAATTTCTCTCTGTACAATTTTTTCTGATTTACTATTTTTCATATTGTTACGTACCGGCCTCCTCTAGGCCATATACGCACTAGGGGGTAACTCGGATGGCAGAAAGTAAAAGACAGCTTTAAAAAAATATATAAATGACATTTATTTAATTTGAGACAATATGAGATGGGTGAACTTAAAACTAATGAAAATGAACAAATCTTACTTACATAATTATTGTCACTGCCCAGCACTCCATCAGGCCAAGGAGATATTTTTCTGTATTTTTAACTGCACTGTCTCAAACCCCAAACGTCAATGATATTAAAATTTAGCTATCACCTGCTCCTCAAAATTATTGCGGTCTATGCAATTGCTTAATTAAACTGACACACATGTTTTGCAATACTTTGTTTAAATTTAATGTTTGTTAATTTTGCAATGTATAAAAAATAATGTAAACAAATTATAGAATTTAGGTTGATGACTTTATACTTTAAATTTATTGAATATAATTTATCTTTTAAAAATATATGAAATTTTTTCCCTTCCTTTTGACAATATACGTCAAAATTATATTTTAGGAAATTTATATTTTTTTAAGTTTTACTTTGAAATTCCACTCTCAAAATTACTCTCTAAATTTCTCTTGTAAACTTTTATTATTCTAAATATATTTTATCATTTCATCACCAACAAATTTCAGTTTCATCCATAGAAAACTGGTTTTAAAGAAACAATTTTGCTCATTATTTGCTATAGATGTTGCCCTCTTAACAGCAAATATTTCATTGTCTCTTTTCTCCAAGCAAAACAAAATCGTTTCGTTATACGACACACAAGACGATAAGTTTCACCTCTCTTGTAAGTTCTCTGAACCTACAACCATTTGCTCCGACTTAAACAAGGTAGCCGTTCGCATTTGTTGCTATGTTTATTGGCCATTTTAACAAATGGATAATAAATAGGTAACAGCAGACATTGCAAATGCGCTTTAAATAAATCATTTTCAACAAGAAACTAGCTTTGAATATAATGTTATGTACACCAAATAGAAAACTGTGTAAATACGGCTTTACTAAAATATTCTCCCGGTTGTGGTTGTTTTAGATATAAAATTCGCAGGCTATTTTGTTGATTCTTTCTTATAGTGTGTTGATTAGTCCTTCTTAACATGTCTTTTTTAATTTTTAAAACATTTTATTTTTAATATTCGTGTGGTATTGTTCAAATAAATTCTTTTACTAGCGTTTCAATTTCAATGGAACCCACAAGTAATGACTAAAGGCCTGAGGTAAAAGAATCCTCGACAAGTCCTGAAATTGCAATTAAACGTATAATTGGCTCATATCTAAAATTTGTGCCTCCCCTAAGAGATCGCTAGAGGGGTAAGCCACCATTATTTTAACAAAAGTTTCACGCAATATCAACAGCTGTTTAATGTAGTTGCAGGCGGTGTTATCCCATTCAATGATACCAAATACTGGTGTCGTTTCTATTAATCCGTAGTATATTGTTTTTAAAGACTTTATATCGAGAAAAGTTTTCATACATTTAAATTTATATAACAAACCTTTTCAATTATTTAAAACACTAGCAATGTGAGTATCCCAATGTGAATTTGAATCCAATTGAACTCCTAAATATTTAATTATATTAGTTTTCCATATTTCAAAATTTTTGAAATCTTGCGTAACCTGTAAATAATTTAAGTCTAGCAAGCTATTTTATACGAGGCGAATAACAAAAATATCATTTATTGAAAATTCAGCTAGTAGAAAAAGTGTTTTAAGTTTCCTAAGCTTTAGTTTTGAATTATGAACAAAAGCTAGCTGTATAAAAGAGAGCTGTATCATTAGCGAAACTAATATGTTTTCCACTGGAATTCAAGGAGAGCAACTCATTAATCAGCAGCTTGAATAAAATTGGTCCCAATACGGTATATTGAATAAACGATTCGTTACTATGTACTACTATATTTATTTGAACGACTTGTTTCCTACCGTTTAAGTAGTCCTTAAACCTTCCCAGAAGTACATGTGGTAGAGAAAGAAACCCGTAAAAAAAATAATGTTAGAACACCACAAGTTTAACGGAGTTAGCGCATCTAGTTCTCTCTCTGTGCACACCTAGGGAAGTGGGTTCGAGCCCCACATACTGCGAAATAATTTTAAAATATGAATTATCCCGAAGCGGTCCGGATCCCACTATAAACTGTAGAGCCTCGTTTTCTAATTCAGACAAATGTAGACCTCCTAGACTTAAATGGGTTACTCAGGTGACTTGAAAGGCGGTTAATAAACATTTAAACGTCTAGACAATGTTACTTTCTTATTAAATGGGGAGATTCTTTAGTCTGTTCAATCCCAAATTTAAATTAACCCACCTATGTGCAAGATTTACGCGCAATCAGTTTATCATCAAATTTTATCCAAAATATTAGAGAGGATTGTACATAATCAGATCATTAATTATTTACATAAAATTTTCCCTTACATCAAT